>JABAKD010000014.1:0-600000 GCA_012845835.1 Undaria pinnatifida
GCCAACTTTTCACAACCCTCGTAGTCGCCCGCACCGCCACACGAGCTACATTCAGAGACACATTCTGAGGCAAAGGTGAGCTAACATCCTTCTATTAATTAGGCCAGGTTTACATGATTAACTGTTCTACAACCACTGTACACAAAACCTGAGTGAAATGAAGGTGCCGCGTCATGAACGATCCCATCGCCACATACAAGTCGTACCCATCTTGGAGCAAAACGATCTCCTCGAGAGTGACACTCACGGTTATGGAGCATAAAGCCCCGCTACTTGTATATAAAACAAAAAAAATCGTCGAAAACATGCTAGGGCACGTGCTACGACAAAGGTATACCCCTTTTTGGCGAAAATGGTATCTGAATGACGGGGGGCCTTAACCCAATGCCGTCGAAGATTGTTTTTTTTTTGTTTTTGCATGGTTCTCGTTGTATGCCTAGGCCATGAGATTTTTCATCCCGTAGCAGTTTTATTTTTGTTTAGCATGCAATGTATCAGTTTTTGGGAGGGACATGTCTTAAGCTCCCAAATTGAGTAGTATCAAAGAAAAATGTGGTGCACCTCTATCGCACCACGAGTCCTACCTCCCTCCATATCGTGACATGCGCCAAGCACCCCCCTAGCAAAATACTCTGACGGCGATGTTTGTCGCGAAAAGAAAAAAGAGCAAGCGCTGTGTAGCCGGTCGCACGAGTAGCTCTGATGACTCATCGCAATAGCCAAGATCGAAACGAGTGACACCGCTAAATACCGTAGGCTCGGCGGTCCCATCTCTCACCTGCGCCTGAAGTGATGCGGATGTTTTTAAGAGTCACCCCCGAAGTGCTTCCGGATACTACCAGGTTGGCCGACTGCGCTCCTCCCACGGGGACATCGATTGACCCGTTTAAGTCGCCGTCGTCGTAGCGGCCCTCGAATAACACGTTCGTGCAGTCCGTCATCGTAACCCCCTCGAGCTCCTGAGGCGTCGTGCGTTCGTGTTCATTTCCGGCAGCAATCGGACGCCGTGTTTCGCGACAAAAGTTACACAACTATTGATAACGCGTGTACTCGATGAATGACGGGGCTCCGTACTGTAACCCAATACCATATATATTGCAATGTCACTTTCATTTCTGCGATATTACTTTGGGTTGACGCTTAGACCTTGTGATAGTCGATGGAGTTGTACTTTTATCGTAATTTCTGAACCGCTGTGTTTGGTGAGAACGTGTGCTACGATAGAGGTATCCCGTTTTTTGCATGAAACAATTCCTGTTTCCTGAATCACGGGGCTTCTCGATCGAAGGCCGTCGGAAATAATAGGCAATTTTTATGCCTGATTATCGTTATGTACCGAGGCCATGGGATTTTTCATCCGGGGTGTAGCCCTTTCCTTTTTTTCTTCAAATCAGTTTGTGAGAGAGGTCTTGAGCTCCCAAGTGGAGGAAGCTCTGAAAAACAACAATGGTTGGTGCGCCTCTATCGTAACAACAGGCGTCTCATACAACAATGCTATACTATGCTCTACTATGGTGTAACAAAGGTATCTGTATGGTGTATCGTAGGTACGGTATACCAAAGGTACGGTGTAATAAACGTATGGTGTAAAAAAAGGTATGGTGTAACAAAGGTATGGTGTAACAAAGGTATTGTGTAACAAAGGTATCGAGTAGTTATCAACTGACAACCGTCGTCAGAAAAGTTTGTCGCGGCTCCAGCGCGACATGTTTCGTCGATAGAGTAGCAATTGATGGTGAACACAATGTAGCAGAGGGTCGCCAAACTTGAGACCACCGTACACCAATCAGCTTCCCGCTCCATTCAACACACTCGTTGGAATTGATGGCTCAATATGAGCCGTTTTTCTTCAAGCCTCATGCTCAAACGACGATTGTAATTAGTGGAAAACTTGCGCATGTAAGAAACTAGAGTCTTTCCTCGGAAGGAGCCATACGCTTTACATAACAAAACGTATTGCAAGCAAATTAAATGTGCTAACGTACAGATGAACAATGTCGTGTCCCCTGGGTATACGGCAAAAAGTGTTGTCAAACAAGAATGGAATTCCGACGACGTTAACGTTCGAGACAACTGCCGCATTATTCGGATGATATTTGAATCAAAACATCATCCCTGTTGGTATACCATACCACTTGTCCTTCTCAAACGAAGGGCATCATGAAAACACGTCCAGATATCACTCCTACCAATCAATGTCGTCGTACAAGGCGTACCTACATGGAAACCTCTATCTCAAGGCTCACCGATTGGGTGAGGTTGAAATTGGTGACGCCCTCAAGAACAACCTCGGGCCCCTCCGCAGATTCCCCTACGTAGAACTCATTGCCTCTGCGTTGCACAGATACAAGTTGGGCGTGTGGCGCATTGAAGAAAATCACAAGAAAGAAAGAACAAGTACATACGGGATGACTTTCAGATTGTTCCCGAAAGAGCATATATTTGACCTAAACTCGCGATCCGAGGCGGGCAATAGAAGTGCCTGAGATGCTAGACTGCGGTAGAGATTCCTCAGTTTAATAGATCAGTTTGTCACACACACAAAAACAACCATAGGTACACAACAAAAAACCAATTTAAAAGTAAGGAAGGAAAACAATGGACAGTGTCCAAGGGTTTTGGGTGAAGGGGGAGTACTAGTTCTCGTTCCGAAAAGCCTTCGACGAGGCGAAAGTGAAAGCGGTACGTCAATCCCCGCACTGTTTTTTTTTTTTTCAACCCTAACCTCTTTCTCAAAGGCATGTTACAGGTGCTGACCAAGTAATAACCCTAAGAAAGTATGGTCGCCCCCCTCAACGACTGTACGAAGCATGCATCAAAACGCAATGTGCAGGCACACTTGGGGCATCGCCCGACAGAGACTCATTCGGCGGCACTCACGAGAAGCGCTCCGTGTCAACGACGCGCACGCTCGCCACGGGGCAGTCGGTCCAAGCCATCAGATCAATCGTGATGTCCTGGCACGGCGCAGAGGCAAAAACAAGACAACGGGGTTCGAAATGACCGCGGAGACCATGTTGGGAGCGATGCAGGTATCGTCAAAACGGGAAACATGAGAGATGCAGGTGCAGACGCCACGCGCCTATCCGATGTACATGGTACCAGGTGTGATTTTTACGATATCCCTCGCTAGATTCCTACCGCGTGGGGCTGTGCAACGGGGATGTTACGACTGGGATAAACCAATGCTTTCCCGGGCTCCTCTCTTGAGAACCTCTGTAAACCCGACGACAGCTTCCGATGTTTTGTCTACTGGAATCAATCCGCACGCGCGAATGCCTCTGTATTTAACTGAAACAAAAGACGAGAAACGTCGACATCGCTTGTGCACAAACCAAAAAACGGAAAAGCAAATGTCCGTAGCGGTGCACATCGACAAGGCAAAAAATAAAAAAGCAGTGCTGCATACGAAACAGGTAGGTACGACCCATGTGCGGGTACCTCCGAGTGGCTGCCAAATGAGACTTTAAACGCGGCCATGGCACTTCATCTCCCCCAACCCTGACCTTGAGACAAAGCTCGCCCAGATGGGTAACCCTACGGCCCGGGTACTATTAGGTAGCTAACTAATAACATTGCAAAACACCAATCGGGAGTTCCAGCGAAACCCGGCAGTTTCTTCCCCGTCTGGCAGAATATTCGGGCCGGAATGTTCTGCCCCTATCGAAGCCTAGCTTCTGACTTTTCACAACTTGGGGTTGGTTTGGGTGCGGTGTATGGAGCCCCATTCATGCCAGGCACCTGGCGTCCCTATAGAGACCATGCGTCTTGTGTAGTCGTTCGAACCGTCCCTCCCGAACACCTCTTAGTCACGCCCGCACACGCGGCTTAGATGTACACCTCACCTCAGAGTTTTTGATGTCGAGACAGACGTTTCCTACCGTTCCGGTGGCGCCTGAAGCCTCTAGATTAGACCTAACGTGTATGGCCTCCACCTGCCAACATGCCGTCATGGAACGTCGTCATCCAGACGCCATATATTACGTCAGAAACATGGATGTTTTGACCGAAATATCACATGTTGGACAAGCCTGATCCCCGTTCGTGTTGGAAGTTGAAGGCATACGTTTCCCTCCTTTCTAGCAAGGCCTGCCGTCCCTAGGTTCTGCGAGCTTGCATATAGTTCACACCAGGCGACATCATGTCAACAAGAGCCATCACGTGTGCGCGAATGCAATTGTGACGCATCGGTTCCCTGCTGTCAGCGCGCGAGACGGTGGGATTTTTACGTTTCTCCAGCGCCGCATGAATCATACCCGACCAGGTGAATCAAACTCGAGTTATCGTCCATTCTGAGACGTTGGTGGCGTGATGTTGTTGCCCGCGTCGGCATGATTTTCGCGCGTTGCTCAAGTACGATGAAGATCCGATCCGTAGAAAATGAACGAGATGTATAGCATCCACGTGTCAAATGTTTTGTTCGAAACCTGTGCGTTGATGGTAGGCTGTCGGGTATTAATTTCCGAAGCAGACATTGCGGTATCGTCCGCACAATGACTAAACCTTCTCAATATGAACAGGTGCATGTTTGGGTAGGCCTCGGTCGTGACATGACGGATGCTACGGCAAGGGGTGCACCTATCTCCAAACGTACTATTAATAGAGCTTCCTGCAGTGTTACGCATCACCAAACTTACGTAGGCACCGGAAACTCCGTCGGCGTTGATGACACCGTCAGCGCCGGTGCCGCTTCCGTGTACGTGGAACTGTGTCTCGTACGGGGAATCGTCTTCACTCCAGTCCCCTATTAGGCTAACGCCGCTTTTGAGGAACACCGGGCCGTCCAAATAGTAGTCGCCCATCTCCAGGTTTACTTCCGGCGCCTGATATTAGAAAAGCAATGTTAAGAGGGGAAAACAATAAAGTGGCTTCGACATATTATGTTATGTATATGCTTGGTATCGAGAGATAAATGTATCAGGAAATATCTTACCAGCAAATATTACCAAAATTAAAATACACTCCATCTGTGCGATCGAATATTTTGTCGAAACTCATCTTTGCAAGCTGTGTTTGATACTCTGATCGCGCGTATCACGGGTTGTGTGTCCTCATTAAGGATATAGGTCGGCGACTCCCCTTGCAACTACAGTGTAGCTATCAGGGTCAACAGGGTGATGTTAGGCAGTCTGTGCGCAGAAATATGCTATGAATTGGACCTCTAAGGCGGTGGTCGAGGCCATCGCTCATGGCTGCATCAGGGTTCGCTGGAGTCTATATGGAGACTTTTTTTCCCTCACCGCGTCGTTTCCGGCGGCAGAGCCATCGTGGTCAGTGTCGTGGAAGCGTTCTCCAATTCGACCAATGTGGCACTCCCGACTCTCCAAAACGAAGTGACTGACGAACCCATCCCCCACCCGTATACATAGTCTACGCGAGGGTATACGCGAGGGTCAGTGTCTTTAAGACTACGGCTTGAAAAAAATGCATCCTCACCACACCCATATATATAGTCATTAAAGCATCCATGACGTAGCTTTCATTCATCCCCCCCCCCCCCCCCCCCCCCCCAATGCCCCCCTCCCGATGATAAACTGGTGCATTCTATCAAAAACCGTCAGATTTATCACCTTGATATTATTTGTTGTTCCCACGCACAAATTGAGCTGCCCCGCCCCCCCCCGCCCCCCCCCCCCTCGCCCCGCCCCACCGCCCCCCCCACCTCCCTCCCCACCCCCGCTCCCTTTTGATCAAAACCAGGCCCCAACGTCCTTCAAACCACCGCCCTCCCCTCACCAGTTATTCAACTTACAGGATTCACATGACAAACGGATGCATTTCCTCCACGGCTGTCATATTTTGTCCCCCTCAGGAACGGGTTTTGTAGTTTCCGCGCACGGACTGCCTAACATCACCCTATTGACCCTGATAGCTACACTGTAGTGGCAAGGGGAGTCGCTGACCCATATTCTTAATGAGGACACACAACCCGTAATACGCGCGATCGGAGTATCACACACAGCTTGCAAAGATGAGTTTCGACAAAATCTTCGATCTCACAGCTGGAGTGTAGTTATATTTTTATAATATATATATATATATATGTATTTAGTTCGTCCCCCCCTTGTACACTTATATGGCTACGTGGACATATATGGCTACATGTCTATCGACGATTCCGCACGGCATCGTTTCGTGGCAACGTCATCGTCATCGTAGTCTGTGTGATCCAAGCCCTCCCGAGTCCCATCGCGCATACATGGCCTCCCCGACTCCCGAACCAAACAGTCAACGGATTTTCTCTTGTATATACGTATATCGCCCAAGATTGCATTCAATAAGTCCTTCCTCCCAAATTTGTTTCGAAAATTCAGTTTTAAAGCATTCCCCATCACTTGTACCACTCAAATAACTATAACACCTCCGTCGTATATAGTTGTCTACCCACGATTGTATATTCCTCACCGGATCTTCTCCCGTGGCAACGCCGTCGCAGTCGGTGCCGTCGAAGCCTTCTCCGATCCCGGCGCAAATGGCCTGCATGATCTCATATTGGTCTCCGCTACCGGCGCCGATGTAGTCAGGGACGCAGTTCCACTCCTCGATGGTAGTCGACATCACCTGTTCAGGTTTCAAACCAAGTCGAGGGTCAACGTTTGCAAGTTTTGGTTGGAGCATGTGGTTTTAATTGATTTGGCGGATTGGATGGGCGATGTAGGCCGGGACACAGTTCCATTAATCGATGACGATCGAGTTCACTCTCCAGACGGTTCGAAAAAACAAATCGAGAGACCGAACAATTGCGATAGGGTAGAACAATGCCCTGCCGCGGTTCGTCACTGAGGGGGGCCTATCAGTAGAATATCACCCAAACAGAAAAACAAAAGCTTTGCTTAAAAAACAAGTGGGAGTGCAACCTGATTTGCAAAGCCTACGGCGTAGGGTTTGCGGTCTAATATGAAGTTAAACACTTGGTGTTGAGAAGTTGGTTAGTTGAGGAGAGCCAAGTTAAGGCCTTCACAACTGCAAACCCGTTTCTGGCGAAAAATACTTTGAATTAGTATAGGGAGGGGGTTCGGGGTTCTATAGCAGCTAACCAGAAACAGGTTTGGCCAAAGGGTGCTTTACTACCCTGATCGGAGTATGTTCCTCTAACAGCTACCAATCGTCAAGCACACAGCCAAGCAAACCACGAAAAGGATATCGCTACATCAACCCAGGTTCATCCTGGGGAATAAAGGATGACGCGCAGCGTAGGGGTAAAGTTGTCCCGCACCAAGGGGTGCAGCAAACGGTTTTCAGCTGCTTGCACGAGGAGTTCAATGTATCGCCCGAAGCATGGCTTAGAAGACATTCGTTGGCGCAGCCCGACCAGTAACTCTGTGCGCTAGTCCTACTGATACTACTATTATTAATACCTTTAATACTGTTATTAGTCATAAAGCAAGTAGACTCGAAAAAAATTGTCTTTCTAGCCGACAAATCCCCACTTAAGGAAGTCAACCGGTGATAAGATCGGAAACGCGTGGACCGAAAAGTGCAACTCCTACGCACTATAGAGGCATGACGCGGTAGTCCCCCTCGCCTTATGCCTAGACCTCCTAAGACTGAAGTTCATCATTCCTTGAGATCCCCATGTTGTAGATTGTACGCTACATGGAATCAAGGCGGGCGTACATTTGCAAGCGTGTACGGGTGAGGAGCGGCCGCTCTTGATACTCACCCAGGTGGATCCCGGAGTATACGGCTTGCCCAGCACCATAAAGTCGCTGACGCGGAACGTAGGGTAGTCATCTTTGTCGGGCCCCTCCACCGCTACCACTCGGAAGTACGACAGAATGATCCGCTCTGGCAGGTAGAATTTCTCCCATTGCCGGGCGCCCCCGGCACTCGTGTAGCGCTGTGGTTGAAACAAAATGGCGGAGGTAGGGGCGATTCTTATCATCTAATCAAGTTTTGTCATGTAGGTTTCCAAACTTGTAGGGGGTGTACACAGTAGAATCCTCTTTCCACCGCCCAAACGATTGAAAATGTTACTAAACACGTTGTGTTCCCCATGGAATTTGTTTTTATTTTTGGTCGTAATTTTGTAGGACACGCGCTAATAGATGTCAGGTACGAGATATGGCCACTCACCGTGGAGAGTTCATCGTCGTCGTCGGTGTAGTAGCGGATGTCGAAGGTAAAGGATTTGTTCGGCGGAAACTTTATCTTCACCCCCCAAATGCGGGCAGTCTGCCCACTGCCGCCGACGTAGATCCAACCTTCGCTCTCAGGCTAACGCCGCAGTGCCAAGGGATACACAGAAGTCAGGGTCAACGTCATAGGACATGTAGTTCAGATTGCGAGGGGGACGCATTCTTTCACACACAACTTTCGAACGGGATACTTTTTAGCGCGATTCACCTCAGCTTGCGGACGTCGGACGACGAAACATATTTATTTTGGTGAGACTCGCGCAACTTGAGTGCTGGCGCTGCTGGGTGTGCCATAAGTCTACCGCGGCTGCCTGGCTCGCCCATTGAGGCAAGTGCTACAGTACGCAATATCTTTGGCGTGTCATCCGTGTTTCTGAAGCTACGAGTCTGTGTACCTAGTTTACAGGAGTATTGGTCGTCGAGGGGAGCGAACTCAACATATCTCAAATTCTAAGTTTGGCGTGAGGGTTACCGTAACATGGACACTTTTTATTGTGGGGAGGCCCAGAAAATAATGAGGCGGACGTCTACAGTCGGAAGTATTAGTCGTGAAAAATAATACTAACTAAACCAACCACGGGCAGTCTGACCACATCCACCAACAGGGATTCGATCTTAGCTATCCGTCAAACGCACCAAATTCAGGTGTACCGCAGTTAGTCACGAACAGTCACCGCGCAGATGCCATGATGTGGCAAGGAAGGCGCTTTCTTTTCAAAATTCCAAGTATTACCTATTTCGCCTTTAGAGGGGTATTCATCCTGACATGCGGATGTCGGACAGAAAATATTTGTTATGGCAGGAATTTTATACTTTGCTTCCCAGAATAATGTGGGAGCAATAATTGTCCATCGGTATGGGGGGAGTAATATTTGTCACATCACACCCAAGAATAACGTGACGAATGGAGCGCTCCTGGAATCAAGATCTTCCGAAGAAACGAGCTCCACCTCTCTACCTTAGCATGTCCCTTAGCGCCACCTCGCCCGCATGCTCACTCTATCGAAAAAATGTAACTAATGTTCAATCCCCACAACGCCACCTCCCACGTCCCGCACATCGCTCGACAAACCGAAGGCTTCCCTCTCCAAACCGTCCATGCAGGTAGCCGAAACCATGCAGGCAGCTGCAAGAAAATATATTATGCTCAAGACCGTTAAAGATTCACGAAGCGTGAATACTCACATCTTCGAGATCGAAGCTGAACTTTGTCTTCATGTCCGAAATGGGCAGTAAGTCCTAATATATCAGCGCGCCACCCGAGGCCAGGAACAAAAGGGCAGAGTCAAGAGAGAGCAACAAGAAACGGTCGACGACATTAGTGGCAGAATCGTCGACGGGAATACCCAGGCTCGGAGCTTGTGTTCTTGCGCATTTGGCGATTAGGCGAAGACAAAGCTGTAGCTACGGTGGTGGGGTACACGCTGCTCTTTTATGCTTCCTGGGCCTCTTCACAACGTAGTATCAGGATTAGTATCAGTATTAGTATTGGTATTAGTATCAGTACTAGTATCAGTGTCACCCAGGCATGATTTTTCAGAAAAATGAAAGTGTGACCCCACTGGACATTCCCATGGCCAAGGTAAGGCCAAGGTAAGGCCAAGGTAAGGCCAAGGTAAGGCCAAGGTAAGGCCAAGGTAAGGCCAAGGTAAGGCCAAGGTAAGGCCAAGGTAAGGCCAAGGTAAGGCCAAGGTAAGGCCAAGTCAAGGCTATGGTAAGGCTATGGTAAGGCTATGGTAAGGCTATGTTAGTTGGTTGACGCGTGCTACGGTAGAGGTGCACCCACTTTTTCACCTGTTAAGCTCATGTAGAGGGAAACAAAACTGCTACCTTTCGGATGAAAAATACCGTGGCCTAGGTGCACACTGTGGGAATCATGTTGAAGAAAACGTCGTTTTTTTCCTGACGATATAAATTGTAGGTTGAAGAGCGCCGTTATAATTAAGAAAACAAAATAGCCAAAAAAAGCTATACCTCTATTGTAGCACGCGTCATATGTCCAACAAAATATCAAACCGAGGATGAGAATTCTGACGGTAAGGGGAGCTGAGTAGTGCCCCGCCAACATTTCAATCGAACACGTGCGGCAGAACCTCTATTGTAGTAGACGTCTCAACCAAAAAAAAAAAAAAAAAAAAAACGAGCTGGATTCCGGAGATGTCCGTAGTTTTATCGGTTGAGAAAGCTCGTTATGCAGTAACGGGCTGGCCTACAACCCGCTACCGCTGCGGTGGCATGCATTGTTCATGTTGTTACCTAACACATGTCTACGGCCGATTATTCAAGCGGCTAAGGATCACTGGCGCAAAGGATATTTTAGGCCGCTCAAGGTTAAGGTTAAGAAGGTATAAACTACCTTAGGCGAGGAGCCTACCAAAACAAAACGTTGCACGCCAACCGTCCAAATAAGAAGCGCTTTTGAAAAAAGCGACACCCCTACCGTGTCTTCTCCGATCTGGGCGTGATCTTGGCGTGATCTGGGCGTGATCTGGGCGTGATCTGCGCGTACTCTGTGCGTACTCTGTGCGTAATCTGCGCGTAATCTGTGCGTAACCTGTGCATGACTCACAAAGCTGTACTCGGTATCAGATCCGTAGCTCAGCACGGGAGTTGATTTGGAGCTCTGCTTCTTCTCCAGGAGAACCATCTGCAGGGGAAGGCCGAAAACGTGTCAGCGTTGCGAGGGGAGGGGGGTTGTAGTAAGAAAGGCCGTCCAAAAAGGAAAGGCGGTGATGGAGGGATGTCAGCGCCAAGTCTACGCCTTGTTCATTGATGGGTCTTGTTTTGCAGTGTGGCCAGGGATCACTCTCGCGAGTGTTTCCCCAGTTACCTTGCGGCACTAAAAGCTCTCGCGCTGTTTTGGCTAACATTTGCGATGTGCATCCACGCTTTGGAATAGTAAGCTACCCTGCGCGAAAAATAACCTCGTGACGTCATTTCGTCGGTGAGGCACAAAGTCACTCGTGCGACTGGCTCAAAGCAGGCATCAAAAGGTATGAAAAGGTATGAGAAGGTATGAAAAGAAGGGGCACCCCCCCCTATTGAAAAAAAGGCTTAGTCTGGAGCGAATACATACGGCGGGTAACACCAAACACGCAGTAATGTCCAGAGCATAGAAGCGGAAAAGGATAGAATGTTTTAATATATTGTTCGCGGGTAGCACCAAATACGGCGCATTCAATGTTCAACGGGGGTGGTGCGGGGGGCACTACTGGTAGCGTACATGCTCTGTAGGACCATTGATCCTTGAATCCCTTGGGTGCTTGGACAGAGCACGTCAGGTTGTCGCCGATCACGCGAGGGCGTACTTAGCGCCGCCACAAATGGTGGGATGTCAACTACATAACATTTCCGTCGAGGGGGGTACTGTAATAAATAGCTGTAAGGGGTATGAAAGCTCAAGGCGTGTTTGGTTGTTGTTTACAATAGCCCACGGTCGTACGTTTCCGTCCCGCATGCAGCGTGAAGACACGGACTTAAACACGAGGCAGCGTAAGCTACCGCAGGATGCAGGCACGTCACATTCATATATGCAAACCAACTTGGAAACGATGCCGAACTTGAGACAGACCCCGTATTTAAGGATACCGGTTTAAGCCATTTTCCGGGTATCATGCCGAACTTAGGCTTGAACTCGCATTTACGGGCATTCTAGGCACGATGAAACCGTTTCCGGTTCGCGAACATTGTCCCTCGACCAACGGGAAAACGCCGGGAGCTAGAAATGCCAGCACGAATACGAGGTTCCTAGGGAAACCTATTAACTGAATGGGTCTCAAGCTTCATTTTCGACGATGATGCACTCGGCAACGTTAATGACCGAAGGCCTGACCACGCCTTCATGACACCGAAACCTGCGGACGTAGTGTTGAAGTCGTAGCGTAGTGTTGGGTTCCGGTTTTTGAGGTCATGCCGAACCTAACGAGAGTGTCGAGTACCGGTATAGAAGTCGCACCGAACTCACCGAACGGTATTGAGATCGTACCGAAGGGCCGGTTACCGGTATTCAGGCCGTACCCGAACCTTACCCCGAACCTCTCGAATGGGTGTTCAGGCCGTACCGAACCGTACCAATGACTTCAGGCGGGTATTCACCAAAGAAATCGCTCCCGTACACTCTTGGGACGTGTGGTCTGTGCTGAGAAATATCTTCGGGCTATATCGTTCAAAATATATCGATTTCAAGGGTGGTACAACAACAGTCGATATAACCGAAGCAGAGAAAAGCATCGCAAACTTTTTGAACGATTTTGAAACGTATTCTGAGCTCAAAGGTCACGTCTTAGCAATGGCCAACACCAAAGAAAATACGGCAACGCTGCCGAACACATATCGTGAAGTACTCCGTTACCCGCAAAACTCGATACATACCGACTAAAAAAAAACGCACAAGGTACGTCTTGCCGCTTGGTTCGTTAAAACCATGTAACGTAGCTTCTCCGCAACTAACGTACCACACACGTGGATGACGTTACAGGTGTGATATTATCCCGATCGATCCTTGCGAAGTTTTAGTGCCGTTTTATATGGAAAGGCGTCAAACATATATGAAGATATGCCCCCTTGGTCTGGATTCAGATTGTTGAACCTACCCTACTCTCCGTAAACTGGTGTATGTCGATGGCGTCCCAGGTGCGCTATTATCCCGATTGATCTCTTGTGAAGTTTGCAGAACGAATAATGTCGTCGCACGATACGTAAAAGATTTGCCCCTGCTGAGCTTTCCGAGAGCCCTCCGAAACCGTGCATCAAAAATGGAGTTGTTGAACCTATTATACCCTCCTTGGGCCAGAACACCACACCACACCACACCACACCACACCACACCACACACCAGTCTCCGCAAACCTGCACATGTAGCCTATAAATTATCCGTTTTGCTCTCAGGGAAGCTATAGGCTGTTTTGGGTGGGAAGATATGTGAACGATATGCTTTTCGTCAAGGGCATTCCACGAGCCCTCTAAATCCGTGATCGATCGTAATTTGAGTTGTCGAACCCATAACCCTATAGGGCAACAACACTGCAGTAGGAGCAGTAGGAGCAGTAGGAGCAGTACCCGTGCCCCAATATGGTGGTACCCCGATATAAGGCGGTATCCCGATACACCGATACAAGGCGGTTCGAATGGCATGGTGCGTGCGTGTGTCAACCATAAGACGCCTGCTATGATAGACTTGCCCCCCCGCGTTCCCCACCACCCGCACCATCGCCTAGACCTAGCACCACGCGTACAGCAAGCCCCTACATATTTGCGACCTAAACCTGCTAAAAACCCTTGCCCCCCAAAAACCAACCCAACCGCCCCCCACCTTCCCCCCCCCCGCCCTTTCTTTTCTCCACCGCTCTTTTTTGCTCAAACGCCACACCTAACATCGAAATCCCCTTTTTGTATTTCTAGAGCCATCCATGCCGCCGCTCCAACTCACTCAGCGCCCCCTCCTTCTCCACCGCCCGCACCATCGCCTAGACCTAGCACCACGCGTACAGCAAACCCCTACATTTATGCGACCCAAAGGTGTTAAAAACCCTTTTGCCCACCCGCCCCCCACCCAAGCCCTCGAACACTCCGCCCTTTCCTCACTAGTTGTACGACTTACAGGTTATACACAATGAACTGGTGCATTCCTTCCAAAATCGTCAGATTTATCCCCTTAAAGAGTTTATAGTTTCCACGCACATTTTGAGTTACCCCACTCATCCCCCCCCCCCCCCCCCCCCCCCGCGCTTCCCTCTTGTTCAAACCCATGCCCTCACGCCCTTGAAACTCTGCCCTCCCCTCACCGGTTATTCGACTTGCAGGATACACTTGGTAAACTGATGCACCTTCTTCCACAGCTGTCAGACTTTGTTCCACTCAAAAACGGGTTTCATTGTTTCCGCGCACAGACTAACTAACATCACCCTGTTGACCCTGATAGCTACACTGTAGTTCCAAGGGGAGTCGCCGACCGATATCCTTAAAGAGGACAAACAACCCGTAATACGCATGATCGGAGTATAACACACAGCGTTCAAAGATGAGTTTTCAACAAAATCCTCGATCTTACAGCTGGAGTGTATTTTAATTTTTATAATACACCTTGGCAAGCACGCCTGACGCATGCTACGGGAGACGTGACGTTTGCAAATTTATTTCTCAGGTTCCGCAATTAAGAGGCGGCGTTTCAAAAAACACAAAACACGATTCTTGGGGCAGATTATGTGCAGCAGTCCGACGATGCACTATCCCATCGCCGAGGCACACATCAAAATATAACAGTAAACCAAAGAGGTGATGCGCCGACGACTTTCTCGATCAACGACTTCAGAAAATGTTCTCGTGAACAAGCCTTAGCTCTAGATCCTTAGCACTCGCCCCCTTGAACCTACAGTAGTTCCCGTACCTCCTTGATGCTGATCCATTCGGAGACACTGCCGAATTTGGGGCGGAGCTGAATGGTGTTTGTAAAGGCTGAGATGTCCCACGTCTGGAAGTCCGTCGTGTCCCCAGAAGAAATCGCAGACGGGATTGCATTCTGTTCAGTGGGAGTGGACAAAGTTCGGGGGATGCTGTCGTTAGGAAGGCTTCGAGCCAAGCCACGATAGGCGGGGCACCCGTAGTTTCTGACGACGTTGTCTTCATTTCAGAAGGTCCTCACCGAACCCAAACCCTGACTGTTAACGAAAACAAACACGAAAGGTTAATCCGACGAACATTTCCACATGGCCTAGGTGCAGAAGGAAGGATATTTTGAAACCTCACAGATATGCAGACATTGGACAGTTCCTTGGTTGAGTAGCCCCGTCGACCGCCAACTAGTACTTTGGCCGACAAGGGCTACCCTATCGTGGTCGGCTTCCTGTATACCTGTATACCTGCCACTGCCACGTTATGTTTTATAGCTCCATAGCTACATCTGCTGCGTCAGAGGGGGCGGTGGCACCATGCTCTGTGAGCCTCCGTTGTCTTAAGGAGGTGTATCGTCTAAGACCAAGGGTACAGTATGGGGGAGTGGCCTGGTTTTTACTCGAGAGTTTAGGTCTGTTGAGCGCGCTCGCCAATCAGTACCCTACCCCCAAAAGCACCCCATCACTGTTGTTTGTTCGGCTCAGCGAAACGAGAAACTCTTGTCGGTATTTTGGCTCAGCGAAACGATAAAATCTATGGTAGTGAAGTGCGCGTCTCGCGGAACCAAAACTTTCACAAGTAAGTGACTTGGTGCGCGAGCGGGTAAAGGTGCACCATTGTATTCTTGGCTTTACATCCTCATCCAAAACAGATTTAGAGAAAAAGGGGACAGTAAGCCAACCAACAGCTCCATAGCCTAGATGTAATAACAAAATCATATATAAAAGCAAGGGCAACGCTGCGACGATGTGGCTTAACACCTGTAGAGCCCCATAATACCTTCCATACTAATTCCAAGTATTTTGGGGGCAACGGTGTTAAGGAGTGCGCTGGCCTTCACAGCAAAAAATGAACTACAAGCGCTACCTATATTGCAGTACGCGTCCATAGTGGCCTATACATACACAATAGTGCAGAAAGGCCCAAACCTGGACAGATAATGTGCAACCCGATACAGAATGCCATGATCAGGGCGTGAGCCATTATCTCACGCAAATATTGAGGATAACGATAGTTTAAGCCGATGAAAACTCCCGTGGCGACACATGGAACCGTGTAAAAGGGGCACTACTGATTCTGCAGACTCTTTACTTAAGTAGGTCCAAACTCCAACTACCCAAAAAACGGTTTAGCGATAAGGAAAAAGCGCTAACCAAATTCAACAATCTCACGACCTAGGTGTGAAAAAGAAATAAATTGAAAACGCTAGGTAGGGACATTCCTACGATTCCGGGATAGGGAGGCCCAACATTTCGACGGACACAAACCAGCACTACCCCCAGCACTACCCCCAGCACTCACTTGCACTACCCCCAGCACTCACTTGCACTACCCCCAGCACTCACTTGCACTACCCCTACAGTAGCCATTTAGCCATCTAGCCATCTAGCCTATCACGAACGATCACAAAACTTTAGAACGAATACCAAGAAATGATGTCAAGTATGACGGACGTGCAGAAACAAAGAGGAAGTGGAGCCCCGTCATTGACAATATGTATATATATATATATATACTGTGTATGTACCTGGAATATATTTTTTGACGGAAAATGTTATTTCTATCGTAGCGCGCGGTTATTGACATATTGACACTAGAAGAGTCAGTTTTGTTTGACTCACCACCCAACCGCCTTCCGTGCGCACGTGTATGCTGAACTCGTTGTGCCGCTCGTCGCCCTTGTGGAATGCTGCCGTCCAAAACATGCAAAACATCAGGCATGGGGGCTGTCAAGAATACTATCGAGAACAATATTAAGGAGGAATAGGCGGCGCTAAAAAATGGTTCCGTTGTATCGTGTGGCAATCGAGGTGTAGGTCCATGAACAAGGTGTGTAGGGCGGTGCGAGGAATTGCACATGCGTACAAAGTAGGTCGTTATCCTAGGGTTAGTTTTGCAGCTAAGCCATGGGAGTTTCATCGGGTTGTGCTCTCTCACTTTCCTGAGATTTTTCGTTAGTCTGAGATGATGCGATAGGAAAACCTCCTCCAGTAAGGAGATAGGAAAGCCTCCTCCAGTGATGATAGGAAATGCTCTTCCAAGAAGGAGATAGGAAAACCTCCTCCAGTAGTAACGAGATATGAAAACCTCCTCCAGCAATGATAGGAAAGCTTCATCCAGTAACGAGATAGGAAAGCCTTCTCCAGTAATGAGATAGGAAACCCTGCTCCAGTAAGGAGCCCCAAACACGCTCGGGCCTACCTCTACCGTGGCATTGGTCAGGCGTTCGTCAATCGTTCGTCAATTGTTCGTCAATGCTCAGGACCTACCTGTATGGTGGCACATCCGTCAATCATAAATTAGCAAACACTGTTAGGGCATATGGGCCCCGGTTTGGTTATGAATAGGTTAGGAATCATCCAACGGAAGCGGTGAAGAGTATTCTAAGAATTTTCTGAGCCCCTAACATTAGGAGCTCAATACCAACATCATCACCCGAGACATGACGTCGAAGGCATTCTTTCGCGCAACCCAACCAGCAATATTTGTATGTGCTAGTAGTAGTAGTAGCAACAGCAGCAGCAGTAGGAGTAGTGCTAGTGCTAGTTCTAACACAAACATTCCCGTAAAATGATCGTGCTAACCGATAGCAGCACACCTGAGAAGGTCAACCGCTTAAACAAGGTAACAACGTAACAAGGTAACGAGGTAAGAACGTAACAAGGTAACAACGTAACAATGCAACCACGTAACAATGTAACAAGGTAACAACGTAGCAAGATAACAAGGTAACACGGTAACACGGTAACAAGGTAACAAGGTAACAATGTAAAAAAGTAAAAACGTAAAAAGTAGCTGGTAACAATGTACAAGTAACAAGGTAACAAGGTAACAAGGTCGGAAACGTTTGGCCCGAACACTGCGACCCCTGCCAAATGTTCTCACCGAGTTGGATCTGCTTTAGGTATGTGTAGGTGTTCAAGTCGAACTGGGCGTCGCAGACATCGCTGAACCTGTGCTCGACACTTGGCGAGCAAGACCACCGAGAGTCTTCCGAGTCGATTCCATCCTGTAACGTGCCAATTGGCGGTAGAAGAGCCATCGAGTTGGATGTGGGCCGACCCCTTCCACAAGACAGATACATGTAGTGCATCTATACGTGGTATATCGTCTACTCCAAGTATGAGGTCCATGGACAGCGTGTCGCTGAACAATCCCTAGCATCTTGTGCTGGGTCTAGTGCCGCGTTGGAAGGTTAAAAAACTCTTTTCTGTACCAGATACATCAGACACCCCCGCAAGTTATCTCCATGATACGCGAGTATGACGCCATGTGACAACAGGCATTATAACGATATTAGCGGCTACGGGTCATGCACGCCAATATCTCCAAACGACAATAGCTACAATGGGGGGGGTGACACATGCTATGCCTGAGGAGCACCATTTCTTGTCTTGCGCGCCTCCCTCGAGGAGCTCTACGAATACCAACCACAGCAAAACAAAGAGTTCCGATAAAAGCGATTTCACACGCCTGCTACACGATAGAGGTGCACCCACCATTGTGGTTTTGGAGGTTCCTCATTTTCGGAGCTTAAGACACATCCGTCCCAACCCAGACACTGATTTTGATATATGTGAAACCGATGTTAACATGATGCCGGATGAAACATCTCATACATGGCCTAGCTATGTAGCGAGAATCATTCACAAAACAAAATGCCGTATTTAATTTTTTTTTTTGCCGACGATTGTGGATCAAGGAGCCTCGCCATTTCATAGGAAAACAGAAGAGCCAAAAAGTAGTATACCTGTATCGTAGCACGGTTCAAACACGATAGAGCCATCCATCCATGGCCTATCTATGTGTGCAAAACATTAATAACGCAAATGACCCAGGCTACGGTAGGGGGTCCCTTTTTGGGCCTTTTATTTCAGTGGCTAGGGAGCATTCGCGCGAGTAACCCCTTTGTTCCTATGCGATCTTACGTTTTCTTCATGTTTTACATTGACAAAATTAATCCGCAATGCAAAGGTGATCTAAGCTGCGCCAAAACAAGTGCCTAAACCATCTTCATCCGTGGGGTACAGAGCCACTCGTGCGACTGGCTCAAACTCATCGGTGAAAATGGGGGTACCCCCCCTACCGTAGCCTTGGTCAAATCAGGAACGGCATTCCCACGATTTTCGGTCGAGGAGCCTCATCATCCAGAACAGTCTTGGCTTTTCATATTCAGCATTCTGGACATGGCCTTACGTAGTTCTGGCCCCATTCCTAACAAAGTAGAATATACTACGACATCGTGGCATTTGTAGATTGCCTTTGTGTCACGTTATTCCAACATAAACCAACTGGTTTTCTGTCGCGAGAATCGTGAGAGGTCAACTTTGACCGAACGCTTAACATCCCGTATCACTTGTGTCACGATCATAGCCTACACCAACGTCACGATGAAGCATAATGTCACGTTTAGCGTCGCCATTGGCAGCGTACGTTTCCTCCTTCGAAAATTTAGCCTCAATGTCTCTGTCATACCTTGATGTTGTACACCCTGCATCCTTCGAAATGGCCAGCACTGCAGCCGCCCTCGCTTGCGGGCCTCGGGTCGTACTGAACACCGGTGTTCGTTCCGTCGTCGGCTCCCAGGGGGAGCCGGCCCATGGGCACCCAAGAACTGTCGGCGGTGGTGGGGTAGCTGGGAGCGTCTTCATTAACACGAATATCCACCTGGTAATAATGCAACATGCACAAAACATTGGTCAGTCGAAGTACGTACATAATATCAATGAAACCAGTGGAACCGTTGCTCCTTGTCCGTCGTCCTCCCCTGCAGGAGAGCGGCGGTCAATGACCATCGAATCACTGTCCGCGCAGGAGGGGTGCCTGGGAACGTCTTCAAATCGACGGAATATCGACCTGGTAGCTGTGAGGTGTCATGCTTGCAGTAAATGGCGAGATCGGGGAACCGGTGGTTGAATGACGTCACAAGCAAGGGTTGGTTCAGTTCAATGCAAGGACAACCCGATGCCGCTTTGTTGAACTTAGGCCATGGGCTTGTTTGTCTACGGTTCTATTTTGCCTTTATCCAAGGTACCTGCGCCTCGGAGAAGCAGATAGCTCCCTAACTTGATCCTTTCAGATCCCTAAAACGCCTCCCTATACTAATTCCAAGTATTTCCCCAAAAACGGGTTTTCAGTGGTACAAGCGTTAAGTGGCCACGTTCAGGGACACATAGGTACTACCTCTGAAAAAGCAGTATATTTTAATTATTACTTATTAGTAGGTGTGTGTCAACGGTGTGGGGTAGTCACCTTTCTTCCTTCCTTCCTTCCTTCCTCTTGGGGAGCTCCACCATTCGAAAAATGCCATTTAAAACTGAATATAAATTCATACCCCGGGCGCTATCTTAATGCACGTCGAGAAAGAAAGGGCAATTGTCGGCAGTTACGTACGACGAAAAGGCACTATTCTGGACACACCTCACTGATGGAAAATTCGCCACCGCTTCCCGGCACGCCCTCGATTTTCACGTACCGCGCCAACTGGTACACTCCACCGAATGTTTGGAGGCCCTCCACCGAGGCGTCTCGCTGGCCGGCTGTCACTCCGGAAAGCACTTCTTCAAATATGCCGTTGGCGCCCGCCGTGTAGAGGTTGAACGTCGCCCCCTCCGTTGAGGATTCCTCCACGAAAGCTGGTAGACGTCGCGATAGCAATTGTTTTCCGGCATTATTAACGGGGCAACATCGTCAGCGACAACGCATGCACCGGGATGGGCACGAGAGGGTGACAATAACGGGCTCTGCCGTGCAAGGAATGTCTATTGTGTTTATTATATATACTAAGTATGTTCCAGTCCGGCAATAAGTCTATCCTCGATATGAACGCAATATATACAAACTAGATAGGAAATGAGGTCATGCGGTAGCAACTGCTGTCATGACCGAAATGGCCGTTTCGAATCTTGTAACCTTCCAGATAGATCAAAAGACGGAAACATCTCCATCTTGGTTAACCTGGGGCCGTTTTTCTATCATCCCATCCCTAACACACCTCGTAGTTTCGCACGTTTTCCTGGGACGTGTTATTATAATCGACCTCACTTTAATTGTTGAACTAGTACAGTATCTACTACTCCGGAGTACATGAAACGAACCGGGAACACAAAAGCAACACGTGTTACCTTCGTCGGTGCGACATCCGAGACAAGGAGAACGTGCTAACCTGCGCCCTCTTCTGGTCGACAACAAGCTAGATTTTGCACACCTTACCTGCAGGACGGATCCAAGTTGAACAGTGGAACTAAAGGCTACGTTCACTGTACGGGATCGGGGTCACCGCGAGGGACTTAGTTACCCGCCGCCCAGTGTCACTCCCGAAATTGTAGCTACTCAGTTTTGTTTCGGTCATAAGCGTCAGTGTCGCCCTGTAGGTGCTTCCTACGCGGCGCCAACACAAGCCAGTTACTGCAGCGAAAATCGGGGCACACTCTGTATATGTATGAAAGTTCATATGTGCGATATAACCGACTTTAATTGACACGCAATATATTTATATAAAAATTTAAATACACTCCAGATGTGAGATCGAATAGTTTGTCGAAACTCATCTTTGCAAGCTGTGTGTGATACTCCGATCGCGCGTATTACGAGTTGTGTGTCCTCATTAAGGATATAGGTCGTCGACTCCCCTTACAACCACAGCAGTGTAGCTACCAGGGTCAACAGGGTGGTGTTAGTCAGTCTGTGCGCGGAAGCTATAAAACCCGTTTCTGAGGGGGACAAAATCTGACAGCTGTGGAGGGAAATGAATCCGTTTATCAAGTGAATCCTGCAAGTCGAATAACCGGTGAGGGGGGGGCGAAGGTTTGACGGACGTCGGGGCCTCGTTTTGATCAAAAACGAGCAGGGTTGGAAGGGGGTGGGGAAGGGGGGGGGAGGGGCGGACGGGCGGGCAATATGTGCGTGTAAGCTATAAATCCTCAAAGGGGACAAACCTGACGATTGTAGCAAGAAGGACTGATTCTACGATAGCCCCCTCCCAAAACCGGCGATTTTCTTTAACGCACGTTTCATGGCTGCTCGACACGAGGAAGGATGCTACGCAAAAAATATCTGAAAATATTTCTTTTGTTTGCAGAGGAATATCGAACGATGACGTTGGTGTGATAAGGGGCGCGGTATTTCCGGAGATACGGCCGACATCTGGTTTCAAAACCGGCGATTTCGTTTAAGAAAAGTTGGGGGGGCTAACGCAGAACGACTCGAAGACATCCCTTTATATCATCTGGCTTGTAATGTTTACTATTCTCGAAGGTTTGATGTTAGATGCAGTATGCAACCCAGTGTTTAAGTGTAGTAAATAACGTGTTAAATCTTCATATTTTTTGTTGTACATGGATCGAAAGCTAGAATATTTTATAGAATATTTGTAGTTACCATTATTTTCTGACATCGCTAATTATAAGAAAGAGATACGTATTGCCAAATACAACAGGCGAGGTGATTTGGTCATGCACTGTTTGTCATCACCATCATACAGTTACCATTATTTTCTGACATCGCTAATAATACGAAAGAGATACGTATTGCCAAATACAACATGCGAGGTGATGTATGTGACCATGCACTGTCTCCGCCATTGAGCACTACTATGTGATGTGTGAAAATACGCGGAAGTGCGGTGAGCCTATATTTTTCCATCCGTCCGCCTTAGGACAACAAGAAAGGTGAAACAACGAATAAAATGACTAGACTATGTATAATGCTATGTATAACACTGTGTATAATACTATGTATAATATTGTGTATAATACTATGTATAATAATATGCATATTATTATACATGTATGTGTATAACACGACGTACAGCAATAATATGCATTCCTACTCACAAGGTATAATTGTATGTATAATGGTAATGTGTGTTGCGCGTGCTACGACAGAGGTAGCAGTTTTTTTCAAGTAAGTGAGCTTTCGACTGATTCTACGATAGCCCCCCCAAAAACCAGCGATTTTCTTCGACGGACGGTTCATGGTTGCTCGGCAGAAGGAAGGATACTACTGAAAGAAAAGTATCCATACAATTTCTTGTGTGCAAAGGTCTATCGATCGATGACGTCGGGGTGTCGAGGGACACCGTATTTGAGGAGATACGACCGGGAGCTGGTTTTGAAACCGGCGATTTCGTCAAAGAAAAGTTAGGGGGGGCTACCGTAGTAAGACTCTTTCTTGACCCTAAATAGTCGGAAATAGGCCGCTCTTTGTGCTTTTGCATGATTCTCGCTGTGTGCCTAGATCATGGTTTATTTATGTCCAAGTTGGGTACTGTATTTCGGAGCGCTCTTAATCTCCCAAGATGAGAAACCTCAGAAAAAAAGTGGTGCAGACTAATTCTACGATTTGCCTCCCCAAAGCCAGAGATTTTCTTTAACGAACGTTTCATCATGCGGCTGCTCGATGTAAGGAAGGATACAATTGAAAACAGTTTATTAATATATTTTCTAGTGCGCAAAGGTGCAAAGGCCTATCGATCGATGACGTCGGGGTGTCGAGGGACACCTCACCATTTCAGGAGGTACGACAGGGAGCTGGCTTTGAACCCGGCGATTTCGATAAATAGAAGTTGGGGCGGCTAACGTAGTAAGACTCTGCACCTCTATCGTAGAACGCGCCGTCGTAAAATACTAGAAGACCGTGGGCTTGGATAGTATGAGGGCAGCTCCTTCATCAGCTTCTCTCCCTAAATACTCCCGCCTTATCCAATTGCACTCTCGTTATTCATAGTCTCATCGGTTGGCGTACACATCAAGACTTACCAATGCGGATCTGTTGCATGGACTGAACTTGCAGCAGGTCGTAGGTTATTTCGCACACGTCTCCGTCGGAGCAAGACCATGAAGACGTCGCGCTCGTGCTCCCGTCCTTTCCGAACAAGAGTATTGTAAAACAGTAGGACATCAAGAGCGAGCGAGAGCCTTTTAGCCCGACACCTGGATTCCACGTGTTGGAGGACGAATTTCTTGGGGAGTGGGTTTAGTATGTGCTGAAAAAAATCTCAATGAGACGATAGCGCGCCTGAATACGGAAGTTGTGATAGAATCGAAGGATGTGCCCCCAGCAAAACGACCAGCCAATTAAGAGCGTGCCATCCACCTGGCTGTCCCCGATTTCGTATATAGTTCAATAGAAGAGCAATTCGTTTGAAATCGAACTGAAAATACTACCCGCTTGCTGGTTCCACTCAACGTATACGTCACCGACAATACGCGTGTAGACGTTTTAGCGAGGTCGCGAACGCTCGATCACAGGGTACTGTACCTGAGGTAGCTTATTTCCGCGGGCGTCCTCCAATTGTTTAGAGCACTTCAGGCAGTGAAGTTCATCGCAACAAATAATGTGTGATGTCCTGACAATCGCATGATACAGTATTACACGTAAACTCAAACTTTGTGTTGAAGTTGAAGTTGTGTTGGCCTTTCGGCTAGCCATGGTGGACGCATCTCAGTAATTATTGCAGATTTTACGCTCCCTCTCCATTGAACCATACACGACGGCACTTGAAGAGTAAGGGTGTCCCAGGGAAAACACGAGAGGGTGGTACACGATCCACGACAACATGTTTTACCGACAGAATCATTGCCGCAGTATTCTTGTTTTGTCATTTTCAACGTTTCTTGACAGCGGATTAAGTCCTTACGCCAGCCAACGCGTAAGACTGGCAGATTGATGCATTGGGATCTTCGGTCGGGCAACGCGTCAGCGCAACGCGTGGTCCATGTCGCATTTAAACACTCGTACATCACACTTTCGACAACCGACACCAAAACCCTCAACATTATTGGAGATCGTCCATAGACGTCCCGGGGGTGGCGTGCGCGGTTCACCACAACTCACAAGCGTGTCATCGGCAGACTCGTCGTTGACCGTGGCCGACGCCGTAACGCTGACGCGCTCGGACGCGGAAATGCCGGTGACGGGCACGTCGTCGACTTCCACGTAGATCTCGACCTGCGACAAAAGAACAAACAACGACAACGATTGCAGTTCGCGGTCTTAATGGACGCGTCAATGCGTTGCCTTCACGTTATACCGCTGTCCCTGCCCAACAACATCAGTAGTCGCTAGTGTCCGTGCTGATTCTTCGTCCTTGGAAGATGTTAACCGAAAAGCGACCAACAAGGTGCATAGATAGCTCTAGGAGCTAGGGTACAGGGGTCATATCTGAGGTACCAGGTATCACTTTGTGGTGAAGACATACGCTACAAGGTAGATGTGCAAAATATATTTATTAGTATATATATATTTTTTATAATATATACTTCGAAGTATATACTTTGCTGAGACCCCTCGCTCCAAGGTGACCTACAAAAGTACTCAACACCTGACGTCAAGAAATTGAAAGTGCTGTTCGTTACGAATAGTCCCATGCATGGCCTAGGCGTGCACAAACATCACATAATTCATCGCAAAAGCAGAATGCCATTCTGACGATCAAGTGCTAGCTACGGAGCGCCGCCACTTCAAAATAGTCTGGCCAAACTATATTTTACCTCTGCCGCAGCTTCCGTCACAGTCTGAGGTCGGAGGCACTGTCACGAGTTACTTCCTACCAACTTTCGCGTTGCATGCACCAACCCTCCAAGTGTTTAATAGGCTGCACCGGCAAGCCGTTTATTGAAGCCCGCGTTCCAGTGGGGTTCCGAAAACGCGTGCGCCGATAGAGGTGCATCATCACCATCATCACCATCATCACCACCGTTTTTCTGAAGGTTTTCTCTTTCTGAGGAGCTGTGTGCTGTTTAATGAGTGCCTCATCCGCATTAAAAAAAAACAGCACTTTTTTGCAAACAACAGTAAGGGCAGCCCGGTGAACAAAGCTATGGCCTAGGTATCCCTAAACAAGCTTAATACTGATATACGTCCCAATCATTGTCAATTAGGGCGCCCGTCTTTCAGGGAAAAAATTGCCGAAACAGTTACAACTCTATCGTAGCATACGCTTGAGTTAGTTGCGCGAGCAGACAAACGTCGGTTGAGAAATTGGGAGTAGGTTTATCGATAACAGTAGTAACGGATATACGTCCAGTTAATAGAGGTTTCTCGCATGCGATCACATGGCCCTTTTCATCTTCGACGCAAGTCTCCGTGTTCCACACAAGAGCAGCAACAGGCTCGAGCTACGCCACTGCTCTATAACACAGGAGTGGTAGATGCGCCTCCAGTCATAGTGTAAAATCACGGTACTGCTGCACGCGAGCAAGGGGGCGTGGCATGCAAGTAGCTGCGTAGATGGACTCAAAGCAGTGGGTGTGAGTGCAGCGCATTCTATGCTGCGCCAATTAGGTGAGTTCGTGAGTGTGTCGATGCAACGCGTGTTACGACAGAGGAAGAATGTTTAGTCTAGACTGAAACGTTTTCTGAATGGCGGGGCTCTTAACCTATTACTACTGTTTTAATACTGTTTTTAAAAAATCGTCGGAATGGCACTATCTTTCAACATTGTTCTTTGTATGTCCAGGGCATGGGATTGCTCATCGGGCAGCACTTTTCTTGCATTCATCAAGAATCAGTTTTAGGAAAACGTATAGACCTCCTCAAGAAACAGCCTAAGAAAAAGGGCAGATGCGCCCTCTTCGTAGCATGCGTCATGCAACGCCTTCAAAAAAGTATATTCGTATATGCCTGCTGTCGTACCTCTTCGCGCTTGGAACAACGAACCACGCAAACCAGAATGCCATTAGTACTGCCAGCCGCGTAACGCTTGGCGGACTTCTACAACCTTCAATAGTCGCACATCATGCAACACAACAATAACGTGCATTAGAGTATCACTCGGACAAGACCGAACTCACTTCTGTGATTGCCATGTAGCTGCCCTCGTCCATGACCGCCACCAGCTCCATCTCATCGGCGGTGTACCCGGATATACCCTGAATCTCTTGCAGCCCTGTCTCGCCTGTGACTCCCGTCCATGACTCAACGACGATATCATTTTCCACCACCACCTGTAGGGTGGTTTCACTGCCTTCCGCGAACGCTGCACCAAACAAAGATGTTGAGCGGGGGCGGGGCAGGGGTTCGAGAGGGGGGGTGGTAAAGTGGCATTCTCAACGTAAATCGCCAAGGCCGTCATCGGCATCTGGCTAGTATAACCAGAGTTCAGGCTCTAGTTATTGCTGTTGCTGTTCTCACATTAACTCGCATAATCAAGTCCGTGGTCACAGGACAGGTTCTGAAGACAGTCACTCTGGAGCTGAGGAACACGCCAGGGAAAAAAAAGAAAAACACAGGTGGTACACGCATATATCACAGCTGACGCAATTCATGCCTCCACCAGAAACATGCTGTAAAAAACGTGAAAGTCGGGAGTCAGCCTACGATGTGCTAGGTCCATACTGGTGCACAGGTCTCACTACTCGCGCCTGGAAAAACCGATTATACCGTGCCACCCAAGAAAGACTACCACGTATATCTTGCACAAACGTAGTACCTATTACTACGCACACGCACGACAGACACAATCCAATTGGAAAAAAGGAACAAAGCAAAAACAAGAAGATAAAGGAAGGAAAAGACAAGGAAGCGAAAAACGGAAACGGAAAAGAAAGGAAAGAAAATACAAGAAAAGAAAGTACTGGAGCATATAGTATCTAGTAACGACTGTAGACATATGGTTCGGCGTTCCCGGCGGATTGGGAGGCGAATCTCGTCCATAATCACACCTCTCCAACGTCGTGAGTTCAAGTCTCATCGAGTGCATACTCGTGCTAGCAGGGACGATTGGAAAGCGCTGGCGTGAGTTAATATTATCGAAACTTCTACTAAAATAGACGAGCGTAAAAAGCTGGAAAGTTGGTGTACTGAACCCTATATGCGCGGTAAAATTGAAGGTACGAATGTTCCTTGACTGAGAAGGACAGATCTTTGACAACGAACAACGGCTAGTCCTAGTCGAGAAGGTGGCTGATGGCATAAAACGTCTTACGGACTGAGCTGTAGGTTAAAAATGGTGGTAAAAAAATGAAAGTAAAGGTCAGTCAAGTCGATTGTGTACTTCTTGTGCTCTTCCTAGAGGCGGTTAGTGTGAGGAAGAACTGATATATATATGACAGTCGGAAATCGGCTTGCAAGTCTTTGCCTCGCGCGCTTTCCGCGAGCAACGCGTGCTTCGCGCGCGACGAACCCTCGTCCAAGCGGCTTCGTGGCGTTGGTCGTAGCCGACAGCCGCCAAAGCTACGTCCGTGGCGTTGCACTCAGCCGATAGCCGCCAAAGCTGCCCGTTTTTGGCGAAAATAATCGATGCCCCGCGCTGCTGCAATCGTGTGATACGCGCTGGGCTGGTAAGCGGAGCTAGGAACGCGCCACGCGGACTTGCGGCCAGAAGCAACTTCAGTGATAGCCAAGCCAGCGTTGGTATCGTTGTATGATACTGCTGTGTGGTACGTGGTATGGGTGTGTGGGCGTGTGGGTGTATGTTTTGTTGTGGAACTAGCGATGCGATGTATTCAAAAACACGCGTAAAGACTTTTTTACTTTGTTTTTCGACTGGCAAATTCGGTGGAAAAGGTCAATTTTTTCGACGGGATCCGCGTTTTCGACTGGATCTGTCAGTCGGAAAACTCGGTGGGAAAACGTTGAGTCGAAAAAAGTCTTCGAAAGATCTCTTTTCTGGTGTGAGACAGCCCGATTTGGGCTTCATTCAGTCGAAAAAGGCCGTTTTCGACTGACAACGTTTGACAACTTCGATCGTGTATTGTAAGAATTAGCCTCAACCCCCAATCATCGGAACTATTTTCTTGAAAATGTAGCTATTGGGGTTTGTGGGCATTTCGAGGGTAGAGTGATTCTACGATTACCCCCCCCCCAAACCAGTGATTTTCTTCAACGAACGTTTCATGGCTGCTCGACACAAAAAAGAATACAATTAAAGACAAAGTATCCATATAATTTCTTGTGTGCAAAGGCCTAACGATCGACGACGTCGGGGAGGGTGTCGAGGGACACCGTATTTCAGAAGATACGACCGGGAGCTGGTTTTGAAACCGGCGATTTTGTTAAAGAGAAGCTGGGGGGGGGGCTACCGTAGAACGACTCGGTAATAATGGGATGTATTCACCTGGTACATCGGTTTAATTTTCATCTAAATCAGTCTTTGGGGTAAGAAGTTAAGAAGTTAAGAAGTTAAAAAGGCGTTATCGCGGAAGGCGCCTCACGAAATATTGGTTCACTGACTACCGTAGGATTATAAATGGTTATGGTACTATATTGGCATACTATAATTATAATATAGCGTGCCAATACGCGCGTCAATATTAACGGTAGCACGCTTTCGCAAAAATATACTTGTGAGCTACGGGGACGGCGTTCCTGAATTACACGCAATAAATAAAACAAGCCACCCACACCATCGTTGTCTTTCACAATACATTTTTCGCTGTATTATATTTCAATAAGACAGTTTATAACACATACCTTCCGACTTTAAACTCAGGCCGTGGTATTGTATTGTATGCCATGGTATGCTATTGTATGGTATTGTTGATCGGGTTGTGCTTCTTTTCTGTTATCACAATAATATCAGTAGATGAGCAGGTATAGAGCTCCTCTAGTGACCATGTGTGGTCACTAGGCAAGAAGGCTAGGAAGAACATGGTGTTGCCCCTACCCCTCCTCTCTCGAAGTAAGCATCTGCCAGCGGAGGGTACTCGTTTGTAGTCGGCTCTAGTCGTCTGCAATCGTCTGTTGTCGTCTCTACTTGGCTCTACTCGGCTGTACTCCCTACTCCCCTGCCAGCAGGAATAGGGACCACCCGTGGAAAAACACCGCTACTGCGTTGGGGTACCCGATTCGGGGGCGCCCATGATATGCCAGGTAAGAAAACACACTTGGGAGCGGAAAATTCGGATTTTCCCACCTTGTGGAGCGCCTGTACTAAATCGCTTATGATTGTGGGACGCCTATACTGAAACATGCATGGCGGATACCAAACCTGCGTTAATGGCGGAAAGAATGTCCGCAATAAGAGATTTCAGACTTGATGGGCGGTAAAATCGTTTTGTAACCCCTTTGGGCCACCTAAACTAGGTCGTGTACGACTGTGACGCCTACACTAAAACTTGCACGACGGACACCAAATCTGAGATAATAGCGACTAGGGGATGGGGGCGGTACCACTGGCCTGTTCCGAGGGGATCTTAAGCCGCGCGCGTACCCCACGGTACTCGGTACTCCTACTGTACGATCACGGTGAAATCTCACATGTGTTCAGCGTTTGCCCCTAGTCGGCTTGACTCTTCGCATCTGTCGCTCAACTATCCGCAAGCCGCGTACACTTTTGTTAGTCGCTCTCCCAGAGCACGACATGGGACGTGATCATTAGACTAGTAAGGCGGTTAATTGGTAAAATGCCGTTGCGCCCACACCTGCCGGAGCATTGCGGGACTGCCTCTTGACGGGTTCGCCAGCAATACCGGTGGGTCAAAGGAACTTTCTCTTGTCCCTCTGCCCTAACCGTGACATAGTGTCGGCATTGTACACCAGGTAAGCTATATGGTCAAGGCGGACGAAGAATGGCGGTCCTTCTTCAAAGGCCCGGTTGGCTTCCGAAGGCATCTTGACGAACGGGCTCCTCTAATGATCGTTGTTATATCTACTAAGAACGCTATTAAGGCTTTTCGTTCGAACGTGTGCAGCGTGACCTTCAACGTAGGCAACTCCCAAGCGTTACAAGGCAGAACAAGAAAATCAAGGAGACATTCTACGCAAGAGGTGCACCATATATATTCCGAGTCTCTTCACTAGCTCTACATCTCGCCCAAACGTTTATTGGGGAGGAGATAAACAGTGAATGGAAGAAGATCGGGACATGATTAAAATGCTATTTGTTGGCCTGAGGGAGAACGTCAACCAGATCAACCCAACTCAAATAACGCATGGACTAGGTATACAATCAAATATATTCCCAAAAACAGGATCCTGTACTGATCATTTTGGGCAAAGCAGCTCCACCCCATCTTTCAGAAAGCCTTTCATCAACAAAAAGTGTCACCGCGATATTTTCGCACTTAATTTATCAGGGATCATCACTCAACCCAAAGAAAACTAGTTTCGACGCGGGCAACGGGTAGTGGTTCATCTAGTATTTCTGAGGCTCCGCGCCTAAAGGGGCTCTATCATATACCATGCATCATACATCGTACATCATGCATAATACCCCATGCACCATACATCATGCATAGTACTTCGTTCATCATACAGCACATATTATACATCATACACCATACGTCATACATCATACATCATACAGCCTCATACACATCATACATCACACACCAAACATCATATATAATACATCATATACCATAATATACCTTTTACCCCTAAAGCCAAAGCCGAAACGTTTGGGGGGAATGCGAGTGCACGAGTGCAACGTCACAAAAATTACCATGGCCTACGTAGTATATAGGCATACAACGAGCAAGAGTGGGCAAGCCATTGTAGAAGAACGGCATTTCGACCATATTCTCTAGCGTTAAGGAGTCCCGCAATTCACGAAACAAAATAACAGTTTATCTAAGAAGTGCTTTCCAAAGAGTCTTCTCTAACGAAGCGAGTTCCAGGTACATCACGACGAAAAAAAGTACACTCCAACGCTGTGAGATCGAAGGTGTCGTCGAAACTCGTCTTTGCAAGCTGTGGCTAATACTCCGATCGCACGTATTACTCGGTGTGTGTGTCCTCATTAAGGATATAGGCCGGCGACTCCCCTTGCAACTACAGTGTAGCTATCAGGGTCAACAGGGTGATGTTAGTCAGTCTGTGCGAGGAAACTATAAAACCCGTTTTTGAGAGGGACAACACTGACTGCTGCTGTGGAATGCACCCGTTTATCATGTCTATTATTATGTCTATTTTTTTTGTAGCATGTAGTAGTCGTACCACCGGTGAGGGGAGGGGGGCGGGTACAGGGGGGATAGGTCGCATAAATAAATAGGAGCTTACTGCAGGCGTAATGCTAGTAGGTGATATTATAATGGATGCTGGAGAAAGGCCATTACCACTCCCCTTCTTCTGTTATCGGACGCACCGACAAACAGCGACGAGAGGACCTGCTGGGTTCCTCCGCTGTACGGCTCCTCATTCAACCTGTAGTTCACCGTGCATTCGCTAGAGTCTTGCTGGGTGCACCCGTAACTCGACCCGGCGCTCAGAGATCCATCCTGCAAAACGTGAAGGTTTCGATACAAAAGGCGTGTTTGATAGGTGTCAGTGCACGATATCCCACAAAACCTGCATGAGCGCCAGTGAAGGGTGTCCACAGGCCGGGAAAATATCATCCTGCAGCATGTAATGGTTTGAGAAAAACTTCGTGTTTTAATGGGCCCGCCCCAAAGAGATTGGGCCTCTCCTTTACAACACTGGCGAAAAATCGTTCTCCATTAATAGCCCGTTTCTAAGTCATATAATGATTTCCTAGTCCAACTCCAAGTGTTTTGTCTCCATATCGATGTTGCGGTTAATAAACTGGTCGTTGTTCCCTGGTGCATATAACTACAGGATAAGGCACGGACTTGGGTAGGTGGTGTGGTCCTGGCGCGTGAAACGCTGCACGGCGCGACGTACCGCGAGTCGGCAGTGCGCGATCTATATCCTGCATAACCTATGGCCGCGTGCGTGTATGTATCATTCAGGTGTCTGACGTCACGTCCCACGAACGATATGTTTCGATGGGATTCCAGGACGTCTCGTAGCACGATTCGTTCCCATCGTTTATTCACATATGTTGGATTCTGGTCATTAACTAGTGGTTCGGCGTCTCTTGCGCGCCGAACACGCACCAACCCCCGCAGGGCCCCCCGGGAGGGCCCACGGCGGCCCCCCAGAGGGCTACCAGAGACAAAAAACAATGTGATATATGCAAGACTTTCTCATCAAAACAAAGTAACGAAAAATTCGCCTACTACTGCGATTTCGAAAAATAGACCCGCGAAAAACAATAATATGCCTGCGGCGATATATGTTGCGACTCGAAAATCGCGAGTTGCGCTGCTTTCAACCAGCCTCGCGGCGACTGTAGAGCAAAACGGTTGTGCTGACCCAAATGTTGCGCCCGCGTAACAGTGCAACTGCTAAGTAATGAGCTGGTTGGATTCCCGCCATGAGCCTCGGATTTCCCACCGGATCGTCCCCATATATGGCATGGTGTGCACGCATTTCCCACGGGATAGCAACATCATACTAAGCGAAAGGGTTTCCATAGGCTTCCGTGGGATTGATTCACGAAAATCAACCGCGAGTAATGCGTGTAGCTCCTGATCGCGTACGGCAACAATTTCTAAAATTCTCCTCTCACGCGCCTGTCCAACTCGTTGGCGAAACTTCTTAGTAGTAGCCTTCGCGATGTTCTCACCCCACAAACTATACCAGATAAAGCGAGGATAAAGTACCAAATATATTTCGATGTGTTTAAGGTGGTCCGCAATTGTTTCGTCAATTTTTCCAAAACGCGCGGCGAAGCAGCGCTCGGGTCGGAGCCCCAGTCTGGGTTAGGGTTAGGGTTAGGGTCAAGGTGGGTCGACGCCCTCTCGCGATTTGACAAAAAAATAGCACAAAAACACAAAAACACAGCTTGAAAACCTCCATAATAAAGTGAAGTATGTTTGTTACTTTATCTGGTACAATTTGTGGAACAAAGCTCGTGAAGGCGCCTCAGAGTTATCGTGACCCATGAGAGAGTTGCGGGGATATTTTTCTTGGAGCAGCATCAGTCCCTGAGCACCTCACACGAGGAGCTCAATATCTCACCCGAGAAATGATTCCGAAGGCGTTCGTTCGCACAACCTGACCAAGCCTCTACGCCATACATAGTCGCAAAACATATGTAGCAGTCATGAAACGACTTTTTTGACTAGGTAGTTCCTCACTTGAGGAGGCCAATCGGACACAAACACTAGTAGTTAATCCAACAACTGCAACCCCGACCGTGTGGTGATGATGGTAATACATGGGTGTTTTCATATAAGGGAATAGGGCCGGCGCCTCCGCTCCTGTGGGGGAGGGGCCACATTCTCCAACATTTTCGAAGTGCTGTCGTATGCGTATACAAGTACGTTTACCCGTCACTGGTGCATATTATGCATTTGACGACACATGCGTGTGTTCCTCACATTAAACTGACGTTTCCACCCATCTACACCCAGCACAACTATAAATATTAATGGTGTCCGTGTTGATTCGTCCTCCTGGGATACGAGTTTTGCTTTGGTGGTCACAAACTACGAGACAGAGATAGAGATACATTGCAAACACGGCAAGGTGATGTGGCAATTCAATATCAACGGCCATGAGCACGAGAGGGCAAAAACCCTGAAAAATACGCAAGCCAGCGCAGTCACACCCGACTGTTTGCAGTCGAAAATAGGAACATACATGCAGGTCACATAGGATGGAAGGCGTAGAGGGGGTGGGAAAGGGGGGTGTAGTTAGTGTCCTGCATCACCGTGGTCCGTCAGACCATAGACCCTCCCATCCCTCCAATGCGGGGACGGAACACGTCAGGTTTTCACCATACACGCCATGTGTTCATCTCCCTTTAGCTTCATGAGCCAAGTGGGTGTTAACAACGTGGTGATAGCAAAATGAGTAGCAGTACCCGCAGATATCTGCATAATGTTTTACTTGGCCGGAAAGGTTTTTGACGTTCCCGTTGCTCCATACCTGTGTCGGCGATGATACCGACAAAGCCATACTTTTCACAGCCTGGGATGTATATTGTATCCTACCACGCATAAGAAAGAAGAAAAAACCAATAATCGGCGCAACAAACATGAAAAAAAAAGGCACAACAAGCAGCCAGCAACTCGTACGAGTAACAAAGCATCCAACCAGCGTTGGGGGCAGCCCCTATGTTGGCCCCAGTGTATGTGTGATATGAGTACTTGTAACAACTAGGAACATTGTCGCGAGGTCTTATCTTCTGCGCACAGTTTCTGACGAGTGCAGGAAGGAGTGGTTCCAATACCGTCATCGTCGAGCCTGTACCGAGAATTTAAGAACGAACCCCACTAATGACGAAGCAAACAAACACGTACATACAAAGATCACTGTTATTGGCAAAATTATCCGTATTGTGTACCTGGTACATAATTCTGTGTAATAACTACGTACGGTAAGAAGGGCGCTCTTACGTACGATATCTTGGCAGGTCTTCGCCATCATCAGCAAAAAAAAGTGATACTTCGAAGTATTTAATTATCGGTATAATGAATAACACCCAGCAATGAATCGAAGTGTCCAAGGTTATGTTCTGTAGGGTTTGTTGGTTCCGGGTAAGGGTATGGGAGTGTCACAGAACTTCCAGAAGTTTCGGGTACGGGTATGAAAGTGTTACAGAACTTCCAGGAGTTCCGGGTATTGTGGCACGGGGTGTACAGAACTCACAGAAGTTCCGGGTACGGGTATGAATGTCGTACAGAACTTGCAGAAGTTCCGGGTACGGGTATAAATGTTCGACAAAACTTACAGAAGTTATTTGCAGGGTAATACCCGGGGTGAATACCCCGGGTGGGTATGGGTTGTGCGTGCCCTACAGAACACAACCTAGGAAACGTGTATCCACGCATTGGACTGCACAGCTGGCTCGAATAGTAGCTCCAGCGATCGACGAAACAATGGAACTGACCCTGGTGAGGATGCCGATGCATCCGTCGGGTGTGCAGCTGTCGTCCCGCCCCCCGGAAGGGCTATCACCAACTTTGACCAGCGATGGGTTGACGATTTCCCTCAGTTCCACCTCCCATGCTAAACGTGGCAGACAACAGAGGCACAGCAGCAGAAGAAGCACGGGCAGGCAAGAAAAAAAGGAAAAGACAGTCGACAATGTTTGAATTTTTGTGGAATAAAGGGGGGAGACTACGAAAAAAGAAATACATGTACGACCGAAAAAAACTAGAAAAAAAAAAAAGCCTCGGAAAAAATATAGAAAACAAATATATATAGTGATATGTATGTGGCTGCTCCGGGCGGCGTTTGTCATTTTCTCAGTTCGTCTTGTGATCGTGATGCAGGTCTCCTTTAAATTGTTCCGGTGTCGTCTATTATAGCAGAGTGGTGTGGTGTCCTTTCACCTTTCCTCTGCATTTTCCCTCTATTTGTCGCTAGCCGTCGGTAACTTGAAGGGCAACGCGGCTGTGCTTCAACTTGCTGTATACCTCGTATTGAGTTCAACCTCGGGCAGCAACATCCAAACAACGAGCAAGCGCACGCAATCTCTGCCTCTTCTACAGAGTACCGTCCCCCTCCCAAGAAACCATTAATAAATCGGGTGCACGCTGACTTTCTTGTGTGTCCTGGGCGCGCGCGAAAGCACGAAATCCTTATGTTGCACTTTTCTTACTTTGGTCCCCCAGAAAATGTTTTTTCTTAACACGAGCCATAGTGCACAAGAAGATTCCGCTCGCACAATTATACCTCTTTGCCCTCCCATATACTGGGTGTATTACAGTATCACGGCGCCCGTCTCCACCGCAGTAAACACAAACCTCTACTCCACGTGAAGGGATCAACGTTTTCAAAGGCTAGAATGTGACTAGTCCGAGAGATTTCTTCACGTTTTTCGATTTTGCAGGTTGAGTTTCTTGTGAGCTTACTTCTATGAGCGGGACGGTACTAATGCTGTATGGCATCCGCTCCGCCCCCACTCACACCAAATACACAAGTACATCGTGCCTATTTGCTGTACGGCGTCGAGTGCCACTTTTGTGTGTCAGCGCAAGAAATCCATAGAGCAGCACCGACCGATCTTGAGCAATAAGCTACCTGCCCCATCACAAGAACGAGCCACGAGACCTCGACAAGACTCACAAGAAACTCGAAGCCTCAAACCCACGGGGAGGGGATGTATTCCACAGATAGGTGATATTCCACAGCTGCAGCTAGTGTATACACGAGGACATGCATACCCTTCTCAATCATCAAAAAAGCAGCCTCGACAACACCAATGCGTCGAGTTAGTGTAAGACCGCACGACGTGCTGCACGCACTGGCCAGTAACGGGCACGGGGGGGCTGGCACGGGGAGACGTAAAAGCCTCCATGCGAACCAGGAACGGCCTTCTTACCTATATTCTACAATATGGACCTACCAGGGATACAAACTATGGACTAAATAATAAGAACCCACGATGGATACGAAAACCTGGACCAGGTACATTTCGCAAGTTGTTTTTAGTCATATTTGGTCCTGATTACAACGTACCCCGAAAAGGCGAAATGTCGTCGTGGTCCCTCGATAGTGCCGGTGTGTAGTATTTAGAGATTGGAACGCCTGCACTATAGCGAAAACCGGCACTACTCCGTCTACTGCCACAACAGCTTGTTCAGCTAAAAGCATAGGTCAAGAGATTGCACAGGCACGCTAGGGGGCAACCGGCACTACTCAACCGGCACTATAAAAGGCCTAATGATGTACTAGCCATGTGTCTCAGGTAGGTCACATTCCACACATATACTTTCCAGCTTATGGACAAGCCGTGGTCACAAGTGCCGTCCCTTATTCTCCCCGGTTCTCGCCTTCAATTTTTATCGCGCAAAGGGTTCAGCAATCCCACAGCTCGTCGATTTTCCATCCAGTGTTGCTTACTCACACTCTCGCGCTTGCCGCAAAAGTCCATTTGTGCCAAGAAAAAGTATCATATACGAGGTATAGTCTACATGTACGAATGAAGTACCAGTGTGTGCAGCACTTTGTTTGCACCTGAAGCGTTACTCCACAGGCCAAGCAGGAGACAACCAATAAGGTTGACCGCCCTCATCGTCCGTAGTCTTCCTCGAGAAGAGGCTTAGCTGCTGCCTCAGAACAACGCGACGAGGGTCCGACGCTTGGTATCACGATCAGATTGCAATGATGGGGAGACTGCGGTGTGGAGTGTAGGGTGCCGGTGTTTTGAGATGGTGCCTTGCCTTGCCTGTGAGCGGAAACAATCGTGGTCTGCCGCGTGCACTACTATTAGAACCACACTAATATAGCCATCATATGAAATGACATTTCACGGAGTATTTTAGGTTGTCGATGGTGCAGCAGAAGAAGACGGATGTGTGAAAGTCGATCTCTGATGAGCGCTGCCTCTCTCTGCAAATCGAAATTCCGATTTGTCCGTGACAGGCCGTCTCAGATTCTCCGTGTAGGTATTATTGTAGGTGATGTGTACGAGGTATAGGACAGACACTACTACTTTATACAGGTCCTACGAGGTATCTTCGTATCATATTTAGTCCACACTTATACCGACTGGTTTCGATCGACCATGATCCTATACGTATTGTTATCTGATACGTATCGTTTACGTTTCAATCTCTTTACTGTTCATTAGACTTTTTTTTTTTTTTTTTTTTTTTTTAGCACACTTTCACTTTCCAGCTTCTGGACAAGCCGTGGTCACAGGTGTCATCCCTTCTCCTCCCCGGTTCTTGCCTTCAATTTTTATCGCGCATAGGGTTCAGCAATCCCACTGCTCGTCGATTGTTCATCGAATGTTGCTAACTCACGCTCTCGCGCTTTCCGCAAGTCAATTTGTCCACAAGAAAAAGTCCCAACGAATTTATACGAGTATGCACTCGGCGGGGCTCGAACTCACGAAACTGACCTATACCAGGCTCGAGGATAACCTGATACGCCACCGGGGCGACCGGCTCTAGCTATACACTGCTGTAGCCCGTCCGTATCCCAGTATCCCAGTATTTACCTTAAAATTTTAATGTCCCGGAACAACAGCAGTTGTGTTCTATTATAGAGCGTGCTGTGAAACTTGCTTGTACTGGTACCAGGTGGTGTAATTTTCCAAATTAGGCTCATCAAACGCCAAACAGCATCAAACCGAAATACTGACTGGTCTTGGAGTGGGTGTCCTGCGGACCACCCCAACCTCTCATGCCTCTAGTACGCCGAAGCCCCAAGAAGACGACATGTGATACGCGAAAAGAGCATCGAGACGACCGTCCGGAAACGGTAGCTCGTCTTCCCCGGGGTAATGATGCGACGGAACAAGGGGCGAATACCCAGTCGGTTGATGTTTGCGTAGATAGCCGGTGATGGAAACAACCCGGAACCAGGTAGGTCACCGAACAACTGGCTCCAAACCTAAAGAGTCGACCTCGCGAAATTTTCAATCCACCAAAGCTTCCATGTTGTTGTTGTTGTTCTCACATTAACTCGCACAATCAAGTTATCCAGACACACGAGACAGTTTGAACTTGAAATCGTGTGTCAGGTGTAGACTATTGTTATTGTTCTGTGGGTCCATGGAGGGGCCAAGAAGGAGGACAAGAGGTACCGAGGCAGCTGAATGGTGCCTTGGGTCAGGTGCCACGTCGGGGAGTACCTGTAAATTCCACCTCTCACGGCAGAAAAAGAAAAGTAAGAGCCATGAGCGCAGAGCAGCCAGGGTGCGTGATGCACGAAGCCGAAAGGGGGATAGGGAGATTAATGAAACCGCTGTTTGATGCATAAAACAAGAAGAAAATGGCTGACCGGGTGGTGGCAAGGCACCAAGAAGAAGACTTGCATGTAGAACATGTCTAGTCTGTCTACGTGGTAAACTCGTCAACCTGTAGATCTACTGTTACTATGTTGTTGTTTTGTGTCATTGTGTTTTATTGTTTTTTGTTTGGATTGTGCGTTTCATTCCTTTCGTACGGGAGCATACTTGTCAGCCGATACTGCCACTACAGCTTCACCAACATCACCGGTATGCTTCTGGCTGAGCCTATTTGTCCCTTTTCCCTTTAATCCCTATTTTCTCCTTCTCTTGATTTAGTTGTATTTTTCCCCCTCTTGTTTTTTCCATACCCTTTCTGTTTTCCTTTCGGAGTGCACTCGGGGCTGTTGAGGCGATGACGTCGATATGGACACAGCCATCAAAGATACAGCATGTATGTAGAGGACAGACCAGGCAGCAATGTTCCTAACACTCTATCTTGCTTGTATTTCCAATTGGAACCCAGTTCGTGGTGCATCGATGCCGGCTGAGTGGTGTCATGTGCTTGGCTGCTTTTTTTCCAATTGCTAACCATTAAAAGGTGGGTGCACAACACACTCCCGGACCGAAACTCCGTTTTTTTTTCCAATTTGGGCCGGCCGAGCACGGGGGGGGGAGGAGATACTAAACCCTATGTAAAACAACAAACAATAACTAATGCACTAATTCCTGCACAAAAGAGTAGGCAACGTAGGTGAGGCAGGTGGCTCGGTATCAGTACACCACCACCAGGCTCTGTGCGTTGACAAGCAGAGGAGCTGCCAAGCGAAGCTGCTGCTGTATACGGTAGATGTTCGTGAACCTATTACGCAGCGAGACTGGTGTTCGAAACCGTCGAAAAAGCGGAGCGATTGGGTGAGACAAACGCTCAACGAAATCCCCCCACTTTTTGATCAACCGCGCGGACACACGTGCACGCATACCTCCGTCTCGGTTGTGTCGGAGACCGGGCGGTGACGGGGCGGGGGCGGGCGGGGGCAGTAGCTATCACCGCGCGTCAAACGAACTTGAGTCTATAAGTATGTCTGGCCGTAAAGTGTTGAAGAAGAGGAGGTGGAAGGAAGGAACGTCGTCAGATGATGAGTAGGGGGCAAGTTAGTAGAGGAGAGGGGGGGGGTGCTGGGAGCGGGAGGGAAGGGGGGTTTGGGGGGGGGGCAGTCTGCGACGAAGGCCTGGACATGTTCCGCCTGTAAATGTAACGACGGATGGAACGGATGAAGGATCGACGCCGAAGAGCGAGGAGGAAAGGGTTGGAGGAAAACCTGAGTTGCTCCTTTTTTTAACGTGCTCGTCGTCTCCATGCGGGCTCCATTCACGTATTCTTCGGGTTGTGGACGAGGGTTCCAAAATAATTGGTCTACCAAAAAAAGCGACGGCAGGTCGTATTTTTATCAACAATGTCCATTCGCCAACTTTGGCCGACTACGTTTTCACGTCTTCAACTTGCTCAAACTGAAACAAGAATGCAAGTTTCGATTCATGTGTGCCCATTGTTTGAGCTGCAAAAATATGCAAACAGCAAAAATCGAAGCAACCAAAAGAAAGTTGAATAACGAACAACAACAGCAACAACAGACAACTACCCGCACAAAACAAGGACATAACAACCGAGAAACAACAACAACAACAAACGTACGACGGCTCAGGTATGTCGTTTCCACAATGTCCGGCTGAACAGCTGGCGTCAACAAGACCCCGAAATGCATATATCTTGTTCGAGAGAAAAAATATATACATCCTTAATGAGGACACACAACCCGTAATACGCGCGATCGGAGTATCACACACAGCTTGCAAAGATGAGTTTCGACAAAATATTCGATCTCACAGCTGTGTGGAAGACAGGGTCGTAGATACCTATCGTAGATCGCGTACACGCATGCGCGAGAGGACACGTCACCGGTCAGGCAATACACGATCCCGGGTCGCAAACGGCGTCACCCGTCATAGACGGCGTTGACCCGTCCCCGGAAGGTCAGCCACCGAAAGATGATCCCGCCGCATGACGAAGGGCATATGCCCACCGTCACTCTAGCTCTGGCTTAGCATCTCCTTGCTACATATAAGAAAGAAAGGTTATCAGTCGCGTTCGCTGTTGAGAACGATCGTCAAGGGACCTCAGCACCGCGACGCCCTCTCCGCTTCGACTTCAGCTCTGCGACGACCTCTCCGATCCGACTACCGACCATCCGCGACGAGTACCAGACCTCCGGGACCACCCTCACCACTTCGACTCCGGGACCCCGTGAGAGACCAGGTTCCATAGTGGTGACCACCGTCGGAACAACCTATATAAAACCCTATATAAAGTTGTTGTCGGAAAAAAATAGAAACAGAACATGCCACGCTCAGGAGCTCGCTCAAAAAAGAGCCGCGGGAAAGCCCGCAAGGCATCGCCCTCTCCGGAGGAACCGACTCCCGCACTGGCGGGGAACTCTTTTGCGGCGCTCGCCCCCACCGACCAGGGCGGACCGGCCGTAAGACGACGAGGAGCAGCGGGACGCTGCAGATGAGGCTGGTGCGCCGAGCACGACGCCTGTATCATCAGCCGTTGAGGAGGGCTCGAGCCTAGCAGAGGACATCCTTGCCGCGCCAAGCGCCCTCCCGAGCCACGACCCCGTCCGCGTCGAGACCGCCGCGTTTCTTAAGAAATGCATGCTCGACGGCACCACGCCGCCGGCGTGGGTCTTGGAGATGGTGCTGCCGGTCGGCCGGAAGCCTGTGAGTGGGCCTTTCGACGAGAAGGTCGATGAGGTGAGAGAAGTACCACAGCCGCAGCAAAACCTCGACGTTGTTTTTGAACGCGTGCAACACTCCACGACTCTTGCTACGCCTATACAACAGCAGTCGAGTAGCTCTGACAGCAGCCGTACCTCTCACCCTGACCAATCTCAACCAGACCCCCCGACAGCACGTAATACCTCTGCTGTAGAAGCACTGCCCACAAACCCTCTGACAGCACGTAACACCTCTGCTGTAGAAGCACTGCCCACAAACCCCCTGACAGCACGTACAACCTCTGCTGTAGAAGCACCTCGCACAGCACGTATAACCTCTGCTGTAGCACCCCCGAGCCCAACCCACAACCACAACGAAGACCCACAATTTTCGATAAAAAAATCGGATATGCCCGCTTCGCTCAAGTTGCACGGGTTGCCAACTGAAGATGTGCCCGAAATCATGGCGCTCTTTCACGCTCACATTCGCTTGCACGTCCCTCACGGCGCCTCGGACTCGGTTATCGATCGCCACGCCGTGAGATACCTGGCATACTTAGTAGCCGACCACGCAGCTAGCACCATGAACCAAATCCAGTGTGGTACGTTAGAGTGGCGCACAGACAAAGATCTTGCCCAACTGACCACGGAAGCGGGAGACGTCAGAGCACCACGCAACTGGAAGGAGTGGGTGGATGCTTTCACAAATCTGTTTAGCCCCGTGAACCGCATCGTCCTCCTCGCTCGCACCGTCTCTACCCTAAAGCAAGGCAGTAGTGAATCCGTCGACTCTTACGGACTGCGTGTAACTCGAGCATACGCGCGCCTCCTAGCCGAAGCAAAACGAACCGCTCCTGTCAACGTCTCGCCATACCAACATGCATGGCAAACATCGCTCATGGCATCCTTCGAAGCCGGCCTAGTTCCGCACGTACGTCTAGAACTTATCCGCGAAGACCCCTCCCTCACGTACCAAGCCTCACGAACTCGCGCCAAGAAACATGAGACCAACGCCTTACGCGCGGCCCCAACCCCCTCCCCGACCACGTATGCTTCGGCTGTCTCCGGCACATCCCCTGGACCCAACCGACCGCTGATGACGTCGATGGCCAAACTCGAAAAAGCCATCGCGTCCAACCTGACGGCGGCGCGAGGCCGGGAACGCCGAGTGACCTTCGAACCGGCCACGTACGGCCCATCCGACAAGCGAGGCAGGTCACCGAGTAGCGAGGCGGGTAGAAGCAGGAAGTCTAAAGTAGCGTCGAGCGACGCATGCGACTACCCGATGTGTCGCCATCGCAACTCGCACTCGCGCCCGGACTGCAGGCTAGCAAAAATGCACGAACGGGACGGCATAGTAGTCACCAAAAAACCGTGTGGGGGCCCGCGCCGGTTACCTCAAACCGGTTCGGGGAGTAGGCAAACTAGGATCACCAAACCCGCGGTAGAAACGATAGCACGATCAGCTAGCGTAGCCGTGGCAAGTGCCGGTAGACCTAGTAGTAAGAGGAGGGATAAGTGTGGCCGAACAAAGAGCTCCACCCCTCTGGCGAGTACCCATGCGAAACAAGTACATGCAGACAACCAGTCGAATACTGTAACAGACTTAGAAAATAAGCAGCAGGTTCCGAGTGTTCTAGCAGTACCGCGTGGAGTTGGACCAGCCGTAGAAGCAGCAAGCAGAGTCGAGAAGAGTAGTCAACGTCGGAATGATACGTTTTCACCTTCCATGGTACCACAAGCGTTGTATGTTTCTGCTGCGTCCCGCAAATTAAATGAGAAAATTAAACATCATGTTTTATTATCATGCAACGCTAACCGGGAAACGCACTTTGATGCTTTCCACGCGTCTGCCATGAGTGGGTATCCCAGATATCCCACAGCTCTCAGCTCTACGTCAAAGCGCGTACGAGTAAACGCCAGAGTTAATGATTATCCGGCGCACAATGTCACGATTGACACCGCGACCGATGTACCATGCATATCTGTTCACTTTGTACAGACACATCCCACAATGAAAGACACTCAAATTTTTGCAGTGCCCCCGGGAGCGATCAACCTCAGCAGTGCTGATGGGTCGCCTCTCAAAATTTTAGGATATGTTCGCTTTCAACTTACGCTAGGAGATATTACCCTACCAGTCGAAGCGCTCGTATTGCCCTCTTTAGGGCCAGACATTATGCTACTCGATAACACCATCATGGGCGCCTTCGGAGGTGTCCTCGACTGGAGTACAGAGCAATTGTCATTCAAAACCTCTCAAGTGACGATCAAAGCATCTCATCGTAGAGTAGACTTTACAGCGCGCCCCGAGAACACTGCGACAGCTCAGTGCTCCGTGGTCACAGTTAACACTGATGTAGAGTCGGTGCCTGTCTTGTTGCGACACAAATGCTGCATCCCCCCCGAGAGTGAGATGGCAGTACAAGTAGTGTCAGCGACAGCACCCACAGAAACCACTGCTGCACTCATTGAACCACTCATCGTCACGTTCGAAGACATCGAATCGTCCGCCGTACCTGAAGCTTTTCAAAATATGATAGTTGCTCGTACAGTGAGTCACTGGTCGGCCGCTGATAAAACAGCAGTAGTCCAGATCGCGAACCCGTCCCACCAATACGTATACTTGAAACGCAATACCTTACTAGGCCACATTGCGCCCGTATCGGTAGCCCTGAACAAAACGACCAGTGCAATTCAAACAGACAGCAAGACAACGGAATCCACGCGTAACGAGCTTCGTGCAGCACTTACTCGAGCATTTGATAAAACCACGTTTACACCTGCCGAATGCGAACAAGTACTGACTCTATGCACGAAATATCGCAGCGTTTTTTCCTTGTCGCCTCAAGAGCTAGGTAAATGTACCCTGGCCGAAGCAACGTTTCCTCTTGAACCAGAAACACGGCCTGTAAATAGAACCCCGTACCGTGCAAACCCTCGCGTACAGGAAACTATCGACAAGTGCGTGAACCAGATGGAACAAGAAGGAATCATTGAACAGCGCCCTAGTCCCTGGGGTTCCGCAGTAACTATTGTCGCAAAATCAGACGGCACTCCACGGTTCTGCGTAGATTACAGGTCGACCATAAATAAGAATCTGATCAAAAAATCGTGGCCTATGCCTAACTTAGAAAGCCACCTTGACACGGTCGGAGGAGCACGTTATATAACTGTGTGTGACGTACAAAATGCTTACCACCAAATACCAGTAGCAGAGAGCGAACAAGATAAAACTGCTTTTGTCACGCAGAACGGAAAGTGGGTTTTCAAACGCCTACCGTTCGGTATAGCTAACGCGCCGTTTCTGTTCTCGCGAATCATGTCACTAGCTTTTGCACATTTTGGTCCAAAAAGTGGGCTCTTGGTTTATATGGACGACTGTATATGTTGTTCAGCTACCTGGACAGGCCACTTACAGCTACTCGAAAATATATTCAAAGCCTTGCAAGCAGCCGGCCTCATCCTCAAACCATCGAAAGTACAGTTTGGCCCCCGAGAAGTTAAATACTTAGGACACATACTGACGGCCGACGGTATTCGGATCGGTGAGGATCGCGTAAAAGCTATAGTTGACTTGCCGACGCCTAAAACCATAAAGGAGTTGCGGTCAGTGCTAGGAATGGTTAACTTTGTACGCAAGTTTATACCTAACTTAGCCGGTATCATAGCACCCCTGGTAGCCCTCACGAAAAAAGAGGCCGCCAAAGAAGTCGCTAAACGTTGGAGACCAGAACACGATCAGGCGTACGCAACAGTGAAACAATTACTCACTCAGGCGCCCGTACTTCAATTTCCCGATTTTTCTAAAGACTTTGCGATACACGTTGACGCTTCAGAAGCAGGTGCAGGTGCCTTCCTCGCCCAGCAGAAAGACGATGACCTCGTTATAATCGCATACTTTAGTCAACGCTTCAACGACAGCCAGCGCCACTACTCCGCTACGCTCAAAGAATGTTATGCTGTGGTCTTGGCCATCCAGCACTGGCGACCTTATTTATGGGGACGACATTTTGTGTGTGTGACAGATCACGCGGCCCTGCGATACCTATACTCAATGCAAGATACATCGAACATGTTAACACGCTGGGCAATAGCATTACAGTCTTTTGACTTCACCGTCCAACACAAACCAGGCAAACTGCACGTCGTACCGGACACGCTTTCACGAATGTTTGCGTTCGAGCACCAGCAAGAAGTAGCTGTGCCGTCCCTCGCGCCCATTTGCCGCAATGTACCAGATGACCCCAAGCTACAAACAGCTCGTGTCCCCCGACCGTATCAGATCTCAGCCGACAAACTGGATAACCTAGAACCAGTACGCAGCGATAAAGAGCTCTATAGTGTGAAATCAGTATTCGTGAGCGCGACAAATGTTTTCATGTCCGTCGATCAAGAAAAACTCCGCTCAGCACAAAGGGTAGAGTACGGGCGGTACATCGATTACATACAGCACGCAGACGCACCATTACCCGAAAAAGAAACGAAAACAACCATGTCTTACTATTCAGTGCAGGACGGGCTGTTGTTTAAATCGTACCTTCCGGGATATCTTCGAAAACGAAGCACCTTCCGCGATCAACTCGTAGTACCGGAGGCCCTTGTTGGATTCATTCTGCACGCCTACCACGATCACGTTCTATCCGGAGGACACCTCGCATCTCGCCCGACTTATGAAAAAATCCGCCAGAAATATTGGTGGCCCACCATCAGCCGCGACGTACGAGAGTGGTGCGAAAAATGCCAAGCTTGTCAACGACGAAAAACAGCACACAACAGACCCAAGCTCCCGACAGGCCATTTACCTGTCGAGCGGCCATTTCAACGAATATCGGTTGACTTAGTAGAGTACAAATCGGTATCAAATTCAGCCGCAGGGATCGAATGCAAATACGTTCTCTCCATGATGGACCACCTGACGAGGTTTGCGGTACTGCTGCCGGTACGTAATAAAACGGCCGAAACAGTAGCCAATGCCATAATCGAGAGAGTAATCAGCATTTTCGGCCCACCAGAAACCTTGCATAGTGATCAAGGCCCCGAATTCGAGAATAAGGTGATATACCAGCTGCAACAAATACTCGGATACAAAAAGACCCGCACAATGCCGTACCGGCCGCAGGGTAATTCAGTGTCCGAACGGGTACACTCAACGATGCACAGTATGCTAGCAATGCACAGTGCAATCGATCAAAGCAACTGGGCCACTCTCTTACCGTTCGTACAGCTAGCGCACAACACTAGCTTTAGTGCAACGATGCATGAGACACCATTCTTCTTAATGTTCGGACGACAACCCCGACTCCCAGTCGATATAATCCTCGGTATTCCTCATGTAGGAAGAACAGCAGACACCGACGAACTCGCACAAAACACACGGGACAATTTGCAAATCGCCTTTGAGCTCGCACGCCGAAACTTAACCGAGCGTGCAGACAAGCAGGCAGAACAAAATAGCAAACTTAAACCGTACCCGGTGTTCAAACCTGGACAGGAAGTACTCGTGTACAGACCGTACCAGGATTCGGATGGGCCCAACCCAAAGCTGCTATTACCATGGCGAGGACCGTATGTCGTCTGCTCACAATTATCACCAGTGGTGTATAGAGTACGACTAACGAACGACACCCGAGAAGTGTCAGTCCACCTAGCCCATATAAAGCCCTACCATCAACGGGAAACACCACCCGCACCTCAATTTGAGAAGCTGGCGGAATTGTTTTTAGGGAAGCCCATTCCCTTACCCGAGTTGGACCATCCAGACGCGGCTCAACCCAAAATTGAGTCCTACTTCGTAGACAGGGTAGTAGATCATAAAAGGGGACCTGGCAGACCAAGCCCCCACAACTACAAGTACCGCCTAAGACTCCGAGGTTACGGCCCTGAATCCGACCTCGAGTATCGCGCGGACGAAATACCCCAATGTCACGAATTGATCGCCGCATACCGAGCCCAAAAGGGTTTGCAACTCGCGATAACCTCACCTGCTCCGCCCCCCCTCCCTTCTCTCGGGAAACGGAAGCGTATAGTAGGCAGGGACGAGCACGAACTGAGACAGCGCAAAATAGATTCTCAGATGCTCCGCGGCGTAACCGAATAACGAACAAGCTGGCTAACACAGTTGACTCAGCTGTAAGCGCAAGAGTCAACAACGGTGATGAGAGTAGCACCAGCAGGCATGGCAGTACACACTCGTGTCGACCATGACCTGACGGGCACTCTACCCGGCATTCCGGTGGGAATAGCCGGGGGCAAGGAGACGTTAAGAAAATTGTTGTACCCAACGGAGAGAGGCTGTAAGAAGCGTGACAATTCACGCCCGTGCCCGGCACTCCGTTCCAAACGGGACAAAACAGCAACACCACCGTCTTGCCACAAACAAAATTGTTCGAACACTAAACACACAGGAAAAGGAGCTTCACGCGACTCCACCCCACCTAAAACGAAGTCACACGTTGATTCACCTAGATTAACTGAGCTGACTCCGAGTGAAAATATCTAGGCGGACCCGCCCACAAAAGAGAAATCACTAAACAATTTCGCTGCCCGTGGTTCCCAGAACAGCAACCACGAGGGGCGCACCAGTACGTGTGGCCACACGGAATACGTGCGTTGAGATAATATTTGGAAACCCCATACAACTCCAGTACACGCTGTCAGCATGCAAGCTCGAAAATGTAAACATCTTCGCTGGCCCGGTGTTTCACACCCGTGTTTGCTAAACACGTCAGTTATAAGGAGTGGATGCACGCATATAACAGCTGCTGTGTCTCGATCCGATAAATCGACACCCCGTTTCTAAAATTGTCATCCTCCCGATGACCGCTACAAAACCATCCTTAGCTAAGATGGGCTTGCAGCGAATACAGAGGGGGGTGATGTGGAAGACAGGGCCGTAGATACCTATCGTAGATCGCGTACACGCATGCGCGAGAGGACACGTCACCGGTCAGGCAATACACGATCCCGGGTCGCAAACGGCGTCACCCGTCATAGACGGCGTTGACCCGTCCCCGGAAGGTCAGCCACCGAAAGATGATCCCGCCGCATGACGAAGGGCATATGCCCACCGTCACTCTAGCTCTGGCTTAGCATCTCCTTGCTACATATAAGAAAGAAAGGTTATCAGTCGCGTTCGCTGTTGAGAACGATCGTCAAGGGACCTCAGCACCGCGACGCCCTCTCCGCTTCGACTTCAGCTCTGCGACGACCTCTCCGCTCCGACCACCGACCATCCGCGACGAGTACCAGACCTCCGGGACCACCCTCACCACTTCGACTCCGGGACCCCGTGAGAGACCAGGTTCCATAGCAGCTGGAGTGTATTTTAATTTTTATAATATATAGACTATAGTCTGTAGTCTAGACTATATAGACTTTACGAGTATATATAGACTATATATTATAGTCTATGGGGCCGCCCGAGGGGGGGGGGAGGGTCCAGAGGGACATTTTTCACCCGCGCTTGAGTTGTTAGGGTTCGTTTTGTATTCGATATGGGCCCGCGACAATGATGGTATTAGCACCACCTTCGTCAGAAACACTAGGTATTGGTATTAGTAACAGTAAACAGTTGATAGACAATGCCGCAATGCTACTAGACTACACCTACCTACAACAACAGTATGGTCATTCGAAACCCAATATTGTCGCCGCACCCGGTCCATGTTTGTTGGATGTCGTTTTCTGCCGCTGCGGCTGCGTCGGTAGTTGGTGAAGGCATGGCTCTCTGTTACACAATGTTTTGCTTTTCATTTTTGCCGTGCCGTCCTGTTCCCCTCTCTCTTTGCAATTGATTTGGTCTTCCTTTTCGTTTTTTCTTTTCTATTATTCATCTGTCCAAGATTCTTTCCGCTCTTTTTTTCACCTACCTGCAAGCCGTCGGGTGTGAGCTGGCTTGCACATTTATTTTTGTTTCCAGCCCACATGCTCATTGCGGTTGACATTGCATGGCAAAGTTGCCGTGCTGTATGGTAAATGTGTATATCTGGCTCGTATGTTGTAACCGCGGGGCTCGTCTCTAGTCTATAGTCTAGACTATATGAGTAGAGGCATCCGCATGAATACTGGCTGTCCTGGATATAGCTTAATTCGTGGAACAGGGTTGAATGGTCAGTTACATGACGTCATTTATGGAATGCGAAGAAAATACCCGGGCGCACAACCAAAAATAATCCGACATCACACACACCCCAAACGTTACTCTGGACCTCTCAGGGGGGGGGGGGGGTACGAGGGCTCCCTCTCCCCTCTCAAACGCTACCCAATGTCTTATATAAAACAACCCTACACAAAATCCTGTTGATTAGGGGGGCACAGATCAGTTGGGGGTTACTGCAATCCAAGTGGCCGTCGACGCGTCTTGCACGGACAGCGAGCGGATGGCTCGGAGTTCATGTGGTGCTGGGGGCACAAATTCGGCGATGGTTCGGGAATCGATGAGGGCAAGGCCAAGACGTTGGTTGGAAAACCCATTGCGCGAAAAGCTGCACCTCAGATACACCCCACCTGTCCTTTCGCGCCCAAGTTGGACTCGCAATTAAGGTGTCGTTGCTTTAGGTTTGACAGCGGCGTCAAAGAGCACGCCATCTACACCATGCACCAACGTACGCCTGAAGTGCTTAGTTTGCGACCCTGTAGAGTGTGTCGAAGTACTCCATGTCATCACGAGGGAGGGAGGAATGTCACTTCGTTGGTGCTGATCAAACCAATGCCAAGACTGTGAGATTCAAGAACTGATTTAACGTAAGAGAAGCAAAAAAGGCGGCGGTGGCGAAAAGGCGGCGAAAGGGCAAGGGAACGACTGCCACAGCCCCCGTAGCACGCCAAAAGGTTCAACACAGCAGAAACATAAGGGTGTCAGAGCCCCCGTAGCTACGAGGAGGAGGAGGAGGAGGAGGAGGAGGAGGAGGAGGAGGAGGAGGAGGAGAAGCAGGAGGAGGAGGAGGAGGGGGGGGTAGGGAAGAAGCACGATATCAGCTAGAGTGGGCGTCCTAGCACGAAGAAGAGGCAGTTTAGACTAAGTTGATAGAATAGGTTTTGGAACGGGCATGAGTACAACGATAACTATATGCGAGTGGCCAAGGTGCGTTGCACGTGGCAAAGGTGATGTTTTTAATCCGCACATTCTTCACAATGCCACCGCCGTAGGCCAACCGCGAGCCACCCTGGTATTACCGCTTTTGCGCCTTGGATCGATGATACTGTCTTTCGCAATACATCGTTGCCGTTGTGTCTTGGTGTGTCAATCATTTTTATATTTCGTCCAAGGCTGTCGTTCACTTGTCGCAGAAGCATTGGGAAGCAAGCGCTTGAGAAGCAATATCTTCGTTTTCGCTTTTGAGGCAACTTAGGGCAGAGTTGTTCCCAAGCACCATACCTCCACAGACAGACGTCGCCAGCCAATCATAGATTATTACACCGATGTATCTCAAGCGATCTATTAGTCATAATTGGGATGGATTATCTAAACCTATCTAGACTATTGGTATGACATTGTAGAACGTCTACGTGTAGTGAACACAGACACGCAAGCATTAGCATTGAGACCATTTGAGAGAGGAAAAGCCAAGAAATGCCGTGGAAAAAAAAATATAAAAAAAAATCGGCCCTTGGGGGGTAGTGTGGTTTGTCGGATAACTATCCTCGTGCGCCCATATCATCATAACATAATTATTACAAAACAAAAAACCGCTTCAGCTGTGAGATCGAAAATGATATATATTATGCATATATATGCGACCTAAACCTGTTGAAGACCCTCCCCCCCCCCCCCCCCCATTGGTTTCCCGCCCCCTTTTGCTCAAACGCCCCACCTAAACTCGAAATCTGCCAAAGTAATAAACACTGCCACGCAGTTGATATTACCTCATTATCTTTCTGGCCATTCATACCGTTTCTCCAATTCACCCCCGCCCCCCCCCTACACCCCCTCCTTCCCCACCACCCGCATCATCGCCTAGTCCTAGCACCACGCGTATAGCAAGCCCCTTCATCTATGGGACCTAAAGCTCTCAAAAACCCTTTTGCCCCAACCCCCCCCCCCCCCCCACCCCTTCGAACACTGCGCCCTCTCCTCACTGGTTGTACGACTTAAAGGATATACATTATAAACTGGTGCATTGCTTCCAAAGCCGTCAGATTTGTCCCTTAAAGGATTTACAGTTTCCACGCACAGATTGAGTAGCCCCGCCCCCCGCCCCGCTCCCTCTTGTTCAAACCCAGGCCCCCACGCCCTTTGAAACTGCGCTCTCCCTTCACTGTTGATAGGACTTACAAGATACACTTGATAAACTGATACATTTCTTCCACAGCTGTCAGATTTTTTCCCCCTCAAAAACGGGTTTTATAGTTTCCGCGCACAGACTGCCTAACATCACCCTGTTGACCCTGATAAGCTACACTGTAGTTCCAAGGGAAGTCGCCGACCAATATCCTTGTTGAGGACACACAACCCGTAATACGCGCGATCGGAGTAGTATCACACACAGCTTGCAAAGATGAGTTTCGACAAAATCTTCAATCTCACGGCTGGAGTGCATTTTTGTTTTATAATCGGAGTATTGTTTTATTTTTTATTATAAAAAATAAAATACACTCCAGCTGTGAGATCGAATATTTTGTCGAAACTCATCTTTGCAAGCTGTGTGCGATACTCCGATCGCGCGTATTACGGGTTGTGTGTCCTCATTAAGGATATAATAGGTCGGCGACTCCCCTTGCAACTACAGTGTAGCTATCATGTATTAGTTAGTGTGATACCACCGTCCGTCGTCGTCGTCCGACCGATAGTTGTGTTGTAACTCAGTCAACCGACGCTGGTGCTTCATCTGTTCATCAACGACTGACTACACTGCGTGCCTCGATTTGTGGGCCTCATGGCGGTGTTTTGTCGGGTACTTCACGAATACGTAGATGCATGCCCCCTGTACCACACCACTGACTAGACATGCACTCTTTCTTTTTCAAAATATCGTAATACATAGTCCTGTCTACATATTTCATTTTGTCGCTTAGTTTTTTTCTGTTGAATCATCACCTTTTTTACTCTCCACAGCTCAATCCGGCTTTTTCACCGCTTGGTTATAAAAAAGAACCCCGATTCGACCCATCCATGATGTACCAAAAGGGACCCGATCCGACAAGTGAAAGTTCGAACATCCCAGCCGATTCTATCATATTTTAAACGTTCTGACCCAACCGGCGGGCCGGGTGATGGCCTCGTCAAACAAACGCGCTCTGCCCGTAACAGGTTTGATTTTACCCTTTGCCTCAGCCGCCTTCTTTAAAGTTTAAAGCCCTCGTCGCAGGTAGGTGTCTTCCCTTCTTCCCCCTATGGCGCTTCCCTTTGTTTTTATCACTCACAGGGTTCGCCGCCTTTTCAGGTTTTTAAGCTTCCTCGTCCATTTTTCGCATGATAACAGAGTTTTCAGAATAATAATGGGAACGGAGCCCCTAAAATGAGAACCAAGCTTTATCTCCAGAGTGGTGTATCGGAGAACCAAAATGATCCTGCGAAACACCTTGGCCAGCGCTGTGAGAGGAGCTCGTCAGAACGGTCATGCTCCATCTCGTGCCTTCGGGTGGCCGCAAAAAGCGATAATATATATACAAAGTAACGCAATTGAGCGCGTGTACACTAAGCGTTCCTTTCAAAGCAATAACGATTCGCATCTCTCCCTGTCGTTCTAAATGGCGGTAACAATGCATGACCACATCACCTCGCCTGTTGTATTTGGCAATAATATGCATATCTTTCTCATAATTAGCGATGTCAGAAAATAATGGTATTTACATGATTGTACCTATCGATTGCAATATTTTATCTTTCGATCCATTTACAATAATAACAATTTATGAAGCTTTAAACACGTTGTTTACTACACCTAATAACTGGGTTGCATACTACATGTAACATCAAACCTTCTAGAAAAATAAACATTACCAGGCGGGTGATATAAAGTGGTGTCTTCTTGCTGCAACCGTCAGATTCGTCCCCTCCAAGGGTTTATAGTTTCCGCGCACATATTGAAATGCCCCCCCCCCCCCCCCCCTTTGTTCCCCGCCCAGTTCGTTCAAACGCCCCACTTACAATCAAAATCGGCCACAGTAATAAACACTTCTAAGCAATTGATGTCACGTCATTATCTTTCTAGCCATCCATGACATAGCTTTCATTAACCCCCCCTCCCCCCCTCCTTGCCCACACCCCGCACGATCGCCTAGACCCAGCACCGCGCGTATAGCAGGCCCCCACATATATGATGAATACGCGCGATCGGAGCATTACACACAATGTTGCAAATATCAGTGTCGACCAAATCCGTGATTTTAATATATATGTGACCTAAACCTCTTGAAACCCCTCCTCCCCCCCCCCCCCCCCCCCCCCCCCCCACCCAGTTTTTTTTTTTTTTCCTCGCTTGTTCTTGCTTAAACGCCCCACCTACTATCGAAATCCGCCAAAGTAATAAACACTTCCACGCCCTGGATATCGCCTCGTTATCGTTTCAGAGCCGTCCATGCCGCTGCTGCAACTTCCACCCACCCCCGCCCCCAACGCCCCCTCCTTCTCCACCACCCGCACCATCGCCTAGACCTAGCACCACGCTTATAGCAAACCCCTACATCTTTTATGCGACCTAAAGCCCTGCCCCCCCCGCCCCCGCCCCCCCCCGCCACATCCCCCCCCCCCTCCCCCACAAGAAATATTTATAGTTTCCACGCACAAATAGACCTGCCCCACCCGTTCCCTCCCCCCCCTTCCCCCCTCCCGCCCCCGTTTTGATCAAAATCAGGCCCCCACGTCCTTAAAACTCCGCCCTCCCCTCACCAGATATTCCACTTACAGGATTTACTTGATAAACTGATGCATTTCCTTTCACAGCTGTCAGATTTTGTCCCTCTCAGAAACGGGTTTTAAAATTTCCGCGCACAGACTGCCTAACATCACCCTGTTGACCCTGATAGCTACACTGTAGTTCCACGGGGAGTCTCCGACCTATATCCTTAAAGAGGACACACAACCCGTAATACGCGCGATCGAAGTATCACACACAGCTTGCAAAGATGAGGTTCGACAAAATATTTGATCTTACAGCTGGAGTGTATTTTCATTTTTATCATATATACGCTGGCTCCATTGTGATTTCTCTAGATGCTAGTCCCCATGAGCACGTGGTACGGGCATGCATGAGCTCGGTGAGAAATCAACTCACGGCCTTAGACTCAGCAATACACTAGGTGGCCCTATATAGTGCGGGTATGTGTCACGAAAATTTACCCGCACTATACCGGGCACCCGCACTATATAAAAACCGGCCACTATAGAGGGGTCTATATTGTGATAAACGATTTCACCCGCACAATATCGGACACCCGCACTATATGACACGCACTATATAGGGCCACCTACTGCAGTAATGGGGACGAGATTCACTTATTGCTTATTACCCCATCAATCAGGTACGCCGACTTTAATGTGATACCATGAAGCCGACATCGTCGAAATCAACCCGTGACGGAGAATTAGAAGGAAAGGTAACAACGGGGTTCTCTCTCTCCGCTCATAATACGCCATGGCATACGTACAACGTACGTGTATGTTGTTGTTGTTGTTGTTGTTCTCATAATCAAGTCCGTGGTCACAGGACAGGCTCCAGTCACTCTGAAGCTGAGGAATACCCCAGGGAAAAACACACACATCCCAAGGTAGTACACGCATATATCACAGCTGACGCAATTCATGCCTCCACCAGAAACATATAAAAGTGAAATCGGGAGTCAGTCTACGATGTGCCAGGTCCAGGCCGGTGCATACGTCTCACTACTCACGCCTGGAGAAACCAAATATTCCGATTGCCACCCAAGGAAGACTACCACGTATATATTACACGCAGTATCTATCACTACGCATACGCACGACAGGCATAAGTCAATTGGAGAAAAAGAAACAAAGAAAAGAAAAGAAGATAAAGGTATGTGCGAGTGCGCAGCAATTGTGATCCCGAGCCAAAGCTGCAAATAAGATAATCATTCATACCGTACTCGTATTTTTTCAATCCATCCTTCGATTGAAAGATGCGATGCTAGTCTAGACTAGTCCAGTCAGTATAGTTTTTCCATGGAAAATAATTCGATCGCGATTCTGAGGGCGCCGTCATATCTTAGACTAATAATGGCTGTTAGTCCGTCGCCCGGGTCGGATCCCACCTACTACCTGGTGAAAACAAATGTTCAAAACTACTCTCAGAAATCCCGAATTTCGTCGTTTTGTCTGTTCGGCTTAACCCCTTTACCACCGCAAACCCGTTCTGGGGACAAAATTACTCGGATTTAGTATGGAGAAGGGATTGGGGGCTCTAAAAGGGTCAAGAAAACCGACGAAAATTCTTGGATCTACGAAAAAAGTTCGGAATACAGACAATAGTACTCTGTTTTGATTTCCTTTTTTTTTCATATCCTCCGGCGCATGTGGGAAAATCACCGCACTTGTTGTTGTTGTTGTTGTTGTTGTTGTTGTTGTTGTTGTTGTTGTTGTTGTTGTTGTTGTTGTTGTTGTTGTTGTTGTTGTTGTTGTTGTTGTTGTTGTTGTTGTTGTTGTTGTTGTTGTTGTTGTTTTTGTTGTTGTTGTTGTTGTTGTTGTTGTTGATGTTGTTGTTGTTGACGTTGTTGTTGTTGTTCTTGATCTTGTTCTTGTTCTTGTTCTTGTTGTTGTTATTGTTGTTATTGCTGCTGCTGTTATTGTTGGTGGTGGTGGTGATGTTTTTGTTTAGTCGTACTTTGGAATGACCCACTGCGCACAGCAGTCTCGAAAAGGAAATGCATCTTCTGTATCACGATATCATGGCAGGTTTCGCGACTTGTGACCAAACCCTACACATTAAAAATGAAAACAAACGAAGTGCCGGGGGGGGGGACCGAGAATATGGAAGACGTGTACGGTCGGTGAACATGACATGGCCACTGCTGCTACGGATGGCTTCGGATGGCCGTGGAAACCTTTAATTTTCAGGTTACACGCTGAGCCACACGAATCAAACCGAAGTGCGCCAATGACCAAAGGAAACTTGGTACATTGGCCTTTTTCAGTGGCCATAAAGACCCTTGGAGGACGGGTACGGCAGGTGCCGGTGAATATCTGCATGCACATACATGTCATGTTCCCCAGTTGCTTTCGTACCTGCCAGACCCAAGCGATACGCAATCCTACTCCTTTAGACTGTAGACTATAGTTGTATATGTCCTCGAGAACCGCACATAGCATCGTGCATAATGGATGCATAGTGACGAGCGCAAAAAGCTGGCAAGTGGGAATGCCGAACCCTATGCGCGAAAAAAAAATTGGCAAGTAACGGGGGAGAGAAGGTAAGACACCTGTTACAACTGCCAAAGTTTTATGGCTTGTGCAGAAGCTCGCCGAGGGTAAAAACTTAGAGTCTAGTCTAGACTATACAGGTAACTTCAGATACAGAGTAAAATCGACGAGTAATAACTGTACGAGGTTTAGCACTAGCCCAATCCGACGAGCGGTATTTTCAGACTTGCTTCCGGCTCCTCGAAATCTATCCCCACAGCTATTAGACTATACCTCTAAAGGAGGCGAGGCTACAACGCCTCGAAGGAACGCGAAGAAAATTGGAAACAAAAAAAAGACTTACCCGTAAGAAGCCGTCGAGAAATGCCCGTTGTCGAAGCCCTCTGCCACACATCATCAGCGGGGCGGGGATGGCGAAGAATGTGGCGGTGGCAAAAAGAAAGAATATAACGCTGCTAAGGTTGTATTCAACCTGAACGAGCGGAGGAATGGGTCGAAAACGTACCGCTGAAGAGGTAGTCTAGACTCACAATAATACTGGAGCCCTGTGCCACACTATGAAGCGACAGATTACGCAGGCCGCCCTCCGGCGCACAGTGAGCGACAAGAAACACAGCATCGAACCGCAGCACAGTGTTAGCGGCCTAAGTAATACGAGACCTTCCCGGCTCGGGATCCAGGGGGGTCATTCGTGCTACACCAAGAGTAACACTTTACTAAGAGTAAGACTTTCGCACCAAAATGTTTCTGGCTGATGGAGGTCCTCAATCCATGACTAAGAGACAGGCATTGTCGCACTTCGATGGCATGCGTAGGACATGATGAGGGTGCCTCTCGTCACCCAGAACAAGGTGGGACGCTAGCGGGATTCCTTTTGGGGGCTATTTTGCAACTGGTTCGGGTCACTCATGCGAGCAACCATGGCACGTGCTACGATTGAGGTGGCGTTTTTCGTCTGACATTGAAGTTCTTTCCGTTTTTGAACTACGGGGGAAAGAACTCCATAACCCAAAATCGTCGGGAACAGTAGGCCATTTCTATTGGTCCAGACTGAATCATGATGCTCGTTGTACACCTCAGCCATGACGATTCCATCCGGTTTCTCTAAAGTAATTTTTCTGAGAGATCTTAAGCTCCGAAATCGAGGAGAAACCTCAGAAACAACAACAACAACAACAACAATGGTTGGTGCACCTCTATCGTAGCAGGCGTCCAACGCTGTTACATTGCCACTGGAGCCATGCTCCTCCGATGCCTCGGTAGGCGGAAACGGAAGCGCGACGACCACACCCTATCGTACGCCGACGCCGCTGGCCAAGACAGCTTCCGAGAGCATAGAGGTGATATTGCTCAAATGGAGTATATTGTTTGCGGGCTTCGTAGCACGTATGGGGGAGGCGCGTCAGCCACAGAGGGGTGGTGTTTGGGGAGCTCGTTGGGGGTAAAGGCTACTCACGGGGGCAAGAGAAGGACTGGTTGGTGCATCTTAAGGAGGATATGTCGGTCTTTGGAATGAAATTCGAAGGGTGGCGAAAGGCTGCTCAGAAGGCCAGCAGATGTTTTCGACGGGTAGAGGAGGGTGCCGAGTTCTTCATGTGGAAATGGCCTGAGGCGGAGAGACGCAGAGCTGCAGAGCGACACGCAAAGACCGCGGCAGCGCTATTCACCATCGGCATCTCTAAGTGGCCGGGGTAAGGGGAAAGGAGGGGAGGGGGGGAGGGGAGGGGGGAGGGAGAGGGGGGGAGGGGGGGGGAGGGGGGGAGAGGAGGGGGGAGGGGGTGGGAGGGGGGGGGGGGGGGGGGAGGGGGGGGGGAAGGGCGTCGTCCTGCCCAAGAGACTGGTGTCTGGGTCTGGCCGTGATTGTATCTAAATCTGAGGGCCTTCCAATGGCCGTCACAAGTTAGCGTAAGGCCGCCCTGACTTTTTCGCCATGTTGCGTTCTCTCCCCAGTGCCATTGGTGCACTTGATACCCTCTATGAGCCCAACGCCGCTTTAATTGAGTCGATTCCTAGGGTCTGCTAGTTTGACGTGTTTCTCTTTCCTTTCCTTGCTTCCTCTTATTGTCTTGTCTTTTATTGCTTTTCTTGTCTTCATTGTTTTCTTTCCTTTTTCGCTTTATTTTCTTTTATTTCCTTTCCTTCCTTTTCTCTTGTTTTCTTTCCTTTTTTCCAATTGGCTTGCGTCTGATGTGCGTATGCGTAGTGATAGGTGGTGCGTGTAATGTATACGTGGTAGTCTTCCTTCGGTGGCAAGCGGTATAGTCGGTTTTTCAGGCGCGAGTAGTGAGACGTATGCACCAGTATGGACCTGACACATCGTAGGCTGACTCCCGATTTCACCTTTCATATGTTTCTGGCGTAGGCATGAATTGCGTCAGCTGCGATATATACGTGCACCACCTTCAGTTTGTTTGTGTTTTTTCCCTGGGGAATTCCTCAGCTCCAGAGTGAGTGGAGCCTGTCCTGTGACCACGGACTTGATTATTCGAGTTAATGTAAGAAGAAGAAGAAGAAGAAGAAGAAGAAGAAGAACAACAACAACAACAACAACAACAACAACAACAACAACAACAACAACAACAACAACAACAACAACATCAACATCGACAACCTTGCAGGCTTAAGCTTCCGTGCCGTTCGAAATTTGCAAAATCAATCCGCTGCGACAAAAAATGCCTTAAATATTTGTCCGCGAGATATAGATGGAGTCAGTCGTGCGGGTGATGCAAACCCGGTACGTAGTGTGAAAATGGGGTTATCTCCTCCACCGCAGCCCTGGTCATGGCTATGTAGCATGTATGTGCGATGTGTGTTGTATATCATCATGTTCAATTGGGGGACGTGCGGAACTCATGAGAAGAGGAGCCTTACATCAGTAGGGTGCGCTGTGAATGATAATGCGTGATACCCTGGCACGGTGGTTTGAGAGGCTGTGCCGTCGACGTTAGTCGAGGTGATGGCACGGTGCGAGAGGATAGCCTGGAAGACGAAGTGCTTCCGAGACGTAGAGAAGATGCTGAATAGTACAACGGTGGTGCTTAATTTGGCCAATGCACACAGAAGGGTGCGTCCCTATCGTACCAAATGTCGGATCGGCAGGGCAAAAATGCAAGTTGAGAACAAGATGCCCCGAAAAGCAGCTTATATAATAATAGATTGGCGTATTGATACTACTATACGTTAACGCTGGACCCCCCAAGCATGAGCCGTAGCTAAACGAACTTGCAGACACCGAGACACGCGTCCGGCCGTCGTCGGTTTCTTAGAGCGCGAAGGACAAAGACGAAGCCTTTCTCGGGCCATCCAAATTACGCGCTATTTTGCGCCCGTAGCTGATATTATCGCTTCGCACGTTTGCCTTTCTCTTTCTCCCTCCGTAGACGTAACTCAGATCCGGTGTTCTAAGCGGGCTTTTCTCTCAACCTCTCCTCTACGGTGCACGCCCTCATTTTATGGCAGGAAGATTCCAGCTATTTCTCCCCTCATTGGCTCGCATTAAAGTGCGCCTACCCACGCTGACTACCAGTACGCTAATAATCGTGTTGGATTATTATGAAAAAATTATAAAGAATGAAAATACACTCCAGATGTGAGATCGAATATTTTGTCGAAACTCATATTTGCAAGCTGTGTGTGATACTTCGATCGCGCGCATTACGGGTTGTGTATCCTCATTAGGGATATAGGTCAGCGACCCTCCTTGCAACTACAGTGTAGCTATCAGGGTCAACAGGGTGATGTTAGTCAGTCTGTGCGCGGAAACTGTAAAACCCGTTTCTGAGGGGGGCAAAATCTGATAGCTGTGGAAGGAAACGCATCAGTTTATCAAGTGAATCCTGTATGTCGTATAACCGGTGAGGGGAGGGCGGAGTTTTGAAGGACGTGGGGGCCTGGTTTTGGTGAAAAGGGAGCGGGGATGGGGGGGGGGGGCGGGGCAGCTTAAGTTGTGCGTGGAATCTATAAATCCTTCAAGGGGATAAATCTGACGGATTGTAAAAAAATGCAACAGTTTATCATGGGGGGCGGGGGCGGGGCGGGCGGGGCAGCTCAATCTGTGCGTGGAAACTATACATACTTGTAAGGGGGCAAATGTGACGGTTTTGGAAAGAATGCACCAGTTTATCATGTATATCCTGTAAGTCGTACAACCAGTGAGTAGAGGGCGGAGTGTTCGAGGGGGTGGGGGTGGGGTTGAGGGGTGGGGAGGTGGGGGGTGGGGAAGGAGTAGGGGGAGGTGGGGGGGAAGGTGGGGGGGGGGGGGGGGAAGGCTTTACGTGGCATAGATTATTATAATATATTGGGAAATTGAATTGTATGTGATGTTAGCTATTATTGAGAGTGAGGCACAGGGCAGCTCGCCCTTAATAGTATAATAGTATACTAGTATATTGTATAATAGTATATAATAGTATAACAGTATAATAGTGGCCCGACCCCGGAAGATGAAATGTGTGATATCTTGTACGAAGTATCGTACGACAATACCGTAGCTTTGTTCACGTGGAGACGATGGAGATGGTAAAAATTTACTCGAACCGGGACGTCGAACCGACATAAGATATTTTGGATTGTCTCCGTCAACGACGTACTTATTTGGTCACGCCATAATTCACTCTATCTGGTATTTGGCATTTTGTCCAGAGGTTGTGTCTTAGCCACTGCGGGAGCCAACCAAAAAACATCAACACCACGTACATGTCAGGAGTACCAGACCATTATTGTCGCTGCACACCGGGCTAGTTAAAAGAAGATAAATCGAAATGATGTGTACGCGCAAGCCACGTCCATTCGCCGATAGTGGAGGATCTCTTGCAAACGTTGACTAAAACCGACAAGAAGTAGGTGTGCTAAACCCTCCGCGCGTAGGCCTAAGCGGAAAGCCAACAAGGTGGGGAAGAAGAGACGGCACCTACCTGTGAGTACCGCCCAGGCCAATACTTTGCCCAGGCTGGGCGGGGCAGCATGACGAGTCTCGTAGATACTGAACGGTGTTGTTGTCGGAATATATAGTAGCGTAAAAGTGTGGAAAAATTCTGAGTAAAACCAAATAGTTGATGCATGCTTCGGTACAGGTACGAGGTACACCTGACTGAGATGTTTTTCGAGTCATCTTCGCTTCAGGAGTTGTAGGCCTGACCGAGGAAACTCAGGTTAATCTCTGCGCAAGGGATGAGCAACGGCATGGTCGAAGTCTACGGTGGTTGACGTAACGCGATATGTGATATGCGATATGGGATAATATGCGAAACACAGGAACACAGGTACAAAAGGCAATCCTTCCTCAGCTGGGAAGTTGGTTGCATTTAACTCTATGATTTATACTGAGCCGGTCGCCCCGGTGGCGTATCAGGTTATCCTTGAGCCTGGTATTGGTCAGTTTCGTGAGTTCGAACCCCCCCGAGTGCATTCTCGTATAAAATCGTGGGGACTTTTTCTTGTGCACAAATTGACTTGCGGAAAGCGCGAGATCGTGAGTTAGCAACACTCGATGAAAAATCGACGAGCAGTTACTTAGTAGTGGGATTGATTGCTCAACCCTATGCGCGATAAAAGTTGAAGGCAAGAACCGGGGGGGATAAGGGACGACACCTGTGACCACGGCTTGTCCAGAAGCTGGAAAGTATATGTGCGTGAAAAAATGATCTCAATCCTAGTTAGTATACAGCTGTTCGTCTGCTGAGAATATCGATACTCAGAAACAATCTGGTCCTAGGGTTCTTCCCCTACTTCCGTGTACAGTAGGAGTACTGCAGTAGTACTGTGTAGTACTACTGTTACAGTAGTACTGCTGTGGTGGTACCACACAATACTCCTCCCGGTATATGTAACGCGCAAGACACAAATCAAATGACACCAATTTCAACATGGTGTCCAATTCGATCGAACGCCAAAGCCACAGTAGGGTGGTCACTTCTGGGACACACTTTTTCCAGCGGCTCGGGAACACTCGCGCGAGTGACCCTCCTGTTTCATTTTAGGCCTCAAGCCTTGTCAAAGTTTTAGTTTTTCGGTACCAATCCGCAACGGCATGGCAATCTACGCTGCACAAAACGAAAACCTGGTAAACCTCAAAGCATTTTTGCCAGTGGTGCGCGCAGCCACTCGTTCGAGTGGTGAACATGGTAAAAACCCGCTAAAGAAAATGGGGTTTACCCGCTATGGCCCTATGACGCTATCGTGTAGCTGACAGTCAATGGAAGGGTTGGAAACATGCGTTGAGCCGGCATTGTGGCAAAGAGAAAACGAAGTGCTTTCATCTATTTGGGGTCGCATTGGACCATGCACGTTGATCGTGTCCACGGAAAAAACGAAAACCAAGGGGGGAGAGCAGCGGCGCTATAAACCTCGCGGCAAAACCCCCCGGCTAGTAGTCGTGCTCTCGGCCAACGATATTGCGGTAGAATGGGCACACGATGCGGTAAAGATGCAGCGTTGCTCATGATTATCAGTTGAGAAGATTTATGCTATTAATAGCATACTACCTCACCCAAGAACAAGTTTTTAGTAACCTCCAAGAGTTCAACCCGAAAAATCCAAACCGTCGCATGGCCTAGGCACAACAAAAACTCACATACCACGAAACAGCAATAATAACAGCAAACAATGGCCTTAATGGCCTTCCCACTTGTTTAGGTAAGGAACACGTCCTTCAGACAACAACATTTGTGCCGAAAAAACGCCTACCTTTGTAGCAAGCGTCGGTAGAATTATCCACTGTATAGTTGTCTTTCTAAACTTCTCTTCGACGCCCCTTGTTTCGGTAGCTCAGCGCCACTCCAAAGTGATTTCCGATTTCGCGACCTCCACCACAATATATAGATGCTTGTTACGCTTCACCACGAAGACATGTTTCAGGTCCGGTTTGGGAGCGTGGTACCAAGCCAATTGCGCGAGCGAACGGCCTGCCCTAGCCAGATAAAGTGGGGACACTCCCCCCACACCGTAGCCATAGCCGCCCGTGCGCTTGCAAAAAGATCGCATTGTTGAAACGAATCGATAAGGAGTCTAGAAGATTTGATGTGACTCGTCAAATACTTGTTGCGCTTGTCTCCTAGTCTACGCATACACCGGATGCTTCTACCCCAGGACACCCAGCACAGCCAGCCACCGGCCGTGCTGACGTTTTATCCTACCACTAGAGAGATACGTGGCCACAACCTGTGAGACCGAAATACACGAAACCATCTCATCTGGATCGAGCCATGAAAACAAATGAAAAGACGACATACAAGCTACAAAAGATCGCAGAAGAAAATGAAACACAAGAAACAGAAAAGCAAACATATGAAATACTCCGTACAATTCTGACCCTATACCGCTAGAAACCAGTAGATGATCTTGAAATGAGATCGAAGGGCAAAACCGCAAGAAGAGCATAACAATGCAAGAACGCGTTGAAAAGAAATTACCGCGTAAACAATGCAACATCCTGAGAGGCAAACGACTGGGAGGGAAAAAATGCAGAAGATGAAGTAACTAGTCAAGAAAAGTAAGACCAATGCAAAACAACAACACTCGACGCCGAAATAGGCACGGGTTTCTGTGTGTGCAACTGTATCGTATAAATATTAATACTAAGCCGGAAACATAACCGCAGGATCTGCCACATCACAGCCTGATACTTCCGTCGACATTGGTCTCCCCGTGCCAGTACTGCTGCTGTCACGCCCCCGTCACGACGAAAAGAAACAAAACAAACTAAACCACGTTCTACCCAGGGCAGCAATATCGTGGGATCCACGTAGACTTGGCGTACTTGGTGCAGCAATGGCCAGCGTTTGTTCCAATTGTAAGTCGAATTGGGCCATTGCCACACGATATGCCCGTGTCCATTCCGATCTCGTAGGGCCCCGAATAGATGAAGCTACTTCCCGAGCTGTCTTCTACTTTTGCCAATGCGATCGAAGTTCGATGCTGCGATGCGAGCCCATCCTGTCTCCTCCCCTCCTCATAACGCCCCATCGTGAAACGGCCCGCCGCTCTCACGACCCTCCAGTGAAATATCGCGAACACTTGCGCCTTGCCTTAGCCTCAACAAGCTACACGAACACCTAACACAAATTGACCTACAATGAACCAAAAAACCTAGCCATATTTGTTAGCCTCAATAGGTCCCGCGAAGATGGGACACATTGACCTACCAGGTACAATCAATCAACATAGATATATCGACAAAACAGGATAACGCTACACTTTAACCAACATCAAATGATTATTATTGTACTGCTCCAACAGGTTGACGGACACAAACCTAAATTCCGTTTCAGATATCTCGCTGGACACTGGAAATTTAAAAACTGTTGGCTGATATACCACCTTCCACTGGAAGAGGACGGACGGTAGCACTCCCCGTATCGACTGTCTATTCGCAATCGAGATGTATACGCGTGCTTGGTCATACCCACAGACATCACCGATGCCCACGGACACCACCGGGGGCTCAACGAGTTCCAACGCCTGCTGAGGCAGGATCGGGGAAAGTTATTCACGCACCACGACTATAACAACTTAATGTGAGGAGTTATTAGCACCGGCCAGTCATCGTCAAGAGTTAACTTGTCAAGCAGTAGTCTATAGCAACACCTCCCATCGGATGGCCCCGGTCGACTCTACTGGTTTTCCGTGAACGTCTACCATTAATACGTAAGCGGGATCGTAACTCGTGCATGACAGCTACACGAAAAAAAAAAGCTAAGTCTGTCAACGGCAGCTGTCAACCCGCCAACTAAGTCAGAACGGAACAGTCCTCCTCGGGCGGTAACTAGTCACGAAAGATATATGTACCGATGGCATTGCATGGCATTGCATGGGTACAAGTATACAACACATGAATAGTACATCATGTACAACACATGAGCAGTCAATGAACGGGCCCGAACCTCTTTGCTGCCAACTACTACTAACACCAAGTCCAGGTTGCCAACGGCAACTGCGAATTACGCGATGAGGCAACCAGACCATTCCGAAGCAGGCATCCTCGAGCGGTCTCTCGTCAAGCAGTATCATCGTGCGTCCATGGAATGGCACCACGTGTATTCTATGTGCATGTTGCAGGTGTATAATATCGTACATTGATCGATGATACGCTCCTCGTGCAAGCTTCAACATAACCAAACCCAGCGTGCGATTCGCTGCACTTATGGGGACGCAAAATCGTTGGGAGGGAAGCTCAGGGTGAGAAGACGTAGGAGGAAATGCTTGCCTCCCGCACAAGTCATCAACACCGGCGGTAGTATCACATTTATTTGTGTGCAAACGGAAGATACCAACTCGCCCTAGTTCAGCAATTAGGCGAGCACGAAGCAGTCATCCTCGAGGGTTAGGTCCGTCTCCACGTTGAGCTGTACAAGGACGGCATCGCCATCAGATCCCTGCATTGCGGGAGAAACAAAGCGTCATACGAACATCGATCATGCCGTGCAGCGGACGAGGGCAGGACGAGCGAGGGGTCGTGTGAGAAGAGAGTCGGCAGCTGTATAGCTTCGAGAGTTTGAAATTTATGGGCACATTTTACGTTCATCTCTTGGGTGTAAATTTGTAAGAGCTGTAGCGAAATGAACCATTTAGCGCCACGCACAAGTCCCAATGAGTTCCAACGAGTTTTTGAATGTTGCAGGCAAGATCCAGGTAACAATTCTTGTCATTTCCTTGACCGGAAAATGACGACAAAGGCCATGGATGGTTAACCTAAAGTATAAATACCAATACTTACCATTATAGCGTACAAAAAATAAGACACCTCCCAATCAAAACTCACTCATATAGTATATTACGAGTACCAACAACGCAGCTTGCAAAGATGAGTATTGACCTGAAATTCGTCAAACTCACGGCTGACGTCCTTGAAAAATAGTTATAAAATAATGGACACGTTTCCAAACAAGACCTAATAATAAACAGATGACCTGCCTTACCTGCCTTTGCATGCTATGATGCGGAGCAGCAATGCTAGATAATATGTGACTACCTACCCTATCGGGAGGGACGTGTTTATTCCTTTCCTTTCTTCCTTCCTACACTGCTCAGCCATGCGGCTAACCACAGTACATCGCCTTCCAGTGGCCAGTCGGTGAGCTACTGTTAGTATAGTCAGCCAACTCGCAGACTCAGCCGCGAGCTACCACCACCCTTTGCTCACTTGAGGTATCTGCATGAAACAGTAGACGCTTGGTACTATATAATAGCAGTATATTTTAATATAATACATAACAAGTAGTAGGACTAGTATACTATGGTAGTACTACTGTACTGTAGTAGTGCGATAGACGTAGCATTTGGTTGGCCAAAACGTTTTCCGAACGACGGGGGTCCTTAGCCTCAAGTAAGTGGTGTAAACGCCATCCATCCACTCTTGCTTTGCAACATCAATGTTAAAATTTTCTTCGCCGGGGCCATGAGCTTGTTTAAATCGTGTGGCAGTTTTGAGTTATTGTCGAAAACAGGTCGTGGGTGAGGTATGGGGAGTAGTTGTCACGTGAGAAGCATCAGAAGCCCCAGAAAAAGGGAGGGGGGGTTGCCGTAAGATGTGTCCTTGAACAATACCAAGTACAAATACAAGTACTCTAATGCTATACGATAAGGCTAACGCCGTGCTCTTATGGGGCTCCTCCTATTTGGGAAAATATCTGTACCGGGCTCGAACACGGACGTTGACAATGTACTACAGTAGATGGGGCGACCATGCGCACGCATATTTTTTCGATTTGAAGTCAATATAAAAAAACAGAAAACAGACCAAGTATCAAAATGTGTGTTTTCCCGTTGTTTATCTGAACAACCCTGTACAAGTGACAAAGGCTTCGGCCACAGAAAAAGTATTTGTAGTACGTGGCACCGATGACACGACAACGCAGCATTGTCTTGCCCACCTTGAAACGTGCATTACCTTACCCAATATCGATTGTTTACGTAGGTTACAGTAGGGGGGGGGATAATGGCTTTCACTCCAACGTTTAGGTCGGTCGATCTCATGGCTCTGTTCAGTCCCTTGCCACAACGAGAGGGGTAGCGCTTGAGTCATCCCACGCTACTGGTGCAGCAGATTCTAGGAACTTTCTGACTTCCTAACATGAGGAGCTCAGTATCAACATCATCATCATCATCATCATCATCATCATCATCATCATCATCATCACCCGAAACATCACTTCGAACACATTCGTTCGCGTAACTCGACCGACCGACATTTCTTTGAGCTGTTAATGATCCTAAAACAAACAATGTCGTCAAGTTATCACAGCAAACGATAGTTTCACACACATGAGGAGCTCAACCGTACCAATACCATCACCATTACCATCATCACCATTACCATCACCATTACCATCACCATTATTACCATCACCATTACCGTTACCGTTACCGTTACTTCTACCTGGTAGTAATGCACTACTAGTAAAATTACTGCTTTGAATACTACTATTTTGAATATACATATTACAACTACTGTTAAATACCAACTATTTTAGTACTACTATTAGACTAATACTATAATATACACTACTATTTTAATACTACTATTAATACTACTACTTTTGATACCACTATTGATACTACTGACCAAGGCTACGGTAGGGGGGGTACCCCCATTTTCACTGGTGTGTTAGAGCCACTCGCACGAGTAGCTCTGTACCCTACGGATGGAGATGGTTTAGGCACTTGGTTTGGCGCAGCTTAGATCACCTTTGCATTGCGGATTGATTTCGTCAATGTAAAACATAAAGAAAACGTAAGATTGCATAGGAACAAAGGGGTCACTCGCTCTACTGCTTACAGTAATATTGATATTAGCGTTACTAGCATTACTATTGGTAGTACTAGTGTTACTATCGAGGTATGTATGTGTGAGTTGTCGGCTGAAGCATTTGAGGCTGACTGGGTTCCTCAACTAACACTACGCAATACATATGGAATCCCCGTTGTGTTTATAAGAAAGCAAACCGTCCTGTCTGTGCGTATTATGGCCATCGGAGCTTTTATCAGAAAAAAGCGTGCAGTTTTTCTGGAGTTGACTTGTATGTCATCGACAGCTACTCCAGTGAAGAGCCTAACAAACGTTAGTAGGTGCCTCTCAAAAGGCAAGTCCAAACTCGAACATGTTTTGGCTGGCTGAGCGAAGAGCAGTAAATTTCACTGGGGTGCACCTTCCAGAACCGAAAATCTCACATTAATAGTGCAGATCGCTATGCGTGCGAAAGCCTCTGAGTCCATGAAAAAAGGAGACACAAAAACCGACCCCCCTACCCGATTAGACTCCGTGTTGCTTCGAAGTAACACATCATCGCCTTGTTCATCTTCCTAGAATAGACTAGACTCCGTGTTGCTTCGAAGTAAAACATCATCGCCTTGTCCATGTTCCTAGATTCAACTACAGTAGGTGGCCCCATATAGTGCGGGTATGTGTCACGAAAATTTATCCGCACTATACCGGGCACCCGCACTATATAAAAACCGGCCACTATAGAGGGGTCTATATTGTGCCAAACGATTTCACCGGCACAATATCGGACACCCGCACTATATGACCCGCACTATATAGGGCCACCTACTGTATATCGAACAAATACAGATAGAGACTTTTGACATGTTTACCCTATTGTTCTAACGGAGTGAGCCATTGCTCCATACGGTATTGACGACTCCAACACGGATCACCACGCTTTGCTCACCTGAGGGATTTGAATGACGCACTCTCCAACCTCACCGCCATAGATGTTCAGACCGTCGACAGTGAACGGGTTAGAGTTCTCCAGCACGATGCGAGGCTCTGTCCACCGAAGCGGATCCATGAGGGGGGACACGAAATGCGGCGGGAATCAGTTGTGACACTTAAACTTGTTGGTTTCGTCGACATGGCAACCGCAATGTATTCATGGCGACGTTTATCAACTTTTATCATGTTGCGACGAAAAAGGTATTGATTGACGTGGAAATAGAAAGCGACTTCGTGCCCGCAGGTTTGTGATTGAATTGGTCGTCCGGGGTCTCTGCGTGCCTGCGCAAGATACGTTTAGCGATTTTTGCGGTCGAATCTTGACATATTATCAGGAGCGGCGGATCTCAGTATCACAACCACTATCACTATTACTATCACTGTCCCTATCACAACCGCTATCAGAAGCTATACGCACCTCGTCCCAACGTAGACGTTGATATACAGAGAAAGTGCACGGCGATAAAGCGATGAACAATCATAGTTATGGCCTAGGCATAGGCACACGTCGGACTATATTTTAACAAGAAGGATTTTCTTTGGGTTAAGGTTGAGCAACGCCTTCAAATCTTCAATAAAACCTTCATTCGAAACAGCCTCGCCCTACCGTGTCAGTCATCAGTACAAAAGGCACTGCCGAGGCCGAGGCTTCTGCATTCTTAGGTGGGTCCGACGGTGCTAGAGATCAGGTTTTGGTGGCATCCAGAGTCCTTCAGGTGAGGAAGGTGAGGAAGGAATCTACGAAAGAAAACGGTGAACCGCTACCGTGGCGGGCGTCTGACGTCGAGCTCAGTCTCCGGACGAAAATAGCGTTGTATGCTACACGACTCCGTTTGGCCTACGATATAAGGGCCGATCGGTCGTTTGGTCAATGGATTACGTTTCAAATGCCTAATTGGGCAAATAATCCATCAACCCCCTTCCGTAACACCCAGGGCGACTCACTAGGCATGTAGGCATCTGGATATCCGACTTCTTCCAGCCACGCTAGCCTTTTGGTAAACCTCATCGTTCGCATGGGTTTGCATATTCCACGTGAACCCCGTAGTTTGCCTGCTGCCCAAGAGTACGGTGCTATAGCATTGCACATATTAATATTTAATAGTACCAACGCTTAGCATTAGTCTATATACAGTATTTTATGGTGTGATACATACTGTAGACTAGTATAATGTATTTTCACGTGTATTACTATTGTAAAAATAAAAATACACCCCAACTGTGAGATCGAAGATTTTGTCGAAACTCATCTTTGCAAGCTGTGTGTGATACTCCGATCGCGCGCATTACGAGTTGTGTGTCCTCATTAAGGATATAGGTTGGCGATTCCCCTTGGAACTACAGTGTAGCTATCAGGGTCGACAGGGTGATGTTAAGTCAGTCTGTGCGCGGAAACACCAAAAAACCCGTTTTTGAGGGGGGGGGGATTTGACAGCTGCAGAAGGGAATGCATCAGTTTATCATGTGTATCCTGTAAGCCGTACAACCAGTGAGGAGAGGGCGGAGTGTTCGAAGGGGCGGAAGGGGGGGGGGGGGGGGAGGGGGATTTGCAACAGCTTCAGGTCGCATAGATGTATATCAGTTAGGAGCTTACTATACGCGTGGTGCTAGATCTAGGCGATGGTGCGCGTGGTGGGGAAGGAGCGGGGGTGGGGTGGGGTGGGGTGGGGGGGAAAGGGGGGCTATGAATTGGATCTACAGCATGGATGGCTGGAGAGGAAATGAGGTGATATCAACTGCCTGGTATTGTAAATTACCCTGGCAGATTTGATTTTTAGGCGGGGCGTTTGAACAAGAGGGAGCGGGGGGGGGGGAGGGACAACACAATCTGTGCGCGGAAACTATAAATTATTGAAGGGGACGATTGTGGAAGGACTGCGTCGGTTTATCATGTATATCCTGTAGTCGTACAACCAGTGAGGATAGGGTGGGGTGTTCATATATGTATTATTATGTAGGATTGCCATTGTGGTACCCTTTTTTTCACCGCCGAGCAGACGCTATCTGCACTTTTCAAACGTGGCCTCTTTCCCGACGCTTTACCGGACTCAAAAACAAATTATTCGGCGTGGCATAGCGACACCGGAAAGCACACGAGCTTGAGACTGCGCAAATGCTGCCATCATTGGGCATGGTAGCCCTCGGCGCAAGTGGCGTTCGGCCGCCGAAAGCAGAAACGATTAACCGCTCCTGCCGTACCCTTTGTGTTGCAGTCGCGCGTGCCCCAAAACGCTATCACGCTACCAGGGAAAGCTTCAGCACCTTTGTGTAGGGTGTGCGCAAGAAGAGAACTCATATCGCACCAAGGGCACGCGCAGCTCTCAGTCATGGCTCTCAACCTTGGCCGATCGAGGCTACGGAAGGGGGGTATCCTTCCTTTTTTTCACCACCGAGTGTTCAACCACTCGCGCGGGTGACTTTATACCTCACTGACAAAACACGTTCGGCGATTTTTTTGCTGCTGCGTAGATAACCATCCCTTTCGAATTAATATCGATAATGTTGAACAGCACGAGAGCCTGTGACCATAAGGAACAGGAGGGTCACTCGCGCGAGTGACGCCGAGACGCTGGCAAAAAAGTGCCCAAAAGTGCCCAAAAACCACATTCCCCCCTAAGTGACGACGGGAAACACGTGCTACGAAGGCCGCACCACGTTCTGGCTAAAACATTGTTGGCAACGATGGGGCGCTCCTTCCTTCACCCTAAATCGGCAGAATAGCCCTTTTGCTATTCAAACATTTTTACGCTTCCGTGACCTGGGAGATGTCGGGTTTCGCTTTCAGTTTCTCGGAAATAAGCTTTGGGTGATATAGGCAGCTCCTCGAGTGATAAAAGGCCTCGGGAAACCAATGGTGCACCCCTGCCGTACCGTATGTCCCACGCGCACAACACAACACTACCATACGCTGACATGTGCTAACGAGTAGAAAGCACTGTTTGCCAAAACGTTTACGACGGCCGGCACCCCGAAACCTAAGGAAGGGTCTATAGTAGTGCTGACTCCGTTTGTTAATGCTTTACACCATTACCAGTATGCCTCGTATGTCTTGTATACCTAGGCGATGGGATTGGCGATCAGGGTAAGCGAACAAACATTTCCTAAAGTCGGAGTATGTGTGTGTAAGGTGTGGGCCTCCTCAAATGAGGCGAGTCGTACACCATACTGGTATACATCGAAGTAAATGGTACTCCCTAGGGTAGCGCGAGTGAGGGTAAGATTGGTCAAAAGGGGGGACTCATCCCACGGTAGGGGTTGCAGTTGTACTTCGAGTATCATTGGCCCAAACCAGCTCTGGGCGACTGAGCTTTTTATGTGAGAGGAACTGGCGGTTAATGAAGAAACTTCCCGAGAATAGGTTGTATCAAGGACTAAAGCACAGAAGCTTGGTCGGGTTGTGCGAACGAATGCCTTCGAAATTATTTTCGGAGTGAGATATTGAGCTCCTCATGTGAGGACCTCAGGGACTGATGCTGCATCCCTATGGCACCGTGGGATGGTTCTCGGGCCGATAGCGAAATTGGGCGGGGTCGACCCGGATGTGGTGCCGAGCACCACCAGACAAATGGGGTGAGCCCATGTCTGACGTCAGTATTATTTGTAGTTAACCCGGGAACGGCGCTGGACACCACATGTAAATAACAACAATAATCGACGTCGAAAATACTTTGAGTCAACTTGGATGCAGTAGACATGCGATACACACAAAGTATATATATCACTCACCTGCATCTGGATCAATGATCAAATTCTCAAGAACTATCTATCCCAGAAGCAGTGCCGAACGCCACCAGGTTAGCCGACCGATCTACCCGCCCGGACGACGCCAAAGTTATTTAGAGACCACCCGAGTGTTGTACAGAATACTCGAAATAAAATAGTTCGCCTACATCTGAACCGATGGCACAAATCTTCAGGATCAACCCGGGGGTAATCCCGGATACCGCTACGTACATTATCCGCATACCACTACGTAAGTTATCCGTCACGTCTCCTATCTTCGGATCGACGTCAATATTCTATGGAGGCAACCCCGAAGCAGTATCGGATACCCAGTAAGAATATGACTTCCCATGTGCACCCGGATCGACGTCGAAGTTATTCAGACCAACCCGGAAATGTCCCGGATATCAGTGGACTAGCCACTTGCTCTCCTACAGCCGAACCGCTGTTGAACTTCTTGAGATGCAAGCCGGATGTAGCACCGAGAACACAACATGTATAGCTCACCTACGTCTGGACCGATGGCGAAGTTCTTCAGGGTCACCCCAGATGTAGTACCGGATACCACTAGGTTAGCCACTTGTTCTCCGCCCTCGGGGACATCGATACTCCCCACATAGGAACCATCGTCGATTATTCCTTCGAACAGGATGTTGGTGGAATCCGTGATGGACACTCCCTCAAGCCGCTGAAGCATGAAAATTGATTTACAGTGCAAAAACGCGGGGAGAAACGATGTTGGTTGTTGTTGTTGTTGTTGTTGTTGTTGTTGTTGTTGTTGTTGTTGTTGTTGTTGTTGTTGTTGTTGTTTTTGTTGTTGTTGTTGTTGTTGTTGTTGTTGTGTCTTGTGCAGTGAAGGTCAGGATGCCGTGACATATACACCACACAAAAGGAGAGAGCGGACGGTCATTCTTCTGTAGTGGGCTATGTACACGATGCTTCCATTGCCTTGCCATGGCTGTCAGCAGCCAGTGCCGTAGACCAAGGACCCCTAGGTACGTACACGACACAAACGCGTTTGACTCTAAGCGGGCGAAATTGTGACAATGCCCGTCGTTGAAGTGGAGCGAGGGCTCACCGATTCCGTGAGGACGAAATCCGTGACCCCCTCGAGAATGACTTCGGGTCCTTCTTGAGACCCGCTACCTGAAATCTCATTGCACCTGCGTGGTAGGAATACGAACAGGTTGACAGAGCATGAGAACATTGTCCGAGTAAGGGTATGCAACGGTGGCTCGTTGCATCTGCGTCTGTAATAACGCGAGCAGGTGGGCAGCGCACGGAATCATTGGGCGCTAGCGCTGTTATGAGCTGGCTGGACCTTGTGAAAAGTGCTCGTTGACACATGCTGTTTGACAATTCAGGTGACACTGTTTGGAAAATATATATTTCGAGTGATGGGGCTCGTTAGCTCCTTACCGCAAAATGGTAGCAATCGTACAATGCCGGTATTGTGTACGTAGCCAAAATAGTTGTTGACTGCCTAGACCATACGTACGTGTAGTATTGTTGATCTGGTTGCGCTTTGATTTTTGACCGCTTCTTCTGTTTGGTTGAGCTGTTATGTACCCATTCCGAAGCATGCGTCATTAGCCAAGAAGTACTACCTTTCCACGCGGTGGTATGGAATGGTATGGTATGGTATGGTATGGTATGGTATGGTATGGTATGTTATGGTATGATATGGTATGGTACGGTACGGTATCGATGCCGAAGCCGGTGTTAGCTATGGGGCAATCGCGCCCACAGAATCCTTCGACGGTGGTTCCTATGTAGTAATATAGTACAGTATAGTACTATTAATATCACTATTGATAGTACAGCGATTCCACAACGAAAACGGGAGAGCTAACGAAACCATGTTAAAACCCGTTTTATGTACCCGTATCTCAGTAAGCCCTAAGTTACCGAGCTCACGTGACGGAATTAGTGTCGACGAAGCGTAAGCTAGCCATGGGGCAATCGCTCCCGGCGAAGTCCTCGACGATAACGTCCTACATAGCAACAGCACAGCAGTCAAACAGACGATGGCGGGGGGGAGAAGAGTGCAATCAGGAAAAGGTGAGTGTAGCATGAGCTTCAACGACGATCGCCCACGAACATTGCCAGCAAGAAGACGCATGCCACTAACGGTATACGTTTAGTATAGACTAGAACCGTAGAGGTGTGCGCCACTTTATACCTGGTATATCGTCTGGAACTCGTGGCCTGAGGAGCTCTATACCTCGCCCGTAAAATCTGATTGATTAGACTAATAGTGTAGGGAAAACTGTAGGTGGAGTCGGATTCGAATAAAAACGCCGGGTGTAGACATGCAAAACAAGCATTTTTCAAAACGAGAAAATGGCAATCCGACGATGATGCCTCCTTGTGAAATATTCACAAGTCAAATTCACAAGTTAAATATTATATTCAGAACATCACGCGTGGCCAAACAGTGCTACCTCCATTCATATTACGTACATATTGATACTGCGTGTCGTCGATCACTCCTACACATTGCCAGATAGAAGAACAACCCCAAGGAAATCAAACAAGGACATATACGCACGAACTGTCACCCCTTTCCACGTGTTTTACCATAAAGGCAGCCCCTGGTTTTTCTACGGCTCCTCACCTGGCCCATTCGCTGACTTCGGAGAACCCATATCATAAGAGCACACGTCGATTTTAAATCTACCGGCCTTGGTATATAACGCAACAACTATCAAACCACAATATTCTAGTATATTGTTGATGCCAAACCATTGGAACGATTATCGGCAGTGTATCTACCTCGTAGTCAATACCTCGTAGTCAATGCCTGGTAGGTGACATTTTTGATGAGTTTGATGAGTGTGATGGGGTTTGACTGGTTGACGACCCTCATCAAGCACAAACGTTTTCCGGCAAAACGTGCTACCTGTACATTTTACCTTTACCGTCACCGTATCGTACCACGCGTCTCTCTGCGCCGACTTGCGGTTTAGCGTCGAGCCAGTCCATCCGCTATGCTGCTAATCTGCTGGACACTGCGTAGCGCAGACTCAAGCTTACCTGGGAGTTTTTGACGTCGAGACAGACGTTGCCGACCGTCTCAGTGGTGCCCGTAGTCTCCAGGTTGGAGAACATGTGCACACTGTCCACCTGCCAATGAAGTACCACGAAACGAACCTTTAGTAGGTCATCCGATATATCGAACTAACACTCTTCAAAAAGCACTTGTCAACTGCGCAAGGTGTTGGACATTTGCAACATCTTGTTGATAACGGCCTTGAACTATTGTTTTTCGCCCAATCGGTGTGGTACTCTTTCCGGCCGTTCTTGAATTTTGGTGCGGCCTGCGCCAGCCACAAGGAAACGGATAGCCACGTCACAGCACTGCCAATAACAGGCAATCAGACGCCTGGTATATGTAACTCTTGTTGCTAAAAGTCAAGCTGTCGCCGAAATGGCGGCGCAGCCCAAAACGAGGGTGAATCGTGGCTGGACTAAGTTTAGTACGGGGAGGTGGCATAGCCTGGATTTCCGCTATTACTAGTGGGTGATCGATCTCGCACAATCCCATCCCCCACCGCAACTGGTCCGCAGATGACGATCATGGCGAGTTGACACATGCCCATACGTTCGTAGCCATTGGGGCGAGAGTCGCCGCGGACATCGGCGGACGTGGGTCGTGGTAGCTTGGGCTTCCGTTATCGGGGTGGATGGAGGTCGTGAGCGTTTCGCGGCCGATGCAAGACCAAAGCTAAAGCCTGTACGGCACGCGGGTCACCTTGAGGGCCTATTTGACAGAGGGTCAAAAGACATATCGCGACATCGGCTACCCTGCTTTCATTGGCCGATCTGAATCCTTTGTGCTTTTCGGTATCGTGATATGCACGGCCATGGGGGAGGTTTGTGCGCTCCCAACAAAACCTGCTATAAAGGTATACACGTGTTTGAGTGGTGATTGAGTGGTGTAGTACTTGTGTAGAGTTTAGTGCTTGAATTCGGTGGCGGTAAAAACGGAGGGACACTTCCTTACCGCAGACTTGGTCGAGAAAATCAAGCCAGATTTTGGATGCGTTGTAGACCGTACCCGCAGACGACAAGCCTACGAAGCGTTAGATGCACCCCCTCCGCAACATACCTCTACACACATAATTCGAGGGTCGTCTCAAGGGACCTATAACGCCGCCTGCGTTCATCACCCCGTCTGCGCGGGTGCCGCTTCCGTGGAGGTATAATCGTACATTCTCCTGACTTGACGAGGTCTGTACCTACCCCTAAACCTGTTTTGGGGCAAACTTAAAGTGCAACCATGGTGATGACCAAACCCACGGCCAAGGTAAAACAAAATACTCATATTGCAAAGCAATAACGGCATTCAAACCAGTTTGGGCTAAGATGGGAAAAGGAGCTCCGCCATTGTGAAAAAAACAAAAACAGCTGAAAAGTGCTACCTCCATCGTATCAAGCGTCCATCAATATTAATAGTGGACATCACATGTCTGGAAGCCGGGATTCGGATTATATAGCTGTATAGCGCTGCTCCAACATGAGAGAACACTAAGCGCACCGTTACGGCAGCAGGCGCGTGCAAAGATAGGGGCAACGATTTTTCGCCATTTTTTTTCTGACAACGACGGGCTCCTTAACCCTAAGTCATCGGAAGAAAGTCGTTCCTGTTGCGCAATTTTTTTCGTTTTTTTACCTCCGCCTCAGAAACTGTTCGCCGGGTTGGACATCGTTAAACAATGAAAACAAAAAAATCGGATAAGACCAAGGGTGTACGGCATATGGCATTCGTACTACTAGGGAGGATGTTATGGTGATGTTATGATGATGTTATGGTGATGTTATGACGATGTTATGATGATGGTATGATGATGTTATGATGATGTTATGATGATGTTATGACGATGTTATGGTGATGTTATGACGATGTTATGATGATGTTATGATGACGTTATGATGTCCCCTTTTTGTCACGACTAAATTTGAGCCACTCGCGAGAAGCACGCCGCACCTCACTGGCGAAAAGACTTTAGGTTATATGCCTCGCGCAACGTCGTTAGCCGTTCCATTGCAGAATTCATATTGCAAACTTAAAGCAGCGCGTAGGGTTACCCTAATACCGCAAAAGGAAGAAGAGGGGTTACTCGCGCGAGTGGCCCCAAAGAAAACCAGTCCAAAAAAGAGAGAGTCGCCGAAAGTGATCCCCCTGCCGTATGATTGGTAGCCTACCTGGTACGTCGTAAACAACACAGAGATCCTCAATCGACAATCCTCAGAAAGAGAGCGGTGCACCTCCAAAGTAGCATGCGGTACCCACTTGTCCATAGACGGGTACGGTTAGGGGCAGGGCTTACTCACCACGACGCCCTCAACACCGTCAGCGTTGATGATTCCATCTGCACCCGTGCCGCTTCCATGTAGGTAGAGCGCCGTGTTGTAGGGGGAGTCCTCGCTGACGACGCCAAGCAGGCTGATGCCGCTCTTAAGGTGCACGGGACCGTCCAGATAGTAGTCCCCCTGTACCAGATTCACTTCTGGGGCCTGATTTGAGAAAGCATGTTGGGAGCGGGGTTGGGGGGGGGGGGGGGGGGAGGTTGGTTGCTCGCTTTTTCGGCATGTACGCCATGAAAAACTGTGTGGATATCGCTGTGTGCATATAGCACTACCCTGTGGCATTCGAATGCCGACCACGCTACTCCTGCTCTCGAGGAACACACGGCCGTCCAAATAGTAGTCGCCCCATACCGGGTTCATTTGTGGTTCCTGAAAAGGAAAGGTGTGGTGGGGGAAGGGCGGTTATGCTCGTAATTCCAGCAAAGCTGCTGTGTGTGGAAATTGTAGGACGATGTTTCATTTGTAGGGTCCTGCTTGCCAGCGGAAGTGACGTCACGATGTTATCTGACAAGCTGCTGAAAACCACAAGAACCAAACTCCTACTCGGACATGTGGGTGCTCTCGCTTGATCAGTCCGCCGTTCAATAGGGTGTTCATCAGGCGCCTTTTACGGTAGGGCATAAGATCATGTTGTTTTTTTCTTGGACTCCTCACTTGAAGAAGATCCGTGAAAATTTCGCATAAAAATCACTGAAGTTGAGTAGGGGGCTCACGTTTAGGGCATATTTTTATTTATTTATTTATTTTTATCCTCCGGCGGATGGGGAAAAATAAAGCTTTAGCTCACCACACTTCCACGTATTTTCATACGCGTCGTGTGTCGACTTAACTCAGCTGCTTTCGCAGCCCAACGCTAGCTGGCGCACCCTTCGGGTCCCGTTGTAGGCATAGCGTAAGCTGTCCCCTATCAGTGGTCTTCGTTACAACCCCAGCAGCGTAAGCTGTCCCCTATCAGTGGTCTTCGTTACAACCCCGGCAGCGCAAGCTGCCGTTGTATACGGATGCGTTTAGGGCATATTATTTAAGCGGCAAAGCGGCGCTTACCGTTCAAAGCGTTTCTTTTTCGCGGTATACTCCGCCATCCATCCAACTGTTGCTGTTGTTGCTACTCTGCGCCAACCAATCAACGTTTTAAGTCTACTTTATATTGAGAAGATGCACCGAGATACTCGCGCGAGTGGCTCCAAGTCAGCAGCAGTGAAAGTGAGGGTGGCTCCTCTACTGTAGCCTTCGTCTTTTGTAGAAAAAAATACCTTCCAGCCCTAGTCATAGACCGCGCACTACTCCAAACACGCACGATATGGAGCAGTTCCTGACACGTGGAGCCCCATCAATCGGAACATGTCTTGTGTTGAAAAGTGCCATGGTTACCGCACCACACCTCATGACACACGCCAGATGTGCTGCTGGTGCAAGGCGTGGATCTAGGTTTCCGTCCGTGGTGTACCAGCTGTCGGACCACCCCGTCACAAAAGAATTTAGGCGATCTCATATCCATTGTGGTCCTGTATTATTCCTACTTCAAAAACGGCCCCATGTTGGTTCCAAGTACTTGCTTTACAAGGAGAAGTCGGTTTGCCTTTCCTTATCTCTCGAAAGCACTTTTAATAAAAATCCAACAAGCGGTGCGTAACTAAGTATTGATATGAACAGCATACCTTGCCGTTACGGTTCGGTTCAGGTGTCTACGCACACTTCCTCGCCTCATTGTCTCGTGTGGCAACGCCGTCACAGCTCGTGCTGCCGCAACCCTCTCCTGTCCGCTTTCAACACCGTCCCCCCGAATGCCCAAAAAAATAAAAAATGTATTACCCCCCGCATTATCTAGAATCTATCCATCAACTAGTTACCCCCCCCCCTTGTACGTTGTGAAGCAATTACACATACGTGCTTATCGGCGCTGTACGTGCCTCATCGTCTCCTGTGGCGATGCCGTCGCAGTCGGTGCCGTCGAAGCCTTCTCCGATACCGTAGCAAATGGCCTCCATAATCTCCTCCTGATCTCCACTGCCGTCGCCGATGTAGTCCGGTAGAATGTCCCAATCGACGATCGTAGTGGACACCACCTAGTTCAGAGTGCGTCAACAAAATATTCAGGAGAATGTCAGTTTCATGCACGGGTGGATGGCAGAAGCCTCCGCAGGTTGTCACTAACACCACGCACCTGTAGTGCTTGGCTCCCGATAGAGCCGGTATTTACCAGCCCATCACACCAGCAGCATACCGGACACCGGCACTGTTGGGCATACATGATTGCCGATAGTGCTACAGGTATATAGCGGGTTCCAGTCGTACTAAGCGATTTGACCGGCACTATACGAGAAATAGGCACGGCTATATAGCTGGACCTGACGACAAACCCCGAGGACAGCCACCGTCCGACCTTAACCCTCCCTCAACCCGTTAACGTGTTACGGAGCTATCCGGGTAATCATCATTGCCATTCGTCACACTAGAGAGTTGCACTACTGTAACGCAAATGAAGGGACCACGGCCACCCACGGTTGGGGGGGAGGGGAGGGGGGGTGGGGGGTACGTTTGGGCTCTTGTTTCAGAGGTTCGGGCCCTCTCGCGTGAGTGTCTGACGGTGTGCATGAGTGATGTCTAAACATTCAAGCTATCTCTACACCCACCCAGGTGGATCCCGGAGTGTAAGGCTTGCCCAGCACTTGGCAGTCGCTGACTCTCAGTGTCGGGTAGTCCTCCTTGTCGGGGCCTTCCACCGCCACGATTTCAACATCCTGGAGGATTACGCGCTCGGGGAGCACGAACTTCTCCCACCGTCGAGCACCCCCGGCGCTGGTGTACCGCTGTAATCCGAGTGGAGGGGGAAGCGGGACAGCGAGTCTGGTGTAAGGTTTTCTAAAGGTTCCTTCAACTACCCCTTGTGTGAGCTTGCTTGGGCTGGCTACTTGTAGGATGCGTTCGGTAGCGGGAAAAGGGGATCATGGAGGTGCTCACCGAATATTTCTGGGCCTCCTCATTCCAGCTCAGTTTTGCGCCTCGGCTAAAGACTGGTTTACCTTATAGGTACAAAAATGGAAGTGCACCCCAATGAGCAATCCCATTGCCTAGGTGTGCCAAACTCAATTACTCTTGTTAAACAAGAGAACCATGTTCCAACCATTTGGGGCTAAGGAGCCCCGTTAAAAAGATAATAGTTTCGCCAAAAAGAGGTACAGGAGCCCCGTTAAAAAGACAATAATTTCGCCAAAAAGAGGTACAGTACCTCTATCGTAGCAGGAGTGTATTGATATGGCATGATAGCATGACAGCATGATAACTGCTAACTGCCACCACTCCAAATCTTCGGGCATTTTTCACGCGCGTATGAACGTACGTACGCGTCGACGAATGCCTCACACGCGAAGTTACTGCTCTGTGCACAACTGGAAAACTGGACGGGCTTCGCCGACATAGGTACACAGAATGTATGTGCTCTCAAGACGAAGCACCCACTGCAACGTAGAATTTTTTATACATCTGGTGCGCCGCATGTACCGGCACATTTGTTGACACTCTCCGCCCTGCTTCGCGCATGACCAAACCTCGAGGGAGAGTTGGCGACACACGCTATGAGACGGTAAAGAACCTCTACACCCCCACCCTAACAGAAATTTTGGGATAAAATGAAAGTGCAAAACCGATTAATAATTTCATAGCCTAGGTGTAAAAAGACGAAAAAGCACAACATCGCAAAACAAGAGTGAGTGACGTTCCTATGTACCTGGTACGATGGTACGATGGTACGATGGTAGAGGGTTTGGTGTCGAGGAGCCCCGCTATTCCGAGAAAACGTTTTTAACTCCAAAAAAGAAAGCCACCCCCCTATATTAGCAAGTTGGGTGATTTCAGAGCTCCGTCTCGCCGGACAAAAGAACACGACCAGACCATAGAGCAAAGATCGGAGGTTTCTCTGGCTGTTCTTTGCTACCTCGTGCAAGCTCTAGCTCACCAAATGTGAAAGGGGGGAGGACAAAGGCCACGACAGTGGCAGCTCCGTATTTTGATGGGGCTCCTGGCTTGACAAGAAGCCCTCGATCTCACCCATAACACTGATTTTGACAACAAAAAGGAAAAGGGAATATCCGATAAAAAAACCCACGAGCTACGATAGGAACACAACTAAAATAATGTCCAACAAGATTAGCATTTTTCATTATATATTGGGTTTGAAGGAGTCGGATCGTTTCAGAATATCGTCTTTTCATCCTAAAATCGCTATACACCTCCTATGGCAGCACGCGTCTTCGAAAAAAAAAAATAAAGATGAAACAAACGACATCTATATTAGTTGGGCCGCGCATTAGACGCGGATGTTCGCCCAGTGGCGTTGTATGGGCCCACCTCATCTAGCAACAACGCGCATTATTAGCTAGGGATACATCGCATTGCATTCGATTCGCCGGCAATCTACTAGTGACACGGCCGCGCCTTAGATAGACATGGGGAGTTCGTGTCGTAAATCATATGTACGGGTCGGGGCGTACGGTCGGTCGTGGGATCACGTGTTGACGAGTTGCTTGAATGGCCACCATTTACATTTGTAATTTCGTCAAACTGTGCGCTTATCGGTCGCGATATCTCACTGGCCTCCGCCGTGGGTTGATCTGTCACGCTGCGCCACCCAACACTATATGTGAGTTCGACTCGAAGTACAGAGTCCATCGCGCTAGTGGTCTATTGTTCGGTACGTAGCAATAATACTAGCAGGGTACAGCGTACCGTGTACAGTGCTATGCACAACACTATGCCAAGGCTATGTGCAATACCACATAATGTTATATTTAGAATCCTATGTATAACACTATAATAGGCCGGAAGTACTTCGTGAAGGTCAAGCAGTCAAGCAGTCAACTAGACAAGTTCGATTTACCGCTCACCGTGGAAATCTCATTGCCGTCCTCGTCCTCGTACTGGATGTCGAATGTAAACGATTTGTTCGGTGCAAACTTCATCTTCATACCCCAAACGCGGGCGGTCTGCCCGCGGTTACCCACCCTAATCCGACCCACGCTGCCCACCTGACACGTTGGCACGGACGAGGTACGGAAACGGCGAAGGTGGGGTCAAGAAGGGGCGAGGTCGAGGTGAGGTCAAGATGTATTCAAGGTGAGGTCAAGGTGGGGGGGGTGGAGTCCAGGTCAGGTAAAGGTGGGGTCAGGCTGGGGTTTGGGTGGGGTCAAGGCGGGGTCAAGGTTGTGTCGAGGTGGGGTTGAGATGGAGCCGAGATGGGGTCGTTATGGAGTCGAGGTGGGTCAAGGTATGGTCAGGTATGGTCAATGTGAGGTCAAGGCGGGGTCAAGGCGGCGTGCAGGTTGAGTCAAGGATGGATCAAAGAGGGGGGGGGGTGGGGTAAGAGTGGGGTTGAGGAGGGCCCACAAGGAAGGGCTAAGGTGGGGGTCGTTGAGACAGGTATATAAGGATATTCTTATATTACTCTACGTAGACCCGACTCACGCCACTCACCAAATAACAACAGCTGTAGGCAGGACAAGGCGCGGTAAAAAAGGAACGGTGAGGGAGGTGTACAGCGCAAGACACCCAGATTAACAATAAGAAGTAGGCTAGCAAGAAAAGCGAGCCGAGTCTTGCAGAGAAAATATGAAGTCGGGAGCCATTATAATGGAGGTAGTATAGAAAAAGCATTATCTCCCAAGTAAGAACCCAGCCCAGGTAAGTACCCATGTTTCATGCACTTAGGTTTTTTATGCTGTACCCTTTGATAGCTGCAAAACCAATTGCCACACAATGCACAACTTCCAAGTCATTAGACCCGAATACGCGGATTCGAGTTAAAAATCGGTACGTACACCTTTGGCTGCTACCATACGAATCACGATGATGACGCATTATTGCAACAAGGTAGAGACAAAAGCTACGATATGATCGGGGGGTAATAATGATTTTTAGGGCATCATTTTTAGCAAAACACGCTCGAGTGGCTACCTATTGTGTGATTTGCTGTTGTCGCGATATACACCGCCATGGTCGAACGGATCTGTTGTCTGTTAGGCTGCACTGCGCCAACGAGCTATGTTGAAGGTCTTTTCTGGAGAGGGCATTGGGCCCAGCGGCGAGAGTTGCCTACTCTCGGCGGTGAAGCGAGAGGGGGTATAAGACTAAACTATGTATGAATAACGTTACAAACATATCATAACAGCGTGGCCTCAGTCTAAAGCGCTCGTTTTCTTCGGCCAATAGGATAACGGCACCGCTTCTTGAGCCAATGAAGATGTGCTACGATGGGATACGATAGGCGGATCACTCTCACGCGCACAAGTGCTTGCGTTTGTCGCTGCCCCGCTGAAGTATTAATAGGAATGTTTGAAATTTACCGCCGAAAGTTGTGTCTGACAATCGATCGATTTTGATGCCCTAGGCCGTGGACTCGTTCAGCTGTTTCGCGTTTCCATTGTTCCAACACACGTGCTTTTGTTGGGTTAAGAAGGTACAGAACTCCTCTCAAATCAGCGGCCTCAGGAACAACAACAAAAAAACGCGCACCCCTGCAGTACATAGCATGCCACAACTTTTAGCCCAAAGGAGAGCACCAAAGAAAACGCCAACGTAAGTGCTGCTGGGTAGATTTGGCAAGCCTCAGGAAAAGGACGTGGCAGCCCCCATCACGGATGGCATTCCCTCTCCACCCCAATCATGTGCGGCTGCACTAACGGAACGCAGGACAAACTGATTCGAATCTCAGAGTAGAAGTGCATGTATGCAGCGCTAAAACATTTCGTACATTGGACGGAACAGATGAATCCCTTTTGATACATTGACAAACTATTGATGATCTGTGTCTTTCAGGGAAGACAGATCCCCGGTCTGTAGAACACAGGGCATGGTGAGAGCTGCATGATCTGCACGGCCTAGTACATGTTTTCTGGGGTGGATCTGCAAGACGCAGATCCTTCACAGCCTATCGTAACGGCAGATGCAGGATCTACTGTAAATGAGCTAGATGAACAATATGATATATGATCTCTACGATCTTAGATCGTCATCTGTCCGGTATGTGAAATCTTTAACTTCTACGTCGGGCACCGGCTGACTGTGATCACATGCATCGCAGGCCACGAAAGCAATATCAATTGCAAACAAGCGTTTCTTGATAGTTTCCTGATAGTACGAGCTGGTTGGAACAACATCCTCCCACGAGCGTGTACATGGCGAGGTCATTTGATCAAAGTGTTTGCGGTGGTTTTTCCGGTAAAAACCTTACGGGGGGACGGACGGACACAATATTTGCGACCTCCGCGACAGAGGGCACCCGTAAACCGGGGAGCATTACGAAGGTTTAAAATGTTTCCTGAAGGTAAACCTAGGTACGAAGATGCGAGTTGGCGAGCTGAAGAGTTAGCGGAATATTCCAGTAACGAATTGGACCGACGGCCGGACGGCCGGACAGCCAGATGGAGTATATTTGGACAGAGAACCTCGGCAGCCTTGGCATACTCACACTTTCGATGTCGAAGCTGAACTTGGTCTTGAGGTACGAATCGGGCAAAATGTCCTGCAGCGGCAAGATGGAAAGACGATGATGCAATAAGGGCAGAGTTGAGAACGAAGACAAGGTAGTGAGGGAGAGAACAGTTATGCCACAACAAGGGCAGAGGACAGAGTCGAGAACATAGGGGCGGCGGGAGCGAGAAATTGAAGGCGACGAACCCAAACGTGCATTAGCACTCAGCAAAAATACGTGGTGGGCGAATGTTGTTTCAACGGCGAGATCGAAAGGCGAGGCGGCAACAATGCTAGATTTGACCAACAAGGACAAGGGGGTGGAAGAGAAAGAGAGAACGGATGTTATACACGACGCGGGTGTAGTCAACGAACAGGGGTTAAAAAATCGTTGATTCAGTTAACCCTACTAAATCTATAGACTATGACGCTATCGCTCTAAAAAAGCAACGGAACTGCTACTACGCCGACGCGTATTTCTATACTTTTTCGTGCGATAAATGCCTTCACATGAAACGTGTCCGAAACTCACATAGCTGAATCCGGTTTCTGAGTTGAAGTAGCTGAGTACCGGCGTTGACTTAGATCCCTGGGCCTTTTCCAACAGAACCATCTGCAAAACACATCGCATGCAACGGCATATCGAAGGGGCGGGAGCGGGATAATTTAGGCCGGATGCCAAGAGTATATCAAGCATACCAAGCATACCAAGCATATCATGTCTAGCGCACCAAGTAAGCATATATACCCAGCACTACACGCATGCCAGGCAAGCATGCCAACAATACCAAGCATACCAAGCATATTAAGCACATCAAGCATACACAGCATACTGAACATATCAAGTAGAGTACGAATTCGTCAGTGATTCGTCGAGAAGGCCAAAAATGGACGAAATACCAAAACAACGGAGGAGGATGGTCATATGGAGGTGGGATATCGAGAGTACCAACGGTATGGAATATAACAAGCAACCGCCAGCTATCTGTCGACAGGGTCGTACAGTTCGAAATTGCAAGGAGAAGGGGTCGTAGGGTTTGGATATCGAAAACATCAAGCATCTACCCGATCTTCACGTGAAATATGGTGCATTCGTTAACTATTCGTTACTACCGCGCCGCACGTCACGCCGTACAAACCGACAATGAATGTAAAAAGGGATATTGCTATAACATTTTGGTGTGAGATATGGCGCGTGCTACGATAGAGGTAGCCCCTTTTGTCCCTTTTCGTTGGTTTATGGATGGCGGTGGTCCTCACCCCTCATTACTAATGTATTAAAATCGCTGGTTCTACGATAGCCCACCCCCAAACAAGCGATTTTCTTTAACGAACGTTTCATGGCTGCTCGACACGAGGAAGGGCGCTATTAAAAAATAATCTCCATATATATATATATATATATATATATTCTTGTTTGCAAAGGACTATCAAACGATGACGCCGGGATGGGAAGGGGCACCGCAGTTCAAGAGGTACGGCCGGGAGCTTCGGTAAAGAAAAGTTGGGGGGGCTACCGTAGAATGACTCATTAATTTAATATCAATATCGACAGCACCGTCGGAATTTCGTTCTTTTTTCGCAGGTTTTTTTCGGGGTATCTCCTAGATTTTACCATGGGATTGTTGATCGGCTTGCACTTTTCGTTCTTCTCAAAATCAGCAGTTGGGTTGGGAATACAGCTCCTCAATAGGTTATGAGCCTAAAAAAACACACACACAACACACCTCTACCGTAGCACGAGGGTGAGAGACGGTCGTCTACTATTATAGTTGTCGAGGATCGCAAGCGTATTAGGTGTACGAAGCACCTCAAAAATATCTCGAGCAGGACAATATTTTCACAAGGCATCCAACAGTTGTTTGTCCACGGACGGAGTCGTGCACAACGAAATAGCAAGGAGGGGGCATAGTAGGCGTGGGGTATCAAGGATACCCAGGGTAGCGAGTATATCCAGCATTCGACGGCGGCTCATTCACAGAGCTGTCATCATGTGGCTGTATACCGGTTTGCGTTATGGGATAGGTTATGTATGGTGTACCTTTAGAATGGACAATAGTACAGTGTACAGAGTGTAGGAGGTTCGGGGGGGGGCAGTAAGTGAGCAAGGAGTGCACATTGCCGCGTTGTGTTCGGTCGATATTTTTCAGGCCATGGATATCTGGCATCATGCCGCAGCACAGACATTCGTAGAAAGCAGGCTGCCTCGCCCCCAAATATTCACCGGAGGATTGATTGCGGGCCCATGCTATGATAAACGTAGAACCTCATTTTCCTGAGGTTCCTTCCTCGATAAGCTTTACTCTTGTAATATGTTTATATGTTTTTTTTACGCCACGGTTAGACCCCAGATCAACTACTCTGTAGTAAGACCTATTACCCTCCTCGGCGACCTTCTGGCCCCTTCTAGACAAGGTGATGGTCATCGTCATGGTAATGGTCATGGCCACAGGTGCCTTCCTTTCTGCCCCCCCCCCCCCGCTGCACTTGCCTTCATTTAAACGCGCATAGCGTTGAGCGTTCCCACTTTCCAGCTTTTCATGCTCCCTCGTCGATTTTCATCGATTATATTTTCTATTCATAACTCAAACTGTTGTTCTTTCCGCTCGTCATTTGTTGGCAAGAAAAACTCCTTACAAGCACGAGTATGAACACTGTGAGACACTTGGCACTTGAACCCACCAGCTTTAACGTTGGTAGGGACGAGACTTACCTACTATATGCAGGGGACGCCGACGTCTTCACCTCACCCGAAGCTTGAATTTTTGTGACCAATGAAGTGCAACCGGAAAAACAAGCTAACCAATGCGATGGGCGGCAACCAAAACAATTGAAAAAAAAAATCGTATTACGAAGAAATTCTGTGGTCCTCTAGTCTAGAAACCCGTACGACGCCAAAAACAGTGTTGATCCAAATGTCCTAGCTATTTACCTCCTTTACGCTGAACCACTCGGATATGTCGCCGAACTTAGGCCTCAGTTGGATGGCGTTTGTCCACGCTGAAACATCCCAGGTCTGGAAGTCCGTCGTGTCCCCAGACGTAATCGCGGACGGGACTACTATCTTTTGCATGGGTGGACGGCGGTATGGGCGGGGGTAGGGGGTGGTGGTGTTGATGAAACCTTCACACGACTATGAATGGTTATGTACCAGTGAAAAATAACCAAAACACGATACACGTACAGGCTTCCACTGCATACATAGTCGCGGCTGTTCTGACAGTTACGATGCCTGTCGAGCAAACTAGACCGAGTCGAGTGTTTTATAACTAATTTTGTTCCTCTGCGGTTTCAGGCATGAGACAGTCACGTTCATTTAAAAGCGGTGGTTAGGACGATTCTACCAATGCAACCAGAACGGCGATTCATAGTCCAGCGTACGGCGAACACGGCGAACACCAAATAAGTACACTACGGAATGCATCGCATGGACCTCTACACGATATAAATACCAACACTTTGCATACAACTGTGTAGGACGCATGTACACTTGTTCCCCTGACATTCCAAGCACGACAAGGCCGTCTCTCTCCGTCGAACGTGTGACGGTATGGACGACTCCACCACAGGAAGTCGAACGGCACTACAAAGTACGAGTAGGCCGTCCAGATCGCCTTTAGGACACCTCGGAGCAGACTCAAACCACACACCGCGAAGGGACGAAATAGCGCAGTACCGGCTGTGCCGCTGTACAACGTATGAGACTAGGTAGGAGTATTAATAGCCGTAATGGCCAAACATCGACAAAACGAAGGCTACGGCAGTGCTTAACAAGCTAGAGAGGTCACGTGTAGGGCCACTTTGTTCAGTGGGTCAGTTCTCACCCGAGGCTCATGCTATTGGTTAAAAAATTACTGCTATTTCTACTCTTACTACTACTACTAGCACCTCACGCAATAATTGAATTGGAGCTAGATACTGTGGTTCTACGTGCTTTGGTGATCAACAACTCCATGGCCTAGACGTACAAGGAACAAATACTCGAAAGCAGGAATGAATAGGTTAAGATAGGTTAAGATACGTTAAGGAGCCCTGTCGGTCGGGAAACGGTTTGTTCAAAACGTGCTACAGCAGTAGTACCTCTAGCGGAACACGCGTATTCTAGCGCCCTAAAAATTAGTCATAAAGCAGAAACCATTGTTAAGATACGGCCTCGAAAGGCCTGTAGGTATCCGAATTTGAGATCATTTGGATGGGTTTCGTATGATAAGGTTGGCGGTTCATATTCGGGGAAGTTAGGAATTAGATCGGAGGCACGCGCCTCCGATCTCAGAAGCTATCCCAGGCCCTGGTGGAAACGAATAAAGCTACATCTCTACGAAGGAACGAAAGTGAGTACTCTCCGAGGACCTGCTCAATTGGCAGACCTGCAGGGGGCACTCTGTGTCCCCCACCTATTAATTTAACAAGTGGCGTCGACGGCAGGACAGAAAAAAAAAAAAAAAAAAAAAAAAAAAAAAAAAAAAAAACACCTATTAATTTAACACCATCGTGCGCCGCGAATGATAAGCCACTGCAGCACTGTAGGTTTCGGTATTGGTTGGCATAATTGGCTCACCACCCAGCCGCCTTCTGTTTGCACGTGGATGCTGAACTCGTTGTGTCGCTCGTCGCCCTTGTGGAATGCTGTCGTTCAAAACATGCAGAGCGCGTGGGAAAAAGTTCGACAGCATCATATGACCAACAGCATGCGCATTATCGGAGGAAGCAAGCAGCCCATGCGGCCACGCAACAAAAGTAAAACTATTCAAATATGGTCGATTAGGTCTTTTCAGTCACTTTTACACTTCTAGTGAACTTAGACCCGTTTACGCTAGTATTTCTTGGGTTGTGATTGTACTTGAGGTGTGCCCTTCGTCGGGTTCAATACTGCTGTCATTGTACGTTTTTCTACCCAATCAAAATTAGTATCCTGCAAACATCCCATTTTTTTTCTGTCAGAGCTTAGAACATGTGCGGTTTGGCCGCGTGGCCGACTCATGCTACGGGAGAGGTAGGCCTACTGTACATTGTTTTAAGCTGCAACTCGTGCTGTGATAGAGCCCTGGGTAGCAGGTTTTGGCCGCACTGGTTGTCATCTGAACGACGGGCCTCCTAAACATATCAATACTATTAGTCTAATACTAGTATTTATTGTTAATTGTAACTGTTAACCCCAAATCGCCTGAAAATTCGCTATTCCTGCTTCGAAAGATGTGGAGTGTAGTGGAGTGGAGTGGAGTGTAGTGCAATAGTTCTGTGCACGCGCCTAGGCCATCGGATCCCATCGTTCATCGGCGACTGTTTCTTGGTGTCTCCAGATGAGTTTTGTGTCAACAGTAGATAGACTAATATTGTAAAAATAAAAATACACTCCAGCTAGCTGTGAGATCGAATATTTTTTTGTCGAAGCTCATCTTTGCAAGCTGTGTGCGATACTCCGATCGCGCGTATTACGGGTTGTGTGTCTTCATTAAGAATATAGGTCGGCGACTTCCCTTGGAACTACAGCACTATGGGGTACTGTATAGTGGATACTACTATAAATAATATGTATAGAGACTACTATTTTATAGTATTTATAGTATACATAGTATTATTTAGTATACAACTTCTGAAGTAAGGAGCCTCAGAAAAACCAATGGTTGACCAAGGTGCACCTCTATGTACGGAAGCATGCGTCCTGCTCACTCGATGACGTAGGAGCAACGTATACCCAACCCACAGCTGACGCTAACAATTAGTAGAAGGGTAACCCGATCAACAATCCCATGACCCCAGGTATCTAACTAAAGACAGGATCATCTCAGATGTTGCCATTCCAATAATACTGGGCAGTTCATATTTGTTCTAATCCCTGCGCATCCGCTGTTCTTCGTTGAAAAGTACTGTAGTGTCCCTATTTCAGAATAGCATGCGTCTGCTGGCACACCCAGAGGAGGCAAAGTGGGTAGATATATCGAAGGAGGGGTGGCGACGGGATGGTCTGGTTGCTTGCAAGAGGTGCACCTTTATGTCGGTCTTCAGCAGGAGTCGCGGCATTCCCGACCAAACTCCTTCCGCCGGTGCTGCCCTGAACCACCGTTTATCTGGGGCATTTGTTGACTACACTGCGATTAATATTATTTTAGTCTAGACTAGAACTACAGTATCAACTTCAAACATGGCTTATATTTGGGCCCAATGCCAGGTACAATACCAGGATCAGTATCGGGTACAACACCAGGTGCAACACTGTTTTGGCCTACATCGTGCTTCGTCTATCGCGACAACCCGCGCGTCTGGCTTCCTTACCGAGTTGAATCTGTCTTGAGATAGCTGTGGGGGTTAAGCAAACCCTGGGGGTTGTAGGCATCGGTCAGCACTCCGTCGGCCAAACCCCACCCGCACAATTCGGCTGGCTCGGCTGACGCCGATATGGTTTCTTCGCCGACACTCCTAACATCGTCTCATTTTAAAAGTCGCGTGGCTTGGCCAGATGAGATACACGAGTTGCTCGTTCACCTGTATCTGCCTCAAGGCTGCCTGTACTCACCGAGTTGAATCTGCCTGAGGTATCTGTGGGAGTTGAGCTGAAACTGGGCGTCGCACACTGCTCGCAGCGACCCATCAACCAGCGGAGAGCAAGACCACCGAGATTCCGCAGAGTTGTCTCCGTCCTGCGCGGTGTCAGTTGGCGGCGAGACGACGGTAACCCAGCATAATCAGCAGGGAAGGCGTGTTAATAGTTCCTCCTGCCGACATCTACGATTGAGGGAGTGGGGTTGTTTTCTTGGAGACGGGGGCTTGTTAACCCACAATTGACGTCACGCACGCCACTCTTTTTTCACGTTTTTTTTTCGTATCTAGGTCATGGCCTTTTTCATCGGGCTTCACGTCTAGGTTGCTCCACATCAGTGTTTTAGTGTGTTCGGAGAGATGTGCAGCACCTCAAGCGCAGAACCTCCGAGAAAAACGACCACCTCTGCCCTAGCATGCGTGTCCTCTGAAAACGTATACATTGCGACGAAAGCTATGTTAGATGCTGTGATATGCTTGGGTAGGGATGGCAAACTATCTCCTTGCAGGCCAGCCTGTGCAGTAGGCTGCTGAGGTCACACACGTGTGTTCGTTGCTTAGATACAGAGCAAGAGGGTTGACGTTCAGATCACCTGCCGGTGAGAGACTGATTTCCTCTCTAAGGCAAGACCACCAGTACTTGTTTCGTCGTTCGACACGAACGCCTTCCTATACCAGCAAAACGTTCCAACTCCTCGGGACTCGTACCCTTCCTGACATTTCTAGGTAATACCGTAAGCTTTCGGTCGTCTCGGTCTTATCAGCCGTTTGGTGAGAACGTACAACAGTAAACCTACCGTACAACACGCAACAAAACACACCCCCTGCGATGAATTGCATAGCCGAGTTGCTCCACACCCAGGCGGGCACAAAAAAAAAAAAAAAAAAGCGGCTTTGGGAAGGTGGTGTAGCCGAGATTGATTTCCGTATGGTTGCACCGCTCAGCGCTTGAACAGCTCTATACCTCACCCAAAAGCTGGTCTGTTCTGGGGGGAAATCAAGATGCTATTAATAGTATCATTGCCTAGGTACTATAGTTATGTGCAACAAGCAAGGTTGTGCACACGAAAATTATGCCGTCATTATTGGGTAAAGCATTGATCAGCTGAGGGGCGCCGGCTGTTCAGAAGTAATTAAGCCAAAATGTGCAACTCATATCGTAAGACGTGTCAACCGGTGTCCCGCTGGCTGACCCAATATCCGACCTCGGCTACGGTAGGGAGGGTACGCTCGTTTCCTCTACCGAGTACAAGGCGCTGGTGCGCTCGGCTCGGTACAGACCAAGGCTGCGGTCTTGTAGTATCATACCCTCGTTTTGACAGCCGGCTTTGGGCCATTCGCCCAAGTAACGCTGTCTCACAACCAAACAGTCTTCAGGCCAGATTGCTTCACTCAGCGTAGCTATAACCATTCCGTGGAGGTCTCACATCGGAAAGCAATATCCACCACAGACCGCTCAAGACCGCAATTGAACAACGGGATCACTCGCGCGAGTGAGCCACAACCCCTGAAGCAAGAAGGCCCAAAATTGGACCAAGCCCATGGTAGGGCTATGGTAGGGCTATGGTAGGGGGAATGTTATGATATACCCTATTTTCACCGCCGGATTTGAGCGACTCACACGAGTTACTCTGCGCACACCTCACGAACAAAAAGAAACTACTCGTAGGCGATTCGTTTGTTCAGCCTAGCTTGACATTGCGTCGCGGGTTCATGCCGCATGTTTCAACCGACACGAAAGCTGAAGATCGTAAAGGATTAGGGGGTTCACCCTCTCCAGAAATCCCGAGGCACTTCCAAAGAAATCTCCAAGAATGGCCCCCCTGTTGTAGATCCTTACGGATGACCTCGCCCCAAAACGTACATAAACACGTACCTGTAGTTTCTCGGGTCAAAGAATCGAACAAGTGCATGCGGTGATGGTGATGGCCATCACAACACCTCAAAGGAGAAAAGCCAGCGACTCGCGCGAGGTTCTCTGAGCAGCTGAAAAGATGCGTCGTAAAAGTGACCCCCCTGCAATATGGCACGGTACAGTAGCCTTCGTCAAAAAGGGTACTCACCTTAATGTTGTAGATGCTGCACCCCTCCTGGTGGCCAGCGCTGCAACCGCCCTCGCTGGCAGGCCTCGGGTCATACGGAACATTGGCGCTAGATGAGTCGTCGCCTCCTAGAGGGAGCCGACCGAGAGCCACCAAATCAGTGTCCACCGTGGTGGGGTAGCTGGGAGCGTCTTCGTTGACACGAATGTCGACCTGGCCGTGGCAGCGATGCATCAAGGTGGACAATGGGCGGCGACGCCGAAAATGGTAAAGTCGAGACAAGTCGAGACCAAGGCCAGCATAGGGGGCACCAAAAATTGCACTTGAAAATCCATAAAAAGTCCAAAACACTTCCAAAAAATAAGTGCTGAAAAAATCCTAAATTAATGCCAGAAAAAATTGGGGAACACTTGGAAATTGATTTTGGTTTTCATCTGCCCAAACGCCACTCGGTTGATAATAAGGTCTCCGTATTGCGAAGCAACATCTCGAAAGTATCCCCATCTTCTATGTAGAAAGAAATGTTGGAGAAAATAAAACTTCGATAGTAATTACCCTAACATCAGGCATGTTGTTGATTAACTGCCACATTCGAGGGTGGAGATGTGAGCGCACCTCGCTGATGGAGAACTCGCCACCGCTTCCTGGAACTCCTTCAATCTTGACGTACCGCGCCAACTGCCTCACTCCACCGAACGTTTGGAAACCCGAAATGGAAGAGTCCCGCGGGCCCGCCGTCACTCCGGAGAGTACTTCATCAAATACTCCGTCGATGCCGGCCGTGTAGAGGTTGAAAGTCGCTCCTGCCGTCGAAGACTCGTCGACGAAGGCTGGAGGCGTTCGCAATGGAGACGTTAGAAAAGGTCGGGTTTGATTGAGTTGAGTTGAATTGGTTCGGATTGAGTTGGATTGGGTTCGGTTAGTTCGGGTTTGGTTGGGTGGGTTGGGTTGAGTTGGGCGGGGTTGAATGGGATCGTGTGGGGTTTGGTTGGGTGGGTTGGGTTGAGTTGGGCGGGGTTGAATGGGGTTGGGTTGGGTTGGGTTATGTTGGGTTGGGTTGGGTTGGGTTGGGTTGGGTTGGGTTGGGTTGTGTTGGGTTGGGTTGGGTTGGGTTGTGTTGGGTTGGGTTGGGTTGGGTTGGGTTGGGTTGGGTTGGGTTGGGTTGTGTGTGTTGGGTTGGGTTGTGTTGTGTTGGGTTAAGTTGGGTTGGGTTGGGTTGGGTTGGGTTGGGTTGTGTTGGGTTGGGTTGGGTTGGGTTGGGTTGTGTTGGGTTGTGTTGTGTTGGGTTGGGTTGGGTTGTGTTGGGTTGTGTTGTGTTGGGTTGGGTTGGGTTGGATTGGATCGGGTTGGTTTGGGTTGGGTTGGGCTGGGCTGGGCTGGATTGGGTGGGGTTCGGGATGCGATAGCTTAGGGTTGGGTTGGGTTGGGTTGGATTAGGTTGGGTTGTTTTGGGTGGGGTTGGGTTGGATTGGGCTGGATTGGGTGGGGTTGGGTTGGGTTCGGGATATGATAGCATGTACTAGTGGGCGGGTGGGTTGGGTTGAGCCTGATTATTCGAAATTTCAGCCAGGATTCGTGATCGGAGTCATGGAAGCGAGTGAGAGTGTCTTGCTGCGCAATACTGAGTACACGAGCCTCTGCAACAATTGTAAAGGGCCAACATCCACGATAGGGAGCTCTTCAAAAGATTTATGAACTCCCTGTTGTTTTCTTCGAACTTGTCCATCAGTTACGATTGCGTAGACGTTGAACGTAGCTTTCACCGTCCATAATCGATGGGGAGGTTTTAAATCGCGAAGTTTCAAAAGTCGCAGTAGCCGAGAATATCACACGCGTAAGGTAAAAATCATGAACGATGGAGCCGAATAGGGGAGTGGCCATTGTTTCCAAGTTCGTGACTGATACGCATTTACAGTAGTTCCACTCAACGTTCACCGCCGACGGTACACCGATTTCTGCCTAGCGGTCGAACGTAGCTCCAACCGTGGAAGACTTCCCGACCAAGGCTGGTGGCGTCCATGGCGGCGATAGCGATTTTCCCGAGAGGGTAACGTGAAGGATTTAAAGGCTACCCGTGTCGGGAGGTACTAGGTGTGCCGGCGTGATGATATCGAATACTTTCTCACTGTATCTCGTTTCCGTGCATTAGCCCGCGCGGCCACAAAGAAGGCAAAGAAAGCATCCCGATGAAAAAACAAGTAAGTACTAAATTGTTACGCATACCTGGTGTCATCTACGGAGGCTGATTGATGGTTTGTCGTCGTTCTGGTTTCGAGGAGTTCATGACATGTTTGGGATGCTTTGGTGATACCGTCCACGAGCATGAACTTTGTACAGCAAGGACTTACAAAAAGGTTTCATACGCCGAACATATCATATCACTCGTAACGGTGCAGAGTACACAACACAAACGACGTCCTAAACATGTCCACTAATTGTTCGGTTGCGGAGCTGGTCGGTGAGCAAATAACTGGGCGTTTGCGATGTATTATACCAGTACCAACTGTGGTTGAGTAGGAATTGGGTAGGGAAACATGTACACTGGTAGTATTGAAACCGTCGAGCGGGATAGTTCACAGCCAACCCCACGAGACGTCAGCGAAAAAAACATTAGAAATGCGTTTTCATGCCTGGTACCGTGTTTCCATATGGTACCCTTCTTGAACCAAATTGTTGCGGGGGTTGGTTGGCCTACGGTTATATGGTTTTCGTCGGGTGTTACATGTTTTCCAACACAACAGAAATTGGAAATCGCAAACACCCTAACAGATAAAAAAGCGGTGTGACTTATCGTACCGCACGTCGGCACTTGCAGCAGTTGACAGTGTATGTATAGAGTACTTCCTAGGGCGAGGAGAGTTGCCCAGTCAGACAAGAAAAATTGCACACCGACCAGACCGAGATCTATATCCTACAACTGTCGTCATCATACCTTAAGAGTACGATCTATGCGACCTGTGTGCTGTAGTACGTATTCAACCCAGGTAATTTGGCCTATACCGTGCAGACCATACGGCGCTCTCCCGATGACACGGTCTACGCCATGCAGACCATACAGACCATGGCATGGTCTGTCTGTCCTGAAAGACGCATATCATTAACTGAGAGCTACCTGGTACTATTTTCAAGGTGTGAAACTATTTGGTGGCGAACATGCCTCTCCCTGCGGCAGTTTTACTCTCCGGTTCTAGGACGTTTTTCGAAGCGAGGTGCTCGTGGAAAGTACTCGTATTAGCTCGCCCTCACGAGTCAATACCGTAGCGGCTGGGGGGATCGTCTTACCAATGCGGATTTGTTGCATGGACTGAACCTCCAGCAGGTCGTAGGTGATTTCGCACACGTCTCCTGACGCGCATGACCACGAAGATGTTGAGCTATCCGTTCCATCCTTTCCGAACGAGACACGACATCACAGGGCAGCAAAAGATCAAGGCAAAAGCAGGTGTTACCAACCACGTTGTGGGAGAGGCCCATGTATTGCTCTTGAGACGGTCCACCTAAAGAGCTTTGTACCTCACAGTACCGGACTCACGTCGCGACCCGTGCTGCGATGGGAGGTGGCAAGTTTTGGCTGAAAACAAATATCCAAATGACGGGGCGTCTTAGCGCAACATTGTCGGAAGCTTCTTCGTTGTTGTTTTCGCAAAAGTTTTCCTTCTACTGTACGCCAGGCCCCTGGGATTGGGATTGTTCGTCGGTCACCCCTTTTATTCGTCGCTCAATCACTTTTGGCGTGAATGAAGTATAAAGGTCCTCAAATGCCCCGCCTCGAAAAACAAAGCTTCACCTCTACCTCTACACCGCGTCCTGCATCTAGCCTGACCTTTACAAATCGCCCCATGAAAACTCCCATGGCCATTGGTAGTGAACAGGTTTCGCAAAGATAATATCGTGAGGTACTGTTGATATTCCAACGATTGTGTGGTTCCCCGCTTGAAGAGCCCCGCTAGTCATAAACGCGTTCACCAAGAAGTGCTGCCATTACCCCGATCGAAATCTTAGTGTCGTAGTGTCGTAGCACGTGTTGTAGGGATAGGTTGGCATCCGCAAGCTCAGAATGCTTGTCGACGGATGCGTTCATAAAATCGACTAGCCGCGGCCAAGATTGCCCGACGTGTGTCCGCGATAAACCTGGTGGGGGACAGGAAAACTTATACCACTTAGACTTGGCACGAATTCGTGCCTCCATCCGTTCCGAGAACGCGGAAGAATCATCGATTTTAAGTGAACAAGGCAACAGACACAAGTCAGTACGATACCGACTGACACGGGAGAATGGAGTATTCCTGCCAATAAGCTTTCGATGGAGCGACTGGCTGTCTGTCACCGCGCAAGCATGTCCGTGTGATCGCGATTAAGCTCGGCGCTGTAAGCTCATCGCTAAATCTTGTAAATCAAACCGACGCCGGAATCGAACCGATTCCGCACCGCTGTTCGTCCATAACCCCTCCCCTTACACGTCCATCAATTCAACCTACGGCAGCAACTAAGTCATCTGCAAGTTTTTCATGTGTGTACATGCTCTACATAGCTTAGAGTTTACTGGACAATACACGTTCAAGCCTGTGGGGTTCGTCGCGGATCGGGATCATTTCAATTTTCCTGACAGCTTCGACAGTAACACCTGTGCTCAAGGAAAAACAAACGGAAAAATAGGATCGTGCGGAGGCAAACATTCCGAGAAAGTGTTAGGCGATTCTCCACCCATATCGTGACATACTCTTGCTGTTGAGATTAGGCAATACATCAAACCTATTAAAAACAAATCACTTCCGAAGGAGGTGATCTGCAACGAAACGCGTGGTTGTCAGAACTCACGAGGGTATCCCCGGCGGAACCATCGTTAACCGTGGCCGATGCTGTAAGGCTGACGCGTTCCGACGCGGAGATGCCGGTGACAGGCACGTCGTCAATGTCCACATAGATGGCCGTCTGTGGCGCAAGCACAAGAGCATCACGTGTTTGCAGTTGCGTTTGTCAGTGAGCAGTTGCGGGGATTCCTTCTATTCGTACGTTCATGGGTGGGCAGATACATCGATTTGTTACTAATGCATCAGTCAGTGTGTAGATGGGGTGATTTTAGTATAGGATGCGTTTGTTGGCGTGCAGACGCATCAATAATATACTAGCGCAACACGTAGCTAGCTGTGCAGCGGACATGTACGTGCGAGGAAGACTATTATATCACAATATTGGACAGCCGTGTAAAACTGGGGGGACAGGCGCATGAGCAACAATCGACAGCGCAGTCTAGTGTAGTTCGCGCGTCAAGACCTACCACGCGTAGTTGATTGAGATGAACTAGACGTTCTCACACGATGGGTGTCAGCACAGTTGTCTCGGCACAGTTGTGACTGCTTCCCCTACAGTTCTCACTTCTGTGATTCGCGTCTGTGATTCACCTCTGTGATTCCAATGTAGCTGCCTTCGTCCATCACAGCTAGCAATTCCATCTCATCGGTAGAGTACCCCGATAGGCCCGGTATCTCTTGCAGTCCTGTCTCGCCCGCGACTCCCGTCCATGACTCGACGACGACCTCGCCTCCCAGTAAAACCTGTAGGGTTGTTTCGCTGCCGGCAGTGAATGCTGCAAAAGAGATGGAAGGCGGAGGGGAGGAGGGGGGTGCCGGGGAACCGGGGGGCGGAGGGGCGGTAAGATCATGGCAGTACTGTACATGGCGGTTGTTCTTAGGACCATTGATTGGCGGGGGGGGGGGGGGGGGTGTCGCAAGCAACTGGCCAAGGTTGTTACAATAACGTGAAGGATAGAGTTAGGGTGATGTGATAGGCCGACTGTAGGTATGGATTATACGATATGGTAACGCCAACTGCAGGAATGAACCAACGAAGCTGTACCGTTGTTTCGCTGTCTCCGGCGGTGAATGCTGCAACGACTTCAGGCTGGATGGGAAGAAAGGAGAGTGGGTAGAACGTGTCTAAACTCCCAAAGCACTGCACCCGTGCCTATATGGTATCTGGTACCACTTACTGTAGAAGTAGTGCGGAATATTGCTTTCAGTACCAAAAAGAGTTCGACCTCTCGCTAAGGTTGTCGCTGGTCCTCTGAAGTGGCTGTGGCCCGAGTCTTTCTATGGTAGCCCCCCCCCAACTTTTAGTTAACGAAATCTCCGGTTTTGAAACCAACTCCTGGCCGAATCTTCAGGAACACGGTGCCCGCTGCCACCCCGACGTCATCGTTCGATAGTCCTTTTCAAACAACAAGGTAGGTGAAGATAGCTTTTCATAGCATCCTTCCTCGTGTCGAGCGTTCATGAAAAGTCTGATAAAAAAATATCGCTGGTTTTGTGGCGGTCTATCTAATGTGCAAGACTAACCGCCATACATTCCGAAATAAAACAGGAAACAGTCTCGCCTACAATAGTCCTAGCGATCGCCCAAACATCACCCCTGTTACTGGAGACACATGCTAACATGCTATCATACACTGAAGATGTAGAGACGCACCAACCATTACAGTAGTAGTACTTTCCTTCTGAGGGCGGTTGCTTGATTTTCTTATTGAGGGTGGTTGCTCGATATGCCTTCTGATGGGTGCGGTTTCTCGGTTATCCTTCTGAGGGTGGTTTCTCGATTATCCTCCTGAGGGTGGTTTCTCGATTTTCCTTCTGAGGGTGGTTGTTTGAACATTTTTCTGAGGGTGGTTGCTTGATTCTATTTCTGAGGGTGGTTGCTTGATAAACTACGCTATACCTCACCCGAAAACTGATTTTGAGCAAACTCAAAAGTGCAAATCCGATTAACAAACCCGTTACCGAGGCATACGCAACACCCATTTTGTGCAAAAAGAATGCTACTCTGACGATTTTAGCAATTATATGAACAGTTTTAACAGTATTATCAGATTTAAGAGTACTAACAGGTTAAGGAGCCTTGTCCGTCAGAAAATACTTCGGGTAAAAAAGTGCAACCTCAATCCCAACCTTGCTATAACACTAACTCGAACCCTAGTCCTAAATAAATACTAGGGATGTCTCTGATTGGAGAATACCTTCTGTCTCTGAGTCCATAAACAATAAGCGATGGAAACATGTTCATAGCATTACACTCATTCATCGAATGAAAACCCATTGAAAGACATGCGTCTTCACGGCAGAAAATATTCCTAGGCTATCTATGTACTATGATCTGAATGTGGCTCCGGGTGGGAGCCGAAGGAGCTGCATGCCCTATCACACGTTTCCTTATTACAGTACACAGATCCTGCACAACTTATCATAGCATTATAACGGCATACATATATATGATACAGGTGATCTACATGGCCTAGATGGTGATCTGTCACATGCTTGAAAGCACACCGTCTCTCGAAATGCCTCTTCGCAGAGAATTCGCCTATAGACTTGAGTGACATCGTTTCCTTCAGCCCCATCCCTTAGGTCTGCGTTCAAACCGTAGCTCGTCGAACCGATGAGCTACAGCAAAAAACAGCTGTGTCCTATGATACCGTAACATGCGTCGTTCGCAGAACGTACCTAATATATGTGCAGACGAGATCGGTCTCTGTTTGCCATCGCTTGAGTCTTCGTCTAAGCTGTAAGTGACCACAAACTATGGAGCCTCATACCAAATTTGGTGCACTCTTAATACACCGATTTTCCAGCGGTATTGTTCCACTCCTGGGCCAGAGTGCCTGGAATCCAAGCTGTCCCGTGACCAGTGACTTGCCTTTCCCAGTATCATCGGAAATGCCATTCTTGATTTTCGTGGATATTTTATTCGTGGTATTGCTACTGTACGGCATGGAATTGATCATCGGGTTCGGGTCTTTGCACCCTCGTTTATCTTTTCTTCTCTACCTTAGCGTTTCGGTGAGAGGCATAGGATGATACACAGTAGTTTGATAAATCAGGAGCTTCAGAAAAGAACGGGGCACCCCTACCATATAGTGACTAGCATCATATGCTTCCTTCCGCGACTAGGGATTAGACCCATGCGAGAACATCAACAACAAACTTGTAGCACGCGCATTTCACGGCACTTACCTACGTGCACAGACGAGATCGTTCTCTGGGTGGTATCGCTTGAGCCTTCGTTGAAGCTGTATTCGATCGAACAAGCGCTGGTGAAGGTGCCGAGCTCTTGCTGGGTGCAGCCATACCGCGAACCGGCACTCAGGTCTCCATCCTGTGCCAGAAATTATTTGGAGGGTTAAGGTGTTGATTTACCGTGGGGTGCATCCATACCGCGAGTCTTCTGCCAGAGACCCATCTTGAAAAACACCATAGTCTATAGTTCCGGGACCATGTTTTGCCTTTTTAGTGCTGGGTGCAGCCATACCGCAACATCGACTGCCAGAGATCCAACCTGAAAAGCCCTAGTTGCAGGGCAAAGTTTACCTTTAGTGCTGGGTGCAGCCATGCCGCGAGCCAGCACTCGGATGCTCATCCTACAACAAGTTGGCTTAGGGAAAAAGTCGATTTTTAACAAGCGCTAGTGGGCAAGGTGTCAATGCCTTGGTCGGTGCAGCCATAGCGTGAACGGGCGCTCGGTTGTCTATCCTGCACAACAATAATAGTGTTTGCACCAAGCGTTTTCCTATTTAGCCAGGTAGGGCCATACTGCGGATCGAAACTCAGATATCCATCCTACACAAGAACGTATCGAGTCTAGTCTGGGCAAAAACAATGGTTTTTTCTTCGCGGCCGCGGGCAGCCATATCGTGACTCGGCGGACAGAGATCCATCCTGCAAAATGCCGTTTCGGGGCAACGTTAGTTTGGTGTTGGGCTCGCCCCGAAATGCTGCACAGATCCGTGGGACTTCCGACGGAGCATCACCCCCCGGTGATAATATACCGTGTAATCCCACAGGATGCCCCGTGGAAAATCCGGGAGGAAGCTTGATAATCTACTCTCTACCCCGAGCTTGACTGGAGCCGTGAATATTGTATGCCGGGTTAAACACCGGAAAAAGTCGTTTTTCTTCTTTTTCGATTTGCGCGAACCGTTCTTGATATTTTTGAAGATTAAAACTGCTCTTCTTGAAGGGTCAACGTTTGTTTAGTTCAACTTTTCCCATGTGGGACAAATCATGCCTCTAGTAATAGTGATAATTTATGGATTTTAGGACAGATATCCTGGCCTGTGTGACCTGCATGGCCTGTTACAGATAATGTGAAATATCTGGCACGTGTTTCCTGGGTTGGATCTGTTTATCATACAGATCCTGCACAACATAAATAAACGACAGAGATAGGATCTAGATGGTCTAGAGATGATCTAGATGAGCTACGTAGATGGGCCTGGTCGTGATCTGTCTGTTGTGTACAACTTTTGGTCCACTGTGAAAACGTTATTTCCGGCCGAAGCCGCGATTTACGGTGTTCTGTTTTTCAATAGTTGACGTAGAGTACTAAACGGGAGATGAATTCCAGGTCCGGAACCTGCCCATATTAGTGCATAAGATACAACGGCAGCTTGCGCTGCCGGGGTTGTAACGAAGACCACTGATAGGGACAGCTTACGCTATACCTACAATGGGACCCGAAGGGTGCGCCAGCTAGCGTTGGGCTGCGAAAGCAACTGAGTGAAATCGACACACGACGCGTATGAAAATACGTGGAAGTGTGGTGAGCTAAAGCTTTATTTTTCCCCATCCGCCGGAGGATGAAAAAAAAAAAAAAAAAAAAAAAAAGGATAGGGGTCAAAATCGCGAAACGTAGGTACCGTTATACCGGTATGTGTTTCATGGACATTTTGTATCATCACTTATACTGTCTTCAACCTCAACTCGAAGAAGAGTAGTGTTACTCTTTTCAGCGGTCTTCTGGACAAGCCGTGGTCACAGGCTAGTCACAGGAGTCTTCCCTCTTCCCTTCCTGTCTAATATTCCTGTTGAAACCGTCTAAAGGCACGGGCTAATAGATACGATACACTTCGTACCAGAAGATTTGTCGAAGAATGGCCTCCCGCTCCCTCTCTGAGATCCTCTCTGATTGGTCAACGCTGCGTCGTACCTAGAATTGGCTAAACAGAAGGCTGTAGCAGTATTTTCTGTGAGCAACGAAAATCCGTACCGGCAAGCTCGCAGGGAATTTACAAGAGAAACTCAAGTTCCAAATTACTCTCCCCCCTCCCTGTCGCCCATAACATCGCCTAGACCTTGCACCACGCTTGCAGTAAGGTCCTCTATCAATTTATGCGACCAACACATACATGTTGGAAAAATGCTCGCCCAACCTTCCCCCCCGGGTTGAACCCCGCCCTCCCCTCACCGGCCATACCACTACTAATGCTACAGGATATACATAATAAACTGATTCATTCCACAGCCGTCAGTTGTTGCTGTCCCCCTCAAAAACGGGTTTCATGGTTTCCGTGCACAGATTGGTTGACATATTACCCTGTCCAAAGTAACGCTACTGGCCCTGGTAAAAGGCATGGCCAACATATATCCTTGAAGAGGACACAAACCCAGTAGTACCCGCGATCGGAGAGAGTATCACACGCAGCTTGCAGAGATGAGTTTCGAAGAAACCTTCCAAGTGAAATCTTCCGTCTCACACTTACCTGCAGTGCGTGTAATATTTATTTTTTAATAAATGATAGGAACTGATCCTCGTGAGGAAGCATCTATCTGTCGTCGAGTGCTCAGATCTCAACAGAGTGCAGTCATTAGCCAACAGTAGGCATACCTATCCTCGGTTTAAGCCAAGCCTATAAGTTACAGCAGGGCGGCACAAAAAACAAAACCACATGTGTACGAAGCCGGACAGAGGGGGGGGGGTATCTAAACCCAGGTAAAACGGGAGAAAAAACGTCATTTTCTCGATTCGCACAGAAATCATCCCAATACACCGAATGATTTTTCGTCTCGACTTTCTTTCTGTAGGAGAGTGTGGCTCCGTTTTCTCCGTTTTCTCTTTTTTTTCACGTGCTCCCCTGGTAACAGGTCAGACTATATGTACAAAAAACAATTACACTACTCGGAAGTATATTTCGAAGTACTGTACCAGGTATACTCGAGAAATGCCCGTCGTACCTGAATATGACTGATCCAGTTTGTATACTTGGGCGGGGCTATCACCGCAGACAGAAACCTTAGCACTGAAATAACGCGGCGTCTTCAGAGGGCCTGGGCGTGTTTCCAGCGGTACAAGATGGAAATCTATGATCGCCCGGGTGTGCGTTTACGGTTGAAGGTGCGGTTGCTGAAAGCTGAGGTGGTCGAGACACTGCTGTACGGTTGCATGACGTGGAGCCCGAAGAAGCCTGACTATGGCAGGCTACGTCGGGTTCACCGCTCCATGCTCCTCCGATGCCTTGGATGGCGGAAACGGAAGCGCGACGACCACACCCTATCGTACGCCGACGCACTTGTCCAGACAGATTCCGAGAGCGTTGAGGTGATAGTGCGCAAACGGAGGATTTTGTTTGCGGGATTCGTGGCACGCATGGGGGAGGAGCGTCTGCCACAGAGGGTGATGTTTGGGGAGTTTGTTGGGGGTAAAGGCTACTCAGGGGGGCAAGAGAAAGACTGGATGGATCATCTGAAGGAGGATATGTCGGTTTTTGGAATGAAATTCGAAGGATGGCGAAAGGCTGCTCAGAAGGCTGGCAGATGGTTTCGAAGAGTAGAGGAGGGAGCCGAGTTGTTCATGCGGAATTGGCATGAAACGGAGAGACGCAAAGCTGCAGAGCGACGCGCAAAGGCTGCGGCAGCGTCATCCACCGTTGGCATCTCTAAGCGGCCGGGGGGAGGGGGAAGGGGGGGGGGGCGGGGAGGGGACTGGGGGAGGGGGGGAGGGGGGAGGGGGGAGGGGGAAAGGGAGGAAGGGGCGAGGGGCGGAAGGGGGAGCGTCATGCCCAAGAGACTGAAGTCTGGGTTTGGCCATCATCGTATTGAAAGTTGTGGGCTTTCTAATGGCCATCACAAGATAGCATAAGACCGCCCTGACTTCTTCGCCATGTTGCGTTCTCTCCCAGGTGCCATTGATGATGGACGTGATACCCTCTGTTAGTCCAATGCCATCCTTAGCCAGTTCCTAGGGTCTGCTAGTATGACATTTTTCTTTCTTTTCTTTTTCTATTTATTTTTTTCTTTTTTTTCTCTTCTTCTTTCCTTGTTTTCCTGTCTTGTCTTTTCTTGCTTTTCTTGTCTTTTTCTTCTCTTTGCTTGCCTTTTTCGTCTTGTTTCGTTTTTTTCTTCTCTTTTCTTTCCTTTCCTTTATCTTCTTTTCTTTTCTTTGTTTCTTTTTCTCCAATTGACTTATGCCTGTCGTGCGTATGCGTAGTGATAGATACTACGTGTAATATATACGGGGTAGTCTTCCTTGGGTGGCAATCGGAATATTTGGTTTCTCCAGGCGTGAGTAGTGAGACGTATGCACCGGCCTGGACCTGGCACATCGTAGACTGACTCCCGATTTCACTTTTATATGTTTCTGGTGGAGGCATGAATTGCGTCAGCTGTGATATAATATGCGTGTACCACCTTGGGTTGTGTGTGTTTTTCCCTGGGGTATTCCTCAGCTCCAGAGTGACTGGAGCCTGTCCTGTGACCACGGACTTGATTATGCAGTATGCGAGTTAATGTGAGAACAACAACAACAACAACAACAATGACTGAACACAAAGCACTACAACAAGATATACTCCGTAGCAGAACAAATGCCGCGCAGCGTCAACTACGCAAGGCATCTACTAGTCTAATATGAATAACATTATACTTGGAAGTATTTTGGAACTTACCCTGGTGAGATGGCCTCTACACTGATCAGGTGCACAGGTCTCGTCCCGTCCGCTGGTAGGTTGATCACTTATTACGACCAGCGATGGGTTGACGAGTTCCCTCAATTCCACCTCCCATGCTTTGTGTAACAACCAGATCATCATTGGTCCATCACCATCATCATCATCATCATCACCATCACCGTGCACGAGCGAGAAACGAAGATATCAGGAGGAGTCAGGAGACAAGTCGATTCAAAGGAAAACTTGCGCGATGAACGGTGTTGGGCCGAGTGATCCCGACTAAAACGTAATAGTCTCGTGTCAGTCAGTTAAAAAAAAGGTGTTTGAGGCAAACATTTCGTGTGATAATTGCGTACGACATTGTGTCGTATTGTCGTATTGTAGCGTACAACACACACCTCAGCCATACAGCCGTGCGTATCATAGCGCACGTATTAATAGTAGTTGTAGTACGCGACAGCGCGACAGCGCGATACAACTTAAAAAAAAAAAGGGCAAAGAATACTCGGGTCGATTTTTTTTTAACGACATCAGCTGTGAGTTCGACGAATTTAGGGTCGATACTCATCTTTGCGAGCTGCGTTGTTGGTACTTGTTGGTACTTGTAGTATATAATTTGAGAATTGTGTGTTACGTACAGCTCGCATGAAACACGAAAACGTCCTTTTTATACTGAACATAGTATAGGACACGACCTGCCTCACGTGACAAGTTCAGCCTAGCCCATAAAATGATACGAAAAAGACGGCACAGCAGCATGCTGCAGCAGTATATTAGTAGTGTAATAGTATAGTAATAATATTATAATAGTGCACCACCGCCATAGTAGTTAATGTGAGAACAACAACAACAAGTAAGTAGAGAGTGGTAACCCAGTAAGGCGGTGGTGTGGTATAGAGAGCAATATGGCCGCCTTATAGAGGGAAGCCGCCTTACTCAATCCAGGTAATGAGTTCAAATCCCCCGTTCGTTGCCTGTTGCACCAAGCGATTTTAACCGCCTTGTATCGGGATACCACCTTACTCAAACCGCCGTATTGGGGGACCCCTACGATATTAATAGTTGTTGTTGTTGTCACGTTGACTCGCATGATCAAGTCCGTGGTCACAGGACAGGCTCCAGTCACTCTGGAGCTGAGGAATACCCCATGGAAAAACACAAGCAACCCAAGGTGGTAGACTACCCGCATATATCACAGCTGGCGCAATTCATGCCTCCACCAGAAACATATAAAAGTGAAATCGGGAGTCAGTCTACGATGTGCCAGGTCCATACCGGTGCATACGTCTCATTAGACTACTCACGCCTTGAGAAACCGACTGTACCGCTTGCCACCCAACAAGGACTACCACGTATAGACTAGTCTATATTACTCGTAGTATAAAGAAAGAAAACCACGTATATATTACACGTAGTATCTATCACTACGCATACGCACGACAGGCATAAGTCAATTGTAGAAAGAAACAAAAAGAAAAAAAGAGAAGATGAAGGAAAGGAAAGAAAAGAGAAGAAAGTGGAACAAAACGAAAAAGTAAAGGAAAGAAAAGAAAAAGACAAGAAAAGCAAGAAAAGACAGGACAAGAAGAGGAAGCATGGAAAGGAAAAAGAATAAAAGAATAAAGAAAAAGAAAAAAAGAAAAATAGTATCGTACTCAAGTCGTACTGCTGCTGTATCGCGTACGGATCACGAGAGTGGTCTAGACTACATGGTTAGTACACGAGCACCGCAGCAGACTCTGTGCTCATTCATGGCTTCCAGTGCCCAGAACGAGCACGAGAGTGTGCAACTCATGTACTCATCAAGTGACAGCTCAGCTTCCAACTTCGTCAAATGGTTTCCCTCCCAACCGACCCGAGGTCGTGCAGAACCATGTTCCACTTGTGGTTCGATGGGGTAAAAGGTACCTGGTATAGAATAGTGTGTTCCGACTATCTCTATAGGTACTGAGGTCACGAGTACGAGCCTATCCCAGTCGCATTGCGGCATGTATAGACTATATCGAGGAAGTGCCTAGGTGTGCGCCTACCTGATGCGTTGCTCCACAAGCCAAGCACGAGGCAACCAAGCAGGTTGACCGCCCTCATCGTCCCTATAGGTCCTCCTCAGGAGGGAAAAGGTTGGCTGTGCTGCCACACACGGAACAACACGAAGAACAACGAATAATCGTCAAGTATTGTATTGCTAATTGTATTGTCTACCACGTACGGCATTGGAAAACGAAAGCATTTTAACTGCTGCTGCTGCTGTCGCTGCGCATAGGAAGGACAGTACACATACATGCAGTATCATGAGACGACAGGACCTATGGATGCATTGGATGTTGCCAGTACACCCGCAGTATGATAAGACGACGGGACCTATGGATGCATTGGACGTTACCTGCCGGTGGGAAACGAGTATAGTCTATTAATAGAAAGTAGCCGTACGTAGTGAAAATGTGTTATCTGCCCTCCTGTCGATAGAGGTTCCACCAAGGGGAATGCCTTCAAAAGGAGACGAGCTCTCTCGCCTGTGCTTCAACAGAAAAAGGTAGAAAGAAGCACAAGTTTTCTCACCAAGGTGCCTCTCTTGTCACACGAATCCGAGGCACAGCTTCGAATGCCTGAATGCCTGAATATTGCCAGAATATCGCAAGGTGGTTTGTTGAATTGAACACGAGTGCTCCATCAAAATCTCGCTGTGTGGCGCATTACTTTGGCAACGGTTGACTGTTTGCGAATTTCGTGAAATACTCCGAACAGACCCCAGTCAGTGTAGAACAGGCGAAGACGTGTGTGTGTCTATCCGAACCTGAAATTGATCCCTCTCTCTCTCGTTGAAAACGTCAGCGATGAAACACGATATATTGTTGGTTTTATAGTTTCCGCGCACAGACTGACTAAAATCATCCTGTTGACCCTGATAGCTACACTGTAGTTGTAAGGGGAGTCGCCGACCTATATCCTTAATGAGGACACACAACTCGTAATGCGCGCGATCGGAGTATCACACACAGCTTGCAAAGATGAGTTTCGACGAAATCTTCGATCTCACAGCTGGATGGAGTGTATTTTCATTTTTTATAATATTGTGTTGAACTGCGTACACACGTTTGGACGAGAATATCGATTTCACACGGACAGCAGCAGTCAGTTTAGATGCCGTTTACTTGTATAGAGTCTAGACGATAGTATATACTCGAAACAAGAAAAAAAAAGTTACAGTACACCAACAAATAAATCCGGAATGATGATGGTGGCACGAAGACGACGGGCACGTCGCCTAATTTAGAATTGATTATTATGATGCGTACACGAAAAAATACACCAGAACAAAGCCGAAATGGTGGCACGAGCGACGACGGGCACGTGAAGAACTGATTCTACAAAGAAGGCCTTTGCCTGCCAGGCACATAGATAGGTAGAGATTGTAATCCACACCGACACATAATTTCAATATGTTTTCATTACCCCGTTGAGCCGGAACCTGATTACACCCCCAACCAGAGACCGTGAGCGCGTAGCGTAGTATGCGCGAACCCATAATCTTATGGTTTGCAGTAGCTAGTTCTAGGTCGACCCCTTTCTTCTCTTCACTATGTAGTGAGTGGTCTCCAGGATCGTTAGGCATATCTCATCATGCCATGCACATGTATGTCATCACGCGTGTGTCATCATGCATGTTGTTGTCTCACAATAACTCTTGTCGAACATCAAGCAAGTCCGTGGTCACACAAAGGTGCCGGAGCCCTAGGAAGATCCGAAAAAACAAATAAAATCAAAATTCGTTGGAGAAATCCTACACTTTCCCGCCTTAAAACGCACGATACGAAGAAGGCGCACAAATGAAATGATCCAATGTTCAAACTGAACTCACATGGCCGCGGGTATCCACTCAACCACGGCATACAGAGTTCCCCCGTTCCCACAACTACCCAACTCGCGGCTGCAAACTACAGCGTTTGGGCTGCCTGCACCGTACGAACCGAACGGTAGTCGTGAGCACAGACGAACGCGCCTGCTGTCTGGAGTGCTGTCAGAGTGACGACCCGCGGGCATGCAGCAGTGGAAACAGAGCAATCGAACCAAAAACCACCTTACAAATATCATTGTATCTATATGTGGTACGAGGGTGGGTCGCGTGCAGTATATACCTTCTGTTTAACCTATTCCATCCAGCTAATCCACAACCAGAAGCCTAGACGAATCATTAGGTATAAAGCGCTAACTAACCTAATATTTGGGGATAGTGGGTGTGGAGTCAGGTGTGGGGTGGGGTGGGGTTAGGGTTGGTCAATCAAAATGGAAAATTGTGGTGGGTACGACAACGCCTTTCGCCCTCAAACACTAGACTAGACTAATACTACTATAGTCTAGTCTAGAATAATATCATCTAATTAATCACAGCGTGTGGCTCGCATTTTAGTGCTGCAATGTCCTATGATTGGTTGCAAGGAGATATCGTCCACACGAAGCATCCCGACCAGCCTGATCTGCACACGCGCAGTATAGCGACGCTGGTGCAGCACTGCGCACGCTTCCTTCTTCATGGTCTCTCGACAAAATCGCGCTCATTCGTTAAGTATAGACTATATTAAAAAAAATGAAAATACACTCCTCCAGCTGTGAGATCAAATATTTTGTCGAAACTCATCTTTGCAAGCTGTGTGTGATACTCCGATCGCGCGTATTACGGGTTGTGTGTCCTTATTAAGGATTTTCTTTTTTTTTCTCACACTTTTACTTTCCAGGACTTTTCCCCCCCGGTTCTTGCCTTCAATTTTCATCGCGCATAGGGTTCAGCAATCCCACTGCTCGTCGATTTTTCATCGAGTGTTGCTAACTCACGCTCTCGCGCTTTCCGCAAGTCAATTTGTGCACAAGAAAAAGTCCGCACGAATTTATACGAGTATGCACTCGGCGGGGCTCGAACTCACGAAACTGACCTTTACCAGGCTCGAGGTTAACCTGATACGCCACCGGGGCGACCGGTTAAAGGATATAGGTCGGCGACTCCCCTTGCAACTACAGTGAGTGTAGCTATCAGGGTCAACAGGGTGATATATTTTTATAATACCTATCTATATAGACTATATTTAGATCCTCCTGGAGATCCGGGTAAAAAAAGCTCAAGCTCCACACACTTTCGTTTGATAATGTTTTTCATCAAGTATTTTTATCATCGTTAAATAAATGTAATATTTTACAATCAAGTTGGGTTCTCGCCTTGCATGCTTGAAGAAGAGGGTAGTAGAATTATTATTTCACCAAGCGATTTTATACGAACGACGTGTGTGTGTCTCAACACGTCCTTGTTCAAGTTGCACATACATCGGTCATGCTTTTGCAGCATTTTCACTCGTTTAGCGTGACGTCCCTGTGCTCCACAATTCTGCGAGACGTTGCACAGGGTAGCTTCGTAGCACCGCTCGCGATCTGTACCTCGTTGCGGTGCTAGGTACAACCTTTAGAGATCTATTATTATTGCTGTGAACTCATATTATACACAGCAGGCGGGGGAAAAGGGGCAACATAAGCCCGGATTCGACTAAGTAAGGTAAACGTTATTATATCATTAATTTTCCACACACCACCAGGTCAACAGAAAAAATAAGTATCTTCAACATTTCAGCTCCTCCTAAACGGTGGGATCGATCTTTCTTTACGGCGAATTAGTCCACGCACAGCAACATATTCTCCGGACTATATAGTCTAATATTTTATACAAATATTTGAAGGACGTAGGCCGTAAGTTCGACGAATTTGGAGTACTCATCTTTTGCAAGCTGCGTTGTTGGTACTTGTAATATCGTACTATGTGGGTGAGTTTTTTCTTAACGGGAGGGGTCATTATTTTGTTGAAAAAAAACAAAACCCATCGTAGTCTATATATATACATTTTGTTTTTCTCCTCTTGTATAGTGGTGGGTGTTGGTATTTTCAAAAATAGTTTTAAAAGGACGTGCAAACCGCGTTGTTGGTACTCGTAATTTACTATGTGGGTGAGTTTTTGAAATGGGAGGGTTAGACTCTACATTATGTTTTGTTTTTCTCCACTGTACTATAATGGTTGGTGTTGGTATTGTTACTTTATTAGGTGGGGAATTTTGAGCTAGATCTAACATCGTATCTACCTTGTAAATTAATTACTGTAGTTTCCACTATTATAATAATTATACTGCAGCATGCTCTATCATATTGTTGCATTAAAAATGCACTCCACAAGCTATGAGATCCAATATTTCGTCGAGGCTCATATTTGCAAGCTGTGTGTGATACTCCGATCGCGCGTACTACTGCCGTGTAAGAGTAGCAGGTACCACTCAAAAATCAAAGTTGAAGTTGAGGGGACCTGCGGCGAAAAAAAACGTTTTTTGGGACGTAGGCGTAAATAAATTTACCTTGACACGAATGACGAGGCAGGAAACAAAACGTTGAAGACGAAGAAATTGATCAGTATCATATATATAGACTAGACTATATATTTCACACTTCTACTTTCCAGCTTCTGGACAAGCCGGGGTCACAGGTATCGTCCCTTCTCCACCCCGGTTCTTACCTTCAACTTCTATCGCGCAGAGGGTTTTCAGCAATCAATCCCACTACTACTCGTCGATTTTCATTGTGTGTTGCTAACTCACGCTCTCGCGTTTTCCGCAAGTCAATATGTGCCCAAGAAAAATTCCCATCGAATTTATACGAGTATGCACTCGGGGGGATTCGAACTCACGAAACTGACCTATTCCAGGCTCGAGGATAACCTCATACGCCACCGGGGCGACCAGTATACGAATGCCTAGAAACAACCTTTCATGGCGCGTTAAGGCAGCCCCTATGATTATGGCGTGCTATGGCATGCCGTGACACTGTCGTCGAGGGCTTTGATGGCACTGCCGTGTGTCGTCCTAATGGCACCCACCGGCATGGGCTCTCGCGGCAATACCATGGTGTAGGGCATGAGATGACGACGCCCATGGGAGTCAGGACTTTTCATGGCTGGCTGTCCATGTATGTGTTCTTCCGCGAACTCCGCCCATGTGAGCTTTTGCGATGTCGGCCATGAGCTATTCACGGCACTACCGTGGGTTTTCACGGCGTCGACCGCCATGGCGTGTCATCAATGGACATGAACGTGTATGATGGTGCTGGTGCTTATATCGGAGGTATCATGGCGCTGCCATGGGGCCGATATGACAATGTATATATATGACAATGTATGAGCCGTTACATACGGTAGGCGTTCATGACTCCAGCCTCAACCCTTACCCGTAACAGGCCAAAGCTACGGTATTAGACTAGACTATAGTACTAGTTTTAGGTCGCCCCGGTGGCGTATGAGGTTATCCTCGAGCCTGGTACAATAGGTCAGTTTCGTGAGTTCGAATCCCCCCGAGTGCATAGTACTCGAATAAATTCGTGGGGAGTTTTTCTTGTGCACAAATTGCGGGAAGCGCGAGAGCGTGAGTTAGCAACACTCGATGAAAAATCGACGAGCAGTAGTGGGATTGCTGAACCCTATGCGCGATAAAAATTGAAGGCAAGAACCAGGGGGGAGAAGGGATGACACCTGTGATCACGGCTTTCCAGAAGCTGTAAAATAAGTAGATGTGTTTGAAGGAAAAAAAAAAAGTAAATACATACTACGACTTTCGAACAAGTCGAAAGGTCGAAGTCAAGCGTCGAAAACCGAGCCGGAAAGGAACCTTGGATTGAATTTGTTGTCCTTTACTTTCGGTTCCTCCTTGGTTTCTTCTCACTTGGACGATGGTTAGTAGTATTAATAGTAGGTGATGCTGAGGATCAGTCATATGTGCCGCACGTTGTCATTGCCGAGTGGTCAGTCAGCATGTCAGATGAGTGGGTGTGCAACGTTTAAGCTCCTTTGTGTATCATCACGCCGCACTTTCCACACATTTCTCTTCTTGCGGGTCCTCGATCAGACGGCCAAAAGATACAACAACAAACGATTTGACAACAAATCAAAAAAATCTCCTATTATTTCACGGTCCCAAGCCTCAAGGTCCGGGCCTTCTGCGGGGGGGAGCGGATACACACGTAAGTACTGCTGTGGGTGAATTCAAGTCAACAAATCAAGTCGTCAATCAATCAAGTCGTCAATCAATCAAGTCGTCAATCAATCAAGTCGTCAATCAATCAAGTCGTCAATCAATCAAGTCGTCAATCAATCAATCAAGACATTTCAGGGGGAATGTGGAAACTGGGGACGATCGTCATCCTGATCATCATCCTACTGCTTTTTAGTTTTTACTGTGGAACCTGGTGAAACGCACGCTTTTCTCATCATATAGACTTTAAAATTATAGTATGTAACAAACCTAGCGTACGCGGCAAGTAGGGGCGATGCCACTGACTGCATCATACATTAACATGCTGCGTGTGTGTATGTATGTGCTGATAGATGTTAAGATACAGCTGCACCCGTTTTTGTTCCTGAGGCACCTCACATTAGGAGCTCTATACCCCAACCAACAATGTGACTGACTTGAGGAAAAGTGACAGTGCAACCCGATGAAATTGGAAAAATCAATGCCATGGCCTCGGTATACAAAAAAAGTCACATTGAACAAATTAAGAACGACTCTTTTTCTTTTTCTTTTTCTTTTATCCTCCGGCGGGTGGGGAAAAACGAAGATTAATTATAAGCTCACCACACTTCCACATATTATGACACTTACTTATTGATCAAAATCAGGTCCCCACGTCCTAAAAAACTCCGCCCTCCCCTCACCGGATATTCGACTTACAAGATTCACTTGATAATCTGATGCATTTCCGTCCACAGCTGTCAGATTTTGTCCCCCTCAGAAATGGGTTTCATAGTTTCCGCGCACAGACTGCCTAACATCACCCTGTTGACCCTGATAGCTGCACTGTAGTTGCAAGGGGAGTCGCCGACCTATATCCTTAATGAGGACACACAACCCGTAATACGCGCGATCGGAGTATCACACACAGCTTGCAAAGATGAGTTTCGACAAAATATTCGATCTCACAGCTGGAGTGTATTTTAATTTTTATACTGATATGAAAAATGAAAATACAAAAAAAGTTTCGACAACATATTCGATCTCACAGCTGGAGTGCATTTTGATTTTTACACTATTTATTATGAAAAATGAAAATACACTCCACTCTGAAAATACACCCCACTCCATATTTTGTCGATTATGAAAAATTAAAATACACTCCAGCTGTAAGATCGAATATTTTGTCGACCGCCGGTAGGGCCAGCTCGCGTTATCGCTATCACGGGAAGTGAAGGACACGTCAGAAAACCAGCTGGATTGCGAGTGCAATTATTGAGTTTTAAATTGACACACCACGACACGTATGTATGACAATATTCGGAGTATCACACACTGCAACTCGCAGAGATGAGTTTCGACAGGATGTTCGATCTCACAGCTGGAGTGTATTTCAATTTTTATGCTATTATGAAAAATGAAAATACACTCCACTCTGAAAATACACTTCACTCCATAATATTTTGTCGATTATGAAAAATTAATATACACTCCAGCTAGCTGTGAGATCGAATATTTTTACTATTATGAAAAATGAAAATACACTCCTCCACTCTGAAAATACACTCCACTCCATATTTTGTCGATTATGAAAAATGAAAATACACTCCAGCTAGCTGTGAGATCGAATATTTTGTCGACCGCCGGTTGGACCAGCTCGCGTTTATCGCTATCACGGGAAGTGAAGGACACGTCAGAAAACCGGCTGGATTGCGAATGCAATTATTGAGTTTTAAATTGACACACGACACGTATTATGTACGACAATATTCGGAGTATCACACACTGCAACTCGTAAAGATGAGTTTCGACAAGATGTTCGATCTCACAGCTGGAGTGTATTGTAATTTTTATACTATTATGAAAAATGAAAATACACTCCACTCGATATTATATTTTGTCGATTACACTCCACTCCATATTTTGTCGATTATGAAAAATTAAAATACACTCCAGCTGTGAGATCAAATATTTATACTATCATGAAAAATGAAAATACACTCCACTCTGAAAATACACTCCACTCCATATTTTGTCGATTATGAAAAATTAAAACACACTCCATCCAGCTGTGAGATTGAATATTTTGTCGAAACTCATCTTTGCGAGGTGCAGTGTGTGATACTCCGAAATATGTCATACATACGTGTCGTGTGTCAATTTAAAACTCAATAATTGCATTCGCAATCCAGCTGGTTTTCTGACGTGTCCTTCACTTCCCGTGATAGCGATAACGCGAGCTGGCCCTACCGGCGGTCGCCGTTACTACATCCAGCAGCGTAAGCCGCCGTTGTGTACGGATGCGTGAACATTCCAACGATTTTCCGTCAAATTCAGGAAATACTTGAGCCAAAAAGTGCAAAGTGCAACCTCTTCTATCATCGTAGCACGTCTCTACCGTAGTTCATGTACTGTTGTTGTGGAGGAGGTATGCCAGCTGATGTAACATCACGCAACGCCCACGGGGTGTAGGTATATCCAACCGGCAGGCAATGAAGCGCCGCCTTCTTTTCGAACACCAAACATCCTCCTCGTGAAAAGACCACACAACGTATCCGAAGATAACATCACCTTGCTAGATTTCTTCACGTTCTTCGGGAAATGTTACCTTCCTTTACAGCTGACACTCGAAATAGCGGGGGTACCGTCTACCGTCGTGCGGTGATATCAAAGTATGATCACGCAAGTATGATCACGCCACTGAGAAACGCCTATTCAATAAGCAAGGGTTGAAACCATATCCTAACACCAATGTTGAGCAGACCTTGAGCATAACAAGCGCATATATATACACCTAGTACCTGGTAGGATCTTGTGCAAGTAGCTTCTCAGTATAGCGCCCTCCAAAAAGTGAGCCTTAATAGGGTGTGGTTGGACGGTTCTTGTTTGTGGGGCTTTATTTTAGGAGGAGACGCAAGCGTGGGGGGTTGGGAGATCCTTCACGCCACCCCCATTGAAGGCACGCTGGACGATATGGCCTCGATAGCTATCGCCGAGCGCTCATCGTGGCCCGCTATTGCCATCGTCATCACAGTGGGAAATTTGCGAACCGCCGCGCCCGCCTTCACTAACGCCACAACAGATGAAGGCATGAGGGGGGCTGGTAGTGGACGCGGTGGGAGCGATGACGACAGGTATCGCGGCAGATGTACAGCTTAGCTCGTTTCCATCGATTCGACTGAGCAGCTCCACACCTAGGCACAATCCTAGGTATCGATCGATTGTTTCGGTAACATACACATCGGATCCACAGATGGCCCGTGTCCTGTAGTCCGTCCGGACCCTCCCGTGGACAACCGAAATACTAAGTAAAAGGTAGCGGGAAGCACCAAAGCCGCACTGGAGGGAAATAAGCATCAGTGGCAATGCACGAGGGGAGCTCCCTATCGGACCGTGCAACTGTTACACCGGCCCGCCGCTCGCCCGCCGCAGTCAAGGGTCAATTGAAAGCTTGGAGGGGCCCGTCTATTGACCATGGGCTGGCGGCTGCAAGTTGTGGGGAGCGTGTGGGAGACGTAGGAAGCATCGACTGGTCAGATACTACTTTGTGGGGAACGGTCAAGGGTCAGAATTTGCGCTACTTCAACCACAATCCAAGGTGAGCGCCGTCGAAGAGGGGGGCCAAACTACGGAGGATCGGTTAAGCTCGCTTGGTACCGACGATTGCGTGCGTAGCTGGGGGGGTGTTGGAGTGACGAGGAACCTAGGAAGCACGGGATATCCGTTGAATGCGATGCCCACGCTGATACAGGGCCGAGACCCGGGATGCCTGTCACTGACGCTAATGTTCGTCGAGCTTGAGGACGTGTTGCAGCGATGGAGCGCCAAGGGATAACGGAGGATCGATCAGTCGCCGGCACGCTTACCACCGACGCTCACATGCGCCATGCTGGCCGGGTGTGGGAGTGACAAGAAGGAAAGGAAGAACGGCGAATCGGTTGAATGGAGAGGCCACGCTGTTACAGGGTCGTGACTGGGGTGTCTGTTTTGTACCGACCATAGTTTTGCGTCGGGAGAACGGGGGTGTTGCAGCGACGAATTTTGCGCCTGGTAGTCACACGATGATGCGCGGCGACGATCCAGAAAAGTGCCACGGGGAGGGTTCGTTGTGGAGGCGGAGATCGAGCTGTTGAAGCAATCTCAGCCGATTTAACGAACGCTCCTTATAGAACAGGTTTCCGAGATGGGAATGTCTTCCTGTGCATGCGGGAACCCCTGTAAACACAATACAGCATACGCGAGAACCTTCTGCCGGAGGAATAGTATGGGTTCAGACCCCAACGCTCGAGGGTTGACACGATGTTCGTAGTACGACGACTGCAGGAACTGGCGCGGAAGAAGGACACTCCCTTGTACTTGTGCTTAATCGACCTTACTTACGAAAGCGTATGGCTCCGTCGACCGAACCCTTACTGTGGGATGTCCTTGCTCGATTTGGCGTGCCACCGAGAATGCTCGCCGTTATTCGCGAATTCCACGACGGCACGCATGCGTGCGGTTGGATGATGGAGAGTGTTCGGATAAGTTCGACGTGGGGTAAGGTCTCAGGCAAGGATGCGTGCTCGTGCCACTGCTACTCAACATGTTTTTCGCGGCGGTACTGCGTGTGGCCGAGAAAAGCTTCCTCGTTGATGCGGCCATCACGGACAATATGGTGCAGCTCCAACGAAAGAAGAAGAAAGGCGAGAAGAATGGCACTTCACGCACAGGCAAAGTCGACGGGCGGAGGGGGAAGGAGAGGAGGAAGTGCAGAGATTGTGGGGTATGCTGTACGCCGACGATGCGGGCATCGTATCGCGATCATCAGAAGGGCTGGAGAGGATGATGGTGGTGATCGTGACGGCGTGCTCGGCATTCGGGGTTACGGTATCCGAGTCGAAAACAGAGAGCATGTGCCTGCAAACCAAAGGCCGGGGGAAGGTGTCGTTCACAATCAATGCAGCCGGCCAGGTATGCAAACAAACAATCGAGTTTGCGTACTTGGGCGGAGCTATCACCGCAGACGGAGAATCTGGCATTGAAATAACGCAGCGTCTTCAGAGGGCCTGGGTGTGCTTCCAGCGGTACAAGATGGAAATCTATGATCGCCCGGGTGTGCGCTTACGGTTGAAGGTGCGGTTGCTGAAAGCCGAGGTGATCGAGACACTACCCTTGCATGATGTGGAACCCGAACAAGCCTGAATATGATCGGCTACGACGGGTTCACCACATGCTCCTCCGATGCCTCGGATGGCGGAAACGAAAGCGCGACTACCACACCCTATCATACGCCGACGCGCTTGCCAAGACAGCTTTCGAGAGTATAGAGGCGATAGTGCGCAAACGGAGGCTTTCGTTTGGAGGATTCGTAGCGCGTATGGGGGAGGAGCGTCTGCCACAGAGGGTGATGTTTGGGAACCTTGTTGGGAGTAAGGGCTTCAGGGGGGCAAGGGAAAGACTGGATGGCTCATCTGATAGAGGATATGTCGGTCTTTGGAATGAAATTCGAAGGGTGGCGAAAGGCTGCTCAGAAGGCCGACGGATTGTTTCGACGAGTAGAGGAGGGAGCCGAGTTGTTCGTGCGGGTGGTAGGAGACGGAGAGACGCAGAGCTGCAGAGCGACGCGCAAAGGCCGCGGCAGCGATATCGACCGTCGGCATCACTAAGCAGCCGGAGGGAGGGGGGGGGCGTCCTGCCCAAGAGACTGAAGTCTGGGTCTGGCCAGATCATCGTCTAGAAATTTGTGGGCATTCCAATGGCCGTCACAAGTTAGCGTAAGGCCGCCCTGGCTTCTTCGCCATGTTGCGTTCTCTCCCCAGTGCCATTGATGCACTTGTTACCCCTCTATGAGCCCAATATGCCGTCTTTAGTCAGCTCCTAGGGTCTGCTAGTGTGACGTTTTTTCTTTTTTCCTTTCCTTGCTTCCTCTTCTTGTCTTGTATTTTCTTGATTTTCTTGTCTTTTATTTTCTTCCCTTTCCTTGCATTTCCTTTCTTTGTTTCTTTTTTCCAATTGACTTGCGTCTGATGTGCGTATGCGTAGTGATAGGTACTACGTGTAATATATACGTGGTAGTCTTGCTTGGGCCTGGCAAGCTGGTAAAGTCTGTTTTTTCAGGCGCGAGCAGTGAGACGTATGCACCAGTATGGACCTGGTACATCGTGGGCTGACTCCCGATTTTCACTTTTTATATGTTTCTGGCGGAGGCATGAATTGCCTCAGCTGTGATATATACGTGTATCACCTCTGGTTTGTTTGTGTTTTTTCCCTGGGGTATTCCTCGGCTCCAGAGTGACTGGAGCCTGTCCTGTGACCACGGACTTGATTATAGTGCGAGTTAATGTGAGAACAACAACAACGACAACAACAACAACAACAACAACAACAACAACAACAACAACAACAACAATAACAACAACAACAACAACAACAACAACAACAACAACAACAATAACAACAACAACAACAACAACAACAACAACAAGGAAGGCCGGAACCGTCCGTTAATATACGCCCACTGCCACGTACTTACCTGACGTGCATACATGTTGCCAAGCAACTCGCTCTATGAACCCTTACTCCACCGCGACGCATGTTCTACCAATCGGAGCGTGGGCACCATCTATCTCCTAGGATAGCGATCGTTTTTTTCATTCCAATATCCCCGTATACATCCAAGTGTTCCTCCTCGTTCACCTTATTCCCTAACGCTAACCTTTCAATTTCTACCATTTATTATTTGTCTGTTTTGTACACGCCAAACTTCTCTATAGACAGTACTGGTGTATCTTCTCGGTCTCCTCCTAACTCCTTCCTAAAGTTCTCGGCTACGTTATCCCATCTTAGTCCAACTCGCCCTTTTGTTATTTTCTCCCCATATATCCCTATCAGCTATGGCTGGCAACATCTTTTCTGGCATATGGTGTGGGAGGGGGGGGGGGGCAAAATGGCCTATTAATAGTGTTGTAGTTCGGACGATTTAGGGTTAAGGATGTTCCAGTGATTCAGAAAAACATTTCAGCCAAAAAAAGGTATACCCTATCGTACCACGCGTTTCGTTTGGATACCCAGGGCAATTGGATTTTCTTCGAGCTGCACCTTCGTTTCTTCTCGAAGTCAGTTTTGGACCCGTGATACCTGGTATAACGAGCTCCTCAGTGCAGAGCCTCAGAAGAGCTAGGTGCTACCCCTCTCGCAGCGTACGTGTTCTCATGTCCCCGACTCACAACGACACTGAGTGCTATCAGTAGGGAACGCCACGCCCACACGGCAGATATTTTGCCACTATGTGCTCGGCGCCCACACCTCTCTTGCTGGTGACCACAAAAAGCCAGCCTTCAACTTCGTCAACGAAATCGACGGTCGACTCTTTTATCTAGTGGAAGGCGTCTAATGAAGGGCAGACATTTCTGCCCTGCAGCTGTTATAGTGTTCCACTAGTCGAGCACTACACTTGCACCGACTGGGCGAGCGAGAAACGCGCCGAGCCCCACTGCCGCCACCCTCCGGTTCCTCTCCCTGGGTTCACCTTCACCGCCACTGGACGACCTCTTGGAGTACAACCCCTCGACCCATCGCGCGCATCTCTTATAGAGGTCCTACCCTCGCCAAAATAGACCAGCTACACACCACCGACGACAACACCGTTCTTCTCGTGCACCGACCACACACGGACCCAATGTGTCATGCCTGCAATCCACCGCCCGCGCCCCTTCACCCACCCCCCCGAGTCTACGTTCCAATGTTGATGCGCCCATGGGTCCTACACGCATGCCACTCCACCAACTCTTGCCACTTGGGTGTTTCTCGGACACTTAGCATGCTCAGTCATTACTACTGGTGAATCGGCAAGGGCAGTTCTACCCGTTGGTGGCTCTGCCACTGTCTCAAGTGCCAGGCGCACAAGACGTCGAGCCACGCAATTCGCTGGTCTACCGTTTACTTGCCGTTCCCTAACGGCCCCGGCATCCTCGTCAGCGTGGACTACTCCGGCCCTCCACCCTTAACGCTTCGGGGCAACGCCTGCATCCTCCTTTTAACGGAACCGTTTCAGCCGCCGCGCCCACATGTACGCCACTACGGAGGCTCAGTTCACCACCTCCGGCACGGCCGACATTGTCGACCGATATATCCCTCCCTGCGGATACCCCGTATCCCTCCTCTCCGACAAAAGGACTCCGGTTTTGCGCCAAACTTTCCCTCGCCCTCCACAACCGCCTCGGCATCAATAAGATTGCCACCAGCTCCTACCACCCGTGCAACAACGGCGGTGTCGGGCGCATCAACCGCACCATAGCCCTCATGCTCGCCATGGTCGGCGACGAACAGCAAACGGACTGAGCTATTCAACTCCCACACGCCGAGAACGCGTACAACAACTCCGTCAGCGCAGCCACCGGACTTCTCAGCCCTCCATGGGAACAAGAGCAAGAACAACAACGCCACCGGCTTCACATCCTTCGCTATTGGTCTGGCACCACCGCCAGTCCAGCCGCCAATACCAACAGATGCGCATCGGGGCTGCTCACCGCGAACTCCCCGCGGACCCGGGGCGAAGTATTTATCGCTCACGGGCACAGCCTCGCCCCACGCACCCTCTGGCTTCAACGCTTCAGCTCCACGACCCTCCCCGCGGAGGCACACCTCTGGTACAAAGCCCGCGACGGTCTTTGGCGGTTGGGCAAGTAGCCCATCGCACCTCGACCGACAATTATACCGCCAACTCCTATGTCGTCCGCTTCCTCGATGACCCCGGACGGACCAAGATCGACCTTCTACCATCATCTTGCACCAATCCACGGAGCGCCGTCCACGGGTCCTGGTGCCTTCAGCATCATCAGGCAGGGGGACTGGCACGCGGTGTCCTACGCAATGCTGACGGGCCCCGCGGAGCCCCCTCTATCCCCCCTGAGTATGTCGGTGCACTAGCGTCAACCATAGCTCAGTGTTTCATGTTTTGTTTTGTGTGGTTGTCTTCCTAATCAGTTATGAGACCTTCAGGGTGTGCTATAACTTCGCTATTTCGGTTAGATGGCCCTTAGGGTTGCTGTAGCTTTGTCGTTTCCCTTATTCGGTACGGCCTTTCACAATCCTTGGGGTTTTTCGCTCACGTACTATCTCGCTTCGGGTACCCCCTTGTCTGGTGTCCCTTTAACTCACGCACATGCGTCCCTAGCGCAGAGATTCAGTCGCTGGCTGGTATCCTGCAGTGCACGTGTCTGTTTTCAGTTCGGGTGTTACCTTTTCTGGTGCCCCTTTACCCACGCCCCTGCGTCCCAGGCACAAAGATTAAGTCGATGGCGGGTATCCTGCAGTGCACGTGTCTTGCTTTCTGTTCGGATGTTACCTTTTCTGGCGCTCCGTTACCCACGCCCATGCGTCTCAAGCACAAAGATTCAGCCGCTGGCTGGTATCCTGAAGTACATGTGTCTGTTTTCAGTTCGGGTGTTACCTTCTCTGGTGCCCGTTTACCAACGCTCATGCGTCCCGAGCACAGAGATTCAATCGATGACTGGTATCCTGCAGTGCACATGTCTATTTTTAGCTCGGATGTTACCTTTCTGGTCCTCCATTACCCATGCCCATTGCATCCCAAGCACAGAGATTCAGTCGCTGGCTGGTATCCTACAGTGCGCGTTTTTTTCTTCCACAGTTCGGGTGCTGCCTATTCGGGAGTCCCTTCCTTTGTTTTCTGCGTTCCCTTGCACAAGTACTTTCTGCCCAGCGGTTTAGTGACAGTGGGCCCACGGGTTAACCCCTACCAGAGGCATCTTAGCCTCAATCATCAATCACCAATCATCAATCTTGAACCATCCATCATCAATCACGAGGTGTGGGTTGGTCTATGGCCTCATTTGATGACGATTGTTTTGAACAGCAGCATCTTCGATCCACTTCCCGATCTCCTGATATCCTAACTAGCCATTAATTGTCATATCGTCGTGTGATCTGCATCTGGCGGGTCCCACGGATAAGATTAATTGGGTTTCCCGCCGTCAAAACAAAAAAAAAATCGACTTCGGGGGAATCGTTCTGAAACGCACAAAAAAGGGGTTCTAAAAAGTTGGCAGAAAAAAAGAAAAGCTCCCCTTTTTTGTCGAGGTTTTTTTTCTCGACGCATTGCCGAACTTTTCTTCATGTGCCAACCTCGTCAATCGACTCCGCTTGGCCGATTTAGGGGGGGTAGAGCCACTCAGAAAGTTGGCCACACTCGATACCATGGGGGAATCGGCCCTGCCATGACTGGCCTGGCGGTCGCTGAAGGTGGTTCGTGCGAACGTATCATGTTTGGGGGTGAGAACGAGCTCGTGGTGAAGCAAAGGGGGCGCTGCACGCCCGTCATGGCCTGCAGCTCTACACCTCCCTCGTCAACGACAACGTTAAAGGAGGAGTAGACAAGGAACACATCTCTAACCCGCAAGCCACCGAAACATCGTTGTCTGAGATGGCGAGGCAGAAGGCTGAAGAAGTGGTGAAGGGGAAGATCTTCAGGGCATCAAAGGTACTCGAGATATCTACGTGTTCGTCGGGGTCAACACGCCTAGAGTAGGCGCCTCCACCTCTACCAGACTCGGGAGAAAGGCAGAGGTCCCGGACGTCCTCAACAAGGATTGTTCGTTGGCGATGGTGGCGGTGCAGAAGGGGGTGGTGGAGGGCACGGGGCTCCCCGTGAAAATGGTAAGGGAGTATGTTGAATGGACCCCTGTTTGGAAGAGGAGCACGGGATGGGGCGAGGGGAGTGAGGGCGGCGAGGGGGGCGAGGGGAGGGGTTCTGGAGAGCCGAGAGGGAAGCGAAGCGGTCGGAAGCGGTCGAGGAGTGTGCGACTCAGTGATCAGGAAAAGGGAGGGCGGGGGAGGGGTTCAGAAGAGCCGGGAGAGGCGGGAACTGCGGGGGAGGAGGACGGGCCCAGACGCAGTGAACGGCCGGTGAGCAAGAATGACAGGCTCACGGATCAAGGGTACAGAAGTTCGTCGTCGTTAGATGGAGACGAGGGGAAGGAGGAAGGAGATGCGGGGAAGGGGGGCGGGCCCAGGCGCAGTCGACGGTTGCTCAGCAAGAGTATCAGGCCCACGGATCAGGGATTTAGCAGCTCGTCGGCGGCGGACGGGGACTCCGATTCGGACGCAGAGCCAGACTTGGTGGGATCTGAAGAAGAAGAAGAGGAGAAAGAGGAAGAAGAGGAGGACGAGAGCGATGATTCTGTGTCAGGGGTCGAAACTAATCGAGTAGAGAATGTCACCGTCCGCCACAAGCTGTATACCTCTGCGGCGTCCTGTTTCTGCTCAGCGTGCCGAGTGTGTAACTACGACAAGTGTACGATTTTCCTAATGTACCCGCGGTTCTTGTCCCTCGGCGTCAGATGAACGTGGTTGAGAAGGTTGTTATGGACACTAGGGTAGATGCCGCTGGGGTGAAGGCGCGGGCTGGTGGTCGCAGAAAAAAAAAACAGCACCTAAAGTTCGCCAGCAGGAGCAGCTCCTGTTTGATGGAGGGAGTTACGGTTACACAGTTTGGGGACTCCTTCTGCGGTAGTAAATAGAAACGAGATAGAGTGTGGGCAGGGTGTCGTGTAGATAACGCGTGTTTCGAATTGATGCGGGGATTGTGTGAATGAAAAGCCTACAACGTTGGTCAACGATATTTTTCTCCTGGGAATTTTTCGGCGGCGGCGCGGTCGCAAACCATGCGCCACGAAGGTGCCGTAACTTTGCACCAGAAAAATAATTGGACATTTTCGACGCCGGATTCGTGATCCCCACCCCAAAATTACCATACATACCCAGAATTTTTCAACTTCACCCGCGCCGTTTTCAAAACCGGAGATTTTTTTGCTCCATCCCCGGGTTCTGCATGTTCGAATATTAGCCCCTGAAATTTGCTAGAGTATTCAGTGAAAACCAGGCAAGATGAACGAACTTTTCTCTCAAATTTTCCACAGCACCATGCCTTTACCATAGGATCATGCCAAAAAAAAATCGGAGGTTGGGGTGTCGATGGGCAGAATTCACGGAACTCCCCCCCCCCCGAATATATTCACCTTATCCGTGGAACCCGCCATCTACGACTATTCAGGGTGGGCTAATGGTGTAGTGTTCCACTAGGTATCCGCTATCTACACGAGCTAGAGACCAACCGTCTATCCCTGCGGAAAAGTTACATCTCTGCTGATATCTTGAAGTTTGATTGCCGTTATTTCATTTGTCGTGCGATTTCGGAATCGGAATCGTGAGATTCGGAATCATCAGAGTGTCCAGGCAAGCTGACGCGGGATCGGATCCAGGATTCGGCACTTACTTATATATCGCACAGTAGTATAATGAAACCACTTGATCTACGGGCATGCAGAAAACATAACAATGGTACGCTTTAGCGTTGGGCTGCGAAAGCAACTGAGTTAAATCGACACACGACGCGTATGAAAATACGTGGAAGTGTGGTGAGCTAAAGCTTTATTTTTCCCCATCCGCCGGAGGATAAAAAAAATAAATGAAAAAAAAAAAGGTACGAAGCAACCCGCCTTAGGCTACGCGTCCTGCGCTGATTGGCTTAGAATAGGTAGCTGCACTTTCGCATAAAGAGTAGGATTGTTCAAAGGAGAACAACAGCACTCGATGTGGTTGGTTGTGTTGTGAGTTGACCCTTACTCCCACTAAATATGCAATGAGTCACACACGTGGCCTCGTAGAAGTAGCCGACGTAGACAGTTAGCAGCTTGCACTCAGGATTGACGTTTGGCATGAAGCTTTGGATACCTTGCCAGTACAAGAGCCGGTATTTGGAGCTTGGCCAGAGCCGAGCTTTCACCCCCCCCCCCGTCCTCTCCTCCCCGATCACTCTTAGTGCCCTGACCTAAATCGAGCAAGCCTTGCTCGATAACAATAATAATAAGATAAACTACTAATTACCTAGGTTTGCACTGCTGTCAGCTGTGGTCTCGCGATAGACACTCCTGTCTCTTCTGAGGGTCACTATCGACAAGGATTCCGCAAGACTCATCTTAACACAGCCTGCGAATGGCGATGCTGATCGACACCGCCGCGCAATACAACTTGCTTTGGAAAACGAAATAAGCCCCGGGTTGTAGGACCGGATGGAGGACCTTTCTTTATATTATTGCTGTTTAATTCCACCCCATGACTCACCACACCACAAAAAAAAAACGTATTTGACAAGAAGGAAACAACCAGTATACAATGGCATTATGTGGAGTGGTGCTGGTTGCCGTGATACAAAATGTCGGCAATTCCGTCCGCCGCAGCAAGGATCTTTCGGAATGTGTAGGAGGTTTTGTCGACATAACATATACCGCAGACAGGCGTAGAGGAAATTAAATGTTTTGAGAAAAAACAGCATTCCCTCTCACCATGCGCACAACAATGCCAGAACACGGTGCATCGTAAAAAGACTCACTCGGTGTGACGTGAATTTTTATTTTTCGGCCGTGTCAGCTTTTTGCTACCGCCTTGACCAGGCGTAGAAAACACCGCTATAATACCGTTCGATGGTATTCGGTCTTCCGGACCGTCGGACGGACGGACCGCTCGACGGTATTATTGACGATGGAAACCTCAGCAACGTCATGAATTACCTTTCTCATTAGGCGTCCTGTGCTGTACGCGTACTGTTGCGTGCTCGCGCTCGGCGGTTGCTAACGCCGCACTGCTCTTCCTCCTTGTCGCCGCAGGTCGGCTTCGAAACGAGCCAAATCGGACAGATATAACGATGTAGCCCGTCTAGATCCTATATATCTCGGCATGGCATACTATGTTGTGCAGGAATTTTGCAGTACCTTGTACAGATCCGACATTGGACACAAGCATTGCTATTGTACACCATACAGATCAGTCAGATCATACAGATCATACAGATCATACAGATCATACAGATCATACAGATCATACAGATCATACGACAACATGATCTATTGGCCATGCAGATCATATAGACCATGCATCTGTCTGCTGCCCTAAAAGACATACAGTAGATCATGCATAGAGATATTATCTGTCCGGTTTATGTATGAAACGTTGTCAACTACTAGTAGTACTGTACTGCAGCGCCAACGCCATTGGGCTGATTTTCCCTAGGCGCCCAATTTTTGAGGTTGGATCGTGGTACAGCAAAACGAACGTGGCCGTCGATGACGCGACCTCGCCCGCACCCCAAAAAATAGTAAAACTACTACCCCTCGTATTTACCGCGTACTGGGTATGTATGCACTCATTTTAGTACGCCGTACCGTATGTTATCGTCCACACAACAAAAAACAAAAGAAAAATGCTTATCAAATTCAACCAGAACGTCTCACGTCCTCATATATATTCACGTACAGTATGTTGTCGTGCAGGCACGTCAGATGTGCATGCCTATCTCTCAAGAGTTAAAAAAGAATAAAAGACCTAAAGTTGGGGCTACGGAGATACGGCCACACACCACACAACCACACACCGCACGCTGCAGACTACGGGTGGGATAAAACACAAGAAACGATTTGAGGCCCAAAACAAGAAAGAAAAGCGCAACAACACCACAGCCACGCCGTACGGATTCCTCCAGCATGCGCCCCTGCCCGTCTCGACCCAGGCAGGCATATCGCGATTGATGCGCTCCTGCTACATCCACAACGGCAAAAGAGAAAGCATACAATAAAATAGTATATGTATCCTGACACATAATAACAACTGCAACCAAGATAAAACTCTTTGAGAGTGATTGCCATCAACATACCAGGTACAATGACACAACATGCGCGGGGGCTCGGGCCCCGAAAAGCAGCAGTAGCAGCAGCGGCAGCGGCAGCAGCAGCACCTGCTCCGCAGTTTCAGGAGCAGCAGAGCAGCTTCAGGGACCACTCTACACGAACGCCTCATATTGTTAGCGGCACGTGTGGCAGTTGGGGGAGTGATAATGACACACATGTGGGTGTCATTTTTTTGACACACAGGGGACAAAAGAGCTCCATCCCCGGGTTTCCACCCTCTGGTTTATGCTTATCGGACACAGCATGCACCTCTCTTTGAGGTCGCAAAGAAGGCTGGATGTCGCGCCCTGTAGGCACGCCGACACCACCGCAGACAGCAGCACGTAGTCTGCACATCACTGACCCTTCCATATCCAAGTCGTGGAGCCGGAGATGAAAAAATCGTCGAGAATGATCCCCCTTCGTGGTGCCGTCACCACAGCAGCAGCAGCCCCAGCACAGGCAGCACAGGCACCCGCGCCAGCCGCCAAAGATCTCCGCGGCGCATTGCTTTCCCGTCCGCAAAGGAGGTGTGTCTCATGTGTGCAGCGGCCCATGTCAAATCTGTTCTAGCGTGGCGTTGCGAAGATTGCCGTCACTGCCGGTCAAGTTAGGCTCTCTGCGTGTTTCGCGTACCCGCGCGAACTTTTTGCCTTGTGTTTGAATTTGAAAGTTGCGCCATGTCCTCGCAGTATGTATACCCCAGGACATCATCCGGTATGCACACATGCAGTTGCTACCCGCGCGAACTTTTTGCCTTGAGTTTGAATTTGGAGTTTGCGCCATGTACTCGCAGTATGCATACCCCAGGGCATACTCCGGTATGCACACATGCAGTTGCTCCGCAGGTGCGCTCATGTCTACAGATCGGTCCAAGTAGAACATATTCTTGGGATGGGTTTGTTTCGCAGGTGCACTGATGTCTTCAGATACAAAACGTCAAGGGAGATAGCAGACAACTGCTGTAATCGTGTCGTCGTGTGTATGACGCCTCTACTCTTGGGGGGCCACCCCCACCTGGCCCCAATTGCGGCCCTGGTAAGTGCACGTTGTGCTGCTGCTGCTGCTGCTGCTGCTGCTGCTGCTGCTGCTGCTGCTGCTGCTGCTGCAAACGGCGTGTATCCTTCTACGACGGAACTACTCTAAATTCTTGTAGACGGTAGTGCCTACAGCAGTACAGCAGTACGGGCAGGGTGTAGAATGCACATAGGCAGGTGATGCTGAGACCATCCTGTAGGCGGGTGATGCTGAGACCATCCTGTCCTTTGTTGCTGCGCTGTTTCGGTCAGTGTTATCTCGGAGGCGAAGGCCTTAGAACTACTGCGGCAGCTCGTAGGTTTCTGCAATGGGGTGGTGGCACCGAGACCTGCACGGGACACGGCGTCGGTGGTTGACGGAAATGGGGTACAGGGGAAACCGAAAACACCATTCGAGCGTGTGAAGGACTTTTCGAACACATGCGCTGTGGAGAAAATTTTCGGAACGACATGCGGAGAGCTGCCAGCAGTGCCAAAGTCTCTTGTGGGCGAGAACAAAGACGACACGAAGCACGAGGTGCGGAGGGTTCACACTCCAATGCAGAATCTTTTCTTAGAGCTCACAGTGAGAATGTGGATATATTGCTTTTTGTGGAAACAGTAACCGGTAGCCGCGAGGGGGTGGGCGTGTATGATACGCTTTTGTCCGCGAAGAACTTTAGGCCTCCGGTTGGAATACCGGGTCCCGGCAAAGTAGCGCGATCTCCAACACGTCTGTTTGCAGTGACCGTGAACGCGTTTTCTGCAAGGCGATATGCCATAGAAATCAACCCCTTCCAGCCTGGGCACGGCACTTCGAAGCCTGCGTTGTTTGCCCGTACGTTATAATCCCCATCCACCCTCCCCTGCTTCCAACGTGTGCGACGAGAAGATTGCCCACGACTACTTTGGCACCATGGTTCTCCCGAAGGAGGTGCGCGACGAGGGGTGGATAGCGAAGTTTGTCGCCGGCGACGGAAACTGTGCCTGGCGGGCCTTGGCGATGGGAATTTGGGGCTCTGATGTGTACTGGGCTCCACTAAAGCTTGCGGTCCTCGCATGGACCGCGGCAAACGCGGAGGAGCTTGTATCGGAGGGTGGCATCCTGTGGAATTGCACGCGTTACTACCCCCAAGCGGTCATGAAGTACGCCAGATTTTCTAGCGAGGGAGACGTTCTGTCGACTCGCCAAGGCAACATCAAGATGGTTATTGCTTCCGTTGCTCTTTTCGGAGAACCCAAGCGCTGGGGGGGTGATTTGACTATGCTGATGGCCTCACAGGCGCTCCGACTACGAGTGAAGATGCTCGTCCCCATAGATAGGAAGAGCAGGAAGCAGTATGATGCGCAGGGGGCAGCGCCTTTTCACGGGACGGGTAGGAAGGGCACGAATACGGTCGACGACTACCGCCATTCCCGAGACTTTCTGCCGGACGAAGCCCAGCTTGTGTACCGCGTAGCTGGAGCAGACGGTGGCGAGCGCCTTATCGAGGAGGTTGCCGTGGTGCTAACGCACGGCTGCCAGATAGCCCGTCAAAAGGACTTGTCCGACATCCCCGAAGTTGGAAAGGATACAACGTTAGAAGCAGGGTGCCACTTCGGAACTTTTGCGAAGAGGGACGGCACGTTTCCCCCTTTTCCTGTGGTCGCGGTGTCACCCCCTCTGTTCCAGGTTCAAGTGAGTTACAGTTACAGTACCGTAGTATGTTTTTCGTCGTTTCTTTGCCGGCGAACACCACCTGGGTCGCAGGGTTGATGCGGGAACCGGACAGTAAAATGAGGGAGAACGGGTACAACGGACAATCCCATATCTATTTTGGTCGCTGAGCATTCATTAACGTTTCGCTCCCTCTAGGACGAGAAGTTCCAGGAAGCGTTCGATGACGAAGTCGCTGCCTACAACGCGAGGCGAGAGGCTACATTTGGCTCGACGACGGCAGAGAAAGTGCAATCCGCGGCGGAGAAGGCTGCGGACATGAGGCGACAGGCGAGGCTGGACTTAGTCGCAGAGAACTTGCGGCTGAAGCAGAACGAGTTGGCGGATGCAAGGGTTAGGGAGGTAGAGAAACAGCGCGAAGAGAAGATCGAGGAAGAGGAGAGGGAGAGGGAGCGTGAGAGGCAGGAGGGGGAGAGGAAAGGTGCTGAGGCAAAAGACGGAGATGGTGGGTTGGATGGTGCGGGCGGAGAAAATGTAGGTGGCGACGGGAAGGAAGCGGCGGCCGAAGGAACAGAAGAAGAGGGGACTGGGTTGGGGACGGGAAGCACTGAGGGTGATGGGATGAAAGGTGAGATGGAGGACAAAAGTGGGGTGGAGGGTGGGGCGGAGACAGCAGCAGCACATGGCGAAGGGACGGCGGCTGGAGCGGGGGAGGATCCCGGGGGACAACCTGAGTGGTTCGGGGGGTCGGCGTGGGTTGGGGGGTCGGATTCCGACTCGTGCCGTGGTGAAGCACAAGCAGCCGAGTTTGATGCGATTCAGAAGAGGAAGGCCGAGGCCAGGGCCGCCGCAAAAAAGCACAAGACCAGATACCACAGGCTCAAGAAGGTGAGATGGAGTGCAAGGTCGCAGTCATCAGAGTCAAAGGGGGTTGTAACACATCCGCTTTATTGTCGCGAATACGACAGAGTGGTTTCCACGCGGTCAACTTTTGTGATTGACGTGGTCGCCATTACCATGTCATTTTGTTCGTTCGGTGTGCCGTCTGTTGTCCCAACCGAACAGGAAATCCACTTTGCCCAAACCCAGCAGAAGAAGCGTGGGCAAGACGCCATGTACAACTACGTCCCAGTAGTCTCAAACCTACGGCTGGAGCTTGCGAAGGGGAGAGTCGCAGCAGCTCAGGCCCGACGTAAATATGACCGTGCTGAGTCTGCGATACGCCGATTCATGCGTCAAGAAAGGAAGGTGTGTCCCAGGTAGTTTCCGTTTGGGGGCCCATGGTGCCTTGGCGTCAGCTGTCGAGCCACTTACAACGCACCGTCGCCAACAAGTCGGTTGTACGAACGCCCGGGCCTCGAATGCACAGGTAGTTGATCGAAGTCAAGCACAAGGTATTCAAGACCACGATGGTTAGCATGCTGTTGTATCGGAAATTTGCCGCGTCATACTGCGCCATGCCGGGTCATGAGACGTTGCGCTGTTCGTTGATGGCATCGTGTATTCTAGCATGTTTAGTCGACCGATGAAAATGGAAATTGTTCCATGCACACACCCCATCAACTGCGATACAATTTTTGACCCTTACGTGGCCGAATTGTTGCAGTTGTGTGTCAGCGAGGGTGTATGGCACGAGGACGGTCGCAATAACAGCGGCGCCGAGAACCTCAGTAACAGTGACGACGACAGCGACACTCAACACGACTGGTTCAGCGACGACGATCTGTCCTCGTGCGAAGGTGAGAGCAGTTTATACGTTATCAACGTCGGAACACGCGGGTCTGTATCCATTCCTCTGTGTCAAACAGAGTCGTTATCAGGCGCCTTGGTGGCTTGTGCCGTGCGTCTTTGCGAACGTCCTGGCGATGCAGGCGATTTGGACGGGTTGGAGGACTCGGTACGCATGGCGGCGAGCGCAGCAGCGGCGGCGCGAAAGGAGGAGGCGGACCACGTCGAGATTCTTCGTGTTGCCGCAAAAGACGCGAAGAAAAAGTACAAGAGACTGTTGCGGGTAAGGGTTGATGGGAAAGTGGTGTGAGGTAGGACGGTGCCTTCCGCCAGCATTCGCGAAGTTTCGGCGCACTTCCCCGCTCGGGGCATTTTGTTTGCTGATCGAAACGAGTGTGTCTGTCGCCTGACGCAGGAGTCCGGTATTGCAAATGGGCACGAGGAGAGCGAGGAGGAGGACGACGGGGGGGAGGGGGTGGACAGAGCTAATCGGGAGAACTCCATCGACCTGGCCCGAGCTGCGAAAACTGCGGCGATCAAAGCCTGGAAGACGTACAAGAAGGCGCAGGTAGCCTCACGGAAGGTGGGGGCCGCGGATCCACGCGTGGGTTCAGAAACCTAACCATCTGGGACACATTCGCCGTGTTTGTGGACTATTCGAGCATGTCCTCTGCAGCATGTGGACGAGACGTCTGTCATACGTACCTGCATGCGGTTTCGCGCCCAAGGAACGTTGTTCTGTGTCTTATGGTCACAGTGTTTAGGGTTGAACAGGACAGCTTCTCCCCTGTTTCGTCGTTTGTCCGCACGTGTTGCAGATTTATCAGGCCTCCAACCCCACGGACATTGAAATTAATGACGGTGGCAACGACTCGAGGTGGAAGGACGCCAGCGACGACGACGTCGAATATGGGTCCGATAGTTGGAGTGGGTGGGAGAGTGAAGACGATGAAGAGGGTGAGTAGAGGGTACAATGGCCGTACATCATCACACGATAGCCGCTGTTTCCCCGTTCGTCGGTCTCATGCGGTCTCATGCGGCTACCGAGGGTGGGATGTCGAAGACCACGCGAGCGATTGCGCATGAGCACCGCGCCCAGGACGTGCTTTAGGTTGGGCGAAACCGGTGAAGGAAAATATGTCGAAGGGTGTGCGGTTGCCGACCTCAGTCAGTGTTACCCCCGGATTGATGGTTTCGTTTCGATCACTTGGAAACAATCAACTAAACAGCCATTCAACGGATATTACGAGGGTAGAGCAATGGCATGCTTATATCTTGCTCGCTCTTTGACGCAGATGAAAACGAGGAGACCCCTACGGAAGAGCCGTTAAAGATCGAGTCTGGGTACGCGTTCTCCGTTCTTGACGATGCCGAATCTACCTGGGAAATGGTGATCCGCAGGATCAAGGCGGAGCTTCGACGCCAGGGTTTCACCGGAAATAAGTCCACAATCAAAGGAGACCCGGTGCGTATAAAGAACGACAACAAATCGCGTGTTTGCCCACCCTTGTGCCAGTAGCATCCCTCTCGAATCCGGATCTCGTCAGAGTAGACAACGGCATTCTCACACCAGCACGTACCACCCTAAACAGATCGCAGGGAAAGGTAGCCGACCGAGCCGGATTACGTTGAGGTGCGCCGCTTATGGGAGGGCGAGAACCTCGAAGTTGCCGGCGCCAAGGAGAACATCATGGTCGGCGAAGGCAAGTATTTCTCGATGTAACCGAGATGCCATGTCATCCGGAATGTTCCGTCCAAGTTTGGAGCGTGTTTTTATTCGCGATTGTCACTCGTGCCCTCTGACCGGCCTTCTGTTGTGCCTGTCTCTTGACCGCGATTGTTCCGCCGTGCAGTGCGAGTGTGACTTTCGCGTGGCTGTCGCCTGGAACACCAAAGACCCACCGACAATCACGAAGGTAAATACGACCCGACCGTGAATTGGTCTGTGTAGACGAAGATGTGGCGAGGAAGAGATTGGCACCTCGAAGTATATGGAGCTGTACACAGAATAGTGTGGGACGATGTCCGCCCTCACTTGTGCCCTCCCGTCCATTGTTTTCTTCAGGTCCATCTTGAGCACGCTGCCGCCTGTGATATGGATTCTCGCGCGTCCCAACTCGAGCAAGAGAACTTGGTCCCTGTGGATGAGATTGAAAAGCGTTGCATGGGTCAAATCCGCAAGATGACGTTGGGGGGGGTGAGACCACACCTCATCTACCGCTGCGTTGCGGAGGAAATGAAGCCGTACAAGCTCGGCCCGCAGGGTGCACGAAAGGTGTGAACACGGTGAACCGGTCATTACGGTACCTCTGAAAGTTACGGTTTATTTTTGGTTGCCTGTGTCGGCGTCGGTCCCCTCGTTCCGATTCAAAATGTCACTACTGGCGTAGAGACATACCACAACACCCTTCGTACTTTGCTGAAGGGCGAGCGGTGAATCGAACCCCCGCCTCCTCAGCATCTTGTCTACCTTCGCCTCGGTTAGATAGTATCCTCAACGGGTGTTTCATATGACTTCCGTCTATGCTTTTGCGCGTAGGTTGATGTCACGAAATCGGTTGTGTGATTGCAACAACTACACAGTAGCGTCCTCCTCGCCTTTGTCCTCCTGTGTCCCACGCAGGTGCGCAATTTGTCGGCGAAGGTGCTACGTGGGCGCTGGGCATCGGGCGAAGACGCTCTCAACCTTGTGGCGGAGCTGGAAAGAGGACCGCAGACCGTGAAGTGGGATGTTGATGCCGACCAGGTGCTACGGTCCATCATGTGGGCTTCACCCGAACAAGTTATGCTGGCAAGAACCTATGGCGGTGTTGTTATCCAGGACAATACGTGTCTCACCAACAGGTGAGGAGGGTGTGGAAGTCTTCAATTGCCTCCTACCCTCCCATTGATGTGACGACGTTGTTCGTACGTGTGAGGGCTTCGTCCAGTAGTAAAAGATGCCTTTCCTCCGGATCGGCAATCATTGCCGTGCAAACGATGACGACCCACCCACGTACACTGCATTTTCGACAGGTACGACTTCAAGCTGTGTTTGTATGTGGGCGTCGACTCTGAGAGTAAGACCATCGTTTTCGCCCAGGGTTTTCTCGGCAACGAACAAAGCGAAACATTCGACTTCGCAAACCAGTTCTTCCTGGAGATTTGCGGGGGCCACCCGAAGGTGAGCTTGTCTTCACGTTTTTTTTGTATGATGAATGAATGGATCGCGGAGCCTACTGAGTAGTTCGGGTTTGCTTCGGTGTCAACGGTGTTGCTCAATCGCCGTCATCACGTATATTATGTTCACAGCGCCAACCTCCCACGGCCGTCCTTAGGTAATCATCACAGATGCCGACGGAGCAATGACGAGTTCGATCTCGACGCTTCTTCCTCACACGAAGCACTTGTACTGCTCCTGGCACATCTGTAAGAACATCAAGAAGCATTGTATGGGGGCCTTGCAAAAAGCAGGATGCACGGAATTGCTCCGGCGGTTCACGGCGGCTTCCTATGCGACATCGACTGAGGTGGGAAGATCGCAGTACCAATGGAACAGGGTTTTACTTGGGTTCTTTTTTTTTGCGCGCCTGCCTTGAATGAAATGGAGACTCATGTTGTTGTGAAAGCAGTTTGTCGCGTCTGTTCTCCAGGAGCTTACTGCATGTTTTTCTTTTTTTCCCGTCTCCAGGCCTTTGATCGCGTGTGGGAGGGCGTGAAGCAGCTCGTGAAGGGCACAGCGTGTGAAAAATACGTCAACGAGCACCTATACAGGTGAGGGCGCTTCTGCACGCCTTTTTGTCTTCGGTTTTAATTTGCGTAGGCGACCCTTTGGACAACCTAGTGTATATGTGGCCGCTTGTCGTAACACTTGGTCGCCGCGAAGAACTCTTCCTCTTTCCAACGAAGCCTTTGACATACCGTCCCTGGCGCCTTCTCGCCTCGCACGTGCCGTTCGCAGCATACGCACGTATTGGGCGCGCTGTTTTTTCCCGACAACCATGACCTTGGGTATGACAGCCACTCAGCGCGTTGAGGGTATTTTCAGCGCGATAAAGAACGGCCGGAACCTGAAGAGAAACTCGACGTTTCGTCAAGTGAGGCAGAGAGTCGAACAAGTCGCGGAAGACCTCGCCCTGGCATCCCGAATGTAAGTGACACAACGTCCCCACCGGGTTTTCGCTCCATTGCTCGTTTGGTGTGGTACTGCGCACGGCGTGTCGGTAGTTTGATATCAACCCCGGGCAGGAACGATGCTCTGAAGTCTTCGTTTTTGGCGCCCTTTTTGGGCACATTTTGTTCGTCTGCATTGTACACGTACGGCCGTTGCGAATAATGCTGACAGGCACCTTTCGACAACGTCCGTACTGCAGGCAAAGCACCAAACGCGCTTCTTTGGGGAAAGCTCACGTCGAAAACGACATCAAGAGATCGCTTGAACCAGTCCTAACAGCGTACGAGAAAGTTGGAGCCAGTAAGTACGCAGCGGAGGTAAGCTCTATTCTTGTGTGTTGCCGCGGCCGTGTCACTTTGACGAGCATTTGCTGCGGTTGGCACACGCTTTTGTGACGCGAATGTCAGACGCTGTCCGATGCTCCCCTGGCGCGACCGGTTGACCGGTTGTGTCCTTGCGCTCACCCCCGCATCCTTTTCGGACTTGCTCCTATTTATCTCGACAGGAAGTACTGGCCGAAATGTTAGCAAGCTCGGCGTACGAAACAAGCGTTTTGGTGGAGGGGCGTGGATCGATGCAGTTACTACAAAATCTGGCGGCGCGCTCCGCGGACGACGTCAGCGGATCATCTGACGACGATATGTGCATCGACGTTGAAGGGGACGACGTGTGTTGCCAGGTTCCTGAAGAGGTATTCCAGGAAAGGGGGGAACCTGATATCACTATGTTTGGCACCACATCCTTGGTTTCTTTTTATCGTCTTGTTGCGGGAGTGGAAGTTGATTCCATAGTGAAAGTTTTGTACAAACACAAAGCTGACCGAAAAGTAGGACACCTCGTTGTCATAGGCCCTGGTGGCTTTCAACTGTGCACGTGCTTGCAGATACTGAGGCGAGGGCTGCAATGCAGGCACGTTCTCGCCGCGCTTGTCACGCACCTAAAACGTGGCAAAGAGTTCAAAGGAGAATCCATACACCCACGGTGGCGTTCCTCTTCAGAGCATTGGAGCCTGGATAAAGCGGGCTTGGGGAAGTTTGACGAGGATGGGGGTGGGTCTTACAATGGCGGGTTCACTGGTGACTGGGACGGGCCTGCTGATTTCGGAGACGCCAGCACTGAAGAAGCGGCACCCGACCGTATGCTGTCTGTCATCAGAGGTAGGACGTTCGCGAATATCATGGAGCTTTGCACAAGGGCCGCTCGCAAGTACACCGACAACATGACGAAGGACACTAGACCTGGCGAGATGGGGATGTTCAGCGAACTGGGCCGCGCCGTTGATGCATGGGCCCGGCGAGGCGAGAGTAACGTTTCAGAGACTTGGAGCGGAATACGAGACCCTCCGCTCCAGTTGACAAGAAATAGGAAGCAGACTCGGACGAAGGATTGCACGGAGAGTGGCAGGGGGAGCGCGAAAAGGGTAAAGAAGGAATAGGAACTTCCAGCTGTTTGCTGTTTTGAACCGCGCTTGGTGTTTGCCTTGCTCGTGTCCATGGGCCGCGAGGATTGGGGAGAGAGCCTGCCTGGGTGGAAAACATGTCTATGTGCTGGTTCATTGGTGGTTTTATGCTGCTGTTGTCACCGGTTTTGTTTGTGTGGTATTTGAAGACGGTCTGACGTTGGATGGCGTATACTGTTCCCTCCGGGAGGGCGCAGCCCATGCATACAGCACCTTCGCCTACCAGAACAATCAGGGTGAGATTCTAGTGGAGGACGAACCTGTCGACGGGTATTTCAAACGATGGGGTGTAGTGCATCAGACTCTGACGATTTCCCTGTCTCGATTTCCCGGTCTCGAACCCCTGAACGGAGATATCTAGGGTCAACAACAATGCATAGATTGCGTCCGCTGTCTATCGTGGTGATGGCGTGCCAGCAACGCGCTTGATCTGCCTCGTTCCTTCTTTCATCTTTGCGTCCTGGTAGTGGTTGTACTTCGTGACACCAGTGCTGCTGTTTGCTGCTGCGCCTGTGAAGGTGTCTCAAACTAAGCTCTATCTCCACGTTTTCTCCATCATGAACGCCAAACGTCGGATATCTGACGGTCATAACCATCTAGCCTAGCTGCTACTATCTGTGGAGGTGATTGCGTGCAGGCAGCATGTTTGATCTGCGTCTCCGCCGCGGAGATCTTTGGTGGCTGGCGCGGGTGCCTATGCTGCTGCTGCTCTGATGACGACACCACGAAGGGAGCTCGTTCTCGACGATTTTTTCATCTCCGGCTCCACGACTTGGATATGGAAGGGTCAGTGATGTGCAGACTACGTGCTGATTTGTCGGTCTCGAACCCCTAAACGGAGATATGTAGGATCAGCAACAATGCATAGATTGCGTCCGCTATCTATCGTGGTGATGGCGTGCCAGCAACGCGCTTGATCTGCCTCGTTCCTTCTTTCATCTTTGCGTGCTGGTGGTTGTACTACGGGGCATCAGTGGCCCGGCATCAGTGCTGCTGTTTGCTGCTGCGCCTGTGAAGGTGTCTCAAACTAAGCTCTATGTCCACGTTTTCTCCATCATGATCGCCAACAGTCGGATATCTGACGGTGATAAAGATCTATCCTACCTGCTGCTATCTGTGGTGATTGAGTGCAGGCAGCATGTTTGATCTGCGTGCTGCTGCTGCTGTGGTGACGGCACCACGAAGGGGGATCATTCTCGACGATTTTTTCATCTCCGGCTCCACGACTTGGATATGGAAGGGTCAGTGATGTGCAGACTACGTGCTGCTGTCTGCGGTGGTGTCGGCGTGCCTACAGGGCGCGACATCCAGCCTTCTTTGCGACCTCAAAGAGAGGTGCATGCTGTGTCCGATAAGCATAAACCAGAGGGTGGAAACCCGGGGATGGAGCTCTTTTGTCCCCTGTGTGTCAAAAAAATGACACCCACATGTGTGTCATTATCACTCCCCGTGGCAGTTGCATGAACTGCCGTGCAAGAACGCATTTCTTCTCGTATGAAAACCCCCACGGAAAATCAGGGACGGAAGACTCTTGCTAAAAAACTACTGCCAGAGATCAAGCAAGGCAGAAAATACAAATACAAGAATAATGCGAAAAAAGTGCACAAACCGAAAGAACCATAAAAAGACCGTGAACATATCTCGTGCAATACGCACCAGCTGCCATGACAAGTACGCAACACTATTATTAATAGACTAAACTATTCATAATGGCTGCTGTAAACGAGAGGCCGGTTCTCTTCCGCAAGGTTACGAGCACTTACTACACCATCAGTTAGTTCCTTTCTCATGTACACATCTTCAAGGGAGCAGTGGGGCCCATCAACATAATAATCAGACATATTCACTCATGGCAACGGCAACGAACGGTAACAACACGTGATTCACCCTTTTCATAACTGCACACCCAGACTACGACTACAGCAGGTTTATGTTTTCCGAAAAAAAAAATGAGTGCAGTTTCTACACTAATCCCAAGTGATTTGTCCCGAAACAACGTGGATGCAGTCCTAGGAAATCAATGCAACTCGTTTTCTGTGACAAGCTACTTGGATTAGGTGTAGTGTATGATCATTTCCGCCATAGGAAAATGGGTGCGCCGACCCACGTACTACAGTACACCTACTGACAAAACAGTTCCTATGAACGGCAGGGTGAGAATTGCCACAAAATAAGAAAATGCGACCCTGCTGTCTGTAAGTTTCGGCAGTACTGTAGTGTAGAACTCTCCCTTTCCTACCCAGGAAATCCAACCTAAAGGCAGCACGCAGAGATTGCACTGGAAGCTAAGAAAATCCCATCAAGCTGTTGTGAAGTTTTCTGGAAGTTCCAGCAGTAGTATAGAACAGTAGTTAGAACACTCCTCTTCCCGAATAAGAAACCCGGTATGGGGCGTTACCAATCCCCACTAAGAAAAGCAACCTGAGATTTAACATGAGACTAAGAAAATCCGACGAATTATCTCGACGAGTGCTACAGTAGATTTGGCAATGATAAAGAACACTCCGTATCCTATTAATAGGTTTTTTTTTCGACGCGTGCTACGATAGAGGTTTACCAACCATTGTGCTTTTCTTCAAGGTTTCTCAATTCGGGAGCTTAAGACATGATCCTCCCCAAAACTGATTTCGAGAAAAACAAAACTGCTACCGGATGAAAAACCTCATCGTGGCCTAGGTACACAACGAGAATCACGCAAAAAAAAAAAATGTCCTACCTGGTATTATTTATTTTTTTCCGGCAATTTTGGGTCAAGAAGGCCCGTCCTTCAAAAAAAACAATTGGCACATATTGCTACCTCTATCGCTGCACGCGCCATCCACGGTAACAAACATCAACAGCGACCAAGAAAGGAACCTGAGAATTCACAGGAAACTAAGAACTCCGAAGCAGTTATCTTGAAGCTACGGTACGGTAGCGTGGGGCACTCCCTATCCCAACAAAGACGCCCAGCCTTTCACGGCTTCATCAACAGCCACAAAGAACAGCAAGCTGAGACTTCATACGAAGGAAGCTAGGAAACTCTGGCGTGCGAGTTATCTTGCAAGTTACAGTAGTGTAGAACAATTCCTATCCCAATTTAGACATTCAACTTACGGCATCATCAGCAGCTACTACGAAAGGCAAGCTGAGAATTCACAGGAAACTACGAATTCCAACGTCGTTCTCTTGACGTTATAGTACCCCTGATCCCAACTAAGACATCCAGCATACGCCATCATCATCATACGGCATACGGCATCAACAGCCACTAACAGCGACCTGCAGGTACAGCAGTAGTGTAGAACAAATTAAATCCCATTTAAAACATCCAGCTTACGGCATCAGCAGCAGCCACTAAGAAAGGCGAGCTGAGAATTCGCAGGAGATTACGAATTCCGACGTAGTTATGTTCAAGTTCTACAGTATACCAGGTACCTGGAAATGGTGCACAACACTCCTTATCCCATTACGATACCCAGCATACGGCATCATCAACAGCCACCAAGAACAGCATACTGAAAATTCATACGATAGGAACTCAAGAAACTCTGACGCAATGGTTGTCTTGAAGTTACACTAGTGTAGAACACTTGATGTCCTAATGAACACATTCAGCTTACGGCATCATCAGCAAGTCACTACGAAAGGCGAGCTGAGAATCCATAGTAAGCTAGGAACTCCGAGGCAGTTATCTTGAAGCTACAGTGGCGTAGAACACTCATCTCAACTACGACATCGAACCCACCGCATCAACAGCCACCAACAACAGTTGAGCTGAGATTTTCATAGGACGCTACGAAACTCCGGCGTAGGAGTATCTTGCAGATACAGTAGTAGTGCACAACATTTCATGCCCCAACCAAGAAATCCCGTCTAGCGGTAGCATCAGCAGCCACGAAGAAAATCACACTAACGTTCACCGAAAAAAGAGAAAAGTCCTACAGTACTCACTTATCTTGTAGGTAAAAGTGGCAAGAAGATGTACTGATCCAAAGTAAGAGATCCAGTCCAGCGGCAGCAATCAGCAGCCACACAGAAAAGCAAGCTGAGAATTCATAGGAAACTAAGAAACTCCGACGTACGAGTTATCTTGCAGCTACAATAGCGTAGAACAATCCATATCCCAACTAAGATATCCAGTCTAGCGGCAGCATCACCAGCCACAAAGAAAACCGAACCGAAGGTCACAGAAAAATAAGAAAATCCTGCTCAAGATATCTTGAAATTACAAGTACTGAAAAACACTCCTTATCCCAGCCAAGACATGTAGCCTACGGCAGCATCAGCAGCCACTAAGAAAAGCAACCTGAACTCACAGAAAAATAAGAAAATCCTACTCAGTCATGTCGAAATTACAACTACTGAAAAGCACTCTCTTTTCAATCGCCAGCACTCCCGTTCAGTAGCCGTTGTCTCTGTGTTGCTTGAGGACCGCCTCTAAAGACATCAAAAAAACAACAGACGCCAACCGAAGCCAACCACAAAAAGCATCCCAAGACACCCCCGACGATATCGCCGTATCACGTACCATGGTAGACCATAACATCAACCAGCGAACAAACGAGCAAAAAATCCCCCTCACTATCCGCGAACCCCCTCCCTAAGAGCTCCAAATGTCATGAGAAAAACTCCCCGCTCCTGCCCTCACGCTCCCACCACCCTCACCACAACCACACCTCCCCCCACCTCTCCAACATCCCCCCTCTACCCGGTCTATGGCCGTGCACATCCCCCGCCCTTCATTCGACTCGCCGAACACCTCCAGGCGCCAATCATAGCGCGTGATGCACGCCATGTCTACCTGGTCGGTGAAAACTCGGCGTGCTCCGTCCTGACATTGAATGGGCGTCAAGGTCTACGCTCTGGCAGAGTCACGACCACGCATGCAATGGGTACAATCCCCCCCCCCCCAAGCCCGCCCCCCGTCCCCTCCCGAGCGCGGAATCATGCCGACCGCTGAGAACGGCGCACACGCGTCGAACATTGGCAGATCGCATCGTTTTTCACATTGGCTGATCGCATTGTCTACACATTGGCTGTCTCGGTGGGGCTTTCCAAACCCGCCTTGACCGCAGCTTACACGTCGGCTAATCTCATTCGTCTAAACATTGGCAGATCGCATTGTCTCGGCGGGGCGTTTAAACCCCGCCTTGACCGTGAGGGCGTGCTGCACCTGAACCAACGTCAGCCCCCTCGTCTCCACCATGTAACGCTGTCTCAAAAAAATACGTAGACGGACGAAAACGCAACGAAGTGCACCAAAGAAAAAAAGACACAAGAGGCCCGGGTAAAGGCGACGGAGGTTTATTGCATGAAACAGACGCGTTTGTAAAAAAAGTTTCCTAGTCGTATTACGTGTACTGCGAGAATATTGTTAGTATTTTTAACTCACTTGTGTGGTGCGTACGTGTTCGCGAAAACTGGCATCAAGAAGCAGAAGAACAATCAAAACCAGGGCATACTGCCAGTATACTGCCAGTGCACTGATCTGGCAGCGTGCTGCTACTTCTAGTATACTGCCAGTATAGTTTACGGGTAGTATACTGTTACTGCCAGCGTACTGCCAGTATCCTGTACGAGCAGTATACTGCTAGTACACTGTCCCGGCAGTATTATGTCATAATGCTGCCACAATGCGGCCAGTACAGAATACTGGCAGTATCCCCGTACAGTTTACTGATACTGCAATATACTGAAACTAAAAAACATGCCGACAGTACACTAAACTGCCAATACAACACACGGCGACGAAATCAAAACTACTCTGTACTCACGTGCGCGAAGATGTTGGCGAAAATCGCGACCACGAAGAAGCAGAAGAACATGCAAGAGTAGCCCCCGATGTCTTGCTGCCATCGAAAAAACCAACACACACATGACACACACATGACACACATGTACGCCCATCGGGAATGGGTGGAGGGACAACATAAGGGGGTAGAAGAGCAGCGGGGCGCAAGCGGCGACCGTTGCTTGCGGTGTCAGCGCCATCATACGCGCATTGCCCGACGCGAGGCCCACATCTAATTATACACGAACGTGGCACCAGTACCTACCTCTAAGATGGCGCCGACATACATCTTGTCGAACGCGGGTACGCGGAGGGCCGTCGAGATATTAGCCCAGCTTTGACAGAATGGTTCAGCACAGTAAAGATCGAACTTGGCTGTATGATAGAACTAGGCATACGGCAAGCATTGTAAGTTTCGTCTTTCCGACGCAAGATTCCAAGAAACTCTCACAAATTATCGCCTTTCAGTTTTCTAACCTTTGCCAAAAAAAATATTAAGTCAGCAGCAATAGAGGAAAATGAAAACTCAGCGCGCAACACTAAGCAAAGAGATAGAAACAAAAAAAAAAACACGAAAAAAACTAAAGATTTCACAGTACGTTACGCATTTTTTTTTTAACGCTCATTCACCGCGAAGGGTAGCACAACCGTCTCGGAATATGGACTCATCAGTCTAGTATTATCTACCAGGTAGTTGATTTACAATCACTAGGCATGAGTACGAGTACGGTCGAGGACCTTATCCTAGAAGCGGGGGACTACAATATGCGACGGCAATCAGGTCGTTAGTTATCGCTGGTTTATCGTATATTCACGTCGTCACTATGAACAGCATACCACCGTAAATATCGGGGAAAGTTACAGGGAACGCTCCAAGGAACGCTCCTGTATGACGCCCGTGTCGGTACGACAACCTGTAGAGTGTCAATACCGCACAGGTAGCAAAGCGTGCTGTAGATACGATCGACATAGCCGGCGATCGGTGGCACGCCGGGAACACCTCCGCCATGAGTACCCACACCATCGCCCCCGATACAGAGCCAACCATGCACTAGAGGATTATCATACCTACCTGTGTCAAAATCGGCTCCATGACAGAAACAAACATAAACGGCTTTAGAGCGTTCCGATATATATATATATATATATATTGCTACATCTCAAGATGACATAACGTTACATGTGTTGATTATATGCGTGAAATGATAGCAAAATGAAACCCATGCTAGTATATAGCGCGACCCAATCAACACCAATGGTCGATCACCGCGGGGGGTCACGTTTTTTTTTTCTTTAGAACTCTCTTTAGAATTCTCTTTGGAACTCTCTTTAGAACCCTCTTTAGAACTCTCTTTAGAACTCTCTTTAGAACTCTCTTTAGAACCCTCTTTAGAACTCTCGCTCACCACGAGGGGAAGCATGACCACCACTATCGCACAGGTGGCGAAGTGTGCCGTAGACACTATCGAGATAGCCTGGGCTCGGTGGCACGTCGGGAACACTTCCGCCACCAGCACCCATACCAATGCTCCGAGGCTAACACTATAGGAAGCCGTAAAGAGATACAGGCCAAACAGCGCCCACCATCGCCCTTCCGTCCCCAACCCAAGAACGCCACCAGTGGTAAGCATTGCACTGCTGATCAGCAGGATCCCCAGGCCTGTCGCGCCCAAACAGCGGGCGGCGGCGTAAGAAATAGGAGCAATCAATAACGAGTTGTCTGTGCCGGGGGGGGGGGGGGGGGGGGGGGGGTCTCCATTATTTTGATGCTTTGGCTAATGTAAATGCACGACTAATTAGTGTATACATGACTATTTCATGTGTGCCACTTTTGGTTTAATATCTTCGTTTTGTCCTGAGGCATTCTTCTACTCCAGAGTGACAAGTGGAACCTGTTGTCCTGTAACCACGGACTTGATTAGGCGATTACGCCAGTTAATGTGAGAACAACAACAATATATGGGGATAAGAGAGGTTGGATAAAACAAAAAAAAGCCGTGTTCGGATAGAGGATACGTCAAAGTTTTAGAGCCGTGTATTGCTGTAGAGTGGTCGGTGTCACGTGCCCGGGTACTTGCGCGGCGGCTAATTTGTTTTACCCAAGAGACTTTTTTTTATGTTATCGCATCTGGTGTCGCTCATAGAAACGAACGCCTGCGAAGTCTGGTGTCGCTCATAGGCACTAACGTCGGGACCGGCACCGCCCTACGGCGGGAGCATGAGTGTGTTTGCTCACCGTAGCAGAGCTAGAGCGGCTTTCGTCCGACGGGGTATAATACATGGCGATTTTCACCGCACTCAATCAGAACCCCTCGCTAACGGGCACCGCATTGACACGAACTTCTTACCGCAGAGCAACAGCAACTTTCACCCGACGAGGTACATGGCAACCGCACTAAACTGGGTACCCGCACTAACGGGCGCCGCGCTAACACGGACTGAGTACCGCAGAGTAAGAGCAGTTTCCATCCGACAGGATACATGGCAACTGCACTAAAGTGGTGACCCGCATTTACGGGCACCGCACTAACACGTCTTGCTTACCGCAGAGCAAGAGCAGTATCCGTCCTACGGGGTGCATGGCAACCGCATTAAACTGGTACCCGCACTAACAGGCACAGCACTATCACGGCCTGCTTACCGTACAGTAAGAGCGGCTTTCATCCGACGGGGAACATGGCAACCGCACTAAACTGAGGCCCCGCGCTAAAGGGTGCCGCACTATCGCGATTTTCTTACAGAACAAGAGCGGCTTTCGTCCGACGGGATACATAGCAAAAATCATCTCTGGGGGGGGGTCGCACTACACTGGGTCTCCACACTAAAGAATACCGCAATCGCGGTTTGCTTGCCGTAGAGCAAGGCCGGTCGTCGTTCGACGGGGTACATGGCGAGAATGACAGCGTTGGCCAGTAACAAGCTGCAGGATGCCCTCCTGGGTCGGCAATACCCGCACTAAACTGGGGTCACACGCTTCAGGGTACCGCACTGAACTGGGGTACACACTACAGGATACCGCACTAACGCGGTTTGCTCACCATAGAGCACGACCGGTTTATGCCCGACGGAGTGCGCGGCGAGAATCCGCGCGATGTGACCAAAACCGAACCAAAATTACCCCCCCACCCTTACAAAAGGCAACCGCATTATCGCAGTTTTCTTGCCCAAGGGCAGGAGCGTTTTCCGTCCGACGAGGTACACGGCGAGCATGATCACGGTGGTCATTAACCTGCTGCAGGACGCATTTCCGAATGGCGTTACCCGCACTAAACTGGGGTCTTGCACTACAGTGCATCGCACTAAAATGGGCTCCCGCACTACAGCGCATCGCACTAAAATGGGGCCCCGCACTACAGCGCACCGCACTAAAGGGTACCGCACTATCGCGGTTTACTTACCGTAGAGCAAGAGCGGTTTTCGTCCGACGGGGTACATGGCGAGAATGACCGCGATGGCCATCACCAGCTGCAGGATCCCGAGCACCGCCAGACCCACATCCACCGGGATGATATCGATGTCCGCCAAAAACACTCCTGATGAAAGGAGCAAGCATAAAAAAAGTTCAGCACCAAAAAATGGTAGCATAAGTGCATGTAAAGCTGTATACTGCTCTCACCACCATCATCATCATCATCATCATCATCATCATCATCATCATCATCATCATCATCATCATCATCTTCATCATCATCATCTTCATCATCATCATCATCATCATCATCGTCATCATCATCCTCAGAATCATCATCATCATCATCACCATCATCATCATCATCATACATCATCATCATCATCACCATCATCATCATCATTGTCATCAGCATCACCATCATCATCATCATAACCATAATCATAATCATCATCATCATCATTATTTCAAGCATGATCACCTCCATAGTAGAGAATCGCCGTCATCCCCGAGGCCTGCTCGAACACCATCAGTCCGGCGGTAAGCAGCAACGCCGCGCGCATGCCCCGATCTTTCGTCAGTGAGGGCAAATTCTTGACCGATCTCGCGACCGAAATCACGTCGTGCCCTCCTGCCCCCAGCGGCCCATACCCCTCAGGCCCGCCCCCCAAACCGTCAATACGCCCCCCGTTACCACCTCCATCAACGCCTCCATTTGAAACCCCCTTCACGCCTCCATTTCGCACACCGTTACCATTGCCCCGGGCAGCATCTGTGCCCGTTGCTGCGGCGCCATCGATAGAGCTGTGGGAGCTGTGGGAGCCGTGAGATCCGTTGCCACCGCCACCGTAAGAGGGGTGGCCTGGTGTGTAGGCTAAGACTTCGGTTAATACTTCGTCTTGGAGGGCTTGGACGTCGCGGGTGGTAGCAGTAGGGTTGGTGAACCTGAAAAATAAAAACAACAAAAGCAGATCATGCGAAAACACACACGCATCAATACCAGGTATAGCCAACTCCCAACCGCCTGAACCCACGAAAGTGGAGCAAAATAAAACAAAAAAAATCGTACATAAAAAAGGTCTATCAAGACGAAAAAGAAGAAACAAAAAAAAACACACACACACACACATGTATGTGTAATACTCGTACGCGTATACAGCCGGCAAAAATAAAAACGTATCAAAAACGGGAAAAAAAGTGCTGGCAAAAAACTTAATAAACAAATAAATAAAAACGAAAAATTGCTGCATGTATGTGCTCACCTTACAGCGTCGAGAATCTGGGTCTTGGAATATCTGTCCTCGCGTAGAAGCATGTAAAGCGGTGATTCAGGTAACCAGTGCAGGCACGTAAGAGATACGCCGGCGATAATGACCGCCCCGAAATAGCCTGGAAGAGAAAGGGGCACACGAAAGTTCATCGGTCGGGATTGGATTGGATTGAACTGGGTTCCTTCGTTTGATCATTCGTCGGAATTGGGTTGTTGCGCTCGTTCATTGGTCGGGATTGTAACGTCTCGTTCGTTCATTGGCTCGAAGATCCAAGCGGCAAGACCTAAAGGCGCACTATTATAGGTAAAGCGACACCACGGCGATGCCGATTGCCCCGAAAACGCTTGCAAGAGAAAAAAGGCACGGAAAGCTTCATTGGTCGAAATCGTATTGTCGCGTTCGTTCATTGGTCGGCATTGGACTGTCTCGTTCTTTCATGGGTCGAAAATGGATTGCAGCCTTCGCTCATTGGACGGCAATGGATTGCTTCGTTCATTGGTCAGAATAGGATTGACGCGTTCGATCATAGGTCGGGATCGGAAAGGAGAACGTGGAACGGCAAAAAGAGGCACATGAGGTACGTTGGTCAGGATTGGACTGCCGCGTTCGTTCATTGGTCGGGATTGGATTGCCGCGTTCGTCCATTGGTCGGAAGTGGATTGCCACGGTCGTTCGTTGGTCGGGATCAGATTGCCTCGTTCGTTCATTGGTCAAAATTGGATTTCCTCGTTCTTTCATTGCTCGTAATTGGATTTCCACGTTCGTCCATTGGTCGAAATATGAATGCCTCGTTATTTCATTCGTCAGGATTATATTGTTTTCTTCGTTCGTTGGTTATAATTGGATTGCCTCGTCCGTTCACAGATCAGAATTGGACTGCCTCGATCGTTCATCGGTCGGAAATGGACTGCGTCAATCCTTCATTGGTCGCCAACTGGATTGCTCCATAATTTCATTGGTCGGAACCTGGGATGCGTTGTCTGTTCATTGTTCTAAACTTTCAGGCAAGAAGCGCAGGCACGCTAGGCGATGGGATTGCTTACCGGAGTAAGGGCGCAATGCCTCTAAAAATAATACTACGGGCGAGGTATCGTTTCTTTGCTAGTTTTTTTTAATCATCAATTTAACGCTCCAGCTCAATCCCAACGTCTACCCTCCACGACCTTCTGGACAAAAGCCGTGATCACAGGCGTCTTCACTCCTCCCTCCGGGTACATGCCTACAGTGTTTACGCAGTGTTATCGCGCATAGGGTTCAGCATTCCCTCTTTTCAGCTTCGTGAGTTCATCGATGTATTCGTCGATTTTTTCTACCTCAAGCTCGCGCGCTTTCCGCTCGTCAAATTTATAGGCACAAAAAAAAGTTCCTGCGAATATGCATACGAGCACGAGTATGCACCCGGTAACACGTCAACCTATGGCCTCGACGTTAGCAGGGACACGAGTCACCTAATACTCCATCGGGGGCGCCGATAATGGGACTATCAACACCTAATCAATACATCTCAAGGAGTAAAGAGAGGAGGCTTAAAAAGACACGGGAACCGAAGGACACGCCAGCTAGCGCTGGATTGCGAATGCAACCGACTTCAATCAACACACGACGGGCATGAAAAAACGTGGAAGTGTGGTGGTCTTGACCCCTTTAGAGCCCCCGAACCCCTCCCCATACTATATCCAAGTATTTTTGTCCCCAAAACGGGTTTCCAGTTGTAAAGGGGTTCAGCTTTATTTTGCCACATCCGTCGGAGGATGAACAAAAAAATAATAACACTGATAACAAAAATAAACTAGAAAATCACGGGACCGTAGAATGCATCTCTCACTCCAAAGTGTGTCTGCCGGTGAGGGTACCGCCCACGATGTAGGACACAAATCACCCGCAAAACCCATGGACAACTTCACCGATACCACGGTGAAATATTCTACGGTTGCTCGCGTCAAAGGGTGTACCATTAACGGGGTGCAACTGCGGTATATATACGGAGATATCGGAGTTCCAACGTGCTCACCCCAGCGTGTGTTGGTGGGGTGGGGATGCCGCCGACGATGAAGGGCACGATCAACCCGCAAGACCATGGCCACCTTTACCGATACCGTGGCAACATATGTTCTACTCGTTGAAGCACCCTAGCCCTAACCGTAAGGGTTTTACCCTACCGAGCGAGGCTACAGTGACGGGGGGTTACTTTTAAAACCTTGTCTAGCAAAGGCTCGGGGTCACTCGCGCGAGTGACCGGCCCCCTCGTTCCTTTTTCGGTCTTTCGCTTTCGCGCTCTTCTAATGAAGTGACATCAACCCGCAATGGAATGATCAGCTACGCCGCGCCAAATAAATCTCCCGAAGTCCATTTTGTCGGTGAGGTTCGAAGTCACTCGTGCGAGTATGGTATGATATGGTATGATGTCATATCATATCACATCTTATCACATGATCTAACCATATGATATGATATGATATCATATCATATCATATCATATCGCATCTTATGATATGATCTAACCCTATGATATGATATCATACCATATAATATGATATGATATGATATGATATGATATGATATGATAGCTCAAATCCAACAGTGCAAAAGGGAATGGCCCTAAGCCTAACCCCCTACAGGAGCTTCGGTCTTCTCCTAACCCTAGCCCTAGCCCTAGCCCTAGCCCTAACCCAAACCTTAACCCTAACAGCGCGGTGTCCCTCTACTTCAGAGGGGGGGAGGGGGGGGGAGCGCATGCTCACTCACCCCAGAGCGTGTTGTCCAGGATGCCACCGATGATGTAGGACACAATCATGCCGCACACCATCGACAACTTCACCGACACCGTAGCCCTGTCCTTGAACGAGGCGGTAACGGTTTCTCGGAGGTACATCGGACCGCAGCGCAGAGACAATCCTAGCCCGACACCATATAAACACCTGCCAAGACGAAAACAACGAGAGACATAAAAGAGAAAAAAGAAAGAAGAAAGAATGCGGGGGCGGGGGGGGGGGGGCACTATTACGAGAGGATCCAGCTTCGACGAAAAGGTTGAGAGTGGCGGCTTCACCGGCGTCGTTGGTGGTCCTGTCCTAGTAACAGGCCGTAACGGCTTCTCGAAGGTGCATCGGCCCACAACGTAGAGATAAAAGCTCAGCCCGATGCCATACAAACACCTCCCAAGATAAGAGATGAGATGAGAAAGAAAAATAAAAGCAGCATGTTGACTGCGATTTCGTCACAGAATGTTGACAAGAGACACACGAGATACATAAAAAATACTGGCAAGCCCAGAAATATCTTGGCCAAAAAAGTATATACGTATAATATTGGCAAGTCCAGAAATATCATGGTAAAAAAAAAGGCACTGTACCCCCCTGTTGTAGCATCAGAGTTAAATCGACACACGACGCGTATGAAAATACGTGGAAGTGTGGTGAGCTAAAGCTTGATTTTTCCCCATCCGCCGGAGGATAAAAAAAAATAAAAAAAATCAGTGAGAAATATCTTGGCCAAAGCATGCTACCGTACAATGTCCCAACCTGAGTTATCCCGCCACCTTGCGAAGGTATAACGCCATGCGGTCCTAGGGACCGACTGCCGGTATGCAGAGATGCCTCTGGGTTTGCACTGGTCACCTACACGAAGGTTGTTTTGGATGCTTTATATCTTGTACTACTGTAGTGTTTTGCTGCCCGCCTGGTGACTTCCGAGCGAAGGGGGCGGGCTCATCGTAGCTCACTGAAAAACAACAGTATGAAAAACACGTCAGTTGTGAGTACCATAAATGGTTAGGGTCGATACTCATCTTTGCAAGCTGCGTCAAACACCGGCCGCCCGTTCTTATAGATGTAATACTCTTTGGATATATATGGCTCCTATGGGTATATATCATTACTCAAATTGATCCGATTTTTACCAACAATAACAACAAACATATTAGCATATTCAGGCAGCCGATAACGCGTGTCAGGCAACGAGGGTACACTGACGGTGATGCTTCCATGCACAGATTGATTAAAGAAACGAACGTCATCGCATCACCTTGGTCACCCAGGTGCTATTAATAGCTAACACTAAGGGGAGTCGCCGACCTCTATCCTATACCGGTCGCCCCGGTGGCGTATCAGGTTATCCTCGAGCCTGGTATAGGTCAGTTTAGTGAGTTCGAGCCCCCCCGAGTGCATACTCGTACAAATTCGCTAGGACTTTTTCTTGAGCACAAATTGACTTGAGAAAAGCGCGAGAGCGTGACTTAGCAACACACTCGACGAACAATCGACGAGCAGTGGGATTGCTGAACCCTATGCGCGATAAACATTGAAGACAAGAACCAGGGGGAAGAAGGGACAACACCTGTGACCACGGCTTGTCCAGAAACTGGAAAGTACAAGTGTGAGAGAACAAAAAAGCAAAAAAAATCCTTGACGAGGACATACACACCCCGTAACACGCGGCATCGGAGTGCCGCACACGGCATGCAAACATGAGCTTCGAAGAGAGGTCCTCGATCTCACAGATTTTTTCTGCTTTACATACAACGCCGCAAGGGGTAGAGGGGATTGATTGCCACAACAACGAACAACATGCCCTTACCTTCCCGCCGCGTAAAGGGCGACATTCCATACGCTAGTCCACCACATCAACCCCGACGAGCCCTCTAGAATCGCGCCGCAGATGCACAGGATGTTCACCAATCGAATCTCCGTCTTTCGACCATGGACGTTCCCAATCTGCAGGGTACGTAAAGTCAAGTGCGAAGGGGGGGGGGGGGGGGGGGGGGGGGGCGGCACTCCGTCAAGGGGCCAAAGAAAAGTCCTGCGGGCAAATTACATGCGTGGTAACCTATCTGTGGTCTGCCAAGTACAGAACCTCTGTCTCATGCCCATGGGAGTTCCCAATCCGCAAGCGTGAAGTACGCGGGGGGGGGGGGGGGGGTGAGCGATGGAACGCCGGTCTGTAAGTAGGGCACAAGAACTGGCCTTCGGATAATTACGCCTACTTCGTATGTGACTGAAAAAAGTGTATCAAGGGTGTCAACGAATAGAACCTCCGTTTTCCGACCATGAGAGTTCCCGATGTGGAGGCGTGAAGCGAAATGCGAAGGGGGGCGGGCGAGGGGGTGTACTCAATCTGTGCATGGCCGTAGTCGTATGACCATAGACCCTCGCATCCCTACTATGCTGGGACGGAGCACGTCGGGTTTTCACCAACCAGGAAGAAGGGGGGGGGGGGCGGTTCTAGGCCAAAAGCTACTGTACGTTCCTCCTGGCCTTGCCCCTGGCAGGGTCACCGGCCGTCCGAGAATGCGGTAGGGCGTGGTGGCTGAGGTGGCTTGGCACGTGCGTACTTGCCTGGTATGTTTGCTGTACATAAAGTACGCACCTGGTACGATCACCAATGTACCGCTGCTGCCTGGTAGGTGAGTGTCATGCACATATTGCACGTTCTGCTGTTGCGTCTATATGCGCGTACCTCCTGGTGGGCTACTGGTGAGCTACTGGTGGGTCAACCCACGCTGGGGGTACAGCAGAAGCATCTGAGCTCCCATAGTAACATGAGGAGCTCAGTAAATATCCCACCCAAAACATGACTTCGAAGGCATTCGTTCGCGCAAAAAAAACAACCAAACCCAAACATGACTTCGAAGGCATTCGTTCGCGCAAAAAAAACGACCAAACACATGTACCTGGTATGCGTTAGTCCTAAAACAACTAAAGTGGTAAAGTGATCACTGAAACCGAAAGTTTCGCACTTGAGGATCTCAACCGCACTATAGAGGTCAACCAATCAGAACGTCAGAACGTCAGAAGGTCAACCAATCAGAACGTCAGAAACGTTTGGCCCAAAAAGCCCAACCTCTACCTACCGTAGGATGGCTGGTATTGCATGTATGGTGTTGCATGCATGTGCTGAACCTCGACGCCTCCACGTAATCAGCACGAACCTCTCAGAAAGAGCCAGCGGCCTCTGGTATGATTTTGGCCAACCAATCAGCTGCAAGAACCGTAGTTTGAATTACGAGCCAAGAAGCAAGGCCGGCTTTATGGATTTCCCGACGGAGCCACCCCGGGGTTGCCAGAAACACCCAGTACGCGGCGGCTGCGACTCGGCGTGGCATAAGACCCAGCGTTCCACTGGTTGTGTCACCCACCCTGTCTACCCAGGCGGCAAGGCGGAGCTAAGAAACTCTCTTGAGTCGCGAGACCATGACACGTTTTGTACTGAAGATGATAGAGGGGACAATAACTCTGATCGAAACTATTCGTTATAAAACGTAGAGGCCAGACTGCCGCTACATTGCCACCCAAAAGCGCTTTCTGTGCTATTTGAAGAAGAAAAAAAAAAGGATATAGTTCAGCTTCAAGATCGAAAACACAACCACAACTCATCCGTACAAGCTGCGTGTGATGCTTCCTTCCATCGAGCTTTTTACGGGGGGTGCATACTCTCGTCAAGGATACAGGTCGGCGACTCCCCTGTTGACGCCAGGGCTAACAGGACTAACACGTAGACAGAGAGAGAGAGAGCCGTCCGGCACACGGAAACTATACAACCCGCATTGAGGGGGGCAAAAACAGACAGCTGTGCAAGTATAAACCAAGTAGGGCGTTGTTTTGGGCTTTCCAACTATGCCGTAATACGATCACTTTCGAAGTGATCTACATTACTCTGCGGGGGTTCTCACACAAGCGCGCTAAGTACCAAGTTACCGTAGTCTCAAGCAAAGTCCACGTGCCGACTGCAGACCCGCTCTATTCCCAATGTACTCGTATACGCGGCGGCCAAGCCTACGTACCCACCGTAGATAAACTATATACGATATACTCCCTGTGTACCCCCGGTATGTGTGGCAGGCCATCAGGTGAAATAGGGATCATGTCTAGGGCAAAAAAATAGCAAACCTTACCTGGCGGCCGATTATCCCTCCAATGGTGCCGCCGATGGCAGAACAGGCCACGAGGATGCCCAGAGCCTCCCCATGGTTTGCAAGGTACACGTACACTGACGATGCGTCTTCCGCGCCTCTGCCCTTTATCATGAGAACGGTCCACGCCGTGATGCCGAAGTCGTATCTGCCCAGAACAAAAAACAAAGTTGCATAACACGCAAAATCAAACACGCCTTTTGTAAATGTGCTTCGTTTTCCCGTAAAAAACACAGTCAAATATCGGAAGCACCCCGTGAGCTTTTATCAACAGCGCGGTCTACGCCGTAGAGCCGAAACTGGGCATCCCCACGAAAAAAAAAAAACTGAATCGCTAAGAGAAAATACTTCATGTAAAAAAAAAGGAACTAACAACTAATTCGCATAAGACGCAAACCAAGACAAATATATGGTAAATGTGCTTCGTTTTCCCGTAAAAAACACCGTCAAAAACCGGAAGCACCTCGTTAGCTTTATCAACAGCGCGGTCTACAACGTAAAGCCGCTGTTATACTGGCCTACTGGCGCTTACTAGCCTACTTTCCCGCATTTGCCTCTATTTATTTTGCATATGGTGTTTCCGTATGGTACATATGCGGCTCTGGGCCAAGAAGGTACGCAGTCGTTGCCGATTTCCGTCATCCTTCGTTCCGTGCCTTGAGCACGTACGGCTCTTTTCATTACAACATACTTTTAACACTCCATTTTTTCCTTGTGTTGCGCTCTCAGCTAGGGGTCTTCAGCCTTTTAAAATTTTCTGTTTTGCTTTCGTTAGCCTTGATACTGGCTTTCTATTAGCCCTGATACTAGGTCTAGACCTTCAAGGTGATGTCTTCGCCCAGGCGCAAGTTTATGCTGCCCTAAGCCGTGCTCAAAATAAGCGATCTGCCATGTGCCTCATTTCCCCATCTCATGCTCTCAACGGCATTCCTCATGCCGCAAACGTTGTCTATGACCCTTTCATGGAAGCTACGACTGGAATCGTTCGCCAAATCCCACCCTTACGTCACCTGCGCCCCCTTCAAGGTTATCACCGACCGCCATCACCGCCTACACCTTCGTGGACTATTTGCCGCGATACAGGAAACGCCTCTTGCAGGTTTCGCACCCTCGCACGCGGTCTTCTCGGCGACTCTAACCTTCACTCCCAGGTTCGACGAGAAATTGTTCATTAACTCGACGCCAACCGTCGTATTGATACATTTCGAGCAGCGATAACATCCGGACTGGCGTTGAACAATTGCCCATCCTCGGAGATCACCCACGTCTTCACCAATCTTACGACCATTGCCTTGAGCTCACGTCAATTGTTGCAACCTACATGGGACACCCTGAGATACTCGCTGCGCAACTAATTTGCGGCAGGATGGAGCACCGGTCCTTCACTGGATCACCCCCGCCAAACGTACCAACAGCCAACAACGACACCATCCACTTACTCTCCCAACCAATGTCCAAACATCACGACTCCATCACTATTACCTTCCCGCCATTCCATTCACTCGCTGATGCTCTTCCCACAGGTGCTCAAGTCTTGACTACATCGGTGTGCTTCCACCACTACTCCACGCCCCCCCCTTCGCCTTCCACGCTCGGGCGTGTCGACCTCGAAGACTGCCTATGTCTTCACTGCATGGGCGTGCTTCCTACACGTCACCTTGCCCTATCCTTCGCGCTCCTCGCTCGGAGTAACAACCTACGAGGGTTGCCTACAACGATCCGCCCTTTGCTGTTCTTCATGTACGAACTATATGTATATCGTCATCAGTGTTAGCCGATATTGGTGTTCTGCTCTGTGCGGGTACATCTTGGTCTTCGTTGTGGGCAGTTTCACTCCTGCCGCAGCAGCGTTTTGGCTTCATTGCTTCATTGTCATTGGCCTCAGTTGCTTTGTGGTCGGTACTCAACGCCAACATTTTTCCTCCTCGGTCGTGCGCATGGTTCTTCGCTGTACGACGTGTCTGTTCTTCTCTTCCCTCCGCCGCGTGTTTTTCTATGCTGGTGATTTTACGGTGTCCGCGTTACGTTTTCTTGAGCATACTGAAAGTAGCCCATTCCTATGTTTCTAATTTTCGGGGCGATGCCTTCCGCATTCACCTCAATTTTTCGTTTCAGGCACTGCTTCACTTAGTTTGTGGGGGCACAGCAAACGTGCTTCAGATGCCGCCCTTGCTTTTTTCCCTTCTCTCGGTTCTGCTTCGGGGCAGTACAGTCACAATTGGTGCGGGGTGGGTGATGTGTTATGTGGTTCAAAATAGTGTACCTATTCATGCCGTCGTGCAAATTGTGTATTTTTCGGGTGTGTGCCATTTGCGTGCAGTTTACTCCTTGCGCGGGAGCTTTTTAGGTACATCGACCTCAGTCGCGGCCTTGCCTACGCAACCCGAACGCCGACGTCTTCGTTCTTCATAATGGTGTGACAGTAGCTGGGTATGTTCCATTTTCTGATTCACGTTTTCTGGTGCATACTGCATGTACACCAAGTATATTGGTGATTTGCTTGTTGTTAGCGATGTCTTCTGCTCTCAGCCCAGCATTTCGTTCCAAGTTATGCCTCCGATGGGTTAGTGCAGTCTCCTTAGCTCGCCGTCCTTCCGGTTATGCTCCCTTCTCTGCGCACCCATAAGTACACGCAGTTGGCCTTATTCTTCGAGTTTTGCTCCCTCCCCCGCGTTCATTTCCATGTTTCCTTTACTACGCTTTCTGGGGCATTCTGCTGTCGATATTCCATTTTCTTAGCGATGCCTTCCGCATTACGCTCTTTATGTGGTTTGTAAGACTTCCTTCATTCTCTCAAGTTATGCCCCATCCCCCGCGTGCTTTTTTTTTTTTCGGGATATGTTACGTTTTCTACTTTACGTTTCAAGGGGCAAACTGTTTGTAGAAACCCCGAGTATATATGCGAATTCCTTTTTGTTAGCGATGGCTTCCGCATTGAGCTCAGCGCTTCCTTCCAAGTAATTTTTCCCATGGGTTAGTGTAGTCTGAATAGCTTGCCGTGCTTGCGATTATGTTCCCTTCCCTGCGCCCTCGGTCGCAGTGCACGTAGTTTTTATCATTCTCAAGTTGTGCTCCCTCCCCCACGTGCACTTCTATGCTACGTTTATTACGTTTCCTGAAGCATTCTGCTGTCAGCGTTCAGTTTTTTTGGTGATGCCTTCCGCATTACGTTCTGTATGTGGTTTTGAGAACTCTCTCCCTTAGGTCAGTGCAGTTTTAAGTTTTCCCAGGCGTACTGCTGTCGAGATTCCTTCTTCTTAGCGACGCCTCCCGCGTTACGCTCTGCATGTTGTTTTGAAAAGCTTCTCCCTTAGGTTAGTGCTGCAAGGGTTGCATCCCTCCCTTCCCTGCGCTCCATTAACTAACAACCGTTTGCTTTTCGGCAATGCCTTGGCTCAAGCGAGCATAATTTCATGCAAAGAATTTGCCCAACATGCGTTACACTGTCTTCAGGACTGGACCAATCCAGTTAACCCCTTTACAACTGGAAACCCGCCTTGGGGACAAATTTACTTGAAGTTAGTGTAGGGAGGGATTTGGGGGCTCCAAAGGGGTTAAGGCTGCTGGCGTAAGAACATTATCAACACGCTCGCGCAACTCTTCACGCTGCCGTGCAGCTGCAATTACGCGTTTTCAGCCATGATGACGATGATGCCGTTCCCTGCTTTCACTTTCGGCTTTCACTTGCCTTCCGCATTCATGTCGCTTTTCGGTGCTTCTTTTGTATGCCTCTTTTTCTGCATTTTCCCCCACACTTCCACATTGTCCATTTACATTGTGTCAACTGCCTGTTGGTGCTGTACGAAGTATAGCAATATCAGCTATCGGTTTCTGTTTTGAAGAGTGTCCCTTCCCTTCCCTGCGCTGAGAATGTTGCAAATTGCTCCTTCTCCGTTTTTTCCTCGCCAGGCTGTTGATCAAAATACATACCAGGTACTGGCATTAATATCACAGATGTATATTTTGGCATCGTCTCTTACCTCCGTCCTTCCTTATTGTCCTTCCAGGCCGACCGCAAAGCCCCTTGTACTGCACTATAGATATGCTAAAACACGCAGGGTGGTGGATGGGTGGTGGTCGGGGGGGGGGCAGCGCTAATCCCGACCAGAACCCTGTAACCCTAACCCTAGTGACCCTAGCCCTAAGGTTATAACCTTAGGGTTATGGGGTGATCCGTGCTTGGATGCCGTGGCTTGACAAATGCGGCCGTCGTGGATGCCGTGCTTGTGAAAGACGCACGTGCCATTCCATGGAGTTATCCTTAAGTTAACCCTAAGTTAACCCAATAACCCTATAACCCGGAACCCTAAGGTAACCCCAAGGTAACCCTCCTAACGTTATGGGGTGACCCGTGCCATCGTGGATGCTGTGTTTGGGCCGTCGTGAGTGCTGCGCTTTGGCCATCGTGCTTGCTGTGCTTTCGAAAAGACGCGCACCATTCCACGAAGTTTTTTCTCGTCTAAAACCCGTTCATGATGCACTGCTAATCGCGACAAACTCTCAAGGCCCTTTCGGGCAGCAGAGCTTACCAAATACCAGGCATTCTGCTGTGTAAGAGACGAAAGAGATTATCCCCACAATGGTTGAGTGCGTTTTGATGGGGGGTAGGGTTTAGGCATTCTTCCAACTATAGGGATACAGGGTTCAGTGTTGGAAGAAAGTAACATATAACGGGTTGCTTTCATTGATTGATCCATGCATGTTCGGTGAAAAGGTTTCAACACAGCAGTTGCTTATTTCATGAAAATATTTCAAGGACGTCACCCGTGAGTTCGACGAATTTCTTATTTCGTTTGTAGGCGTTTAGCGCAGCCGGTCGCCCCGGTGGTCTAGTGGTTACCGCCGAATGCTACGACAAGAATTGGTTCTGGGCCTCGAACCGAACCCCACGTGCGTCAGGCTTTTCTGAGATTATTGGCAAAAATAAAAAATACTCAGTAAAAGGAATGAAGTGGTGAGAGCGCCTATAATAGCACTGTGGATAGATGGGCCCAAGTCGATGCGAGTCGACGAGGGAAGAAATGGCTGGAACGTTCTCGCGACTAAAAAGAAGGTACGTACCGTAGTGGGGAGGGGGGAGAAGATCCTACTTTGTGACCCCTGAGCTGCGCTAAGGTTCGGGAGGGAGAAGGAGAAAGGAAAAGCGCTAAGATAAAAGAAGGGATGAAAACAAATACATATACCTGGTATATACATACCCTGGTACGTGCATGCTAAAAACCTGTACACATTTAATTACACGGAAGTTTCAGGATGGTCATGCCATAAGTATACCGCACCCTCGTTACGACCTCAAACCAAACCAGCCCTCACCCACAAGAGAGAGCAAGCATGCAGCTGGCGGCGCGAAGCATCAGGATCGACAAGTTCTTGCCTCCCAGAAAGTACTGGTTTTGGTGAGAAAGGGCGGCCACCCAACGGGTCAAATCCCGGTCTCCTACAAACAGCAACACATTCGTGCCTCCTTTGACGATGTCATAATTGTATGACAAAAGTCTAACAGCGAGTAGCCTAGGCCGGTCGGCCAGGGGGTCAAAACGCGGAGTACTCCTGCACTACGTACAACACGTGTCTCCTAGAAGCCATGATCGAATAGTCCTCACCCACTAGAGAGCAAGCATGGCTGGGACTGGGAGGGGGCTGGAGGCTGAAGGTGGAGCTGGCTGGAGCAGGCTATCAAGATTATCGCATTCCAGGCTGCCAAACCAATACTACGAACCATTGCGACAACCCCTCAACAAAGCAAAGATGTCTAGTAGGCATTCCAAGCACGGGAAAAAAGAAGGAAAACACGTTTGTCAAGGAGTAAAAAAGTGCTACCTCCTGACACCTGCGGTCAAAGAAGTCCACGGTTGGTCAACGAAACCGAACCATCCCAGTCCTCACCCGTAGAGCGCAAGCATGCAGCTGGTGCAAACCATCAAGATGGACACGTTCTTGGCAGCACGACTCCTTGCTTCCTTCGTCTCGGCGGGGCCGTCGACGCCATCGCCGTTCGCTGGTACTGCGTCCGCCGAGTCTGCCACCCCCTGCACCAAGGCCGTGTTCATGTCATCTGTCGACAATAGCAAAAACAAAAAAAAGTTGGAGGCGACCAAATGGTGGGCAGCCAAGCGTCACAACAGGATCCATAACAGCTACAACGTACAGTAAATAGAAGCATATAAAAACAAAAAATTGTATGATACTGTACGTATAAATGCGCGAAATTCAGAGGGCTTCCAATACATAGAAGCGTTTCCGTACGGGGGACGCTGAGTCAGTTTGTGTTGATGACATCTGCAGGCGAATCATAAATTCGTTGGAGGCGGAAACACGTGAAAGGGACCGGGGGACAGGAACGCGTCTTAAAAGTTGAAGATTCGTACTGCTGCTCTAGCTGGGAACTCGGATACTTTTGTAAATGTTGCCAACTGCGAGATACGGGTGTTGGTTGGTTGGTGGAAGGCACACAGCAGGAGCAGCTAAAAAGAAAAAGAAAAAGAAGTAATAGGTATAACACGTACTGGTATAAGATAACACGTTGGCAAAAGTTTTGGAGATTATCGTAAATTTTCGGCTTCACATATCCGGCTTCAGAATTCCGGCTTCACCCAGCCAGAGGGGATTTGTTCTTTCGTTTTTTCTTGCTCATTCCTCTATTATCTTCTCCCTCTAGTAGCCGTTACTCACATTCAGGGTCACTGTTAATAAGCAGGCTCATCCTTCCCCCCCCCTCCCCACTACGGCACGCGCCTTCGTTTTCATTGCGACAACACTTCAACAGCACTTTCTTCCCTCGTCGACTCGCGTCGAGTTATGCTTGCCCACGCAGTAAAGCGCTCTCGGCAGTTGGTGTCTCTGGAAAATCAAAATCTCCAAACCGATATTCGAACCCCTAACTCCGACCTCAATAGCGTTCGAGTCACCACTACACCATCGGGGAGACCGGCTTCGGTGGCCTTCTAAATCTGAAACTTAGCAACGCATGCAACAAAAAGTTACGATGTACGGTACCGGTCTTTCAGTACGAAGAAACATGGCGGATACATACTGTGACTGTCTACTGCGTACGTTGGAGGAAGGCATATCTACTGTAAAGCAAACAAAAAACGACGCATTAATTTCGGACATTTTCGGCTTCAGATTCCCGGCTTCACCTATCCGGCTTCACATCTCCGACGTCAAAATCTCCCGCTAAGGGTGTACGTCTCCACCCAGCTCAAAACGGGCCACTACAAGTGGCCGTGAAACATCTCGCTTCGCTCGTAAAGCGAGCGACTGCAGCCAACAGCTGTTTAAGGGGGCACCTGCAAGAGGTTCGCGACGCTGAGCACGTCTAGGAACTTAACCCAAAAGTCGCCCTGTTACGCCGAGTCGGCACCCTTTTTTTTAAAGAGGCGCAGTTGCGCGTTTGAAAAAAAGAAGAGGGGGCTGATGATGTGGATATCAACTTCCCTTCCCCTAGACAGTCCCGCTTCATTACACAAAAGTTCAAGGTCACCAGAGCCCCCAGACTCCATGTCGTGTAGACCCTGGGTACAGACCCATCTCAGTGTGCCCTCCACACCACAAGCACACAAGAGAGAACCTGCTAGTGGCACCGCCCCACAAGATGGAGATTAAAAATTACGATTGCAGCCGCGCCCTAGTTTCATGCCAACCCATTGACTGCAAAAAATAACCCTAATAAAAAACTGATAAAAGTACCTGGTAGTTTATTGGTTCTACCAGTCTCGTAACGAGGGTGAGCTGTTCGAACGTACAATACTAATAACAGGTATCGTATACCATGAATGCTGACACACCCTCTGGAACGAATTTTCACGCCATTTTTTATTTTTCCCTCCAAAACGAGGGGGGCACACATAACGAAAACGATCGATGTGGAAATACTCGTCGATATGTGCCCATAGCCATAGACACATCCATCGGCGTTCGAATTCTGTGATATTAACACATGCATGCTAACTCACCCTCTGGAACGACTTCCCGAGCCAATTTTTTCCTCGAAAACGAGGGAAGTGCACACAAAACAGGTCGATTTGGAGATATCTCGTCGAGATGTGCCCATGGGCACATCCATCGGCGTTTATATGCTCTGTTGATCAAGGCTACATACAGTAGGGGGGGGCTACTTGTAAGGCCTCTTTAATAGGCAGCTGAAAGCCACCTTCGCGAGAACGATCCGAGGACCAAAGCCCGAATGGCTAGGGTGGAGCGTAACTGGATGGACCAAGTCCGGCGGAAGGCTGCTTTCTCATGGCCGGGGGGGTTGTTGGTGGCTGAGCTTGCACAAGTCCCACACTACCCGGAATGATGCCGTTCCGGGTGGCTATCTCCACCGCACCTGACCCCCAGGGGTCAGGTCGGGTCGACATACGCATCCGTATACAACGGCAGCTTGCGCTGCCGGAGTAGTAACGGGGACCGCCGATAGGGACAGCTCGCGCTATCGCTATCACGGGAACTGAAGGACACGCCAGAAAAACAGCTGGATTGCGAATGCACTTGAGTTAACTTGACACACGACGTGTATGAAAATACGCGGAAGTGTGGTGAGCTCAAGCTTCATTCTTTATTTTTACACATCCGCCGGGGGATAGCAAAAAGAAAAAAACTAAAACATGCATCCCGTTAACCCCTTTGCTTTCTGCCTTTCGGTTTCTCGGCATGCACCGCCGATGGAATCTATTGGTGGATACGCTTCACCACCACAACGTGCTTCATGTCCGGGTTCCGACGAGGTGCAGAGCCAATCGCGTGTGGGGTCGAATTTTCAGAAGCGAAATGAGGCGTAGAGCCCTTGTTGATGTTCTCGGATTCACTTTCGTAAAAAAAAAAAACAGAGTCCGTGGTCACACAAAATGGTGCTGGAGTCCTATACAGGAAGATCCGAAACAGCATAATGAAATCGCAATTCAGCAGGGGCAGCACCACGATTTCCTACTTTAAAACGCACAAGACCAAGAAGGCGCACAAGTGAAAGGAAATCGACGCGCAAACTGAACTAACAAGATCGCCGCCCCCACCGTGGGCTGGGTCTGTTCTCCCCAAAACCAGCTCTAAAATTAATCCGAGGGGATGTGTTATCTCAAATCAAATTACATACACCCCTACGGGTGTAGTGTATATGAGACAATTCGACGCCAGCGAGTCGACGAGGAAAGAAAATGCTGAACTCTTCTGGCGATAAAAGTGATGAAAACGAAGGCACGTATCGTAGTGGGGACGGGGGAGGATAGAATCCGTTATGTGCACCCGGGTCTGAGTTACTACTGGGAGGGAGCGAGAGCAGTGCGAGGATAATACGTGGGATGAAGGGGGGGATGAAAAAAAAAAGAAAAAACTACTTAATACACTACCACTTTCAACAATAGTATACCAATTAACCTGGCACCAAGTCTCAACCCGACCAGACGCTCAAGCCCTACAAGTAACCTACACACAAACACATATGGGGTGGGATCAGGGTGTGTGTACAAAACGAAATACTTTGGGTAGGGGTGCGGGGGCATGGCTTATACACACTCCTAGGGATGTACATCGATTGGTAGACTAGAGAGTAGCGAGAAAACGATCGCTATCCTAGGAGATAGATAGATGGTGGCCGCAGACGGCGAAACAGGACGGGGATAGGATAAGCAGACAGTTTATACTTGATACATGTGGAAGAAGCGTGTAATGAGCGCCAAAATGTCGGAGGCGTCTCTATTTGGAGCAGGAGTAGTAACGGTGCTCCGTCTCGAAAGGGATGTCTGGTGAATGCTATGGCCAAATGACTTAAGGCGAGCAACAAATGAGTACGCCCCCTAGGAATGTATATAACTTTTCCAATGTTATCTTGCGTGTGATGTCGTACCAAGGTACGTGGTGGTATGAAGTCGCGATGGCCCCGTTATTTTTCGTCGTTGGCACTGCATGAAGGACCGTCCCGCACTGGCGCGCATGCCGCACAACGAGCCCTGCTTGTTGGCGACGTCACAAAAAACAAGGGGTTTTCACGGTGTAGCACAGAACCGTGGCGCGGTTTTTCTATGTCACGTACGCATGCTACGGCATCATGGAGGTGCACCAACCGTTGTTTTCGGAGTCCCCTTAACGTTGAGGAGCACTGCACCAACACCCAACCCAAAAACTTGATCCCGAGGAAAAATGAAAAGTGCTCGTACCCGGTCAACAGTCCCGTGGCTTGGGAACACAACCAAAACAGAATCAACACCAAGAGTAGAATTTCGGCGATTTTTGGGTCAAGGAGCCCCGACATCGACAAAAAGGTTCGATAAAACGGTTCAGCAAAAAAAAAAAGAAGCGCTACCGTGGGTACCCCGATTCAAGAGCACCCGAGGTACGAGCATTCCGAAGTTAACCCCTTTAGAGCCCCCAAACCCCTCCCTATACTAACTTCAAGTAATTTTGTCCCCAAAAAGGGTTTCCAGTTCTAAAGGCGTTAAGAGCGGCCAACTCGGAATGTCCCGCCACACTAAATGCTGAATATTTCCCACTGCAGATAAGAGCGCTTTGTACTTGTGAGCGCATGTTCGCCTTGCTTGTCACGGGGCGCTCTTAAATCGGGGTACCCACTGTTGTACCGCTCACGTGGTACGCTTCATCGTAGCTGTGCGGTGCGGTGCGGTGCGGTGGTGTGTGGATTGATAGTACTTCAGAATTTGTGGTGGGGGATTTTTTTTCTTGATTTTCATAAGGTGCGGTGCGGTGCCGTCCGATCTCGCACGGTGTGGTGAGTTGTTGCGGTGCCGTAAGAAAATGGTCAACACCCGCTCCGCGCCGCGCCCCGCCGCGCCGCGCCTCGCACAGCACCATGACAATACACACGAGCCTGAGGCCTTTTCACACGCTTTTCTCTCGGGAACCGAACGGTGCGGTAAGGTGCGAAATTCATGGGTTTTTTTTTTCTTCTTGCAGTTTTTACGGCGTAGTGCAGTAAAGTGCGGATTATTCGTTTTGATAACCCTACGGTGTGGTGAGTGCGGTGCGGCTTTGATGGCGGCGAAATCTTACGGCGCATTGCGGTGTAGAGCGAATCGCACCTAACCGCACAACAAAAAAAAACACCCTCAAAGTCCTTGTTAACAAGCGTTTTCCCATTTTTCCTTGCACTTCACTGGGTACGCGAAACTGTCCTATCGTTAATTATTGAACGACAAGATGCATATATCCATCTACCTAGGAAACCCCGGGGATGCACTCAGGATATCCCTGGGCGACCATAGAGCGGATACAGCCGTGACGGGCAACTCGGCGAATACACAACAACAAAAATGGAGTTCGATACCGATGTGAAACCGATAATAAAAACATAAAACGGTGTGGGCATCCGACACCGCCCTATCGTTAGATATCGAACGACAAAAGTAGAGTTCGATACCGATGTGAAACCGACAAATAAACACAAAAAACGATGTCGTTATTCCACACCAGGTACCTGGTACGATCATTGATAATTGTATGGTGATTTTTAGTTCGATTGCTCTTTTTTCACTGCATGCCCGCGGGTCGTCACTCTGACAGCACTTCAGACAGCAGGCGCGTTCGTCTATACTCACGATTACCGTGCGGTTCGTACGGTACAGGCAGCCCAACCGCTGTAGTTTGTAGCGCGAGTTGGTTAGTTGTGGGAACGGGGACACTCTATGCTGTAGTTGAGTGCATACCCGCGGCCATGTGAACCTCAGTTTGCACATTGGATCATTTCATTCGTGCACCTCCTTCGTATCGTGCGTTTTAGGCGGCAATGCGTAGCATTTCCCGGACGAATTTTTATTTCATTTGGTTTTTCGAATCGTCCTAGGGCTCCAGCACCTTTGTGTGACCATGGACTCTAGATTTTTTACAAGAGCTAATGCGAGACAACAACAACAACAGCAACAGCAACAACATAAACAACAGCAACAACAACAACAACAACAACAACAACAACAAAAACAACAAAAACAACAACAACAACAACAACAACAACAAAAACAACAACAGCAACAACAATGATACAACGAAGCTCTCGCACAGTATTACAATGAGTATAAACATGAAGCATGCAGACCATTAATAGTACCTCTTCTTCCCCATCACCCGCACCATCGCCTAGACCTAGCACCACACGTATAACAAACCCCTCACCTAAAGCCCTTCCTTCCCCCCCCCCCGCCCCCCAACCCATCCCAACCCCACCCCCTCGAACACTCCACCCTCTCTTTACTCACTGATTGTACGACTTACCCCAGGATATACATGAAAAACTGATGCATTATTTCCAAAACCGTCACATTTATCCCCTCAAAATAATGTATAGTTTCCACGCACATATATATATATATATTAGGCTGCCCCCCCCGCCCCCCCGCCCCGCCCCAACCCTCCCCCCCCCCCCCCCCCACCAATAATAAACTGGTGCCAAAACCGTCAGATTTATCCCCTTGAAAGGATTTATAGCTTACATGCACAAATTGCCCCCCCTCCCCCCCCCCCCCCCCCCCCCCCCCGCCCCTCCAAACCCGCTCGCTTTTGATCAAAACCAGGCCCCCACGTCCTTCAAAACTCCGCCCCCCCCCTCACCGGTTATTCGACTTACAAGATTCACTTGATAAAAGGATACATTTCCCTCCACAGCTGTCAGATTTTGTCCCCCTCAGAAACGGGTTTTATAGTTTCCGCGCACAGACTGACTAAAATCACCCTGTTGACCCTGATAGCTACACTGTAGTTGTAAGGGGAGTCGCCGACCTATATCCTTCATGAGGACACACAACTCGTAATGCGCGCGATCGGAGTATCACACACAGCTTGCCAAGATGAGTTTCGACGAAATCTTCGATCTCACAGCTGAAGTGTATTTTCATTTTTTATAATAGAACACAATCCGCAACAAGAACACACGGGAATGCCATGAGATGAAGGGGAAAACCGCCAAACATGAAACACGCTCCATGCGGCATATCGACATTTCCAACTTCGACAGATTTTAGTATAAATAATATATATAGGGCAGACGACAGGAAGCGGTATGCCGCGCCACCGTGTGGTACAACAGAAGATCTCTGGATTTTTTACCCCGATCCGTAACGCTGATTGATCAACTCAGCCTCGTACCGGGTTTCGACACCAACTCCTTGCGGTACATCGTACGGCGGCTTTTCAGCTCGGCCGTCACCGCTTTCTGACGTGACCCATACCGCTTTCTGTCGGAAAATATACCATGCGGACCGATCTTGCCCGAGGCTCTTCACGACCCGCACCCTTTCGAATTCCGACCGAATCTCAACCATGAGCTCCACGTCATTCTTACATGCATGGAAGTAGAACTGCGCGCTGTCATATTTCGGATCCCTTCAGAGCAATCATTTGCAACTAGGGAGGGTAATTAACAAAAAAAACGGCCTTGATTTGATTGATGATTATTTTGGGCGTTTTTTGATTCATTAATCAATATTATTTGATTATGATCATGTGGTCGTGATTTAATCATGATTATAAAAGTTGATTGATTTATCATTATTATTTGATTATTTATAGTAAAATGGAAGGCATTTTCATGCGGGGATAATATTTGTAGCGACCACGACACCCTCCACCCAACAGCACACCCAGGACGTTCCTTCTGCCATCGGGCTTCGTCGGTTGGAGTCATCAAAAACACCGGCAAGCGCAGAGCAGCGGCACCGTGCGCCGCAGCAGCAATGCCGAGAGGCGCGAACGAGGACGAAGACTCTGGTGTATCCTCGCTGGAGTCTTCAGCATCGGAGTAAGACGACGATGATGCTGGTGCTTCCGGCGACAGCGACGCCGAGCTGTTTGGAGTCGTAAAGCCCGGTGCCGAGCAGCGCTCTGGCCTCGACGACAGAGCGGAGAAGCCCCCTGCCTCTGAGAACGCCGACACCATCGTGTGGCGTAAACCGCAGAAAAAAGGTCGAGCCTGTGGGCGTTCCTCCAGGGCATGGAGGCAGGGAAGAAAAGGGCTAAGTGCACCGTTGAGGGCTGCAAGTAACCGGCCATAATGGAGCAGGCGACGTCGCACCTATCGCAGCACATGGTCGACCACCACAAGGACTAGCCAGCGTTCGTCGAGTAGGTCAAGAAGGACGCACAAGACAATCGCAAACACTGAAGGTCACGCCCAACAGGGCATCGTGGGGTAAATGAACAGGGACGAAGCTGACATTCACCAGCGGCTCATCCTTGGGTTCATCGTCGGCGGACACAAGAGCATTGCTGTCCTGGAGGAGGAGGGGTACAAGGTCATGGTGCGTGGATTCACCAAGCGGCCAAGCCTACAGATCGCGTGCCGGAAGACGATTGCTAAGCTGGTGACCCACACTGCTGTGGTGGCAAGGGAGAAGCTCAAGGCGATGTCGGCTGGCGAGGAATTGTGTATTACTACCGACGGCTGGACGTCGACCAATGGGCTGCCCATGATGGGCGTGATCGGGCACTGGATCGACAAGGACCGGAGAAGGTCGATCGATTAGAGTGTCAGCCGCGCAGACGGCATCGTCAGCCGCGCAGACGGGGTCGTCCGCCGCGCAGACGAGGGACGGTGCGTCGAAGGCCGGAGGGGCTGGATTTTCGCCCTCGCGTCTCATCCAGCAAGCCGCTGCTTGCAAACGGCTCGAGGAGGACGACGACCCGCTGCCGCCCGCAGGGAGCGTGCAGAAGGTGGTGGCGTCTCCCCGCGCGGTAATCATGAATGAGTGGGAGGCGTACAAGGTCGCGTAGGTCACGGAAGAGACAGCGGAGCGCCTTGGCGGCCCTCTCGCGTGTCGGAGGCAGAACGAGATGCTGTACCCCCACATCGCCAAGCTGGCTTGCAAGTATCTTGCAGTCCAAGCCTCGTCGGCAGCATCATCAATCATCATCAATCATCATCAATCATCATCAATCATCAATCATCATCAATCGTCATCGTAAATCAAACCACGCCCGCTACGATAGAGGTGCACCAACCATTGAGTTTTTTCTTTCAAGGTTCCTCAATTTGAGAGCTTAACCCCTTTACAACTGGAAACCCATTTTTGGGGACAAAATTACTTGGATTTAGTATAGGGAGGGGTTCGGGGGCTCTAAAGGGGTCAAGACATGATCCTCCCAAACTCTTGTTTGGAAGGAAAATAAAAACTGCTACGACATACCGGATGAAAAAGTCCCATGGTCCTAGCTAGGTACACAATCGAAAATCATTTTTCAAAAACATGGGACTATTCCGACGATAGTATTGGTAAGTTAATAAACCCCGTCATTCAAAAACCATTTCTTCACACCAAAACTGCCACCTACCTCTATCGTATCACGCGTCTTTCGAACGTTTCTTCTCGCAGGCCGGCTTGGTGGTAACGTCGAACCGTAATCGCTTATCGGGGGAGACAGGGGCAGACATAATATTCCTCCACGAAGGCATCAAGCATAAGCTGTGGTAGTTTGCTGTAAGCACGTGGGTGGTGTGCCAAGTTAGCATGTCGTTGGTATGTTGGTACAAGTTGGAGGAACGCCATGAAGATTTCGTTTGTCATGAGTCATTGAGTAAGGCACGTGCTGCTGCTGCTGCCTTCGAGCCCGAGCATCGAGCACCGAGCAGCAGATTGATGGAGAATAACGAAGAAATATATCACGCAAACGTGCGCATATAGCAAGTCAAAACAGCGGTTGAAATAATGTCCCACTCGACGTTCCGCACTCGAATCCGTGGCACCCCTGTCCCATGAGCCGGGCCGTGATGTTCGGGGTGAGCTTCGCCAGCAGCCACCATCGACAGTAGGGGGTGGGGTGTTGTCGAGCACGACCAGTTTCTCCCGCGGCAACCTTCGCACAGTTGCACACACCTGCAGCAACGTTTCTTGTAGCTGCATTGCGGATGTGTAGCACTGCTTACCATCAATTCCATCCATGACAACGAGCAGGGCGGCCTCCATTCTTCTTGTCATGCTGATGGAGGCTTACAGCAGTGCGGCGGCGCTATACAAGTAGCACGGAACAAAATAGTTCTTTTCACGAAAAAAAATCAACAATAATCAACAATAATCACCAACTTTAAGTTGATTGATTAATCATTAGGGCTGGGTACTGAACCAGTACGTACTGCCAGTAGTACTAGTACTGGCAGTATCCTGATACTGGTGAACCGACCTGCCAGTACACCAGTACATTCGCATATAAACGAAGATCCCAATATACGCCTCAAGAACCAGCGGAAACCCATAGCTTCAGGCTGCCTGCTTGTTGTGCTGGTATCTAGCGGCTGTGATTTATGCGCGGTGTAGGTTTTGGTTGGGTAGGTAGCTTTCGATAGCTGTGGCACCGTTGTTATCTCGTTGTGTACTCTGTTGCTCTGTTGCTACCGTTGCACCGCTGTTCGTAGGCACATCAACTGATGGACTGATGATGGTGATCGACTTGGTTGCTTGCCGTCGTCTTTAGTACTCTTGTCAATCTATAGCTATCAATCTACTTTTTTTCCAATATACGCTGGGTTGAGTATGTGTGACATGGAATGAGTGCTATCCATTCCAATTCATGCTTATGCATAAGCTACGTCACCCATGATCATGGAGTATATGGGCGTTGCAAAGTTAAAGATTTGTGCTACATTCTACACATCCTCCATGTTGAAAATCGGTACATATTTGGGCGTTGAACTCGAATTTTAGTGCCGTTTTCCCCACAAAAGTGCCTCTGTCATATGAGCCAAAATCACTCATTTTTTATGCTCTAGTGAAGCCAAATCGCGTAAAAATTCGCCTCCGGCGGGGCGCCTCCAGCGGGGCCCTCCGGGGGCGCCTCCGGCGAGGCCCCCTCACCAGCCGGGGGGGGCCGATGGTCGCGGCTGCGCCGCGACCGCGCGGCTTCGCCGCGCCACCAGTATACTGACCGGATCCAGTATACTGGCTGCTGACGCAGCCAGTATAACTTGTACTGGCGCTGCGCGCCAGTACCCAGCCCTATTAATCATGATAATTTTTGAAATAATCAAATAATCAAGGGTAAGTTGGTTTGTTTATATTACAAATAATCAACAAAAATAATCATGAATAATCATGATTATTTTGGTTGATTACCAACCCTAATTGCAACACCCCTTCAGCACAGAGCACGAACCGCTGCTCAACCATAGACAATTCGCACACCCCACGTACACGTATGTGTTTATGCATGCATGGCGGAGAAAGGGGTGGGGCAAAGGGACAAAGGGGGAGTGGCAGTCCAGCTACACGCGAACGACCCTCTTGGCCCATACATGCCCACACATGCTACTACCTCGCGTCCGCCTTGCGCGTTCGTACACCGCATTCTGTTGAAATCCTCGCCACCGATATGGCGTCACCATCGACCCTGACGATGGACACACACCACTCTCTCGTCCGCCTTGCATATTCGTACACCACATTCTGTTGCAATTCACGCAGGGAGAGGACGCCACCACTTAAATTATGAGAGTTAAGAACTTGGGCTCACTTGAGATGCCCGGAAAATAAGCTATAATACACTAGCCATACACTGAAACCTATAACAGATACCCTATGGCAAAATAAGAACAAGAACCGAGCCTCGGGCTAAAAAATATATCCTCAAGTACGTGATGGCGCCATGATTATAAGTCGTACACTACACTGCTGGTTATGTACGAAACAACGGCTTTTTCGACTGTTGAAATGTGGGTCTTGAGATAATCAGGAGCATATTACCATATTACATGTAGTCTTGTAGTCATGCAGTCTACATGACGTGGCGCCCATGGTTGAGATTCGGTCCGAATTCGAAAGGGTGCGGGGCGTGAAGAGTCTCGGGCAAAGTCGGTCTGCATGGTAAATTTTCCGATAGAAAGCGTTATGGGTCGCGTCAGGAAACGGTGACGGCCGAGTAGAGAAGCCGCGGTACGATGTACCAAAAGGAGTTGGTGTCAAAAACCGGTACGAGGCTTAGTTGACCAATCAGCGTCACGGATAGGGGTCAAAATTCTAGGTGTATTCTGCTGTACCGCACGGTGGCGCGGAATGGTGGCGGTATACCGCTTTCTGTCGTCTGCACAATAATATATTGAATGCTTCGATGCGACACCCCAAGACCCAAAACGCCTGGTACATTGATGAATCGGTACGTATGAATCGGCCAAGCATAGGGGTAGTATACATCACACACAGCTTGCAAAGATAAGTTTCGACGAAATCTTCGATCTCACAGCTGGAGTCTATTTTCATTATTAATAACATATTGGGAGTTGTTACTGCTTGGTGGCCAACATGTCAGCGTGACGGAAGGCACTCTAAGAAACACTCAAGCATCGGACCCTTGCAACCGCGGCAACTGCTAGGTTCTGGTAGTGCGGAAGTGATAAATACCCCGTGTAATATTTTATACCAGGTACGTGATAGTCTTTTCTGGGTGGCAACCGGTGCAGTGGAGCTTTTTCAGGCGCGAGCACTGAGACGTATGTATCATACCAGTAGTATGAACCTGGCACGTCGTAGGCTGACTCCCGATTCTATATTAATTTCATACGAAGTATTTTTTCGGCGGAGGCATTAGTTGCATTAGTTGCGTCAGCTATGATTTATGCGTGTACCACTTTTGGCTCTGTTCGTGTTTTTTTCCGTGGGGTACTTCTCTACCCCAGGGTGACTGGAGCTTCTCCTATGACCACGGACTTGACTATGCGAGTCAATGTGAGAACAACGACGACAGTAGCAGTGTGGACTGCGTCGGCCGCGAGCTCGTGACTCATGACCGATGTTCGCGTTTCGTGTCGAAATCTCATCGAGACAGAAAAATGACACATACATGCGGTGTTCAACGATAATCTGTTCATGTTAGCTTGCTGTCCATTGATTATCGTTTTCTCGTTTTAATAGTCCACTCGACAATCAAAAGGTCTCACGTATCCATAAAAGAAACCGGTCGCCCCGGTGGCGTATCAGGTTATCCTCGAGCCTGGTATAGGTCAGTTTCGTGAGTTCGAGCCCCGCCGAGTGCATACTCGTATAGATTCGTTGGGACTTTTTCTTGTGCACGAATTGACTTGCGGAAAGCGCGAGAGCGTGAGTTAGCAACATTCGATGAACAATCGACGAGCAGTGGGATTGCTGAACCCTATGCGCGATAAAAATTGAAGGCAAGAACCGGGGAGGAGAAGGGACGACACCTGTGACCACGGCGTGTCCAGAAGCTGGAAAGTGAAAAAAGAGGCTACTCGTGTCAACACCGTATAAAATACTGCCGCCGTAGCGCTAGCAAGCTGGCACGTATGAGATTTGACAGCAGCTGACCGGCGGTGCGAGTGCCGTGAATAGAGATGGCGTGCGTGGAGCGTCGTATCCGTGATCGTCGAGACGTGTGCGTGGCAACGATGACAGAAGCTATGTCAACTTGCGCTGTCAAGGGTGTCGGGCCTACCTTGTGTTCTGAACTAAAACCTACTATTAATCGCAGTTCCGTATCAGCGAAGGCACCCTCAGGCACCCTTGCTGCCTCAGTCTGAAAGGAGTGAAAGCGCTGTCTGAGCAGTCCTGACACGTTTCACGAACGAACATCGTGTATTCACGCATGGCATTCTATACGTGCACACTGCTACTGACTGTTGCCTCTGCTGCATGTGTGTTGTCTTCACAGCAGTAGTAACCCTGCAGAGGCAGGTCAATATCGACCAGAAACAAGATATTTGCGATTTTGCTTCCCTCCCTGTTAATATCGACCAAAAACAAGATATTTGCGATTTTGCTTCCCTCTGTTCTTAAACCCCTCCCATCTATTGAAAAAAAATGCCTTGAGCCCATCTATTATCTTGGCACTTTTCCGCCTCTTTCTCCGGATTAATAGACGTAGCTCAGGTCCGGGGTCAACAAGCAAGCCGTTTCTGCTGTATGTGTGTGTTGTCTTGTCATTAACCCTGCAGAGGCATTAACCCAGCAGAGGCCCGTCAACATCAGGTCAACATCGACCAGAAACCACAGATATGCTAAAAAAAAAATTCCTTTGTTCTTAGCCCATCTCCTATATTCAATAAGACGTATTTAGCCCGCCTACGATTACCTTAGCACTTTACTGTCTCTTTCTCCGTCGTATTAATAGACTTGGCTCAAATCCGGGGTCGATAAGCAGTCTCTTCTCACTTCTCCTCCCCGCTACGGTACCGCCTTCGTTTTTATCGCGAGTAGACTTCTTCAGCCCTTTCTTGCCCCATCGGCTCGCATCGAGTTGCGATGCCATCAACTATCAACCGTCTACGAGTACGAAGAGCCTGCAGCACCATATACGAACGCCAGAAAGCGTCCAGCACGGGAACTGAAGGACACGCCAGCTATGATAGCGGCGCTGGGTTGCGAATAAAATTGAGTCGAAATTGACACACGACGTGTATGAAAATACGTGGAAGCGTGGTTAGCTTCAGCTTTTTTTTCCCCCCCATCCGCCGAAGGATAAAAAAAAAAGAAAAGAAAAAAAAAGCCAGAAAGCGGTGCGTGTGTCGTTTAGCTCCCAGCGTCGCTGCCCTTTGAACACACCCTCTACCCGGCAGAACGGGGGGCTTAGGGTGACCTGTTCGGTTTCCGTCAATTTACTTCGTCATTTTCTCCCTCTGGAGCCCTCTGGAGCCCTCTGGAGCCCTCTGGAGCCCTCTGGAGCCCTCGAGGGTATAACCGCTTTAGCATATTTTAGCATGTTAAGCACCGCACTCCCGACATGGGAACAAAACACTTGAAGTTAGAGTAGGACCATTTTTAGAGTTAGAAAAGGGTTAAATCGCTTCTTTCTGCCCAACGCCATCATCAGTAGAACACGGGGTGTTCATCAATATTATTCATCCTTCATTCCTCGAAATATACGAATTATGTGGGCAGACTGTGAAACATAAAAACCGAAAACAAATGATCGCAAACGAACAGAGGTAAGTAAATGAAATGTCAGTATACAAAAAACGTAAGAGATAAAAACAGAAGGACTCCGGGAATGGGACATAAACAGACAAACAAATGAAGGCGCGCAATGAGACAAGGGCGGAACAAATGAACCCCCTCTCTCTCGTGCATACCCTCTCTCGCGTAGGATTTGGGCGAGCGTGGTTCATCACTATCAAGGGAAAGAAGAAAAGGAAAGGAAAGGAAAAAGGAGATGCAGATATGATAGAGAAAACGAAAAAAACTAACATAAGACGGAGAGAAATTAGGCCAAGCGAAAAACAAACTACTCGTACTCGTACCACAGAGGGGAAGCACGAGCGGCATAGTTTTCCAGCTCGCTGTTACCTAGACGAGCGTGCAGGCGAGCCACACGGTCTGCCAACTTCTTCCAATTCCCGTCAACAGCGGCCCCCGATTCCAGTGCTGACATTACTGCCCCTTCCCCCCCCCCCACGCAAGGAAACATTAGGGTAAAAAAGCAAAAAACACGTCAAACAACGGCAAACGAGAAAAAAAAAAACTCTCCAAATTGAACTCGAATTCGAGGGCAACAAGTAGATAGCACAGGTTCCGTATGCTAGTTACATTGGTGCCTTGCTACACGATCTGCCGGTTATTTTTGTGTTTCCATCGACAGCGGTATCAGTACGGCTGCCCCCCCCCCCCCCCCTCCCCCCTTCCCTTCTCCTTCTCGTCCTTCCTCTTGGCGTTCTCGTCCGCATGCCGTAACCACATATTTTCCACCTCGGCCCTGTGCCACCTCGCCATGAAACCCTCCGCCGCTTTGACGATCCCCCGGTGCCACTAGCCAGCCTGTTTAGCCGCCGTGGGCCATAACACCGTTTCTACCCCGAATAACGAAGGGGTGGTTTCCGTCGATCCCTCTTTGCCTCTAAACACCGCGACGTTGTGTACCAGGCATCGGGCCTATGCCTTTCCTTGCCGACCGATACCAGGCATCGGGCCTATGCCTTTCCTTGCCGACCGGTCTCGGGTTTTCCCCACCGGCCATATTCCCGCATCCCGTGCATACCAATGGTAAACAGGCTTATTCCCTGCGTATTAATGGTAGGTAAGTATCGTCCCTACCAAATCCAACGATACTGGTTCGAATCATCTTCAGTGCATAATCGTGCTACTGTAGGAGAGACTTTCGCGCAAAAGAGTTGACAACTAAAAAGAGGTAAGCGCGAGAGCGCGAGGCAGCAAAAACCGACGAAAATCGACTAGCATAAAAAGCTGAAGAGTGGGAATGCCGAACCCTATGCGCGTTAAAAATGAAGGCGCGTACCGGGGGGGGGGAGGGAAGACACCTGTGACCACGGCTTGTGGCTTGTCCAAAGGTCGCTGAGGCATGATCGTAAAACTTGTTACGAGTTGAGCCGGAAAGTAAGTGCAGATTAAAAAAAAATAATAATAAATAAATAACTAGGCACCCATCGTACACGTACAAAAGAAGAGCCGGCCTACACTACGATCGCACAATCAATATTGCGGTTGACGTTGCATGGCCAAAACCCCGTGGTGGCATTTGCAATGTGTACCATCCATGTGCAGAGTTCGTCTCTCTATTAATAGGAGTCGGCACGGACACTGGTTGTTGTGCAGGGTGTACGGCAATTGTAGACTGCTGACTCTGTAGAGGGGTGGCTCAGCGCAAAACCGGCAATGCACACAGCAGTACGTACGCAGACGTACCGTCGTGCTTGCAACCCGCACTCTCGTACCGTAGAAGAGCATACCAGGTATACTGCCCTGCTCGTGCTGCATGGCAACTGGCTGCCCGTGCTACATAGAAAACCGTGGTTGCTTAGAGTTTCGCTCGGGTGTTTCGAATCAGCGCCTTCGTTTTGCAGCTACGGCTGTGCGAGTGCGCTGGGCTGTCACCTTACACTTCTTGGAGAAAATAGTTAACATAGTCTTTGGAATATATATATAATCTAACCCAAACCCTAACCCTAAGGCCATTTCTTATGCAGTTGGATTTGTCAGTCGAAAACGGCCTTTTTCGACTGAAGCCCAAATCGGGCCTTCTTACGCAGTCGAAAAAGGGCTTTTTCGACTCAACTTTTTTCGACTGAGAATTCCGACTGGCGGATCCAGTCGTAAAACTCGACTTTTTCGACTGGATGCTCCAGTCGAAAAACTCAGTCGAAAAAGTTTTACACGTGTTTTTTGGATCGATCGCATCGCCCATCCGACCACCAAACACACACCCACACGACCACACGGCCACACACCTATACCAGGTACCACACTGCAGTATCATACAAGGCGCTGACGCTGGCTTGGCTATCCCTGCTGTTGCTTCTCGCAGCAAGTCAGCGTGGCGCATTCCTAGTTCCGCTCGCCAGGAGCGTGTATCACACGACGGCAGCAGCGCGCGGTCTCGATCCCATGCTGCCAACAACGGCTGCGCCTGCTGTAGCTTTTGGCGGCTCTCGGCTGAGTGCAACTCCACGAACGTAGCTTTGGCGGCTTTCGGCTAAGCCCAAAGCCACCAACTCGCTGGGACGAAGGTTCGTCGAGCCGTTGCTCGCGGAGACAGCGCGAAGCACAGAGCTGCCAACCGATTTCGCCTGCTGTACAGCAGTACTCCCTCACACCAACCGCCTCTAGGAAGAGCACAAAAACTATAAAATCAACTCGACTGACGATAAGAAGAAGGACCAGAAGAATCCAGTCAAAAAAAAGTCTAGTCGAAAAGGGCCGTTTTCGACTGGCGGAATCCGACTGCATAAGAAATGGCCTAACCGAATAAAACGCAACCAACCAATGTAGGGTAAAACCCCGTTCGTCGCGTACACAGCAGTGTGCGTCTGCCATTTTCTCGAATAAGTGGATGTTGTTGTTGTCTCACACTAACTCTCTTCAAAATCTAGAGTCCGTGGTCACACAAAGAAAGGTGCTGGAGCCCTAGGAAGGTCCCAAAAACCAAATGAAACAAAAACTCGTCCGGGAAATACTACGCTTTCCCGCCTTAAACGCACGATACGAAGAAGGCGCACAAGTGAAGAGGGTTCCAATGTGCAAACTGAACTCACATGGCCGCGGGTATCCACTCACGTACAGCATAGGGTTCCCCCGTTCCCACAACTAACCAACTCGCCGCTACAAACTACAGCGGTTGGGCTGCCTGCACCGTGCAAACCGCACGGTAATCGTGGAGCACAGACAAACCCGCCTGTTGTCTGGAGTGCTGTCAGAATGACGACCCGCGGGCACGCAGTGAAACAAGAGCAATCGAACCAAAAACCACAATACAAATATCAGTGATCGCCGAGTTATTTGACAGGTTGCAGCGCAGCTACGACGCCCGTGCCTGGAAATTGAAAATTGCAGGGGGTCGTTCCCCATGAAGGGTATTGAACTCTTCTACAAACTCTACAAAAATCTGTGACGTAAGTAACATGTTGTACTACTGCCTCGTAAAAAGACCCTGAAAGAAAGACAATCGCTGCTCTCATGATGATGGTGTGCGTGCGGGTCGTGGGGCTCCGTGTGCCATCCTCCTGCTGTGGTTTTTCATGGCCGCCCCATCGCCTTAGCTCACGCGGCCCGCTCCTTCGCACTTGCTCTCGTTGACACTCAATTCCAAGCGGTTCCCCTTCTCCCCCGTCCCAAAAAAACAAAATGCTCCACGCAGCTTGCGGTCCCGATCTGGAAAACCAAAATTATCGTAAGCTCTACTGGAGGCGTGGTAGAACAAACTGCCATTTACAACACTCGCTGGCATTGCATTGGCCAGTGGATGCCGGTGCGATACCTGGTGGATGCCGGTGCTGTTATTAACAACATCGTGCTTGGGTGTTAGCTGTTTCGAACCAGCGCCTCTATCATACGGCTGTGTCGTAGCGCTGAGCTGCTGTTGCTTGGCGCCAGAAGTACTCGCGGCATAATATTTACGTCGCCCCAGTGGCGTATCAGGTCATCCTCGAGTCTGGTATACCAGGTAGGTCAGTTTCGTGAGTTCGAGCCCCGCCGAGTGCATACTCGCATTAATTCGTGGGGACTTTTTCTTGTGAATAAACTGACTTGCGGAAAGCGCGGGAGCGTGAGTTAGCAACACTCGATGAAAAATCGACGAGCAGTGGGTTTGCTGAACCCTATGCGCGGTAAAAATTGAAACAAGAACCGGGGGGGAAGAAGGGACGACACCTGTGACCACGACTTGTCCAGAAGCTGGAAAGTAAAAGTGTGTGAATATATATATATATGTATATGTATAAATGTGATTTTTTTTTTTCCTTCGGGCGCATCTCTTCGTGTTCGCACCTTTGTCCCAAACGTCGGGTGGGGTGGGCACAATTCGACCGTCGGGCTCACGTTGCTGGAGGTTTGGGCGCGATCCGTGCAGTGTGTCGCGCGTGGCAAGCCTTTTAAACTTTTTTGGCCTTGGGCACACTCAAGGTAAATCCCCGGGTTTCCGCAACATGCCCGCGGGGATTGGGTTTCTGCATCCCTTATCCCCGCGTACGCACGTAAATTTTTTTATGCAAACCCGGCTTTTCTGCTTTCGTAGAGGGTACACGTTTCTTTCCCCCTTTTTGCACAGAGCACCACGCTACGATCCTGCCGCCCAGCAGCAGTCCAGCCCCCTAGCAGCAGCAGCCTGCAACTGCATGCGCGTCTGGCTGCTGTTGTAGTAGCTGATTCTTTGATCGGAGCGTGGCATTTGTCACCCCATCATACCCCATCTTCCTGGTGTGCTGCCGCTTCGGACGCATCTCAATTGCACGTCCATAGATCGCGCCAATTTTTCGGTAATATAGGAACTTTTTTGATGATAATTGATATACTAACCCATCCTTATATTTACGTCCAAAAAGGAATTATTTTTCCGTACTACATACCAAAGGGGTATTGTTTTGTGTCGGAGATTTTGCTCACGCCACAGATGACAGGTACCAAACATGAGGACGGCACAACGCTACGTGTACAACCCTACCGCACAGCAGCAGTAGTGGGATACATCATGTACATGCGCGTGGCGAGTACTCGCTATGCTGAGGCGAGTTGCTTTCGTCTCCGCGAGGGGACGATTTTGAATCGGACGACGACCAAAACAATCCAGCGTAATTTTGCTTGACTATAATAACCAAACAGCAGTGGATATAGGCGCTGATGGCACCACGCTACGATCCTGCTTCCCAGCAGCGGTCCAGCCTCCTAGCATCAGCAGCCTGCAATTCTATGCGCGTGTGGCTGCTGTTGTAGAAGCTGATTCTTTGATCAGAGCGTGCCATTTGTCACCCCACCATACCCCTGTGCTGCCACTTCGTGCGCATCTCCATTGCATGTCCATAGATCGCGCAAATTTGGACGGTAGTATAGGAACATTTTTGATTGTAATTTATATACCAACCCATCCTTACATTCACGTCCAAATAGACAGAGTGTTTTTACGTCCGTAACAGAGGGGTAATCATGTTATGGGTCGGGAGATTTTGCTCACACCACAGATGACAGGGACCAGACAACATGAGGACAGCACAACGCTACGTGTACAACCTTGCCGCACAGCAGCAGTAGTAGGATACATCATTTATGTGCGCGTGGCGAGTCCTCGCTATGCTGAGGCGAGTTGGTTTCGTCTCCACGCGGGGACGATTTTGAATCGGACGACGATCAAAACAATCCTGCGTATTTTTTCTTGAATCGGGTCGACATACACACGCATCCGTATACAACGGCAGCTTGCGCTGCCGGGGTTGTAACGAAGACCACTGATAGGGACAGCTTACGCTATACCTACAATGGGACCCGAAGGGTGCGCCAGCTAGCGTTGGGCTGCGACAGCAACTAAGTTAAATCGACACACGACGCGTATGAAAATACGTGGAAGTGTGGTGAGCTAAAGCTTGATTTTTCCCCATCCGCCGGAGGATGAAAAAATATATATATAAAACTATATACCTAGACCTCGCCCCCCTCGGACGTCTCGCTCGGCATATCCTCCCCCCTCTCAGCCCTTCTCAGCCCGTAATTGCCGAAAAGAAAATTAGTTGCTGGGGAAAAGGACCGTCCCGAAGTTCCTTGCCTTCCTTGCTTTCCCTAGTCTCATTCTTACTTAGCTCTCATTCTCTCATCTTTACTGCTTGCTCTGATATTTTTATTTTGCTTTTTCAGCAACTTCTTTTTTGTACTTTAACTTTTGAAGTTGGCCAATTGCTGGCTGTTGGGAGGGAATTGCCGTTGACGGCTGCAAACAATTTGAATTTGAAATTTGCCGGATCGGCAATAACAATTTGAAGTTGAAATTTGCGAAGCGGACCAAGGCTAGTGCGGGAGGAGGCTCCGCCAACAGTGGGGGTGGTGGAGGTTCAGGATCAGGCGTGTGGAAGCTGGTCGGGCAAGAACGGGACTCAGCTTCTTCTGGCAATCCTGATTGGCCGTGCCCGAGCAAGGGTTGTGACGGCTTCCTCATCGCACGAAATAGGAAAAACAGGAGTTCCCAGTACGCTGTCTGCGACACCTGCAGGAGTGACGAGCCTTCCACGTGCCAAGCTCTTCATGTAACCTTAACAAGAAGCACTGGGGAAGCGGCGACAACCCTCGTGTGTGTGACTGATGTGACGCGGACACCTGTGATTCACCTTCGATCGGCGTCCCTAACGAAGGAGCTGAGAGCTTGACGAAACGTGAGTTTCATTTCTTCGTGTTGTTGGAATTTGATGTTTGCTGTCAGCTACTATACTACTGAATCTGATGATGTTGAGAGTTTCCCGTTGTCAGTGTGTTCAGCGCCGTGCGACATAGGTAAGACACCAGATGTCAACACCCTGTATTTTCGGTAGTGCTGCGTTGAGTATTGGCTGAGTGTGCTGCAAGTTGTGCGCAATAGACTACCAGTATGTGGTTTTGGGTGTTGGTGAACTCAAGCGAATCCTGTTTCCAATAATGATGCACATTGAAATTTACATTGTTTGACCTTGTGTGTCTGTCTGCAACGTCTGCTGTAGCATGTGTGTGCCACACCAGCGTGGTCGAACTACCACACGGTGTGGAAGCTGTGCTTGGGGACGCGTAGCCTGAACAAACTCAAGTTCGCCTTGGTGGTCACGGAGGGCAGTCCCGTCGTCGGGGTAAGCATGTTGTACTAGTTGTCTACGCAGTTGTGTGCTGTGATTTCTTTTTCATGCGTACAAACACACTTTTACTTTTGCATGTACGAGTACGTGTACGGGGCAGTCCCGTCATCGGGGTATAAGCGGGAATTGTACAAGTACTCAGGTCTACGAGTAGACCTATGCAGTGACGCTGTGTGATGCGATTTATTTTTCATACGTACAGCCAAACACACTTCATGTATGTACGACCACGAGTACGGGGCAGTCCCGTCATCGGGGTAAGCGGGTGTTGGACAAGTGGTCCATGCAGTGACGCTTTGTGCTGTGATATAAACACACGTTGTGGATGTGCGACTACGACTACGTGGTATCTATACATGTAAGACGCAATGAAAACGGGAAAGTCTCATCACAGGGGTCAGCCAGGGTTGTAAAAATGGTCCATGCAGTGATAAATAACACAGCAGCATGATAACTCAGCACCAGTCGCAGTACACACTGGAGGTTGATATATAGCAGTAAACAGAAGCTGAAGTTAACCTGGGTGATGCTGGAGAGCAGTCCCGTGATTGGGGTTAGCGAGTTGTTCATGTAGTGACGCGGTGTACTACTACTGTTACTCATTTTTCATACAACCACATGAACTCTTTGTATTAACGAGTACAAGTAGGGTGCGCAACCTCTTCAGGAATCGCAGTACACGTCGGTCGTAATAGTGTTGATAGCAGCAGTAATAGAGTAGTACCGAACAATATATACAGCAGGTACTGTCTCTTACCCTTCGTTGTCGGTATTCCGCCGGTAGGCCTTATATAGCAGTGTACCGGGGCTTACGCTTACCAGTTGCGACTGTGAATCCCGTTCGTTCCTGTCCCAGTGGTGGTTTCATAGGTGTTAGCAACGTTGTGGTACCAGGCAGGGCTTTGCCCATAAACGACCGCTTTCATTACAACAGTGTTAAATTGTACGACCTCCTTTCAAACTTTGGAAATCGACGACAGCTACGTGGCCTTACTATTTTGAACATTCACTGAACGCAAGGTATTCCCATCCGTTGTTGTCGTTTGCAGAAGCCCTGCGGAGCAGCCGCCGAGGGCCGCCAAGTCGGCGAGGACATAAACACGAAGTGCACCGGCGACATCAAGGTCGGTGACCTCCTGAAGAAGGCAGGCGACCACTTGCTCGATATACATCCCGCATTCCATTCCCACGGTGCCACGAGGGTGTTCGACATCGAGGTACGTTCTACTCTTATCTTGCGTCCTGTGTGTCACGAGTCGAGACATCCATGTCTCTTGCTCAAGACTTGGGGATGGCGTGCGGATATAGTCTATGAAGTGCGGCTCTTTTTTCGAGTACCAAGAGCAAGTACAACAATACCACAACAAATACTAACAACGAAAGGAGCTCCAATAATTTGGATGGTTACGACGTCTGCTGGAGAGAAGTACCAATACTTTTTTACGCATACTTATCGACGTCCTCCCGCCATGCTTCAACGTTTGTGGACAGATCCACAAGATCATCGACAAAAAACAAGAGTGCAAGGTGCTGGGTACCTCCGCTGAGGAGGAAGAGTCCAAGCAAGCCTGCATGCTCCTTCGGAAGCAATGTTGACAGCACGTTCTTTATAGAACGTCAAGTTCTGGTTTATTATACCAGCATCGTTTTTTGAGAACTATGCCTAAATGCGTGCTCTTCGTCTTTCAGGAATACAAATGTACTTCACATGTTTGCGGTGTGTGCGTTCAAGTTCCTGCTTCCAGCATGTTTTTTTTGGCACTGCGCTCCTTTACATCTTAAGTTGTAGTTTTCCTGTCTCTATCCTTGACAAGCGCGTGCCTGGTGTTTATGCACTGCGATAATTTATTATTGATGATCGACTTAGAGAGAGCTATTAATAAGTGTACAGGTGCTACCTGAGAGGTGGAAGGATATGCCAAGCAAGTCCTCCGACGTGCCCATCATGGACTGGGCGAATGGATGATAATAACAAACTCATAATCATAATCGTCTCTATCCTGTACCGTTGTACTATATATGGACCTCTTGGCATTTTCAAGTCGCCAGTTGCGCCATTTGTGCTTCTTTTCCGCCTTCCTACTGAATGTCCATTCCTCCTTCCGCAAGCGTAGCGGGCGGCGCCCAGCCGCCCGCGAGCGAAGCCCTTGTATATATATATAAAGCAAACAGCAGTGGATATAGGCGCTGATGCTCCATGAGAAAGGGCTTCTCTGTCTCAGCGACAATAGAAGCCCTACAGTTCCTCATTCCGCGCACTCTCTGCGACGAACTGGCGGTGAAGGGGGATGATTGCCCATCCTGGCGTGTATCACTCGTCGTTAAGTTCAATATCTGGCTCAGCAAGACACGAAGAGTACCTATTATGAAATTAGAAATGAATTGCTGATTTCCATACGAAACAACATGGAACTAAGAAAAAACATCAAAACCACGATAGAAAGACGACGCACGGAACAACTGGCTGCTGATTTGTTTTTTTGCCGGTTGAAAATCCACCTATTCGTCCTTTTATTTTTCCACGCAAATTTTACTGCATAAGAGTCGCCCGTATAAAAAGTCCCCATCGTACGAGTACTGGCGCTGGACACGTACGTACTGATTTGTACTGATGGGATTACCACGTATTTTCGGTTGTCCACCACGACGGCGAGAGAGCGAACCGTACCCGGGAGGGCGCCTCCCCACACTCCGCTTCTCGAGCTGCGGACAAGAGCATAGTTTTTACTACCACCAGGTACATCTTATTTTCCCACAGACAGTCAGATATTGGATGTTTGGGTTTCGTTCTTGCGCCACTCCCTTAGGCACTTCCCGGAGGGGAATCTTGTATATATGCATATGTACCATTTTGATTTTTTTGCCTAGTCCGTCCCTTTTTCTCCGCCGGCGCAGAGTTTTTTGGTGTGCTTTCTTCTGCTATGCGATCAGACTACCCGTCGGTATATTATCAGCCGTGTGCCGGGCTCATGGGACGTCCGTGGCGCGAGCTATGGCCGCGGAAAGCCGCCGAGACTGGCTCTATTTTGCGGGGTACGAGACGCTTCTGTCCCCGGGCAACCACACACTAGACGTATTTAAGCCTCGAGGTTAGGTCTTAAGTACTTCCAACTGGAAGAGCTAGGCCATTCGATATTTCGACCTTAAGACCTACTATTATGGCGAATATTTTCATCGATTATTTCTCGCTTTAACCGGGATCTCCGACGCCAAAAATAAAAACCTTCCACTATGGGACCAGAAATCATCGTTATTTCTGGGTTCAGAAATAATCGAGGCCAGAAATCAGCGGATCTGGTGATTTCTGAGCCCAGAAATAACAGCTCTTCCAACCTCTCAAAACTGGGATTATTTGACTTTTGGATACTACCTCGTACCAAGTATCACATGTCACCACTGCCCATACTGTACCTGGTATGATACTTGTCTGCTGTACACGTCACGCATCACCCATAACAAAGAATCACAAACACACCTACGACAGCATACTGCGCTTGTTGAGTGCGAGACAGAGCTTCATCCTCACACAAACGCGACAGCAGCAGCACCACCACCATCGAAACCACCACAGGCACACCACACCAGCACCACAGCAGCAGCGCAGTAGAAGAGACCGCAGCAGAGGCGGTGATGACCTAACGTCGCCGGCGACAGTGTACGTGCCAGATTTCAAAAATAAAGGCAAACGGCAAAAAAACAAGACCTACCAATTCAAAATAAAACCACTTTCCAAAAATCAGAAGCCATAATGGACGCCGCTTATTTCTGATGCAGTTATTTCTGGAGCCTCAAAACTACAAAAATAATCGCCAGAAATAATCGCTAAAATTTTTTCCATAATAGTAGGTCTAAACGCATAAAAAAAACACCATATGTCTAAAACTCGAAATAGTGGTCTCTTTCAGTACGCATAAAAAGAAAAGCCGAGGAAAGATCAAACTACTTGAAAATAGACCATGATATTTCTGCACTACTCCAGACGCAGATGGCAAGACGAGGATTTATGTCATCAGTCAGCACATGAGTGGGTGGAAACTTCGAGAAAGACCCTCCCCTGCCCATGCTGTGCGAGCTTGAACAAACGGCCAAAACAAATAACTGGTGCCTGGCAAAAACATTGAGTGCTTCGTACTCCATACTCGCTTCATATGTAGGATACCTCGCAGGCGTCTGCCGCCTTCGGTGTGCCTCAGTGTGGCAGTCAGTACAGCAGCACGGCAGGACTGGCCCTCAACCCGGTTCAATTTCCACCCTCGAAATGTAGGCATCCGTCTGATGTTTCCTCGAGCTTTTGTCGTCTGAAATGCTGTTGTTTGCTGGAAAATACTCGGAAAATTGCTTCAAATATGCACTTGGGCCAAAATGTGCCCAAGTGCATATTTTGGGAAAATCCACATCTCACCGTGGTCTGCCGTGGTCGTTTAGGTCGATAAAATAGACCTATTTTGTAGACATTTAAAACACGATAGGGCTTAATTTGGTTTAGAGCCTAAAATATAGGCATATCGTCAGGCTTAAATACGTCTACTACACACACGGTGGAACTTTAGTCCTCGCACGTACATCGGGGTGGCATCAAAATGTATTTGAGAGAGAATTTTCCCGCACTGCTAGACGCGGGCGCGGTGTATATGTACCCGCTGCAACGACGTGAACTATGTCATTACTGCTGTGAGTTCTCCCTCACAATTGACACGGTGGTTACCATACAGCAGTAGCGAAACCTGTATAAAGAGATATAAAGTAGCAACACAACCCAAGCATAAGTAACGATGTGCACACAACAGACCATATCGGCAACAAACATCGGTATAAGCACGCGGGGAAAAATACTGGACACAGAAAACAAACAACAAATTGACACCAATGATTCCTCTAACAGCAGCGACAGCAGTATAAACCCATCAGACAGCGAAAATGATCAAGACAACAACAGCGGCAACAATAACAATTCTGGTCAATGGTCCATTATTCCCGAGATTGGTGATGGTGCATGTTTATTAAGATGTATCTCGCGTCGTGTGCACAACAACCCAGCTTTACATCACATCGTCCGTGCACATAATATTGCCCACATCACAACCAATTTGTACACCGTTATCCCAGGATCAGGTTTCAACACTTTCCACGACAGCATCTTAGCTGGAGCAAATCAAGGTCATGTAGATAATAAAGAATCATTTGTCGGTGTAGACAATATATTTTTCTGAACGGAACAAACAACGCCAACGTGCCCGAAAAAGTTCCGTTTGTCTTGCAAAGTTCCGTCAGCAGCACCACCAGCAAGCAGCACGTAGTCCATAGACTCTAAGTTTACTGTGAGTTCTCCCTCACAATTGACACGGTGGTTACCATACAGCAGTGTAGAGAAACCTGTATAAAGAGATATAAAGTAGCAACACAACTCAAGCAAAAGTAACGATGTGCACACAACAGACCATATCGGCAACAAACATCGGTATAAGCGCGCGGGGAAAAATACTGGACACAGAAAACACACAACAAATTGACACCAATGATTCCTCTAACAGCAGCGACAGCAGTACAAACCCATCAGACAGCGAAAATGATCAAGACAACAACAGCGGCAACAATAATAACAGTTCTGGTTAATGGTCCATTATTCCCAAGATTGGTGATGGTGCATGTTTATTAAGATGTATCTCGCGTCGTGTGCACAACAACCCAGCTTTACATCACATCGTCCGTGCACATATTATTGCCCACATCACAACCAATTTGTACACCGTTATCCCAAGATCAGGTTTCAACACTTTCCACGACAGTATCTTAGCTGGAGCAAATCAAGAACTTGTGGAAGTCGCTGGATCTCAACCTACTACATATTCGAGTGTTGAAGAGTATCTCCACTTCATGTCACAGCCTTACGCATATGCTACAAACGTAGAATTTGTTGCTGCCACGCAGTTATACGGAGTGGACTTTCGAATAACTTATCACACCGAGCCTCAGCAATAATATCCCAACCCTCTTCCTCCAAATAATGTCTGTGATATCTTATTATATTATCCACATTCTTTCCACTACGCATCCCTCCGATATACACCTTCTGCATAAATACTTCATCATCATCAGTTGTAGTCATTCGACTTGCGTCGCCCCCGGGAGGCACGTGTCCACCTCCCGAAGGGGAACCTTGTATCACATGTACCATCCCCGAGGGAATGCACAAGGTCAGGTGAGCAATACCAGGTATAGACTATCAAATAACCCCTGAACCACCAAAGACGTCATGTGACGGCCAGTCAAGGGCAATGTGTCAAGCGGTCAAGGGTGTCAAACCGATCTTTCCTGATTAAAACCTAGTACTTTTGCATCAGTCACGATACATTATTGTACTTGCCGTCTGCCAAGAGCTGAAGTGCCGTCTCCTTACGTTTTTGCTGAGCACGGGTCTAGTGGGAAAACGACTTGGGTTTAGTGGACAGATTTTTGTTCCGTGTTCTAAAGTAAGGCCGCATTTTTTGCTTTTCTGGTGGCTTTTACTCGAACGTCGTACGTAAAAAAAAAAAAAATGTCAGCTGTGAGTACGATGGATTGAATGGTTCAACACAACTTCGGAAGCTGCGTTGTACAACAATAAATATGTGTTTCATTTATCATACGTACGGTGTTTTGTGAAATAAACCTGGTACAGCTTCGCTTTGTAAACGACAGCCCGCGACCAGCCCGCACCCCAGGCTAACACCAAGACCAAAAAAGGGAACCTGACCTGAACGCCGTGCAGGGTTTCTGGTGAGGGGTGTCGTCCAGTTTGAAAAAAACACAGCACGGCCGACGAGTACGCAAGGCATCCGTGCGTGTGCCTCGAAGAACGTAAGAGCTAGTACACCTTGCTATCGGCATTCATTCATCACGACACGCGATCAAATCCGGCACCGGGGCACGCAGACAAGGTAAAGACGGTAAAGACCATTGATCCCCGAGGGAATGCACAAGGTCAGGTGAGCAATATAGACTACAGCAACGAACACGTGAACTAAACAACGAATACGTGCTGAAAGCAAGTAAATAATAGTACGGAACTGCCGAACTGCCTGCACTGTTTGCGGAAAATATGCAAAGGTTGTCCAATAGGAGTTGGTGCTCACCATCTCTGATTCCCTGGGAAACATTCATTCTCCTTTGTGGCTACGACGGGGAGACCCGTCGCATACGGGTGATACGATATCGGTCGTCTCTGTCCGCTCCTGGAGGCGCCGTGAGGTAGCTCACTTGCTCGGAAACACCCGAAATCTGATATAGTGACAAGGCCCGGCCGCCGTCCTGTACATGCTTCCACAATATATAAAACCTCCCAAATTCGATATTCTGAGAGAGGGGGTATTCCGTATTCCTGTGACCCAAACAACTGATCCTGATCCAGAAGAGTTACTCTGTTCCCGGCTGTCTCCCCTCTGGAACCCGCCCAGGTGCGATACGATGTGTTCTCGGTTTGGATGCCACGTTAACGTTCCCAGGCGAGAAGGTTGTCGTCTGATTGCGGGACTTATCCCTCTGTTACGATATGCGGTGTGGTGCGCTTGGTCCAATATTTACATGCCAGCCCGGAGTGACTGCCGCCTGATTTTAGCTAAGTTGTATACCACTCTTCCAACGCGAAGTTCCGCGCTTTCACCTCCTCCCCCTGCCAGCGCAGCATACCACCCCGATACGTTTGTGGAGAGGCTGTAGGAGGTCCTGCCGGCGTAGTCGTAGTACCGCACCTCCACCAGCGTGGAATAGAATCCTATTTCTTGACCCTTCTTTTTTGGCCCTTCTTTTTCATTGTGGGGTGCATCCGTGCCCGAGAAAAATTCTGGTCGTCCAGCGGTATCATCTTTGACAACGCCCCGAAGCACCGTTACCATTCGTGTGATTTACTGCAACCCCCCCCCATGCTTCACCGATAGCCATGGTCTGATCCCCCGTCTAAGCGCACCCCCCACCCCCCCGAGAACGCTGGGGATCGTCTAGCGGTAAGGTTGTAAGGTCCACGGGCGGTGTCGGCGTTGCTGCGCGCATAGCAGATAGCAAGCAAACAGCCGTGATGAAATGAAATACATTTTTATGGGGTAATTTTGTGCATCGATCCGAAGAGTTTTGAAAGCCAGCAGCGCACAGAAATATCGTGAGCTTCATAAATGCCTGGTGTATACTGAAAGGTATACCATATATTTTAAGAAAACGCGTACTGCTGTTCCTGGTAATAATAAATCTGTTTTTTTCGCGACGTTTTTTCAGAATGAAGCGCGTACCGGATGTTGAATACATCGTATGTCGAAAACGCGGTACAGTAGTATTCTGATCTTTATCTTCATTTTAGTGATATTCTATGCGTGAAATGCCCCACGAGGTACCTGGCATATGCAAGATACGTCAGTACCTGATGTCAATTTGCAAAACGCGAGGTTTGTCTTGATTTTAGCGTGGAGTGTGCATGTGAAATTCAGTCCCGGCCACGTCGTGTAGCAGTTCACACTCGTTTTGATCTTATTTTATCTGGATTTTATACATTATTATTTCATCTTTTGCCCTCTGACAACATAGCGTGTGTGTGTGTGTGTTCTTCACATTAAACCGTTCTTCTACTCGTCGACATCCAGCACACCCAGTGTCCGCACTGATTCTGCACCCTAGAAAGATCAGCTCTGTGGTCACAAGCCACGACACAGAGATAATGCATCGTAATGCATTCGACAACGCAATGTCATGCCCTAGTACTGGGTACGACAGGCACAACATACATACGTCAGCAACAGAAATACATTGGAAGAGAGAAATACGAAATAAACAAAAACAAAAACAAAAAACAAAAAACAAAAACAAAATAAGAAAACAAATAAAAACAAAGATAAAAATAAAAACAAAAAATGAAACAAACAAAACGAAGGGGAAATCGAAGAAACAACCCAACCGGAAAGGAGAGCCAAAGCTCGGAAAAGAAACATAATAAAAGTAGATGCCGTTGATTGATGTGAGATCTGATGGAGGACAGCATGGTGTGGTGTAACACGCGCGATCGCAGTATCACACACAGCTTGCAAAGATGAGTTTCCACGAAATCTAAATCTTCGATCACGGCTGGAGTGTATGATATTTTTGTTTTTATAGTTTTACCTCCCGTAGTACGTGTCTCCCGCGCCTGTGCGTTCGTATACTGCTGTGTGTTATGTGTTTTTCTCGATTCTGCGCCCATCTACATCCAGCACATGCATTGCACATTCATACAGACATGCCAGGTGGGTGTCCCTCGACACCCCGACGTCGTCCATCGTTAGACCTTTGCACACATCATACAGACATGCCAGGTACCTGGTTCGAGACTTCCTAATACTACAAGTAAATATTATACCTGTGGTACAACACCGAGACATGATCGTGCGTCGCAACGCAAACGAATGAATGCCCTTGTGTGTGTTTCTTCACATTGCACTCCGCTGAGCTTGGCTCGCTGTCCACCGAGCGTATGTCGCTCGAGGATGAGACATCGGCACGAACACTTGCTGTTGGGGATGCTCGTTAACCCCTTCAAAGCCGCAAAAACCCTCTCCATCCTAATTCCAAGTAATTTGTCCCCAAGAACGGGTTTCCGGTTGTAAAGGCGTCAGCTTGATGGGTGGAACAACAGCTTCGTGTATTTCTCCACACACTCTCGGGTCTGCTGCAGGTCTGCACGAGTTGTACCCTGGTACGAACCTGGTACAGGTTATTACCGGTCGCCCCAGGTGGTCTAGTGGTTACCCACGAATACTGATAAAAATTGAAGGCAAGAACCGGGGGGAAGAACGGACGACACCTGTTACCACGGCTTTTCCAGAAGCTGGAAAGTAGATGTGTGTGAAAAAGAAAAAAAGACTACTAGCGTTGGTCCTCGAGTTCGATTCCCACGGCCGTGATGAGATTTGGCCTTAGGCCGTTTCTTATAGCATTGGATTCTCATCTTCGATTCCGCCAGAATCCGATTCGGCAAAATTCGGGCGGAGAAGAAAGCCCGACCTTTCTTATAGCGAACGGATTTTGTCAGACGGATTTCAGCAGGACTGTCAATTTTTTTTGAAAACAGCGCGCGCAAAACCCAACACCACACAGCAGCAGCAGCAGCAGCAGCAGCAGCACACAGCAGACCGATACAGACATACAGACGCAGCGCAGAGGCAGCAGACCACACGCAGCAGACCACACAGACGTTGCAAACATGCCGGACCAAGAGGCACCAGCCCTTGACATCTCATCGTCCTCTGTGTCGGGCTCTAGCTCGTCTTCGTAGTCTTGTAAGATGAGGTCCCAGGTGGCGACACTACGCTGCTGCTGCAGATGGAAGGCAGCTAGCGTGGTGGCAAAGACAGCAGAAACGTCGACACCAGCTTTTTCTCTCGCTGTCGCGGCCATTTGATGGTGCACCACGCGTCCCGAGGGCAAGCCAAGTTCGTAGGCTAGCCCACGGGCGACGCCCAGCAGCCCTAACAGCGCCGGCACTGCAGCACGCATGTGGGGTAGCCCGATGTGTGTGTGTGTGTGCGCGCGCGCGCGGCGCAACCAGAGAGTTTCAAATAATCCGAGACAGAAATCCGGGTTGGGCAGCGTCTCGGATTTTGGTCAGGAATCCGAGTGGCCGCAACTCGAAAAGCTGAAATCGGATTTTTCCGAATTGGATTGTGCCAAAATCCGTGTCTATAAGAAGGCGGAAATGGGCCCGAATCGGATTCTGGCGGAATCGAAGATGAGAATCCAATGCTATAAGAAACGGCCTTAGGGCCCGAATTAACGAGGAACTTGCCAAATCGAATTTCGAGTTTTTTTTTTTCATTTCATGAAAAATACACGAAAAAATCAACTATGGTTGTTATCAAGGAACGGCGCAGTGCGTTCTAGGAAATAAAAAAAAATAAAAATAAAACGCAAAAGGCTTGCAAAAGGGTCAACAAACACCCGTGGGCAACGACCGACGCGAGCGATGGCTCGCGTCCTCCCCGGAGGGCCGCGGCCAGCGGCAGATTGTTTTTGCCGGCAGCGGCTTGGAGGCTATGGCTCTAGGCGTCTCTAGGATGGGCTGGCGCCACCCCGCCGCTCGACACGGGCAGCAGCGACGGGGATATCGAACTTCTGAGCGAAGTCATCATGTGGTAGTTGCTTTCAACAACAACAGTTGCTAACCGGTCGCCCCGGTGGCGTATCAGGTTATCCTCGAGCCTGGTATAGGTCAGTTTCGTGAGTTCGAGCCCCGCCGAGTGCATACTCGTATTAATTCGTTGGGACTTTTTCTTGTGGACAAATTGACTTGCGGAAAGCGCGAGAGCGTGAGTTAGCAACATTCGATGTACAATCGACGAGCAGTGGGATTGCTGAACCCTATGCGCGACAAAAATTGAAGGCAAGAACCGGGGAGGAGAAGGGATGACACCTGTGACCACGGCTTGTCCAGAAGCTGGAAAGTGAAAGTGTGCTAAAAAAAAAAATAAAAAAAAAGTTGGTCGTGTAACTGTCGAGGTGCAGGGCGACGAACTGGGTTTGCGGCGATCTCGGTTGTTTTCGAAGCGTCGCAGGCGGTCTACGCTGTGCTAAGGACCTTCGGAGGCCGCGCTGCGGCTGCTCCGGTGGTCCTACCTCTCGCAATGGTGGCTTCTCGCCTCTCAATCAGCCGACGACATGGCACCAATTCGCGTGGCCGGCTTCGGTTACACAGAACAAGTCATGTCTACGAACGTGGTGGACAAACTCCCCAAATTCAATTTCGATTTTCGACTAAGGGCCCGAATTAACGAGGAACTTGCCAAATCGAATTTCGATTTTTTTTTTTCAATTTCATGAAAAATACACGAAAAATTCAACTTTGGTTCTTATCAAGGAACGGCGCAGTGCGTTCTAGGAAATATAAAGATTCAAAAAACGCAAAAGGGTCAACGAACACCCGTGGGCAACGACCGAGGCGAGCGATGGCTCGCGTCCTCCCCGGAGCGCCGCGGCTAGCCGCAGAATCTTTTGGCCGGCAGCGGCTTGGAGGCTATGGCTCTAGGTGTCTCTTGGATGGGCTGGCGCCACCCCGCCGCCCGACACGGGCAGCAACGACGGGGATATAGCGGTCGAACTTCTGAGCGAAGTCATCATGTGGTAGTTGGTCGTGTAACTTTTGAGGTGCAGGGCGACGAAAAACTGGGTTTGCGGCGGTCTCGGTTGTTTTCGAAGCGTCGCAGGCGGTCTACAGAGTGCTAAGGACCTTCGGAGGCCACGCTGCGGCTGCTCCGGTGGTCCAACCCCTCGCAATGGTGGCTTCTCGCCTCTCAATCAGCCGACGACATGGCACCAATTCGCGTGGCCGGCTTCGGTTACACAGAACAAGCCATGTCTAGGTGGACAAACTCCCTAAATTCAATTTCGATTTTCGACTAAATTCGACCGATAAAGTCTTTTTTTACTTCTTTGTTGAATTTGATTTTTCGTAATCATTCTGAGAATGTCTGCTTGGTGATTCATTTCTTGACCAATCAGATGCAAATTAAATTAAATTCTATAAAAAAAAATCGAAATTCGATTTTGCATGTTCCTCGTTAATTCGGGCCCTAAATTCGACCGAGAAAGTATTTTTTTACTTCTTCGTTGAATTTGATTTTTCGTAATATTTCTGAGAATGCCTGCTTGGTGATTCATTTCTTGACCAATCAGATGCAAATTTAATTCAATTCTTTAAAAAAAATCGAAATTAGATTGGGCAAGTTCCTCGTTAAATCTGGGCCCTTATTATTTGCAAAAATGCAAAAAAGAAAGAAGAACAGCTGCTGCGACCGCCTAGCAGCGTGGGTAGGTGCAGTTCGACGCGAGTCGATGAGGGAAGAAAATGATAAATTCTTCTCGCCATAAAAATGAAGGCACGTACCGTAGTGGGGAGGGGGAAGAAGGGCCCGCTATGCGACCCCGGATCTGAGTTTCTACTGGGAGGGGGGGCGAGAGTAGTGCGAGGATAATAAATGGGATGAAGAAAAAAAAAAAAAAACTGTTGCAAGTTAGCAGTGTGTGTGTTCTTCACATCAACACATCAACCCCCAAGACCCCTCCCTACACTAATTCCGAGTAAGTTGTCCCCTGAACGGGTTTCCATTTGTAAAAGCGTTAAACTGATATTTCAACCTTTCTACTTTCGGCACAACCAGTGTCCGTGCGTCCGTGCGGATGCCTCCTGGCAAGACGAGCTTGTAAAAGCGTTAAACTGATATTTCAACCCTTCTACTTTCGGCACAACCAGTGTCCAGTGTCCGTGCGTCCGTGCGGATGCCTCCTGGCAAGACGAGCTCTGCATCATACCTGGCAGTCACAAACCACGAGACGTACTGCTACTGTAGTACTACTGCGGTGCCATTTGTGACTGGGTACGGTATTGTTTCGAACGCAGCGAATACTCGCAGACAGTCTGGTGTTTGTTGTTGGCGCCGATAAGCGCAGGGGCTCCTCTCCGCTTTCGCGTGCCTGAATCTCCGTGTATGTCCCTTCACTTGTGTGATCGCTGGGATCTCCAAGTAGAAAATTTAATCAGCCGTGAATGTTTTGCGCTACCCTGTCCACCGGTTTAGCGGCACCAGTTCTGCTACAAGCTGCGAGGATATATGTGGGCCACCAGGGCTTGGGTTGGGTTGGATTGGGATGGGTTGACGAGTATTTCGAATATCCACCGACGCGAGTGCTACAAGCAGTGTTAAGCGTATCTGGTACGAGTGTAATTATATTTTCTATTTTTTAATGATAATGTTACATAGTAGCGAGAGCTATTAATACGAGTACAATGGAGTACGACAGCAGTAATGTTGTACCCATGGTATCTAGTATAAGGTCCAGGGCTCCAGCACCCAGCACCTTTGCGGGACCACGGACTTTAGATTTTTGACAGGAGATAATATGAGACCACGACAACAACTACAACAACAACAAAAACCACAACCACAACAAAAACCACAACCACAACCACGAAAACAACCACAGCCACAACCACGAAAACAACCACAGCCACAGCCACATCCACAACGGCCAAACGGCCAACAGCCAACCACCCAACAACCCAGCCGCCCAACAACTCAACCACCCAACCACCCAACAACCCAACAACCACCAAACCACCAACAACCACCAGACCATCAACAACCCAACCACCAAACCGTCAAACGGCCAACAGCCCGGTAATCTTCATTCGTGATATGCTGTTCAACGGTAATCTTGTACCCATGGTATCTAGTTTTTTTTCGCACACATCTACTTTCCAGCTTCTGGACAAGCCGTGGTCACAGGTGTCGTCCCTTCTCCCCCGGTTCTTGCCTTCATTTTTTATCGCGCATAGGGTTCAGCAATCCCACTGCTCGTGGTTTTTTCATCGAGGGTTGCTAACTGGTATATACTGGTACATACCTGCTACTTCGTACTTACGAAGACCGCAGCTGAAGCCGACTACACCGCCGTATGTGCGCGCCTTTCGCTCTGAAGATGGCGAGCTCTGACAGTCGTACAATGGGTAGTGCAAGGTTGGGTGTTGTACGTTATGTTGACCGTACGTGCCATGCACTACTTTGAAAATATAATCTAAGACACGTCAGCTGTGAGTTCGATAAATTTAGGGTCGATACTCATCTTTGCAAGCTGCGTGATACGCCTCCCGCTCGTTTGTCCTGCGGATGTTGACAGGGTAAACACTCACAGCCAAATTGTAATGACATAACTTTACGAATTTGGTGGTACGATTCGACGCGAGTCGAAGAGGGAAGAAAACGCTGAATTCTCCTCGCGATAAAAATGAAGGCGCGTACCATAGTGGGGAGGGGGGAGGAGGGCCCGCCATATAAGCACTACCGACACACGGCGCCAGTGAGGCTGACCGATCACTTGTCTTGAGTGATCTACATGGCCTATAGATCATGTTGCCGGCCTTCCCTGATCTAGCTCGTGTTTCCTTAGTTGGATCTGGTGCTTAACATTTTCTGCAGGAAATATCATGCCGAGAGATATAGGATGTAGATGATTCTACAGTACTCGTAAATCGTGATCTGTCTAGATGATCTACAATTATATATGATGTAGATCGTGATCTGGGTGAAGTGTGGAAGTATACCTTGTAGTAGTGTAATATTTGCGTCATCAGCTGCTTCTTTGGTTCGCCCGGTCGCTCGTCGGCCCGCCTCGGAGTGTGCTTTGTACGTACGTGACCCACGTCAACTCCCCGCACCTGTTCCTTGTTTTTTTCTTCGTTGCACGTACTGTAGTCTGGTGTGCTGGCATGCATGTGTTCTGCCCCAGCATCGTTTTTTTCCCGCGTTTCAATAGTTTTGTTCATTGTTTTTTCCCCTCGCTTCCTCTCGCTTAAACGCCCCACCTACTATCGAAATCCGCTAGAGTAATAAACACTTCCACGCCCTGGATATCGCCTCGTTATCGTTTTAGAGCCGTCCATGCCACTGCTGCAATTCCCACCCACATCTGTCCCCAACGCCCCCTCCTTGACCCACCACCCACACCATCGCCTAGACCTAGCACCACGCGTATAGCCAACCCCTACATCTATGCGACCTAAAGCCCTCCCCCCCCGCCACATTCCTCCCCCTCCCCCACAAGAAGGACTTATAGTTTCCACGCACAAATAGACCTGCCCCACCCGTCCCCTCCCCCCCCCTTCCCCCCTCCCGCCCCCCTTTTGATCAAAATCAGGCCCCCACGTCCTTAAAAACTCCGCCCTCGCCTTACCGGATATTCGACTTACAGGATTCACTTGATAAACTGATGCATTTCCTTCCACAGCTGTCAGATTTTGTCCCCCTCAGAAACGAGTTTTATAGTTTCCGCGCACATACTGCTTAACATCACCCTGTTGACCCTGATAGCTACACTGTAGTTGCAAGGGGAGTCGCCGACCTATATCCTTAATGAGGACACACAACCCGTAATACGCGCGATCAGAGTATCACACACAGTTTGCAAAGATGAGTTTCGACAAAATATTCGATCTCACAGCTGGAGTGTATTTTAATTTTTATAATATATTTCTGGGGTAGGAATCACGATGTGTCAACAATAAATGTTTCCTTTCTAGTTGACGAGCAGTTCAAATGCCGAACCCTACCTACGAGTATGCGCAATAAGACGTATTGTACATGACGAGGAGAAGGGAGGGAGGACACCCGTGGCCACGGCTTGTTTCTCTGGAAGGTCGCTGGGGGTACAACCTACTACACATTGAGCTGGCAGCATTAGTGATTCTAAATAATGGAACTGAAAAATGCCATGCTCTAGCCCGTGGTCTCGAAGAAACGCAAGGAGTAACATTAACCCGAAAAGATGTCGGGAAGCATGTCAAGCAATTGGGAAACGAACACTCTTGTCTGTGGGGCCGAGTGTTCCGCGCTAAACTAGACCCTACTTTTTACCCTATTAGTAGGTGTATTGTGTTGACAGTCAAGGCGAATTCATGGAGCTGTAAGTCGGCCACACTTGACGTCTAAAAATTAATCGGCGGGTGCCGTTGGCCAACTAAGTGACCTTAGTCGGCAAGCCGGCTGACGAAACGAGCTGATGGTCAGCCGACCTGTCGACTTGAGTCAGAAGATCGAAGCGAGCCAAATCAGCCCCCCCCCGCCGGGGAGCCCCTTCCAAAAAAAAAAAAGAAAGAACGCACACCGCGTTGATAAGTCCTTCCTACGAGTATGGACACCCAGTAAGTCGGATAGTCACCCTCGGGAACACGTCTATTAATAACTAATAGTCCGACTACAAGTAATACATACCAGGTAGAGGCTAAACCCCTTCACCACTGGAACCTCGTTTTTGGGGACAAAATTACTTGGATTTAGTATAGGGAGGGGTTCGGGGGCTCTCAAGGGGTCAAGTCGTGCCGACTCAGCTCTACAAATTGAGCAATTTTGCTGTCTTGTGAAAGGGTGAAAATGTTATCCAATATGATACCTGTATGTACCTCGTAATGGTAGTGTTCGTTTCGCCTACCGTATGGAGTTTTCGCACAGGCGTACAGGTAGACATTTTCCATTGTACCCGTAGCCACGAACACGAGCCGAACGAAACTCAGCAGGGGGGGGGGCTGGATACGACCCATTATACAAACCTAAAAGTAAAATTTCAATTACGCAACTCCCCGAGATGTCAGGCCTCACCGGTACCCGTAAAAGCTGTCAGCTGTGACGCCCGGCGAAGAAAGATGGTAGCTACCATTTTTGTATTTGTTTTCTTTTTATTTTGTTTTGTTGGTATTCATCATGGCAACATACATCGTACCCAGTACTAGGGCATGACATTGCGTTGTCGAATGCATTACGATGCATTATCTCTGTGTCGTAGCTTGTGACCACAGAGCTGATCTTTCTAGGGTGAAGAATCAGTACGGACACTGGGTGTGCTGGATGTCGACGAGTAGAAGAACGGTTTAATGTGAAGAACACGCACACACATCGTAGAAGTTGTACGGGATCGTACATTTCATAAAAAATGAAAAACATTAGCTGTGTGACGTACGGCCGATTGACTAGGCTGTAGGTGAAACTCAACTTTGCACGCTGCGTGGTACATCTGTAATTCCATTATGATGTATATGGTGGTGTTTGTGAATGAAACCTACGACATTTGTAAAAGCGGGCGGCCGGTGTATCACGCAGCTGGCAAAGATGGGTATCGATCCTAATTTGTCGAACTCAGGGCGGGCCAATGTATTTATGATGTTTTTATAAAACACGTCGTGGCCGGTTATTTGCACAAGGCATTCCTCACTAATTCTATCTACCTTGTCCCCAAACACGTGTGCGATTCTTGCGTTTTTTTGTGTTTACAGGGGCCCACGGCGGTTCAATAGAAAACCGGGTAAGTATTGAAGTCGATGATATAGGTTCTTACCCCGCAAAGGGGCTGTCTGTGTTTTCAATTCAATTGCCGAACTGCGAAAATGCGTTTTGGCGAAATTCGGTGCCAATCGACGAACGAACATGAATAACGAGAATGCTGAACCCTACGCGCGATACAAACGAAGCACGTACTGGGGGGGGAGAAGGGAACACACCTGTGACCACGCCTTGTTCACGTAGTGGCCGGGGTGGGTGCATAAAACCTCTTGCGTACGAGTTGAGCTGGGAAGCAATTAGTATGGAAAATAAGAACAAACGGTACGAATGTAAGGCTCGCCTTTTTGGTGCTTGCTAACAAAGTTCTAGTTATCGCGTCTTGCACACCTCGGTGACAGATCACGATCTAGATCATTTAGATCATTTAGATCATTTAGACAAGATATATATCCGGTAGCTGCGCGTTTTCCTCCTTCGAAGTCCCAATGGAGTTAAGATGTCGCGATCAGCGTCGAGGGCTACAATGAGTCCTATGTAATCGACTGTGCTCAAGACTGGCGTTGTGAAAAGAGTCCAGTCTTGATTCACCGTTGTGGAGACCGTGTGCAGACAAGAAGGCAACGATAACGATGTTAACACATTTCCAACTCCTAAAAAATTCAAATATCCTAGTCTAAATCCATGTGTTTTGTTTCCATATCAGGAGTGCGGTGCTAAACGGGTTAATCAAGCGCCTGCGAAGAGCGTTCAGCAACACGAGCACCACCATGCTGTACGCGTCTCGCACATTCCATACCCTTGCGGCTACCGCTTCTTCGTTTTTGGCTGATGCTGAAACCGTCATTTATGTTGGGACGTTCCCCCCGCTGAAGAATGTGCTTGCCAATCTTAGAAACATCTCTGACATATCATTATCTAGATCATATAGATCGTACAGGTCATCTAGATCATCCACAGTAGATTCCCTAGCTGCCGCTATGAGATCCTGTGCACGATCTATATATTTGGAGTACGGATCCATCCCCGTAAACGTGTGCTAGATAGTGCAGATCGTGCGGCTCCCAACTGACAACATAAGTTATTACACGCGTTTTACCTTATGCTTTATTTTTGTGTGTGTTTTTTTCTAACAGCGGCTCTTTGTAGCATTCGAGCCTGAAGGATGGTGTCCTCAGCGGTAAAGAGCACTAAGGAATTAACCGAAGACGAAGTCGAGGACTACAAGGAGGCGTTCAGTAACTTCGACATTGACGGAAACGGCAGCATCGATGAGGGGGAGCTGGGTGTGGTGATGCGGTCTTTGGGGTACTCGCCGACGAACCAGCAGCTGAAGGACATGATGAAGAAGGTCAGAGAGCACGTTTTGTTGTTGGTGTTGTCGTTGTCATGGCTTGTACTTTTACAGCGCAAATTGAAAATTGAAATTTGATGAATGCTTTTTGGTCTCCGTAGATGTTTTTTTTTTCAGCATGTTTTTCGCACATGGGGCAGGTCGCGATCTGCAGTAGATGATCTACTACTCTGTACATACATCCTGTGTAATTTTATTTCTCAAGAATTGTGCAAGAATCGTACCATGCAAATCTCACGCACGGCAAACATGTACGCAAGAGCTATGGTACAAAGATCCCACTCGGCTAACTTGATCTAGGACGTTCAGATCATACACCAGGCACAAATTAGACACATATCTTCTCTTGAGTACATACATGGTGTTGGGGATCTATCTGGTCTTGCCGATGCGTTCGTGCATGGGTGTTGATCAGGTGCGCATCAACCCTCTAGGTCGTCCAAATCGTATAGATCGCCCAGATCTTACAAAGCTGTACACTTGTGTCGGCTGGTCGGTGTTGCTTGCCGTGTTTTACTTGCGCAGTTTCTAAGTCGTATTATATATTATATTTTAGTTTTCTTTAGGCTTGAAGACATGTTTTCCCCTGTTTCAACTTGCGACATGCCCGGGATTTCAAGCCAACCACATCCCGAAGGGAAGCTTTTGAATACATCAGCGATATCAGCGATATATGTGCTCCGAGAGATGTGTGATATGACAGATCGTGAACTGAGGACCTATCTGACCTGTCCGATTTGTACATCATCAGGTTGACACCGACAACAGCGGGGGCATCTCTTTTGAAGAGTTCGTGGCGATGATGCAGCTGGGGGAAGTGGAGACAGATTTCGAAAAAGAAATTAAGGAGGCGTTCAAGTTTTTCGACAAGGACGGGGATGGAGAGGTGGGATGCCCCCCCGTTGATGTATCAGTTTGTCCAGTCTTGGCAGTCTTTTTTCATGTTTCCGAACTAACATTAGTATTCTCGTGACTGTGGTCTATGACAGTGGGATTCGTTTACAGCGGAAGTTCCTCCCCCGTAGTGCCGGTTGCCCGCTATAATGCCTGTGAAATCGCTTGGCATAGGTGGGAAACCGCAGTAGTGGCAGTATGCGGAGTAGTGCCGGTTGCCTTTATATGCCGGTATTTCCCTCTATAGTGCACATACCGGTACTACGCCGGGACTACTGCTTTAAAACGCTAGTAATATTATAGTACGAATACTGTTATTATTTGCATATGCGAAGTAGTAGTGTTATTCCATAGCTAGCCTTCGCGCTGTTTACCTGCCTCTCTAATGCTCGCTACTGTATAAAACGATATCGCAACAGTGGACAATCAAATAGAGTTCAAGTGGCCTGGTTTTTCGTGTGGATGTACATGCAGGTAACGCCGTCGGAGCTTGCACAAATTATGCGTGGCTTGGGTGACAAGCTTTCGGATGAGGAAATCGAACTCCTGGTGAAGGTGGCGGACAAAGACGGTGACGGGACGATCAGCATCCAAGAGTGAGTGGAAAATGCAACCACTTAAACTGGTCGCAATTTTAAACGTACGACAAGTGAGCATTAAATACCACCACTACTGCTGTTCGTATTTGTTGACGCTCATCAAGTACGCATGGAGAGAGCAAGAAGTACAACCACTGAAATTGTGCGTATTCAATTAACTCTGTCAAATCCGATGAACACCGACGAGCATGAACGGCTGAAAAATGGGATTGCTAAACCGTACGATGCAAAATGAAGGCACTTACTGGGGGGAAGGAAAGACACTCGTGACCACCGCTTGTCCGGAAGGGAAGAAAGACACCTGTGACCACCGCTCGTCCAGAAGGTCACTGAGGGTAAAAAGCTCTCACGAGTTGAGCTGGAAAGTTGAGGCGGTTGATGATTGCAGAGTACGCAACATGTTGTCGGCAGGGGTCGGCAAGCCTCGTCCTGTGTTACATCCATCCCCGGGTTTCCTACACCCCGGATACATCCCCAGCCTTGACCGCAAACAGCACAAATACAACCACATTTGTTGCAGCGCCAGGGCGCCGGGATGTGGCGAGAGATCCGTCATCTGGCAGTGCACACGCAGTTCCGAGACCGTGACCGGGACCCTCGCTTTGCATCCACGATGGTTTTGCATGGGGCAGGGGGGGTGTTTGAGCGCGTGGGGGCCAGGACATACTTTGATGCGTGGCGATTCGGACCAGTGCTGCGCGATAACCTTCCTCCTCGCCCCTGTCTGCGTCAGACGGGAGGTTCTGGAGAGCAGGATCCCTGTCCATACTGATATACCGATAGACCCTCAGCGCGGCACTGGTCCGGACCTTGACCATCCATTTTAGTATACCCTGCCCCCCACTGCGACATTCCCCCTGCCGGACGCAAATTTTTCTGCAAATTGTCATCGGAGCAACACGGGCATCCTGGTTACGGTCCGGTAACATGGTGCTCTTTGTGTGACATAAAACAAGAAAGTATTGTCCTGTCTATGCTCACCCACTTGGTGTGAATCAATGTGTAGTCACTATTGTTGTGTGGCTCACATGTATTAATGCCTGTATACCTTGTACATTTCTTGCTCTGCTGTTGACAGGTTTATCGAGTTCATGTACAGCTAATCTGGCTTCTCAGGGAAGATTGCTCCTCGAGGAAGATGGCTTCTGGATGGAAGATTCCTTCTTGGGGGAAGATTGTATCTTGAGGAAATGTCGATTCTTGATGAAAGGTTGGTTCACGACGGAAAATTCCTATGGAAGATTTTCGCGTGAGAAATATTGAATCTTGATAGATGATTCCTATGGGAGATTCTTAGTTGGGGAAAATTGATTTCTCGATGAAAGATTCCTATCGTAGGTTCTTACTTGACGAGGATTGATTTTCGATGGGCGATCCCTTCTCTCAAGGAAGATTCCTTCCTGACGGAAGGTTTACTCTGGGGGAAGATTCGTTCGTGATGGAAGAAAGCTCTTCTCGAGATACATGGTTGTTTTTTGCTCCGGGGGGGTTATGTCTTACCAGGAAAGAGGTTCGTTTTTGTTGGAATTCCCGCTGAATGGAACTACTGTCCCTGCCATTCCGCGGCACCCTCTCACGTATGTCAAAGCCCGGGAGTTCCAAGCGCAGGAGACGAATTACCTCCGGGCGGGCGGGGAAGAAATGCCGCCCGAGATGTGTCTTGTGTGTGTTTTTTGTTGGGGTATACGCTGCTTACCTTCTCCAATAGCCTCCAGATTGCATGCCATTTTCTGGGATAATGACCACGGCAGAGCTTGCATACGTGTGTCGATGCGGGTTGTCACGTTTTGACGAGGTGACGGCAGCAAGGCGTACGTGCGTGCGTCAATGCTGCTTGTCAAGTCTCAAGTAATAAGGCAGATGTTTCGTACGCGTCTTTGGTGCTTGTCTTTTTCAAGGATAACCGTAGGCAAAGGCTTTTTTCATGGATGGGTGTCATATCTCGTGGTTAGCGCCGATTGTGGTGAGACCTTGGTTTCTGTATGTTTGAAAGAGTCGATCGCCCCGGCGTTGGTGCCGCCAAAAATGTCCTTGGCCGGCTGCTGGCGCCGAGCGCAACAATTCTTGCGTACGTACAGAGTAGTCTGGTCCCTCCTGTGGTCGTGAGGGGGTACATTGGGTACATCCCCGAGGGGATAACCTGGAGTCATCCCCGGGGGGTCATCGTGGGTGCTTCCCCGGCGGTATATCTTGGGTACTTCCCCGCCGGAACATCCTGGGTGTTTTCCAGCGAGGACTTTGTGGGTACATCCCCGGGAAAATGAACCACTCCCCGCTGTTAGTCATTGTGTGTACAGGTGACGTGTCTGCCGTGCCGTGCACGAGTACGATTACAGTTTTTTTTTTGTGTTTTGTTTTGTTTTGATGCCTCGCGCGCGCACCGCGGGCACTGAACTGTTGTAACGTTTTTTTATGCAGACAAGTAACGGCTATAAGGTAGGGGAGGATGAACATGCAATGAGCTTGTACTACATAACGCTCTGAGGAGTTTTCATGACCTGACAAGGCAGCCCAGATCGGGCCAGGCCTCGAATGGAAGGCGGCCTGCCTCTTGCAGTGACGATGGAAGCCCTTCTGTGTAACTTTACGGGCAGGAAGAGACGTGATTCAATGTTGCCCACCAAACGACGTCTCGTGTCAAAAATATTTAGGGCGGCATTGATTGATTGACCCTGCCCTGGGAAAGTGGGAACGCCAGGATATGGGTACAACAAGTGAAAGACACTTGTTCCACGGCAGAGTATATATGTTCTACCAGGTACCGTATATTCGTAGTTTACTGCAGGGTTTCCGTTGTATCTGCGGTAGAACCATGTTTTATCCAGTAGATACTACGATGAGGTTAAAGTTTCGCTTGAGTTTTATGCGGCGTTGCTCCCTCTATTTTTCCTGTTGTTGTTTTTGTTTTGCCGAGCTGCTGTTTTTACGTTGTGGCAGACGCTATCGGGGCGGTTCCCTTGACCTCGATTTTTCAAGAAAATATACTATGCCATCCCATGGCGTTGCATGCTGCACTGGTGTGCTTTTCAAAGCGAACCTCCTGTTTAGACACTTCGTGTCCGCAGTGTTCTGATTGATTCATTTTTTATTGGTGGAAACCCCTTGGTCTACATGATGAGTCGACGTCCGGGAAGCGAGTCTCTCCTAGATTACTCCGCCCGCAAAAAATGTATGCACGCTTTTTGAGCTGTCCGAATCAAGCTGCGAATTCGAAAACCGCTGGCAAGATGTACGCTTCTCCAATTTTCCCAAACAGTGCACACCAGTTGATGACAGTTTCAAACATCCTTCTTCTGCGGTTGTTCCTATTCGTAGCGGCAGCCACGACCAGAGGCCGCTTACAGTTGTGCCTCACCTTGTAGAAGTTCGTACTCTACCGAGTCCAATCGTGTGCGGTTCTGGTTTTCGCGACCTCCTGAGTCGTGCTGTCCCAGTCCGATCAAACGTAAAAACCTCCCAACGATCGTATATCCGTCTGGAACCCAGACGTAGCGGCAAAGCAACGTCGAAGTGTAGTCCCCTATAAGGCGTGACGGCGCCGTGCAAAATTCTACAAATTTATTACAGCGCGTCATGTAACTCCTTGCATTGAAGTGTGGTGTTCATCGTTTGGCTTTTCGTCGTGTATCCTTGCTCTTGGAAGGATTGATTCTTCGTTCTATGAATATCAGATGACATACTTCTATTATTCAGCACCGGTCGCTTGTTTTAAGATTGCGGCCAGCCGCCGTCGTTTTTTTTGGTCGGTGCACATGTGCTCTAAAGGCCTCTAATCTGGTATAATCACCAGATAATCACGGGCGTATACACGCCCCCGCGACACGCGCGATCGAATTATCACACGCAGCTTGCAAATCTATCTGTGTTTTATTAAAACCCTTTTTCGTCGATCTCACACCACCAGCTGAGGTGTACTTTTTTCGTTTTTTAGGTCATAGATTTTGGGTGTTGAGCGCAGGATATACCTGAAATACTTCGTTCCCCCTTGCCGCCTCGGTAAGGTATGCTGCGAAGCATGCCCTAGCAGGCTTGTAGCGAGAGTGGGGGGGTCTTTCTGGCGGGTGTAAGGCCGGACTCACCCTCAAGGAGTGATACCTTCTTGCTGCTGCGTGTGGCCGCGAGGCTTAGGCGTGGCGGTAGAGTTGGGTCGTACGTGGTGCGTTAGGCATGGTCACCTACGATTCGCGCGTCTTTTTAGGCAGCAGCGGCGGAGCAGCAATGCTTAATCGGGATGCTCGTGCGCGGAGGCAGGCGCCACCACGAGCCACGCTACGGCGCAGTCTCGGTTTGCGTGGAGGGAACTGCGCCGGCAGGAGGCTGGATTCGACGACGAAGGAGGAGGGCGACTGGCCGTCGACGGGCGGGGAAGAGACGGATTGAACTCCCTGAACGAGAATTTTGTTTTTCAGATCAGCACCGCAAACTGCGTGGAGCATTTTATTTTTTTTGGACGGGGGAGAAGGGGAACCGACTGGAATTGAGTGTGAACGAGAGCAAGTGCGAAGGAGCTGGCCGAGTGAGCTAAGGCGATGAGGCGGCCACGGAGAACCACATCAGGAGGACGGCACACGGAGACCCACGACCGGCACGCACATCATCATCATGAGGGCAGCGATCGTCTTTTTTTCAAGGGTTATTTTTACGAGGCAGTAGTACAACATGTTACTTACGTCTCTGATTTTTGTAGAGTTTGTAGAAGAGTTGTATACCCTTCACGGGGAACGACCCCCCGCAATTTTCAATTTTCAGGCACGGGCGTCGTAGCTGCGCTGCAACCTGTCTAATAACTCGGGAAGGAGGGGCAATCATTGATATCTGTACGGTGGTTTTTTTGGTTCCATTGCTCTTGTTTCACTGCATGCCCGCGGGTCGTCACTCTGACAGCACTCCAGACAGCAGGCGCGTTCGTCTATACTCACGATTACCGTGCGGTTCGTACGGTGCAGGCAGCCCAACCGCTGTAGTTTGTAGCCGCGAGTTGGATAGTTGTGGGGACGGGGGAACTCTACGTATGCTGTAGTTGAGTGGATACCGGCGGCCATGTGAGTTCAGTTGGCACAGTTGACCTTTTCACTTGTGCGCCTTTTTTCATATCGTGCGTTTTTAGGCGGGAAAGCGTAGTATTTCCCTGACGAATTTTGATTTCACTTGGTTTTTCGGATCTTCCTAGGGCTCCAGCACCTTTGTGTGACCACGGACTCTAGATGTTTGACAAGAGTTAATGTGAAAAAACAACAACAACATACCTGAATGAATTTGGGCGGGTGGAGTTGGGCAAAAAAACATGTGTACTAACAGTGTTGAAACCGTCGAACGTTGTATGTAACCCAAGGCCAATCAACGCAACCCGTTTTTGAAAGACGGCTGTGGTGCACGCCACGGTAGAGGGTGCACCACCGTTTTTTTCCGAGGCTCTTAACCTATTGAAAGAGCTCTAGATATAGAGTCATCCCACGGTAGGGGTTGCAGTTTTTGCGCCAAAAAGTCCCTGGCTGGGCGATCGAGCTTCTCACGTGAGGAACTACCGGTCAGTGAAGTAATTTCACGAGTTTTTATTTATTCATTTATTTGTTCATTTCTTTACTTATTTTTTTATTTACTTATTTTTTTATTTTTATTCTTCTATTTTTTTTCTATCTATTTATTCATCTATTTATTTCCATCTATTTATTCATCCAGCCATCTATTTATTTATTTATTTATTTACTTATTTGTTTGTTTGTTTATTATTATTATTTTTGCCCTCCGACAATATAGCGTAGATGCCTTTCCGATATGAATCGAATATCCTTCCTTAAAGCAGCAGTAGCACCTAATATGAAGTCGAATGATCGCACCATAATGCAGTGGTATCTTCCGCCAACCATTCGCCCATTTCCTTTCCCCACATCTTCTCCTTTTATCTACTATTCCCTTTCCCTATATATACCTGGTATGTTACAGCTGGGAGTCTACCTTAATCCTCATCAACATTGCCACCCCAGGCCAGTGGCCTTAGTCCTCCCGATTCTTCCTCCCTTCCCCTCGCGGCCTGACGATCCCTCAGAAATAGTCTATATCGATGAACTCTGCGCGAAATCGCGACCTGAGTGGTCACAGAGATGATTTGGAATAGTCGCTCCTTGCACACGCCTTTCCGCGCTAGGGACGATGCGTCCGTCCCTCCAACGATGCTTGCCGCTACCTGATCTATCAGGTCGCTGCCTTCTTTACCGAGGCGCCCAAAGCTTTCCACCGCGAGGGTGGCGAGTTTGTAGCTGCGTTCGTCGAAGGACACCTGTCCCGGACGAGCGTAGTGGTTGCGCTTGCGCGCCTCGGAAGTGGAAGCCGCTGATCCGTTTCGATCCGCGCTTCCTGCCCGCATGTGGACCCCTGCTTGTGGGTCCGCATACGTCACGTCGAGGAGTATCGACTTGTCGCGATACTCCGGTGCCGTAGCATCTCTTAGTCCACCTGCCTCAATCACGATGTCCATTCGCAAATCCCTGTCTGCGTGGAACGGGGCTCCGCTTTCCACCTGGTGGCGGACGGACATGCTCTTAAGGGTGCGGGAGAGCGCGTGCACGAGGGGTTGGTGCTGTTTCACTTGCGCGCCCGCTCGATGACACAATCGCGCATGCCGCGTATTAACCTCCACTTCACCGCAGCATGGGCATCTCGCCGCGAGGAATTCTTCTATCCCCAGAAATCTCTTCCCCGCAGTCACGAACTCTGATGCAGGGATGGTTCTAGCTGAGTCTACAGGTCTCGCCCTTAGGAAGGCGGTAGCCCCTGATCCCGATTGACTCCGTTGCCGGGCCCTGGCCAAGTCTCGTGTCTCCTTCTCGCCTTGAGATTCGCTTGTGTCTCGCTGGGGCCTCGTCTCGGGGAGCTGGTCCAGCGAAGAGACGTACCTCTCATAACGTACTCGGTTTACCAGTTTACCCAGTCTATGCTGCGCTTTACTGGAGCTGATAGTTTCGGCGTCGTGTGCAGGCAACGCGTCTGTAATTGATCGCCCTGAGGCACCTTGTCCTCCTGCTCGGAATGCTCTGTCTCGCCAGCTTTCCGGTACGATGTTCGCCATGGCCTCCTCTGAAACCCCATGCACATCGCGCAGGTCCCTGATGCTGTTCCAGATGCGTCGCACGAGGTCAGAATCGGGCAGCTCCCTCCGGACTTTGTTCCCTATTGCGCCGGATAGATCAGCAAGCACCTCTGGCACCGTCGCCACCAAGCTCCCAACGGATGCTGACATCCTCCGGGCTTCAGCCGACGACAGCCCAAACCCTCCGGCCCCCGTGGACAGGCTCGCCTGCGCCTGTTGATGGGGTTGCAGGGTCAACATGTTTGTCGGGCACCCGTCCACGAAGAACGATGATTCTTCTGCTGCCCCCGGGAGATCGAGCAATTTCTCCAACATCCACAAGGCGTTGCCATCTGCTTTTTTGCATGCAGCCAGCGATAGTTCTGGGTCCATCACGCGTTCAAGGTAGGAGGTCCGTTGAACCATGGAGCCGGTGGCAATCAGGTTGGCTGATTGCTTGTCCGGCATGCGCGACAACATCCGCGCAAGTTGCTCCGCTCCCCCGTTTCGGACTATCTCCATTGCGCTCTCCCTCACGTACTCATCTGTGCCGATGGGCACCCCCACCACCTGAACCCCACCACGTTCAGCGATGCTGACGCCAATGCCTTCAAGAAGGGCGATTTGTTCCGGCGTAGGTACGTGCCCCTTTGGGGGCAGGGCAACCGTTTTGCTCGGGTTGATCGCAATTCCGATGTTGGACAGCTCACGCTGGAGAAAGGGTACCACTTCCACAGTATCGGGTGTAATTTCCATCATTCCGATGCTAATATCATCTAGGTAGGCGAATGCCTCTACACCTCTTGGCTCGAACTCCTCCCGTGTCCGCTTCAGCACCGGCAGGAGCGGCATGCAGAACAACGCTGGCCCCATAGCATCACCTTGTTGTACCCCGCTGGAGCAGTCGATCTTCCGCCTTTCTCCCGATTCCATCTGAAAAAACACGGGCGCAGACATCTCGCCGTAACATTTTGCCACGAACGGTGTAAGCGCCGGTACGCAAGTGGCTGCCTCCGCTAGCATAGCAGTCCGCTTCACTGTGTTGAATGCGTTGGAGCAATCGGTGAGGATCAGCCAGTTGTTTGCCTCGTGATGTATTCTTGCGCGTAGCGCTACCTGTTCCACCCCCCCTCGTACTCCGACTCCAAACTGTCTCGCTTCACGGTTGGCCTCCTCCAGCCGTGGTCGCCACTGCCGCATGGTTCCGGCCGCAATAAGCCGCCTCCACGTCATCCCCACGCACACGGGGCGGCATTTTTCACCCAGGGCAGTGAGGTTGGATTGCAAGAAGAGCTGCCAGAGTTCAGGCGGGAAGGCGTTTGGATCATCGATAATTCTTCTCCAGAAGGCTTCGATGCCAGCTCCGAATTTTTCGCGCCCAAAACCAGTCCTGATTATTGACTGTAAGTGCGAGAATCGCAGACCGTCGCTTCCCGCGCCTGATAAGGCGTTGCGAGAATTGATTACCTCGAGGGCCACCTGTGGGTCGAACTCTTCCTCCGGGAGCCAGTTGGGTACACTCCCTTCCTCCTGGTCGGTGGAACTTGTTGCCACCGCTGCTGCTGCAGCTTCGGAGACGCAGGCCTGGTCCTCCTCCGGGAACTTTGCTTTTACGCGCTCCCACGTTTCGTCGTTCCCCGGCGCGCGCGGTTCCGCGAGAAGGCTGCGTGCTGCCAAAGTCACCCCCCCTCGATGGCGGCATGCTGATGATGCCCTCTTAAACATATCAGCGTCCGTCTCTTCTCGGGCTTGACCGATTTGCCTCATAGATGTTCGACGGGTGTACTCCATTAACCACGGGAGCAAGAGGGTGAGGTCACCGCGTTCGGCAGACGCAAACCTCTCACGCCGTTTCATTCGGCCATCCTGCGAGTGTAGTAGAGCTGGGAGGATGTACCACAACTTGATTGACCTCAGCAGTGATTGCGGTGTCTCCGATTGTGTGGATTGACGGTGCTCTCCCAAGGCGTGATTGAGGAGGCCAAGCACATGGGTGATAAGCTTGGCGTGGGCAGTAGCCAGCCTCGGCTGCACTTTGACAACAGTGGCGAAGCGTTGTTGGAGGTCCTCAAGGGAGACATCATCGAGCGGTCCCGCAATTCCCAATGTGTTTTGGTCCCACGGATAGCAGAGGCCATCCCGGCGCTCTTCCTCGCCATCGTCAGGTCTCCCCCCGAGTCCCGCTGCCGTCACGCGTAGTCCAGGGTCGGCCTGGACTGCTGCTTCTATTGCTTCTCGTCTTCCATGGCGGACTGTGCATCCCCTTGCTCCGCAGAGAAACGACGCCTGCGCCCCGCCTCGTCTGACCGCATTCACCACGCACCGCGCATGCATTGCATGTTGACGTCCACAGGGCAACCCCACCACTCGGTGTCCCCGAGCAATAGTTGATCTACAGCCCCCACAGCTCGTACCGCTGTGGTCGTCTGCAATGAAAGCGCGAAGATGCGTTACGCTCCCTGGTGCTGACCCTCCTCCCTCTCCGTCCCCGCCTTCTCTCTCTCCACCGCCAACCCTTCCTTCGGCAGGGGCCGAGGGAACCTCGCCGTTTCCATGTCGAGGGATTTGTTTATTTATTTATATATATATTTATTTATTTATTTATTTATTTATATATCCTCCGGCGGATGGGGAAAAATAAAGCTCAAGCTCACCACACTTCCACGTATTTCCATACTTGGCCTAGAGCCATAGCTGAGGACCTTAGGGTGTTCAAAGCCAACGAGGGATCAACGGAACACTCCCCCTTAGTTTTTGGAGTTGGGACCGCGCTGTGGCCCACTGCAGCAAAAAAGGTGGGCAAGTGGTACCGGGGGGTCCTCGAAGCAGCTGAACGGTTCATGGGCAGGTGGCACGAGGATGAGGCAAAGCTGAGTAGACAGCGCCGCGCATCCGCCGTGGGTGGTGTCGAAGGGAACGGGGGGAGGGGGGGCAGCAGGAGGGGTAGAAGGAACACCGCACAAGGGTATGGGGGCAGGGGGGGGGACAGGAGGAGTAGAAGGGAAACCGCGGTAGATGAAAGTAGGAAGGAGACCGCAGACAGGGTAGCAAGGTACCAGGCCGACTAGTAGGTGGAACCTTTCTATCTATGCCACTCGTACCGCCAACTGCTGCGGCTGCTCGGAATGTGATGTCTTGGTACTTTGATTTTTCCGTGAATTTATTTTTTGCTTTCTTTTTTTTCTTTCCCCTTCTTATCCTTATGAAGGGAGTCTTGCATGGTGGGTAGGTGACGAGCCTGTTTTATTTGGCCCTCCCAGTCTTCCTTCTTCTACTTGTTTCTTTTTTCCGGGGTATTTTTTCCCTTTCTTTCCCCCTTGCATGTCCATTTTGGCTCATGCTCGGGGTATGTTTCTATCTCCCGAGCTTTGGCTCCCCTTTTTATTTATTTATTTATTTATTTATTTTGTCTTGGTTTCTTTCGTTGTTTCTCTCTTTTACAAGGTATTTTGGTTTAATGAGAAGAACACAAAGGGGGGAGGGGGGGAAACAGGAGGAGTAGAAGGAAAGCCGTCCAAGGGAATGGGGGCAGGGGGGGCAACAGGAGGAATAGAAGGGAGACCGCGGTGGACGACGGCAGGAAGGAGATGGCAGACAGGGTAGCAAGGTACCAGGCCGACTAGTAGGTACATAGCACTTTTCGTCTTTTTCTGGGGTATTTTTTCCCCCTTTGTTCCCTCCTTGCGTGTCCAGGTTTTTGGCTCGTGTTCGGATTATCTTATTTTGGTTTTACTTTACTTTATTTTATTTTATTTTATTATGTTTCTTTTCCGAGCTTTGGCTCTCCTTTCCGGTTGGGTTGTTTCTTCGATTTCCCCTTCATTTTGTTTGTTTCATTTTTTGTTTTATTTTTATCTTTGTTTTTATTTGTTTTCTTATTATTATTTTGTTTTTGTTTTTGTTTTTGTTTTTGTTTATTTCGTATTTCTCTCTTCCAATGTATTTCTGTTGCTGACGTATGTATGTTGTGCCTGTCGTACCCAGTACTAGGGCATGACATTGCGTTGTCGAATGCATTACGATGCATTATCTCTGTGTCGTAGCTTGTGACCACAGAGCTGATCTTTCTAGGGTGAAGAATCAGTACGGACACTGGGTGTGCTGGATGTCGACGAGTAGAAGAACGGTTTAATGTGAAGAACACACACACACATACACGCGTCGTGTGTGTGTCGATTCAACTCAATTGCCTTCGCAATCCAGCGCTATCATAGCTGGCGTGTCCTTCGGACTATTCCACGAGTACATATGTATTGTTTTAGCACTACTCTAAGACTACTCTATAGCACGAAGACATCTAGAAGCTCCGTCGGGTTGTGCGAACGAACGCCTTCGAAGTCACTTTTCGGGTGAGATATCGAGCTCCACTCATGCTAGGAGCTCATAAAATTCTTAGAATCTGCTGCTGCACCCCTACCGTGTGGGATGGCTCGGTAGGGGTGCAGCAGCAGATTCTAAGAATTTTCTGAGCTCCTAACATGAGGAGCTGGGTCAATATCAACATCACCTATCACCCGAAACATGACTTCGAAGGCATTCGTTCGCGTTTATAACCCGGCCAAGCGTCGATGCCCCAATCTCAGCATTCCCGCTTTTTTTCATGTTCGTCGGTTGATTTGCATCGAATTTCGCCGACTCGGCGCTCTTGCACTTTCAGCTATTCAATTAGAAAGACAGAGAACCCCTCTGCGGGGTAGGAACCTACGACATCGACTTCAATACTTACACGGCTTTCTATAAGAAGCGCGGGGGACTCTATTGTCAACAACAAAAAACAGGAGAACCGCACACACGTGTTTGGGGACCAATTACTTGGAATCAATGTGGAATGTCCTGTGCAGCAAAAAACCGGCCACGACGTGTTTATAAAAATATTCTAGAAATACGTCGTCAGCTGTGAGTTTGACAAGTTTAGGGTCGATACTCATCTTTGCAAGGTGCGTGATACCCCGGCTGCTCGTTTTCACAGGCAGGCGTGTTATCCTATAAAAAGGTGTACGACGTTTGACTCCTACGTGTGTTGCCAGGGTGACCATCAAGAACAAAGAAAATAATCAACAGCAACAATGGTAGCTACCATGACTTCATCCCTGTTGCTTCGCCGGACGTCACAGCTGACAAGCCTTACACACACCGGTGAGGCCTGATATTTCGGGTAGTTGCGCAGTTGAAATTAAGCTTTTAGGGTTTGCGTAATGCGAGGGCGGGCAGGATACGACCCATTATAAGTACATAATGGGTGGTATAATACAATGGGTGGTATCGAGCCCCTCCCCCTGTGTGTGTGTGTTCTTCACATTAAACCGTTCTTCTACTCGTCGACATCCAGCACACCCAGTGTCCGTACTGATTCTTCACCCTAGAAAGATCAGCTCTGTGGTCACAAGCTACGACACAGAGATAATGCATCGTAATGCATTCGACAACGCAATGTCATGCCCTAGTACTGGGTACGACAGGCACAACATACATACGTCAGCAACAGAAATACATTGGAAGAGAGAAATACGAAATAAACAAAAACAAAAACAAAAACAAAAACAAAATAATAATAAGAAAACAAATAAAAACAAAGATAAAAATAAAACAAAAAATGAAACAAACAAAATGAAGGGGAAATCGAAGAAACAACCCAACCGGAAAGGAGAGCCAAAGCTCGGAAAAGAAACATAATAAACCTGTGGCCGAGATTCGTTCGGGTTGTGTTCGTGCCTACTTTTTTTTTATTGCGCCCCATTTATTATCTTCGCAACTACTCTCGCCCTACCTCCCAGTAGTAACTCAGATCCGGGGTCACACAGTTGACCTTCTTCCCCCTCCCCACTACGGCGGTACGTGCCTTAACTTTCAGGGCGTCCTACAATATTATCGGTATTACAATAGTATCGGTATTATATTGTGTTTTTCACATCCATGCATGGATGGAGCTAACCCTAGCGCTAACCCTAACCCATTTCAACCATAATACCGGTCGGAGAGCTCCCTCATGACGTCGCTGGGGGGTGAAATGGTTGAAACAACACAATAATGTGTGCACTTTTATCGCGAGAAGAATTCAGCATTTTTCTTGCCCTCTGTCGACTCGCGGCGAATTGTACCTACCCACGCTGCTACGAAGGCGCTCTCAGCAGTTGATCTCTTTTTTTCGCATTTGTACAAATGAAGTCAAATCTCTCCCCGGTGGGAATCCAACTCGAGGACCAACGCTAGTGGTGCTCGAGGGTGACCAATAGACCACCGGGGCGACCGGCATACCTTACCTGTACAACGGAAAATATCTACCTGTGTACGCCCGTACGAAAACTCCGTACGTACGACGGTAGACCAAATATATCTGCTCTCGTACCAGACATTATTTATCATATATCATACATATATGATTAACGCGCGCTCTCGGAGTATCACACACAATCTTGCAAATATGAGCTTCGACCAAATCTTTGATCTCACAGCTGGAGTGTATTTTAATATTATATGTGACCTAAACCTCTTTAAAACCCTTCCCCCCGCCCGCCCCCCCCCCCCCTTTTTATTCCCCGCTCTCTCTTGCTCAAACACCCCGCTTAATATCGAAATCCGCCAGAGTAATAAACACTTCCACGCACTGGATATCACCTCATTATATTTCTAGAGCCATCCATGCCGCTGCTGCAACCCCCCCCCCCCGCCCCCAACGTTCCCTCCTTCCCCACCACCCGCACAATCGCCTAGACCCTAGCACCACGCGAATAACAGCAAACCCCTACATCTATGCGACCTGAAGCCCTTACCTCTCCCCACACCCCCCACCTTCACCCCCCCCCACCTCCCCCACCCCCCCACCCCCCCACCCCACCCCCACCCCCTCAAACACACCGCCCTCTACTCTCTGGTTGCACGACTTACAGGATATACATGATTAACTGGTGCACTATTTCCATTAACTGGTGCACATCTATCCCCCGACAACAATGTAAAGTTTCCACGCACAGATTGAGCTGCCCCGCCCCCCGCGCGCCCCCCCCTCCCCCCTCTCCCCATGATAATAATCGGGTTCATTCTTTCCAAAACCGTCAGGTTTATCCCCTTGAAGGATTTATAGTTTACACGCACAAATTGAGCTGCCCCGCCCCCCCCCGCCCCCCCCCAACCCCGCTCCCTTCGGATCAAAACCAGGCCCCCACGTCCTTAAAAACTCCGCCCTCCCCTCACCGGTTATTCGACTGACGGATTCACTTGATAATAAACTGATGCATTTCCATCCACAGCTGTCAGATCTTGTCCCCCACAGAAACGGGTTCTATAGTTTCCGCGCACAGACTGACTAACATCGCCCTGTTGACCCTGATAGCTACACTGTAGTTGCAAGGGGAGTCGCCGACCAATATCCTTTAATGAAGACACACAACCCGTAATACGTGCGATCGGAGTATCACACACAGCTTGCAAAGATGAGTTTCGACAAGATCTTCGATCTCACAGCTGGAGTGTATTTTATTTTTTTCGTACCTAGGGTGTGTTAAGGTGTTCCTCCCCTTCTCTTTTTTATGTTCTTTTGGTTTTTTCTCTACCACTACGGTCTCTGCTAGTCTCGTTTCGTTCAGGCTTCCGAACCGTGGTCGTCTCTTTTTCTTCTTGTGTTTGTACCTCACGATTCCCCCGCCGATACTCGGTGATTTTGCCCCTAGGCGCTCGACCTTTGTGTTGTATCCTGACCGCCCCCCGTGCCGCTTTGCCCTGACGGCATCGCCGAGCTCTAGGTTTGATCGGTTTTCTGCGCACTTTGCCACGTAGGGTCCCGGCAGCCTTGCAGACTTGCAAGACCACCGGAATGCCGGCCATCCTTTCTTTGTTTTCTCGTGTTTCCTTCGTGTTTGGGTCGCGGTAGCTTTTGCCGCCCCGCAAGGCTGCCGAATTCTCAGCAATCATATTCCTGCCATGGTTGATCCCCGGGAACAGCGCTCAGGTTCCCGTAAACTTCTCAACCACGGCGGTAATTATGCTCTCTCTTTCTTATGAGTCTTTTAGTTCCTGTTTTTTTTCTTCTGGGTGTAAACGTTGCGTTGCCATTCTACGCTATATGACGCGCCAGTCGACCCCCCCTGTAGGCGTTGTTTTGGCATGCTAACTCCGTCGCTCAGCGCTGCTGACATTTTTTCTGTGTTTGGACGAATTAGGTCGATCCACTCGCGTACCTCTTTGGCTACCCTGACTTCCTGTTCGTTTTGGTTGAGTTACCTTGCTACGTTTGCCGGTTTTGTTCCCAGCGCAAACAGACCTACCAAGTCGCCACGTTGTTCGCTCTACCAAGTGGTCCTAGCAGCCTCTTGGTTTTAGCAAGCCTTACGGCAACCTAGCAGCGTTCTTTTTGCCTTACGTGCTATTTTTCATTTTCTTCGGGCCTTGGCCACGCGGCTACGCGTAATGCCTCACGGCCATATATACTTTCGAATTTGGGTGATGTTCCTTTGCGAGCTTTCGAGTAACCGACCCTGTACGGCGAACGACTCCCCGTTCGCTCTTCCCTGGGTCCCACATAGATCGCTCCGGTAATATATTTCTGTTTTCCCTTTGCCTTCGCTTCGATCTCTGCCTTTCTTAGCTACCTTCGCTTAGTCTTCAGGTTTCCTTTTTGGTTTCCAGTTTTGGCTGCTCTACATAGGTTGCTCCATTCTGGGTTTTCTTTGTTCCTCTATCTTCCTATGGCCTTTCTTTTAGTGATCTACTTTATTAGTGAATAGCCCTATCCTTGGAGTTTAGGCCTCATTACGAGGTGTGGGGGAATCTATAGCCTCATGTGCATTGTTTCGAATAGCCGCATCTTCGACCCCATTCTCCGGTCTTTTAGGATGAAATTTGTCATCATCTTTCGACCGTCTTGAGGTCTGCATATACGACTATTCAGGGTGGGCTAATGTAATAGAGTGTCGGTATAGCGGGCAATAGATTCGGTAAGATAGTCCGCAGAGTTACGGTCTATTGGCCACGAGAAGATTCTCTTAAACGGAATATTCTGAGTGGAGCGGATAACCCGTAGAGAATAGCTAGCTTATACCACAAGAACGTTCTCGGTAATGGAACGTCCTCCTCTGGACAAGATAGGTAGAAGTAAGCGCGTTAAGCGCTCATGGGAATATTATAAAAAATGAAAATACACTCCAGCTGTGAGATCGAAGATTTCGTCGAAACTCATCTTTGCAAGCTGTGTGTGATACTCCGATCGCGCGCATTACGAGTTGTGTGTCCTCATTAAGGATATAGGTCGGCGACTCCCCGTACAACTACAGTGTAGCTATCAGGGTCAACAGGATGATTTTAGTCAGTCTGTGCGCGGAAACTAAAAAACCCGTTTCTGAGGGGGACAAAATCTGACAGCTGTGAAGGGAAATATATCCTTTTATCAAGTGAATCTTGTAAGTCGAATAACCGGTGAGGGGGGTGGGGCGGAGTTTTGAAGGACGTGGGGGCCTGATTTTGATCAAAAGCGAGCGGGTTTGGAGGGGGGGGGGGGGAGGGGAAAGGGGGCAATTTGTGCATGTAAGCTGTAAATCGTTTCGAGGGGATAAATCTGACGGTTTTGGCACCAGTATATTATTGGGGGCGGGGGGGGGGGGGTTGGGGCGGGGGGGGGGGGGGGGGAGGGGCGTGTGGGGCAGCTCAATATGTGCCTGGAAACTATACATTATTTTGAGGGGATAAATGTGACGGTTTTGGAAATAATACATCAGTTTATCGGAATATATAACACCTAGGAGAACGTTCCTTGTGTGTGTGTGTTCTTCACATTAAACCGTTTTTCTACTCGTCGACATCCAGCACACCCAGTGTCCGTACTGATTCTTCACCCTAGAAAGATCAGCTCTGTGGTCACAAGCTACGACACAGAGATAATGCATCGTAATGCATTCGACAACGCAATGTCATGCCCTAGTACTGGGTACGACAGGCACAACATACATACGTCAGCAACAGAAATACATTGGAAGAGAGAAATACGAAAAACACAAATCAAAAACAAAAACAAAAACAAAAACAAAAACAAAATAATAATAAGAAAACAAAAAAAACAAAGATAAAAATAAAATAAAACAAAAAATGAAACAAACAAAATGAAGGGGAAATCGAAGAAACAACCCAACCGGAAAGGAGAGCCAAAGCTCGGAAAAGAAACATAATAAAATGAAATAAAATAAAGTAAAGTAAAACCAAAATAAGATAATCCGAACACGAGCCAAAAACCTGGACACGCAAGGAGGGAACAAAGGGAAAAAAAGACCCCAGAAAAAGACGAAAAGTGCTATGTACCTACTAGTCGGCCTGGTATCTTGCTACCCTGTCTGCCATCTCCTTCCTGCCTTCGTCCACCGCGGTCTCCCTTCTATTCCTCCTGTTGCCCCCCCTGCCCCCATTCCCTTGGACGGCTTTCCTTCTACTCCTCCTGTTTCCCCCCCTCCCCCCTTTGTGTTCTTCTCATTAAACCAAAATACCTTGTAAAAGAGAGAAACAACGAAAGAAACCAAGACAAAATAAATAAATAAATAAATAAATAAAAAGGGGAGCCAAAGCTCGGGAGATAAAAACATACCCCGAGCATGAGCCAAAATGGACATGCAAGGGGGAAAGAAAGGGAAAAAATACCCCGGAAAAAAGAAACAAGTAGAAGAAGGAAGACTGGGAGGGCCAAATAAAACAAGCTCGTCACCTACCCACCATGCAAGACTCCCTTCATAAGGATAAGAAGGGGAAAGAAAAAATAAAAATAAAATAAAATAAAATAAATAAATTCACGGAAAAATCAAAGTACCAAGACATCACATTCCGAGCAGCCGCAGCAGTTGGCGGTACGAGTGGCATAGATAGAAAGGTTCCACCTACTAGTCGGCCTGGTACCTTGCTACCCTGTCTGCGGTCTCCTTCCTACTTTCATCTACCGCGGTTTCCCTTCTACTCCTCCTGTCCCCCCCCCCCTGCCCCCATACCCTTGTGCGGTGTTCCTTCTACCCCTCCTGCTGCCCCCCCTCTCCCCGTTCCCTTCGACACCACCCACGGCGGATGCGCGGCGCTGTCTACTCAGCTTTGCCTCATCCTCGTGCCACCTGCCCATGAACCGTTCAGCTGCTTCGAGGACCCCCCGGTACCACTTGCCCACCTTTTTTGCTGCAGTGGGCCACAGCGCGGTCCCAACTCCAAAAACTAAGGGGGAGTGTTCCGTTGATCCCTCGTGGGCTTTGAACACCCTAAGGTCCTCAGCTATGGCTCTAGGCCAAGTCTTGAGTTGTCCGCCTGGTTTCGGGTTCTCCCCACCAGCGATCGTCCCGAACATCAACCGACGGGGCAGTCGCCCCTTGTGTTGTCGCACCAGGGCCCCGGCAAAGAAGAGCCGCCGTTTACGGATGGTCGTTTCGATGCTCTCGCATCGTGTCATCCTGAGGGCCTTCGCGTACGAGAGGGTGGTGTGGTCGGTGCGTAATCGGCGCTGGAAGCAAATGACTCGCAAAAGGACTTCGTGGTGGGCTGATCGGAGCTTGGCGAAGTGGTCCGCATTGAGGGTCCACGTCACACACCCGTACAGCAGGGTCTCAATGACCTCGGCCTTCAGCATGCGGAACTTGTACGTTCCATAGGTAAAGGTCCAGAAGAGAGCACAGCAGCAATCCTGGAGGGTGAGGCGAACTCTGTGAGCCTCACCCCACCCCCATGCTCTCACTCCTCCTCCTTTCCTGTCTCCTCGAGCTTCTCCTAGCTCAACGCCAGTAATAAGAAATCAACAAAGAAGAAACGGTGCTGTCTCCAAGCGAAGCTGATACCCCTGCGTCCTTTCCCTCCAACCATCCGGCACCAAGACTCCTTCACAAATACCATACATTATCCCTTGACAAGACAGCCAAATTGCTCAGTCTGTAGAGATGAGTCAGCACGACTTCAGTCACCAACTACGTATTAGTCGGACTCGTAATGGTGAGTCGTTTAACGGAGGTACCGACTATCCGACTTATTGGAGATCCATACTCGTAGGAAGGATTGTCAATGCGGTGTGCGTTTTTTTTTCTTATTTTTGCGGAGCCCCGTCGGCTGGGGGGGGGGGGGGGGCGTGACCTGGCTCGCTTCGCTCTCCTGACTTATTAAGTCGGCAAGTCGGCTGATCATCATCATCAGCTGGCTTCGTCAGCTGACTTGCCGACTAAAAGTCACTTAGTTGGCTAACGGCACCTACCAACTATTGTTTAATCGTCAAGTAAGTATTGCCAACTCACACCTCATCTATGAATTTGCCTTGATTGACTGTGAAAACACACTACATATATACAACTAGGTGTTAGTGTAGAACACAAAAACCTGAGGTCGTTTGCGCTTCCCCACTAATTCCCCTTCCTTGCTTGACATGCTTCCCGACGTCTTCTCGAGGTAAAATGACCCCTTGCGCATCTTCGAGACTACGTACGGGCTGGAACATGGCATTTTTAATTTCCCTTTTTAGAACTACTGGTCGTGCTTTCCAGCTCAATCTGCAGTAGTAGTAGTAGTAGTAGTAGTAGTAGTAGTAGTAGTAGTAGTAGTAGTAGTAGTAGTAGTAGTAGTAGTAGTAGTAGTAGTAGTAGTAGTAGTAGTAGCAGTAGTAGTAGTAGTAGTAGTAGTAGTAGTAGTAGTAGTAGTAGTATTGTAGTAGTAGTAGTAGTAGTAGTAGTAGTAGTAGTAGTAGTAGTAGTAGTAGTAGTAGTAGTAGTAGTAGTAGTAGTAGTAGTAGTAGTAGTAGTAGTAGTAGCAGTAGTAGTAGGAGTAGCAGTAGTAGTAGCAGTAGCAGTAGGAGTGGAGTAGCAGTAGTAGTAGGAGTAGCAGTAGCAGTAGCAGTAGAAGTAGCAGTAAGTATCAGTAGTAGTAGTAGAAGTAGAATTAGTAGTAGTAGTAGTAGCAGTAGTAGTAGTAGTAGTAGTAGTAGTAGTAGTAGTAGTAGTAGTAGCAGTAGCAGTAGCAGTAGCAGTAGCAGTAGCAGTAGCAGTAGCAGTAGCAGTAGCAGTAGCAGTAGCAGTAGCAGTAGCAGTAGCAGTAGTAGTATTGTAGTAGTAGTTGGTTGTACCCCCAGCGACCTTCCGGACAAACAAGCCGTGGCCACGGGCGGGTGTCATTCGTCCCTTCCTTCTCGAAAAGTATCCTACTATTAATATCAAAATAAAGATACACTCCATCCAGCTGTGAGAAATAAGATTTCGTCGAAACTCATCTTCGCAAAACGGATGTATATATTTTAAAAATAATGAAAAAATACGCTTCATCAGCTGTGAAATCGACAAAAAAAAAAAATGATCATGAAAATGGATATTATTAAAAAAAATTAAATAAACTCCAGCAGCTAGCTGTGAGATCGAAGATTTCGTCGGAACTCATCTTTGCAAGCTGTGTGTGTGTGTGTGTTCTTCACATTAAACCGTTCTTCTACTCGTCGACATCCAGCACACCCAGTGTCCGTACTGATTCTTCACCCTAGAAAGATCGGCTCTGTGGTCACAAGCCACGACACAGAGATAATGCATCGTAATGCATTCGACAACGCAATGTCATGCCCTAGTACTGGGTACGACAGGCACAACATACATACGTCAGCAACAGAAATACATTGGAAGAGAGAAATACGAAATAAACAAAAACAAAAACAAAAACAAAAACAAAAAACAAAAAACAAAATGAGAAAACAAATAAAACAAAGATAAAAATAAAACAAAAAAATGAAACAAACAAAATGAAGGGGAAATCGAAGAAACAACCCAACCGCAAAGGAGAGCCAAAGCTCGGAAAAGAAACATAATAAAATGAAATAAAATAAAGTAAAGTAAAACCAAAGTAAGATAATCCGAACACGAGCCAAAAACCTGGACACGCAAGGAGGAAACAAAGGGGAAAAAAAAAAAAAAAAAAAAAAAAAAAAAAAAAAATACCCCAGAGAAAGACGAAAAGTGCTATGTACCTACTAGTCGGCCTGGTACCTGTGTGCGATACTCCGATCGCGTTCATTATTACTGGGTGTGTGTCCTCATTTTTAAGGATATAGGTCGGTGACTCCCCTTGGAACTACAGTTTAGCTTGTACCAAGCAAGGTCAACTAGGTGGTGTTATAATCAATCTGTGCGCGGAAACAATGAAACCTAATTTAGCGGATACAAAATATTTCGACGACGGCTGTGGAAGGAATGCGTCATCATTCAGTATATTATCCTCCATGTGTGTGTGTGTGTTCTTCACATTAAACCGTTCTTCTACTCGTCGACATCCAGCACACCCAGTGTCCGTACTGATTCTTCACCCTAGAAAGATCAGCTCTGTGGTCACAAGCTACGACACAGAGATAATGCATCGTAATGCATTCGACAACGCAATGTCATGTATGTACACCCTGCAAGTCGTGTATTATTCAGTGAAGAAGGGAAGGCGGGGTTTTCAATGGGGGGGGTTGAAAAGGAGGGGGGTTGGCGGGTGGGGGGGGTTCCAACAGTTTTAGATCGAATAAATAAATTAAACAAATGAGCTTTCTTCACTGTACGCGCGGTGCTAGGCCTAGGCGACCGTGGGGGTGGCCGGGAAGAAGGGCGCGAGGGAAGGTTAATTTCAACTTGAAGATTGATGAATGAATTGGAGCTACCGCGTAGATGGCCCGAAAAGGTATACAATACGTAATTTTCATTTTTTCTAATAACAATACGCCTTGTCGCGCATAGATAGATAGGGTTCAGCATTCCTACTGCTCGTCGTTTGGAAAGAAAAACATTCATGATTGGCCCTGTATGACTCCTACCACCCCAAGAAATTTACGAAGGACGCTGACTTCACGATGACGATCATGGAGTTGGCTTGTGAACAGCATCCGACTATACAATACCATCCATTGTAGATCTGTACAAACGCGCGACCGGACGGAGTATCATGCAGCTTGCTAAAATGAGCATCGACCCTTTACATGATCGAACCCAAGGAACTGACGTGTTAGAAACAGTTCTATAAAACAGCCCGTGGTGGGAAATGCTTCCATATATATACAGAGTAATGAACACTTTTAAGCAATTGATATCACGTCATTATCTTTCTAGCCATCCATGACGTAGCTTTCATTCACCCCCCCTCCCCCCCTCCAACGCCCCCTCCTTCCCCACACCCCGCACAATCGCCTAGACCCAGCACCGCGCGTATAGCAAGCCCCTACATATATGATTAATACGCTCGATCGGAGGATCACACACATGTTGCGAAGATCAGTGTCGATCCTTGATCTCATAGCTGGAGTGTATTTTAATATTATATGTGACCTACACCTCTTTAAAATCCTCCCCCCCCCCCCTTCTTTTTTTTTTTCTCGCTTTCTCTTGCTTAAACGCCCCACCTAATATCGAAATCCGCCAGAGCAATAAACACTTCCACGCCCTGGATATCGCCACGTTATCGTTTTAGAGCCGTACATGCCGCTGCTGCAATTCCCACCCACCCCCGCCCCCAACGCCCCCCCCTTCCCCACCACCCGCACCATCGCCTAGACCTAGCACCACGCGTATAGCAAACCCCTACCTTTATGCGACCTAAAGCCCCCTGCCCCCCCGCCCCCCGCCCCCCCCGCCACATCCCCCCCCCCTCCCCCACAAGAAGGACTTATAGTTTCCACGCACAAATAGACCTGCCCCACCCGTCCCCTCCCCCCCCTCCGCCCCTCCCGCCCCCTTTTGATCAAAACCAGGCCCCCACGTCCTTAAAACTCCGCCCTTCCCTCACTCACCGGTTATTCGACTTACAGGATCCACTTGATAAATTGATGCATTTTCTTCCACATGTAACAGCTGTCAGATTTTGTCCCTCAGAAACGGGTTTTATAGTTTACGCGCACAGACCGCCTAACATCACCCTGTTGACCCTGATAGCTATACTGTAGTTGTAAGGGAAGTCGACGACCTATATCCTTGATGAGGACACACAACGCGTAATACGCGCGATCGGAGTATCACACACAGCTTGCAAAGATGAGTTTCGACAAGATCTTCGATCTCACAGCTGGTGGAGTGTATTTTCATTTTTATCATACATACTATTACTACTACTACTTCGTACTGGTAGTGATTGCTTCCTTCCGATGTTATCGTCGACGACGAGCTGTGGTGTCCTATAGTATGTGTATATATAATTTCTAGAGTATTTGTATCGTATTATTATAGCCGCGCATTCTGCGGAAGTCCGGAAATGGTCCACGAGAATGTCGGAGACCGTTGACAAGATCGTTCTTCGCAGCGTTTTTTTTTTTTCACGTAGCACCAACCATCAGCAGGTCGCTATCATGTAGCCTTGTTGTAGCTGCCTTGACCTGCCTTGTACCTGCTACATGTTTTTCAGCGTCAGACTGCTGTTCCATAGAACGACAGAATTAACGCTTAAATAATGTGAAAAACGGCGCTCAGTCTTTTATACTCTTCTACGTCCAGCACCGCGCCTGAAAACAGCACTCTTTTTTTTTCGGTATTCGTGTTTTTAACATTTTCACTATGTATGTGCGAGCTTTGTGGTGTTTTCACATAGCTTAGGTTCTCTCGTATATTATAAAAATGAAAATACTTCCCAGCTGTGAGATCGAATATTTTGTCGAAACTCATCTTTCTTTGCAAGCTGTGTGTGATACTCCGATCGCGCGTATTACGGGTTGTGTGTCCTCATTAAGAATATAAGCCGGCGACTCCCCTTGAAACTACAGTGTAGCTTGTATCAGGGTCAACAGGGTGGTGTTAATCAGTCTGTACGCGGAAACTATAAAAAAAACCGTTTTTGAGGGGGACAAAATCTGACAGCTGCGGAAGGAAGGAAATGCATCAGTTTATCAAAATGTATCCTGTAAGTCGTATATATAACCGGTGAGAGGAGGGCGGAGTTTTCAAGGGCGCGGGGGGCTGGGTTTGAACAAGAGGGAGCGAGGGGGGGGGGAGACAACTCAATTTGTGCGCGGAAACTATAAATCGTTTAAGGGGAAAAATCTGACGGTTCAGGAAAGAATGCATCAGTCTATCATGTACTCCGTATATTATAATCCTGTACTAAGTCGCACAACCAGTGAGGACAGGGGGGGGTGTCCGAATGTGGGGAGAGGGGATTTGCAACAGCTTTAGGTCGCATAGATAGATGCATATCAGTTAGGAATTTGCTATACACGTGATGCTAGGTCTAGGCGATGGTGCGTGCGGGTGGTGGGGAAGGAGGGGACGTTGGGGGGAGGGAGGGGGAGGGAAAGGAGGGAGGGGGGGAGGGGGGGGGAGGGAGGGGAGGGAGGGAGGGGGGGGGGGAAGGGGGGAGGGGTATGAATTGGAGCTACGGCATGAATGGCGAGAAAGGTGCTGAGGTGATATCAACTGCCTGGTCTCGCACATGTAACACATTCGAGTGCTTTGATGTGTGCTGTTCAAGTACGCGCGCCAGCATCGATCGCTCGTTCCCGAGGATTTTTCCCGGGGAGACGCGGTGCTCGTGATGCCTTCCACACACCTCGGAAACGTACGTATGTTCCGTTTAAAAAGTTTACGCAGCTTGCAAAGTTGAGTTTCAATCATTCAGTCGGTCGTACTCACCGCTGACGTTTTTCAATTTTTTGTAAAAGAAATATGTGTATAACCAAACAACAGGACAAACGGTCCTTCTCTATGTTTAGCGGGCGGAGTTGTATGTGCGGCGTACGTCGGCACAACAAGTTGGATGGCGAGCGCGTCGGGTTCTTTGTTTGAGTGTTTTTTCTTGTTTTTTTTTGTTCACACACACACACGCACAATTCGACGCGAGTCGACGAGGGAAGAGAATGTTGAGTTCTTCTCGCGATGATGATGAAAATGAAGATGGAAATAAAAGCCCATACCGTGGTGGGGACGGGGGGGGGAAGGCCCGCTTTGTGACCCCGGATCTGAGTTATACTACTACTACTACTGGGAAGGAGGGCGAGAGTAGTGCGAGGATCGTAGTAAATGGGAGGGGGCAAAAAAAGGTAAGAAGTAAGAAGCCGTATAGTTTGTAGCGTAGATGGGTGGAAATATCAGTTTCATGTGAATGAGGAACACTCCACACAGCGGTACGGTATAATGTGCCTCCGTGTACCGCTTGAACTTATTGTGCAGGTCACGCACGTGTGTGTGTAATGTGAGACAACAACAACAATATTAGGAAAACGCGACAACATTCCGGCAGTACGTAGTGCTAGATTGATTTTTCCGAAGCGCGGCGCGCTGGTTCTCACGGGTATAATATTCATTTCTGCATGACACTCCGAAAAGAAAGCTAAGATGGTTTTCATTGACGTCATGTTTAGAGTGTTGCTGAGTGGAAATTTATTCCGCTATCTTCGGTGAACACCCCTCGTGCAACTGCTGTAACTACGTACTATTTTCATTATTGTTTGTTGGGCCTTGATTTGTCATCTCTCTTTCTTCCTAGATTTTCCGTCCGAGCATCCGGTATCGCCACTCCGAACTAGAGCATCTGTCCCTGCGCAAATCACTTCCGACCTCCCGACCCAAGCATCATCAGTGCAATCCTGGTACACCATCGCTTCCAACTCCCAAGCCAGGCCTCTTGAGGAGGAGCTGGTTTCAAGCTACTCCCAAGCCTCTGAGAGCAAGCTGCTCTCAATCCTCTTGAGAGGCTGCCACGCTTCCAGCAGTCCAGACTTCTTAGTAATTACGGAGATCAAGCAACCTACTTCCAAGCCTCTTTGAGAGCAAGCTTCGGCGGCTCTTGGACGAGCTAAAGTCTAGCCTCCTCTTCTTGGACGGGCTATATTCTTCAAAGGGTCCTGAGGAGCTGCTCCCGACTCTCTAAGGAATATTTTTACACTTCCACAGCTTCGTGGGAAGAAGCTATCTATCGTGCTTCCAGGCTTCTATCGAACGAAGGTGATTCCGAGCTGCGTTAACAATGTACATTCGTATATGCCTATGTATGGGGGTTTACCGTGCGAAATTGCAAGCCTCCTCTCTTGGTCGATAGGTGACTGCAACTACAGCAGCGGTAGATACTCTCGCTTTGCCTTCTTCGTGTCGAACCGAGCTGCGATATGCCATAGCGCTCGTCTCTATTTTGGTGCGTGGCCCTTGCTGCTTGCCTTGGTGTCGGGGTGTGGCACTTCCCCCATTAGACTATAGTATTACCGGTCGCCCGGGTGGCGTATCAGGTTATCCTCGAGCCTGGTATAGGTCAGTTTCGTGAGTTCGAGCCCCGCCGAGTGCATACTCGTATAAATTCGTTGGGACTTTTTCTTGTGCACAAATTGACTTGCGGAAAGCGCGAGAGCGTGAGTTAGCAACATTCGATGAACAATCGACGAGCAGTGGGATTGCTGAACCCTATGCGCGATAAAAATTGAAGGCAAGAACCGGGGAGGAGAAGGGATGACACCTGTGACCACGGCTTGTCCAGAAGCTGGAAAGTGAAAGTGTGCTAAAAAAAAAAAAAAAAAAGGTATTAATAGTATTATATATAAATTGTGAATAATGAGGACATACAACCCTTAATACGCACGATCGGAGTATCACGCACAGCTTGCAAAGATGAGTTTCGACAAAATATTCGATCTCATGCTGGAGTGTTTTTTTTTATTTTTTATAATTTAATAATGTTTGTGAATAGCTTGATGTAGTCTATCTATCTAGCTTTCAGGACCGCTGAAGTGACAAATCGCGGTACTACTGCTGTATCATACTGCGTGAATCCGACATTTTAGGAGAGGGTGTGACGCTTGCCCTCAGAGTCGTGTCTCTTGTTTTGAGTTGTGAGGGCCGTGACGTTATTTCCTACATATTATGGATCAGTACGTAGTCTAATAGCTGAACACTGAACAGGGTTGTTGTTGTTGTTGTTGTTGTTGTTGTTGTTGTTTTTGTTGTTGTTTGCTCACATTAACTCTTGTCAAAAATCGAGAGTCCGTGGTCACACAAAGAAAGGTGCTGGAGCCCTAGGAAGATCCGAAAAACGAAATAAATATCAAAATTCGTCCGGGGAATACTACGCTTTCCCGCCTAAAAATGTTGTTGTTGTTGTTGTTGTTGTTGTTGTTGTTGTTGTTGTTGTTGTTGTTGTTGTTGTGGTTGTTGTTGTTGTTGTTGTTGTTGTTGTTGTTGTTGTTGTTGTTGTTTGTTGTTGTTGTTGTTGTTCTCACAACTCGCATATATAATCAAGTAAGTCCGTGTGGTCACGGGACAGGCTCAATGTATACGCCAGCTATACAGCAAATCTGGATTGCGAAAGCAACGTACTGTACGTATAAAAGACGAAAAAATTTCAACACTCGACCCAGCGGCGAGATCGAAGATTTCGTCGAAACTCATCTTTCTTTGCAAGCTGTGTGTATGCTCTCTCCACATGTATGTGTCATCGCGCGTGTTACTGAGTGTGTTTCCTCAGTACATACGAGTTACACAACACACCACATGACACACGACGCGTGTGTGAAAATACGTGGAAGTGTGGTGAGCTCAAGCTTCTTTTTTGCCCCGACCGCCGGAGGACGGTCTTGAAAAAATAAAACGAAAAGCATGCTCTTGACGATTTTCGGGAGGGGTTCTCTCGCATTTGGAAGAGCGTGACGTTTGCTCTGTTTTATATATCCAGTCGTTTACTGTATGCACTGTTTTCGTTTCGGACATATTCCGTGTTTTTTTCTTCCCGCCCAACAACAATGTGTCCTTCCACTCCATTCGTACATATCTATCGGGGCCTTATTTTTATATTTTCTATTATCGGAGCCTTCGTCTTGTGGCTTTTGTGAGCGCGGACTTTTACGAGGGACCATACATATATATATTCACACGCATGATGTCATCTACTTTCCAGCTTCTGGGCAAGCAGTGGTCACAGGTGTCGTCCCTTCTTCCCCCCGATTCTTGCCTTCAATTTTTGTCGCGCATGGGGTTCAGCAATCCCACTACTCGTCGACTTTTCATCGAGTGTTGAGTGTTGCTAACTCACGCTCTCGCGCTTTCCGCGTATATGTACGTATATCATATCAACCAGAAGCCACCACTTGGCGAAAATATATGGCGAAAATATATCATATATTCCGCTGAAAAAGAACGGTCTCCGGAACGCCTTCCCCAATCTGTTGGCTGAACGGCCTGGACGCCCTCTGCTGGCTTGACGTGTACTCGTCACTAGCTACTCGTCACCCACGTTTACATTTTTTGTTTTATTTTTATCTTTGTTTTTATTTGTTTTCTTATTTTGTTTTTGTTTTTTGTTTTTGTTTTTGTTTTTGTTTATTTCGTATTTCTCTCTTCCAATGTATTTCTGTTGCTGACGTATGTATGTTGTGCCTGTCGTACCCAGTACTAGGGCATGACATTGCGTTGTCGAATGCATTACGATGCATTATCTCTGTGTCGTGGCTTGTGACCACAGTAGGTGACGAGCCTTGTGTCGTGGCTTGTGACCACAGTAGGTGACGAGCCTGTTTTATTTGGCCCTCCCAGTCTTCCTTCTTTTACTTGTTTCTTTTTTCCGGGGTATTTTTTTCCCTTTCTTTCCCCCTTGCATGTCCATTTTGGCTCATGCTCGGGGTATGTTTCTATCTCCCGTGCTTTGGCTCCCCTTTTTATTTATTTATTTATTTATTTTGTCTTGGTTTCTTTCGTTGTTTCTCTCTTTTACAAGGTATTTTGGTTTAATGAGAAGAACACAAAGGGGGGAGGGGGGGAAACAGGAGGAGTAGAAGGAAAGCCGTCCAAGGGAATGGGGGCAGGGGGGGCAACAGGAGGAATAGAAGGGAGACCGCGGTGGACGAAGGCAGGAAGGAGATGGCAGACAGGGTAGCAAGGTACCAGGCCGACTAGTAGGTACATAGCACTTTTCGTCTTTTTCTGGGGTATTTTTTTCCCCTTTGTTCCCTCCTTGCGTGTCCAGGTTTTTGGCTCGTGTTCGGATTATCTTATTTTGGTTTTACTTTACTTTATTTTATTTCATTTTATTATGTTTCTTTTCCGAGCTTTGGCTCTCCTTTCCGGTTGGGTTGTTTCTTCGATTTCCCGTTCGTTTTGTTTGTTTCATTTTTTGTTTTATTTTTATCTTTGTTTTTATTTGTTTTCTTATTTTGTTTTTTGTTTTTGTTTTTGTTTTTGTTTTTGTTTATTTCGTATTTCTCTCTTCCAATGTATTTCTGTTGCTGACGTATGTATGTTGTGCCTGTCGTACCCAGTACTAGGGCATGACATTGCGTTGTCGAATGCATTACGATGCATTATCTCTGTGTCGTGGCTTGTGACCACAGAGCTGATCTTTCTAGGGTGAAGAATCAGTACGGACACTGGGTGTGCTGGATGTCGACGAGTAGAAGAACGGTTTAATGTGAAGAACACACACACAGAGCTGATCTTTCTAGGGTGAAGAATCAGTACGGACACTGGGTGTGCTGGATGTCGACGAGTAGAAGAACGGTTTAATGTGAAGAACACACACACACACCTGGGGAAAGGGGTGTTCTTTTAACCTCCAACCAGCTGTACATACGATGGTTAACTTTTTTTATATGTTTCTGGTGGAGGCATGAATTGCGTCAGCTGTGATATATGCGTGTGTGTGTGTGTGTTCTTCACATTAAACCGTTCTTCTACTCGTCGACATCCAGCACACCCAGTGTCCGTACTGATTCTTCACCCTAGAAAGATCAGCTCTGTGGTCACAAGCCACGACACAGACGTGTACCTCCTTGGGTTGTTTGTGCTTTTCCCTGGGGAATTCCTCAGCTCCAGAGTGACTGGAGCCTGTCCTGTGACCACGGACTTAATTATGCGAGTTAATGTGAGAACAACAATACAACAACAACAACAACAACGACAACAACAACAACAACAACAACAACGATGTGCATGTGAAAAAGAATTGTCGGATGACAGCACGGTTGACGTTGACGGACAGCCGTCAAGGACCGCTCCGCTGGTTACTAAAACCATTATATATATGACGTCTAGGTAGGCCTTGACAAAACTAGGCCGTCATCCGACATCTCTGATACGAAGTGGTTAGAGGTCACACGATCCGTCCCTCCGTCCGTACATACCTGGTACGTCTTATATGACCCATTGCCACCCATTGCGTATGACCTGCGTTGATGTAATATTTGCGAGAATCGTACGATGATAATATAGTACTTCGTATATAAATAAACTGGTGCATTTTTTTTTTTTTTTTTCTTCCAAAACCGTCAGATTTATCCCGTTGAAAGGATTTATAGCTTACATGCACAACTTGCCCCCCCCTTCCCCCCCCCCCCCCCCCCCCCCACCCCCCTCCAAACCCGCTCGCTTTTGATCAAAACCAGGCCCCCACGTCCTTCAAAACTCCGCCCCCCCCCCTCACCGGTTATTGGACTTACAAGAATCACTTGATAAAAGGATACATTTCCCTCCACAGCTGTCAGATTTTGTCCCCCTCAGAAACGGGTTTTATAGTTTCCGCGCACAGACTGACTAAAATCACCCTGTTGACCCTGGTAGCTACACTGTAGTTGTAAGGGGAGTCGCCGACCTATATCCTTAATGAGGACACACAACTCATAATACGCGCGATCGGAGTATCACACACAGCTTGCAAAGATGAGTTTCGACGAAATCTTCGATCTCACAGCTGGAGTGTATTTTCATTTTTTATAATAAATAAACTGGTGCATTTTTTTTTTTTTCTTGTTCCAAAACCGTCAGATTTATCCCCTTGAAAGGATTTATAGCTTACATGCACAAACTGCCCCCCTCCCCCCCCCCCCCCCCCCCCCCCCCCTCCAAACCCGCTCGCTTTTGATCAAAACCAGGCCCCCACGTCCTTCAAAACTCGCCCCCCCCCCCTCACCGGTTATTCGACTTACAAGATTCACTTGATAAATTGATGCATTTCCCTCCACAGCTGTCAGATTTTGTCCCCCTCAGAAACGGGTTTTGTAGTTTCCGCGCACAGACTGACTAAAATCCCCCTGTTGAACCTGATAGCTACACTGTAGTTGTAAGGGGAGTCGCCGACCTATATCCTTAATGAGGACACACAGCTCGTAATACGCGCCATCGGAGTATCACACACAGCTTGCAAAGATGAGTTTCGACGAAATCTTCGATCTCACAGCTGGAGTGTATTTTCATTTTTTATAATAAATATAATAGTAGCCAGAACCCACCATATACGCAAAGATTGTATGAATAGACTATATTAATACACCCCCCTCTTTTTTCTACAAGTACTAGTAGATAGTGCATGTTGCTGACCACGACCGCTCGCCCCGGTGGTCAAGTGGTTAACCCTTTTTCGACCCCCAAGGCACTCCATCCTCCTCGATCGATCAAACAATCCGGACGGGAGGCCTTGCTCATCGTCTATATGGAGTCCTTCCTTGTTCATCGCCTGCGTATCATTATACGTATTGTCCTCGTACATTATTTTTGTGTTTTTCACATCCTCCATGGATGGAACTAACCCGAGGTTACCTTGTTGTTGTTCTCACATTCACTCGCATAATCAAGTCCGTGGTCACAGGACAGGCTCCAGTCACTCTGGAGCTGAGGAATACCCTAGGGCAAAAACACAAACAAACCAAAGGTGGTACACCCATATATCACAGCTGACGCAATTCATACCTCCACCAGAAACATGCAAAAGTGAAATCGGGAGTCAGCCTACGATGTGCCAGGTCCATACTGGTGCATACGTCTCACTACTCGTTCCTGCAAAAAACGACTATACCGCTTGCCACCCAAGAAAGACTACCACGTATATATTGCACGTAGTAGCTATCACGACGCATACGCACGACAGACACACTAGTCAATTGGAAAAAAGAAACGAAGAAAAGGTAAGAAGACAAAGGAAAGGAAACAACAGACAAGAAAGGGAAAAAACGGAAAAGGAAAGGAAAGACAAGAAAAGACAAGAAAAGCAAGAAAAGACAAGACGAGAAGAGGAAGCAAGGAAAGGAAGAGAGAAAACAAATGTCATACTAGCAGACCCTAGGAACAGACAAAAGACGGCGGTATCGGGCTCATTGAGGGTATCTAGTGCATCACCAATGGCACTAGAAAGAGAACGCAACATGGCGAAGAAGTCAGGGTGGTCTTACGCTATCTTGCGACGGCCATGGGAAGGCCCACAAATTTTAAGACGATGAAGGCCAGACCCAGACTTCAGTCTCTTGGGCATGACGCTCCCCCCCCCCTTCCCCCCCTTCCCACATTCCCCCCTCCCCCCTCCACCCTCCACCCCTACCCCCTACCCCCTCCCCCAGACCACTTAGAGATGCCGACGGTGGATGGCGCTGCCGCAGCCTTTGCGCGTCGCTCTGCAGCTTTGCGTCTCTCCGTTCATGCCAATTCCGCATGAACAACTCGGCTCCCCCCACTACTCGTCGGAACCATCTGCCGAAATACTTCACACTATAAACGAAATACCATTACGGGGGACCCTAGTAAATAGGACCTACGGTGAAAACAAAAACCTATATATTAATATATTTTTACCAACAATATTTGGTCTTATTTACTATCGTCCTCCGTAATACCAGGTACACACTATATACTAAATGCTATATACGGAGTACTATATACTATACCGGTCGAAGCCCCCCCCCCCCCCTGATGACGTCATCGGTGTGAAATGGTTGAAAAAAATGGTTGGAACAACACCACAACAATCAATGTGCACGATATCACTCATGATATTGTGTGGGCACGCGGCAAGGCGTTCAGTCTGTAATCTGCATGCAATACCACTCGCTCTATGTCGTATGATCAATGCTGTAATCGTCGACTTATTGGGTAATTAGCTAAATTTCACCTGCTACGTACATACAGCAGCTGCATGCAGCATTTTACTACTCAAGTCTCAAGAGGGTTAACATGTTGATATGATATTTGGGACAAGCACATGATACTATGAAACAGTAGCCAGAACCAGAACCCACGATACACACGTTTTTTGTTTTTTACTGCATCCCATTTATTTATTATCCTGGCACTACTCTCTCTCGCAGCTCCTCTCTCGCACTCGCTCCCAGTAGTAGTAGTAGTAGAATAACTCAGATCCAGGGTCACATTCGTAGCGGGCCCTCCTCCCCCCTCCCCACTACGGTACGTGCCTTCGTTACCCATTGCTTGGACCAATAGGTCCAGAGAAATTGTTGCAATAGGCAATTGTTCTTAACCCCTTTAGAGCCCCCGAACCCCTCCCTATACTAAATCCAAGTAATATTGTCACCAAAACGGGTTTCCAGTTGCAAAGGGGTTAAGATACGTCGTAGGTGTGTGAATCTGTCTATCGAGACCTATTTCTTTCACCAATAGGTTATGATTAACGGCACAATAGGCTATTGTTCTTACAAAAGTTATGTCACACTGTCGATCGATACCTATTACTGTGACCAATAGGTACGTGAAGTAGTAACTCAGATCCAGGGTCACATTCGTAGCGGGCCCTCCTCCCCCCTCCCCACTACGGTACGTGCCTTCGTTTTTATCGCGAGAAGACTTCAACTTTTTTCTTCCCTCGTCGACTCGCGTCGAATCGAACTTGTATGATGAGGTATAATAAGCTATAATCCCCTTTTTAAAATACATACATTGATAACTAACCATGGTTGGTCCTGGTACTATTAGACATGCTATTAATACTATACATTATATATTCTATGCTCCCCCCTCCCCCCCCCCCCGCCCCGAACGCCCCCTTCTTCCCCATCACCCGCACCATCGCCTAGACCTAGCACCACACGTATAACAAACCCCTCACCTAAAACCCTTCCTTTCCCCCCCCCCCGCCCCCCCCCACCTCCCCCCCCCCCCCCCCCCCCCAACCCATCCCAACCCCACCCCACCCCCTCGAACACTTCACCCTCTCTCTACTCACTGATTGTACGACTTACCCCAGGATATACATGATAAACTGATGCATTATTTCCAAAACCGTCAGATTTATCCCCTCAAAATAATGTATAGTTTCCACGCACATATTGAGCTGCCCCACACGCCCCACCCCCGCCCAACCCCCCCCCCCCCCCCCCCCCCCAATAATAAACTGGTGCCAAAACCGTCAGATTTATCCCCTTGAAAGGATTTATAGCTTACATGCACAAATTGCCCCCCCCTTCCCCCCCCCCCCCCTCCAAACCCGCTCGCTTTTGATCAAAACCAGGCCCCCACGTCCTTCAAAACTCCGCCCCCCCCCTCACCGGTTATTCGACTTACAAGATTAACTTGATAATAAACTGATGCATTTCCTTCCACAGCTGTCAGATTTTGTCCCCCTCAGAAACGGGTTTTATAGTTTCCGCGCACAGACTGACTAAAATCACCCTGTTGGCCCTGATAGCTACACTGTAGTTGCAAGGGGAGTCGCCGACCTATATCCTTAGACTAATGAGGACACACAACCCGTAATACGCACGATCGGAGTATCACACACAGCTTGCAAAGATGAGTTTCGACGAAATCTTCGATCTCACAGCTGGAGCGTATTTTCATTTTTTAGAATCATATATTCCCACGTAATATAGAGTAGTCTACCAGGTACATGTTTAGCGATAACTTCACGTGAGATTAACATTATTGGCGTGTTTTTTTTACCACGCACTATTAGTAGATGACGATGAGTTTATGCCAGAACAAACAGCTATATATAACATCAACCTGTCTTTTTCAGACCACGCACTACATTATGACGATGCGTCAGAACAACATTATCAGCCTGTGTTTCGATCGGAGAATAGATTATGGGCATGACTTACAAAATTTATATATTATTAATACAAAAATACACTCCAGCTGTGAGATCGGAGATTTTGTCGAAACTCATCTTTGCAAGCTGTGTGTGATAATCCGATCGCGCGTATTACGGGGTTTGTGTCCTCATTAAGGATATAGGTCGTTTAACGGTCTGTCCTGTCAAGGCCGCTTTCGACGTGATTTACTGGTTTTTCAGTGTGGAGCGGTATTGACGGTTGTCCGTCATGTACGTCGACAAGGTCAATAGTGCCATCAACCGACATCTTTGATTACTTAACCCATTTGCAAGTCCTATTTTTTTTCTTTTCTAACTCCAAGTGTGTTTTATCCATGTTGGGAGTGCGGTGCTAAAAAGGGTCAACTCCTTTTCGACTGGAAGCCCATGTTCGGGGACAAGCGAAACTTGGAGTAAGTATCAAGAGATTGTTTGGGGCTCTCTTTATGTTTAGAACAGCTTATTTATTGGCCTGTCTCTTGACGAAGGACTGAATAATGCCAATAAGTTCGCGTTAATGTTATAAGTGGGGTATTATTGGTCCGTTTCACCACTTGCAAAAGGTTAACCAATAGCTTACCCCAACTAAGCCTTATCGCACTCTTCCCCCCTGAAACGGCGGGATACCAGGCCGGCCGGATATACGGCGGACCTCTGTCAATATCCAATCGGTTTCATTTCCTGGGGATGCCGGGGAGAGGATTTTCAAGTTCGTCATGGGATAAGTCGGAAAAGTTTATTATTGATGATGGTGGGATTTGAACCCACGCCCCATAAAAACCGGTGGTCTGTCGACGACGCCACTTGTTAAGGTATTTGTGGGGTATTAGTCCGTGTGACCACTTGCAAAAGGTTAATCAATAGCTTACCCAAACTACGCCTTATAAAACTGTATTTCGACGAGGGACTGAATTATGCCAATACGTTAGCCGTTCTTCGACTGGAAACAAACCCGTGTATGGGGAAAAGTTACTTGGAATTGGTGTCGGGGGGGGGAGGGGGGGGGTGGGGCGGGGCTCTAGTGCGAGCCTATAATAATAGATGCTGGCAATGAGTTAATGTAAGAACAACATCAGAGGAAGCCAAGCTCGATGTCGCGGAGACCTCGGTTTTGTTAGCCCCTTTGCTGCTGCGTGCAGTAACTGGTATTTTTTGTAAACCTTACGACGGCAACGGCGTAACTGCTCTTCCTGGAGACCGCGCGTGTCTCTTTTATCCTGGTGAGGGGCCTGGGCTTGCTGCGTCGATCGCCTTCTGAGGGACCCGGCTAGTCAGCCGAGTATGTATGAACAGCATATTTTATCGCGGACAGCTTGCAAGGCCGAGTGCTATTACTATTAAAAATGAAAATACACTCCAGCTGTGAGATCGAACATTTTGTCGAAACTCATCTTTCTTTGCAAGCTGTGTGTGATACTCCGATCGCGCTTATTACGGGTCGCGTGTCCTCATTAAGGATATAGGTCGGCGACTATTATAACACATTATCCTTAATGAGGACACACCCAGTACTGCTATAAGGCTTAGTTTGGGTAAGCTATGGGTTAACCGAAGTGGTCAAATGGACTAAAACCCCACTTACTTATACCTTTACAAATGGCGTCGTCGACAGATCATGGGCTTTTTGGATCGTGGGTTCGAGTCCCACATCCACCATATTAAACTTTCCCAGACTTTCCCCATGACGAACTTGAAAAAAACTCTCCCCGGTATCCCCGGGAAATGAAACGGCTTGGATATTGACAGGTCCGCCCATATATTCGGCCGACCTGGTATCCCGCCGTTTCAGGGGGGGAGAGTATTAAAAGGCTTAGTTTGGGTAAGCTGTTGGTTAATCTTTTGCAAATGGTCAAACGGACTGATACCTGTCCGCTAATACCTCAACAGTACTACGCGCGACCGGATTATCACACACATGTTAAGATACGGCCTCGAAAGGCCTGTAATGATCCGAATTTGAGATAATTTCGATGAGTTTCGTATGATAAGGTTGGCGTTTTATACTAGGGAAAGTTAGGAAATAGATGGGAGGCACGTGCCTCCGACCTCAGAAGCTATCCGGGGCTCTCTGGTAGAATCGAATAAAGCTACGTCTCTGCGAAGGAAAATAAAGTGAGTACTCTCCGAGGACCCGCTCAACTGGCAGACCTGCAGGAGGCACTCTGTGTCCCCATCTATAACCTAACAAATGGCGTCGTCGACAGACCATGGGGTTTTGGGGTCGTGGGTTCGAGCCCCACATCCACCATATATTGAACTTTTTCAGACTTTCCCCATGTCGAACTTGAGAAATACTCTCCTCGGTCTCCCCAGGTAATGAAACCGCTTGGATACTGACAGGTCCGCCCGTGTATCCGGCCGACCTGGTATCCCGCTGTTTCAGGGGGGAAGAGTGCTATAAGGCTTAGTTTGGGTCAGCTATTTTGCACATACATGGTCAAACGGACTAATACCCCACTAATTCCTAAACACAGCTTGCAAAGATGAGCTTCGACGAAATCTTAATCTTTGGTCTCACAGCTGGATGGAGGGCATTTCACTTTTTTTATTTTCTCATGGTCCCCACCGGAAGAACTCACAGCTATTATTCAAACCGTATTTTTTGCTTTTAGCCGAAAAGTATACTGTGATAAGAACGGCTTTCTTCGACCACTTGTTCAAGATCCGTGATTTGCACTGACGCATTTGCTTTGTTCACTTACTGGTACCAGGAAGTGAGATATCGTTGCCGCAAGGCCCCTGTATCATGCGACGGTGGGAGTCATACCCTGGGGTACATACACACATGATTTCGCTGCTCCAGCCAGCACGCACTTAGTTATGGTACAAGTATAAGTAAGTATACACTCATCATTAATTACGTACCACTGCGTACATGGTTCTGTGCTCCTTGGAACGTTCTGGGTGTAAACAATGGAACGCTTGTGCTATACTTGTAAAACATTTGTTAACAGTCACGGCGACACCATGACATTTTCATATTTCGTGACAAAATTATCCCATCAAAACCGCTATTAATGACTACTGTACCTGGTACATACATACCCGCGGTAGATTGGCGCTTTGAAGCGCGCTTCATCATTCTTAAGTTCCGGTATGCAGTAACCTGCGCTTTTCACCGGCCGGACCACTTCTGGTCGCGGATCGGGTCGGTTCAGGGTACTGTAACTGGGCCCGACCCCGTGGTGTTTGGAAACCACCCGACCCGACTCGACCCGCGAGTTCAACGCCTTTACAACAACTGGAAACCCTTTTGGGGACGAAATTGCTTGGATTTTTTTTTTTTTTTTTTTTTATCCTCCGGCGGATGGGGAAAAATAAAGCTTTAGCTCACCACACTTCCGCGTATTTTCATACGCGTAGTGTGTCGATTTAACTCAGTTGCTTTCGCAGCCCAACGCTAGCTGGCGCACCCTTCGAGTCCCATTGTGGGTATAGCGTAAGCTGTCCCTATCATTGGTCCTCGTTGAAATTGCTTGGAGTTAGTGTAGGGGGGTTGAGACTCTTATCCCCTAGGAAGAGCCCCAAAACCCTCTCTATACTAATTCCAAGTAATTTTGTCCCCAAAAATAGATTTCCGGTTGTGAAGAAGTCTAGGGGTCAAGTTGGAAGTGTGGCGTCGTGAGCGTTGGGAGGTGAAAAGCACGACTACTGCTGTCGAGGTCGAGTAACTAACTTTTTTGTCATTCGTGCCCCTAAAACATTTCGTGTTCTGCGCGTCTTTTGATCTAGCCTTTTAAGCTGTAAGGATGGCTTCTTCATCCAGTGGTGACTCTGGGATTGAGGACTGCACGGGGGCGTTATAACTTAGACGACCCCCCCCTCCGATGGCCCATGATCATACGATCGCGGCTGTGCATGAAATGAGCACACCCCCAGCCCCAACCCACCCCACCCTCCTGCCCCCCCTTCCCTTATGCTTAAGTATTTGTGTTTTTTTAACAGCGGCTCTTTTTAGCCTTCGAGTCTGAAGAATGCTGTCCTCAGGGGTGAAAAGCACTAAGGAATTAACCGACGACGAGATTGAGGACTACAAGGAGGCGTTCAGTAACTTCGACATTGACGGGAACGGCACCATCGATGAGGAGGAGCTGGGTGTGGTGATGCGGTCTTTGGGGTACTCGCCGACGAACCAGCAGCTGAAGGATATGATGAAGAAGGTCAGAGAGCACTTGTTGTAGTGGTTGTTGCTTTGTCGTGGCTTGTACTTCACAGTTTAGCGCAGTTTTTTTCTTTCTTTTTTCTTGTCTCCGTAGGTATTTTTGTTATTCACCATGATGTTTTCGCACATGGGGCAGGTCACGATCTAGAAAATCTATGTACATCCATCCTGTGTATTTTCATTCATGACAAAGATGAGTTTCGACGAAATCTTCGATCTCACAGCTGGAGTGTATTTTAATTTTTATAATATTGTGCAAGAACCGTACCATGCAGATACTCACACACGGCGAACATGTGCGCAAGAGCTGTGGTACGCATATCCCACTCGGCACACTTGACCTACTGCTGCGGTTGTAGTTCGTTCATCATGCATACGTACTAGTAATAGGTGCAAATCAGATATCTACCCTGGAATATTTAGATAGTGTTGGGGATATGGTCTTCCAGACTTCATGCGTAGGTGTTGATCAGGTGCGCACTGACCATCTAGATCGTCCACATCGTATAGACAAAGCTGTACACTCGTTTGGGCTGGTGGGTGTTGCATGCCGTGTTACTTGCGCGGTGGTCAATTTAAGTATTTACAAGGGCTCCGCATGGGCGCCGGCATTCGCCGGCGCCCATGCTTTGGGTAGGGCAGGGCAGCACTTCGACAACTTAAGGTGTAGCTGTCCGATTTATCATGTATTGAACTTTAAAGTAATGCCAAGAGTTTAATACGAACATGGGATTCTGAGAGTCATGCTTTGACAAAAGAAAAAACGTATTATTATACAACAAAGAAGGCAAGGATAGGCGAAACAAACTATCTATGTTAAATGCGCCCCGTCAAGTAAAAGTTGGCGTCTATCAAACAAAAATACCGCAAAGAGTATTATGGAGAACCTGCGTCGCCTCTAGGCGAAACAAAAGAGGCCTTGGCATTAATGAAGAGACTGCACTGCTGTCCCCGTGGCAATCGAGGTTCGAAGTCGACAGGATGCAAAGTCGGTTTGCATCAAACGTCGACATGAGGACATGTCAGCCGGCGAGGTTTTGGAAGAAGATTGCTTTGTTTGTTACGTGAAGGCTGTCGCATTGATTGGTCTGCGTGGTAGCGGGCGAGGAGGAAAACGTAGAAGAGGAGGGCGATCTCTCGTTGAGGCGGCGTTGTCTAAGATTGGTGCGGGGGTGGCTTTGCTCGTACGGGAGGTTGGCGTAGCGCTTCTTCTCTGTTTTTTCTCGGGAAGGCGGGATATGTATGTGTGTCTGCTGTCTTTTCTTCGTGGGGGCTTTCACGTTGTCCAAATTGGACGCGTCCCCTCAATGCATAATATCCGGAGTGTCTCTACCATGACGACTGCTGATGGTGCCGTGCGTATTTCCTAGAGACTGACATATTATTTACTGGTAGTAATAATAATATACCTTTGCAACATTTATTTTTCTTCATCCCATTTATTTATCATCCCCGCACCACTCTCGCGCTCCCTTCCAGTAGTAACTCAGATCCGGGGTCACATAGCGGGCCCTCCTCCTCCCTCCCCACTTCGGCACGTGCTTTCATTTTTACCGCGAGGAGAATCCAGCATATTCTTCCCTCGTCGACTCGCGTCGAACCAACCCACGCTGCTAGGCGCTCTCAGCAGTTGATCCCTGTTTTTTTTTTTGCATTTTTGCAAGTAAAGTCAAATCTCACCGTGGTGGGTGTCGAACTCAAGGACAACCAAACGTTAGTAATATTCGAGGGTAAAACCGTTATTATTAATAGACCGCCGGGGCGGCCGGCTGACAAATGATAAAAAAAAACAGGATCTTTGCATAGAGATTACATTCCCTCCCCCATATTGTATGATATTACGATGGTTGACGGGATACGTATAGAATAAAGCGCCAAATACTCAAGTATCAGCGTACGCGGAGTTTTAGATATCATGAATAACGAACGACCGCGACGGCAGAGCACGGCAAAGCATAGCGCGTCGCTCTGCTGAGCTAGCGGTGCGCTGCTGAGCTGAGCCGCAGGGCATCGCAGGGCACTGCACGGCGCTTCGTTGCTGTAAGCTATAGCGCTGCGATGGGGTGCTGGGCGGTGTCGAGCTGATGAGCCAAGCCCAGATCTCAGCCGCTGAATAAAGCTTCGTCAAGTACAAAACAAATGGTGCGAATCAAAGAAAAGCTAAAGCTGGACCGTTCCGCAACTAATGCACAGGCGGCAAATTAGCGGCAGTAGGAAGTTCAACTTACTAGACAAAAAGGAAGAAAAAATCGTGAAAAAGTTCAAAATCGTGTTGGCAGAAAAACCAAATTTGCAGGAAGCAGCTGGACGGTCAAGAAACAGGCAATATTTCAGTTGTTGTTGTTGTTGTTGTTGTTGTCGTTCTCACATTAACTCGCATAATCAAGTCCGTGGTCACAGGACAGGCTCCAGTCACTCTGGAGCTGAGGAATACCCTAGGGGAAAAACACAAACCAAAGGTGGTACACGCATAAATCACAGCTGACGCGGTTCAAGCCTCCACCAGAAACATATAAAAGTGAAATCGGGAGCCAGTCTACGATGTGCCAGGTCCATACCGTCTCATTACTCGCGCCTGGAAAAACCGACTATACCGCTTGCCAACCAAGAAAGACTACCACGTATATATTACACGTGGTATCTATCACTACGCATACGCACAACAGACGCAAGTCAATTGGAAAAAAGAAACAAATAAAGAAGAGAAAGGAAAGGAAATGGGTGTATGGGGCCAAGAAAAAGAAAAGGTAAATGAATTTTGGGGGGTCTACTGGCGAGTCTGCCACCAGAACGATGCCACGTGGTTTTTCGACGATCTACAGCAGTACTACGAACGACTTCCGATACACCCACCGAAGCACGGACTACCGGCGAATTACGCGATCGACAGCTGGCCGTGGTTGTCACGTGTCTCTGTGATGGGGGCCCCTGTGCGCTGCCTCTTGTTGGCTCTTGTTTGGGTAAAACATGCGGTGTGCTCGATGGTCTCACGGCACCAGAATCAGAACGTCCGCTCGTACGACGTATCATTCTTACAGGAAATGTAATACCTACAGCAGAGGCTGCCTGGAGTGTCAGCGGCCGTGCTAAAGCCAGGGCCAAAGGCCGAAGAGACGGCTCTACCTGCTTGGTTTTGTCTCGAAATTCTGTTACGTGAAAGTATCATGATTTGGGAGTTATTTTGTCACGAAACGTCTTGCCGTCGGCAATTTGTGTCACGAAGTTGTTGGATATCGTCGGTAAGTTGTGTCACGTTTTAGGTGAACCCACACTAAAAAATTGAATTTCCAGCTGGCAAAACGAGCAGAAACAAAAGCAATAAAATGCCGAGCAAGAAACCAAACGAACTAGTAAAAAAGAACAGCAAAGAAACTAACCTTCGAGGGTATGCCACCGCAAAATTCCAAACATTATCACGTACCGTTTGGAAATGATGCCAATTTTGTAAATCATTCAGGCGTTGCAGCCATTAAGATTCAACAAATTTTCCAAAATTCCTCCTCGACACTCGCTCGTCTCGCTCGGCACCCGTCCGCGTTCACGTCGATGTGCGGAACGGACACGGCAGGGCGAGGGGCGTTGGAGCCGCCCCCCGAAGGCGGCGCTCGAACGAAGCTATATTCGACCGAGAATTCCAGTTCCGCGAATCGCATACTTAGGCCGAGACAAAAAACTCCTGACCAAAGTCCATGACACCAAGGAATGATTTGATATATATTTGATATATATTTAAGTGTCTACTTTGTTTTTTTAGTTATTTAGTATTCTTTATGGTTCAAGCCAACCACATCCCGAAGGAGAACAATGTACAGTATATATCTGGGATTTGTCTGCCCCGAAAGACATGTGACGTGACAGATCATGAACTGGGGATCTATCTGACCTGTCCGATTTGTACATCATCAGGTTGACACCGACGGCAGCGGGGACATCTCTCTTGAAGAGTTTGTGGCGATGATGCAGCTGGGGGAAGTGGAGACAGATTTCGAGAAGGAAATTAAGGAGGCATTCAAGTTTTTCGACAAGGACGGGGATGGAGAGGTGGGATCCTCTCCACTCTGTTGTATCACATTTTTAGCAGGTTTTTTCATGTTTCCGAACTAACAACAGTATTCCTTGGTATCGTTGGTACGTGACAGTTGTCTGCGGTAGCGGGGTTCGTGTGCGTCAGAGGTCCCTCCTCCGTAGCGCCGCTTGAGTAGTGCCGGTTACCCACTATTGTGCCTGTGAAATCGCTTGGCACAGCAGGTGAGAACCCGCAGTAGTGGCAATATGCGGAGTAGTGCCGGTTGCCGCTATAGTGCCGGTATTCCCCTCTATAGTGCACATACCGGTACTATGCCGGGACTACTGCTGTAACGCCGTAACGCTAGTACTTTAGTATTATACAGTAGTACGCATACTGTTATTACCTGCATGTACGACGAAGTAATGTTATAAATAGTTACCGTTGTGCTGGTGTTTACCTGCCTCTCCCACGGTCGCTACCGTAGCGGTATTGCCACACAGTACGATCAAATATATATATATTCAAAGTGCCTTTGTTTTTGTGCGGTGGTTCATGCAGGTATCGCCGTCGGAGCTTGCACAAATTATGCGTGGCCTGGGTGACAAGCTTTCGGATGAGGAAATCGAACTCCTGGTGAAGGTGGCGGACAAGGACGGTGACGGGACGATCAGCATCGAAGAGTGAGTGACAAACGCAACTACTTGAACTGGTCACAATTTTTTCACGCACGAAAGAATACTACTCTGGCAAAGCACGCGACAAGTGAGCATTAAATGCCACCACTCCTTCTGTTCGTGTTTGTTGACGCTCATCAAGTACGCATGGGGAGTGAGCAAGAAATGCAACCACTTAAATTGTGCATATTTTATTAGCGCGTGTCAAAATTCGATGAAAGGACGAGCATGAGCAGCTGAAAAAGGGGAATGCCAGCCCCTTCGATGCAAAATGAAGGCACTTACCGGGGGAGAGGGAAGACACCCGTGACCACCGCTTGTCCAGAAGGTCGCTGAGGGTAAAAAGCTCTCAAGAGTTGAGCTGAAAAGTTAAAGCGGTTGATGATGATTGCAGAGTACGGAACATGTTGCCGGCACTGGTCGTCAGGACTCATCCTGTGCTACATCCATCCCCGGGTTTCCTACGCCCCGGATACATCCCCAGCCTTGATCCCAAATAGAAGCAAATGCAACCACATCTGTTGCGCCGGGACGAGGCGAGAGATCCGCCATCTGGAAGACGCACACGCTGTTACAGGGCTGTGACTGGGATGTTCGCTTTGCATCGACGATAGTTTGCATTGGGCAGGGGGGATGTTGGAGAGCGTGGGGGGCAGGATATACTGAGATGAGTGGCGATTGTCCGGACCAGTGCTCCGCGGGAACCTTCTTTCCTTGCCCCTAACTGCTTCAGACGGGAGGTTCTGGAGAGCTAGATCTCTGCCCATACCGATAGACCTTCCGCGCGGCACTGGTCCGGACCTTGAACATCCATATCAGTACACTCTGCCCTCCACTGTGACACCCCCCCTGTCCGACGCAAAATTATCATCGGTGCAACGCTGGCATCCCGGTTACAGTCCGGTTACATATGTTCTTTTTTCTACATAACACCACAAAGTATTGTACTGTCTACTTTCACCCACCTGGTACGAATCAATGTGTTCTCACCTATGTGCCTACTTGTATGGCCCATATCTATTAATGCTTACCTTGTTCATTTTTTGCTCTGCTGTTGACAGGTTCATTGAGTTCATGTACAGCTAATCTGGCTTTTCAGTGAAGATTGCTTCTTGAGGAAGATTGCTTCTGGGTGGAAGATTCCTTCTTGGGGGAAGATTGTATCTTGAGGAACAGGTTGTTTCTTGATCAACAGTTGGTTCACAACGCAAGATTCCCATGGAAGATTCTCGCGTGAGGAATATGGATTCTTGATAGATGATTCCTATGGTAGACTCTTAGTTGAGGAAGATGATTCTTGATGGAAGATTCCTATGGCAGGTTCTTGCTTGACGAGGTTTTTTTTTTGATGGGCAATCCCTTCTCTCGAGGAAGATCCCTTCTCTCAAGGAAGATTCCTTCCTGACGGAAGGTTTGTTCTGGGAGAAGATTCGTTCGTGATGGAAGAAAGCTCTTCTCGATATATTTATTCTTTTTGCTTCAAGGAGGTTATGTCCTATCGGGGAAGAGATTCCTTCTTGTTGGAATTTTTTCAGCTGGATGGAAACACTGTCCCTGCAATTTCGCGGCGCCCTCTCACGTATGTCAAGCCCAGGAGTTCCAAGCGCAGGAGGCGTATTACCGCCGGGCGGGCGGGGAAACAGATGTCGCCCGAGATGTGTTTGGGTGTCTTGTTTGTTGGAGTATACGCTGCATAACTTCTCAAATAGCTTCCAGGTTGCGTGCCATTTTCTCGGGTAATGACCAACGCAGAGCTTGAATACGTGTGACGATGCCGGTTGTCAACTCCTGAGGAGATAACGGCAGCAAGGCTTACGTTCGTGCGTCAATGCGCCCTGTCAACTTTCAAGAAATGACTAGTAGTAAAGCAGATGTTTCGTACGTGTCTTTGGTGCTTGTCTTTTTCAAGGATAACCGTAGGCAAATGCTTTTTTCATGGATGGGTGTCATATCTCGTGGTTAGCGCCGATTGTGGTGAGACCTTGGTTTCTGTATGTTTGAAAGAGTCGATCGCCCCGGCGTTGGTGCCGCCAAAAATGTCCTTGACCGGCTGCTGGCGCCGAGCGCAACGATTCTTGCGTACGTATAGAGTAGTCTGGCCCCTCCTGTGGTCGTGAGGGGGTACATTGGGTATATCCCCGAGGGGACAACCTGGGTTCATCCCCGGGGGTGCACTGTGGGTGCTTCCCCGGCGGTATATCTTGGGGACGTCCTCGGAGGGACATCTTCAGTACATCCCCCAGGGGCCATCCTGCGTGCTTCCCCGCCGGAACATCCTGAGTGGATTCCCGTGGGGACGTTGTGGGTCCATCCCCGGGAGTATGAACCCCTCCCCGCCGGTAATCATTGTGTGTACAGGTGACGCGTCTGCCGTACCGTGCACGAGTACGGTTACAATTTTTTTCTTCGTGTTTTGTTTTGTTTTGATGCCTCGCGCGCGCACCGCGGGCACCGAACTGTTTTTACGTTTTTTTATGAAGACAACAAGTAACGGCTATAAGGTAGGGAAGGGTGAACGTGCATTGAGCTTGTACTGCAAAACGCACTGAGGAGTTTCCATGACATGACAAGGCAACCCAGGTCGGGTTGGGCCCCGAATGGAAGGCGGCCTGCCTCTCGCAGTGACGATGGAAACCCTTCTGTGTAACTTTTCGGGCAGGAAGAGATGTGATTCAATGTTGCCCACCAAACGACGTCTCGTGTCAAAAATATTTAGGGCGGCATTGATTGATTGACCCTGCCCTGGGAAAGTGGGAACGCCAGGATATGGGTACAACAAGTGAAAGACACTTGTTCCACGGCAGAGTATATACGGTCGCCCCGGTGGCGTATCAGGTTATCCTCGAGCCTGGTATAGATCAGTTTCGTGAGTTCGACCCCCGCCGAGTGCATTCTCGTATAAACTCGTTGGGACTTTTTCTTGTGCACAAATTGACTTGCGGTAATGCGCGAGAGCGTGAGTTAGCAACACTCGATGAAAAAATCGACGAGCAGTGGGGTTGCTGAACCCTATGCGCGATAAAAATTGAAGGCAAGAACCGGGGGGGAGAAGGGACGACACCTGTGACCACGGCTTGTCCAAAAGCTGGAAAGTAAATGTGTTTGAAAAAAAAAAAAAGGTTCTACCCTATATTCGTAGTTTGCTGCAGAGTTTCCGTTGTTTCTGCGGTAGAACCGTGCGCTATCTAGTAGATACGACGATGAGGTTAAAGTTTCGCGTGAGTTTTGTGCGGCGTTACTGCCTCTCTTTTCCTGTTATTTTTGTTTTTGTTTTTGCCAAGCTGCTATTTTTACGTTGTGGCAGACGCTATCGGGGCGATCCCCTTGACCTCGATTTTTTCAAGAAAATAAACTATTCCTTCCCATGGCGTTGCATGCCTGAACTGGTGTGTTTTTCAAAGCGAACCTCTTGTTGTACAGACATTTCGTGCCCGTAGTTGGTTGGTGTATTTTTTATTAGTGGAGACTCTTGGTCGACATGATGAGTCGACGTCCGGGAAGCGAGTCTCTTCTAGATTACGACGCCCGCCAAAAAAAACAGGCTCGCTTTTCGAGCTGGCTGAAGCTGCGGATTCGACAACTGCTGGCGAGATATACATTTATTTTAATTTTCCAACCAGCGCACACCAGTTGATGACAGTTTCAAACATCCTTCTGCAGTTGTTTCTATTCGTAGCGACAGCTACGACCAGAGGCTGCTTACAGTTGTGCCTCAACTTGTAGACGTTCGTACTCTTATCACCCACTACTTCCAGAAGAAGTCAGCGTTAAGCTCTCTTGCCCAGTCCAACCGTGCGATTCTAGTTTTTGCGACCTCCTGAGTCGTGTTGTCCTAGCCCGATCAGTCGCAACAACCTCCAAACGATCGTATACCCATCTGGAACCCAGACGTCGCGACAACCAACTTCGAAGTGCGCCCCTCCTCTATGGTGTGAACGCGCCGTACCTAAGTTCTTATTGAAATGGATAATCATTTTCTTGTCACTTAACACGATAATGCCATCATGGTTCATTGCAGGCTTACTGGCCATTATTACTATTGATCATGTTTTGCCTCATGACTACTCGCTAAAAATGGGCGGTCGGTGTATTACGCAGTTTACAAAGATGAGTATCGACCCTAAACTTGTCGAACCCACAGTTGACGTTAATTCATATTTTATAGATTGGAAACCCACGAACGTGCACACGTCTAACGTTATGTCTCTGCTGGATCCCGTCCAGCTCTGGTACAGTAACATTATGTTACGCGGTGATCCGTCCTTGTGCTAACACAGTAACACATTTTACGTTTTTTTCATAGACGTACGTCATCACTCTAACATGCCCAGATCGATATTCGCAGATTTGCCAACATGATAACATTATGTTACTGTCTACCCAGCGTTAGACGTAACACCCTAACGTTGTGTCACCCCCATTGGAGTGTTAGACATAACGCCCTAACATAACACGTTACTATGCTGGCCAGCACCACTATAGTGTTGACTGGAAACCCACGAACATGCGCACGTCTTAACGTTACGTCTCTGCTGGATCCCGTGCAGCTCTGGTACAGTAACATTATGCTACGCGGTGATCTGCCCTTGTGCTAACACCGCAACACAATGTTAGACATTTTCCGTAGACGTATGTTATCACTCTAACATGCCCAGATCGATATCCGCAGATTTGCTAACATGATGACGTTATGTTACTGCTGTCTACCCAGCGTTAGACGTAACACCCTAAAGTTTTGTTACCCCTATTGAAGCGCTAGGCAAAACGCCCTAACACAGCGTTGCTATGTTGGCCAGCACCACTAACGCCTTGAACATTGTGTTGCACATAACGCACTAGCATACCATTAACATAGTGACCCGCACGACTAACATTACGTTATTCGGACCCGCCGTTTACTGTCGTAGGGTCGAATAACTTGACATTTAACATACGTTAGCAACGTTACAGTCTTAGCCGGCCGGTACGTAAGATTTTGTTAGGATGTTAGTGTGAACGCCGACGTCCCCCTAACATTATGTTACAAGGTTAGTCTAATGTCATTAAAGATATCATTTTAACGTTTAGTTACTGTGCCACCATAACAATCAATCTCGTCCTAACACCATGTCACTGCGTTACCGTTGGGGCCGAAGTCGTTCCAACACTATGTTTCGACGTTACCCTTGCGGTCTTCCCGGGATCTAACATGTACTTGATCTGTGCTAGCGGTAAAGCGGCGTCGCGGAGTAACATAATGTAACCGTGTTTTCTTATTTCGCCGAGACCCCGACGGCTATGTAGTACCAGCAAGTTATGACACAGTAGTGTTTGCAAGCTGCATGCCAGGCACGGAACAATTTGTACTTGCAACTGCACTGGTGCTACGTAACATTCGAATTCAAAAATTGAGAGGGGGGGGAATCCGTTGACAAGGGACGTCCGCCACATCAACCACCCATCACCCCCAATCACAACAATTCATATTCAGCCATCTTCATCACGGCCAGCATACTGCACACAGCTCACACCGTGCAATTCGCGCGGTGGCGTAGAGGTCATGTCCACTCAACCGTCCCCCGCCGAGCCTGGCGCCGTCAATAACAACAAAGGGGATTGCGATATCATCAATGGCGATGCAGGCGATGATGCGGGCAATGATGGTGTTGTAGAAGAGGGCAAGAGCGACGAGTCCGATTCTGTCGAAAAAACATCGGTTGTTCAGCAAGCCCAGGCTGAATTCGTAGTACCTGAGGGAATCAAACATTTAGTTCAGCATGTGCGCTATCCGTCTAAAGTGTAGTGTGGTAGCAGTCAAGAATTCCGCTGGCACCGTAGCTAAACGTTACTCAATACGGACTGCTGCCGTTAACACAGTAACATAATGGTAACGTTTAATTGGTTGCTATCGCTGAAACGGTAGCATAATGTTAACGTTTATCTGAGCATGTACGTTATCGTTTCAACGCGTGTTACGATAGCCACTAGGACTTCCTATGACACTCTAATATAGTGTTATGTGAGTTTTTAATCGGGCATGTACGTTTTTCGTCAAAACTGTGTTACGGTAGCAAGCAAGAATTCCGATGACGCCCTATCGCAACGTCCCGCGCTACAAACTGCCGTCGCTAGCACGGTAACATAATGTTAACGTTTCATGAACCATGTATGTACGTTATCTCTTCAACGCCTGTTACGATAGCCACTAGGAAATCCGATTAAACACTAACATACACTAACATACCTGGTAGTGTTAATCCCTGTGGGCTTCTTGCCCTAAAACACCGTAACATTTAGTCTATAGACTAGTCTACTGCGGTCAATACGGGATCAAGGCAATGCTAACATGTTAGACTAGTCTAGTCTAATGATATTACGCGATCGCCCATCAATAGCATAACACACAACAAATCATCACAAAACCAATGAAGTAGTCAACGTAGCAACGTAATGTTACCATTTTTTCCCCTGATCCGTAACATTTAGGTCAAATGTTAGTTATTTGTTGCGCTATCCGAGGTGTGATGGTGGTGGTGCTGTAATAATAACGAGGGCGACGTTAGAAATAACACGGTTCAGATCCACGTGACTGATTAGTCTACTCGTGTACGTACACAATATGTTGTATTTCATAACTAATTTTCAAGGACGTCAGCCGTGGGTTCGTGTAAGACACGTTTTACCTTACTTAGAACGCTGGGGACCTGGTGGGTGCACAGAAAACTGAACTGCGAGTAGAAGAAGAGCTGCAGGCGAAAGCTATTATCAACACAAAACCGCCAAAGTAGCGTAGCACACTTAGTTCCTGCTACAGGCAGACCACGGCAGCAGCAGCGATGATAGCGAAAAGCCACGAGTAATAAAGCACTCGAACCTTTTTCGCCAATGGACGAGAACGTAGTCGTACAGCTAGCTAACACACCATACAACAGCTACGTACAGCGGCAAAAAAGTATCCTACGGAGAGCAGAAGGAGCAGTCAGCGCGCGATGCTGCCGGGAGCGACAAACAAAACGAAAACGAGGCGTAAAGCACATCATGTTAAAAAGATGGCGACTCTCTTACGGTCAAACCTTGACAAATAACACGTATTCATACTACGAGTATAGCAGGCAGAGTGCGAGTAAAGTGCCAGTTGATTGTTTTTTTTTTTTTTTTTATCCTCCGGCGGATGGGGAAAAATAAAGCTTTAGCTCACCACACTTCCTTCCACGTATTTTCATACGCGTCGTGTGTCGATTTGACTCAGTTGCTTTCGCAGCCCAACGCTAGCTGGCGCACCCTTCGGGTCCCATTGTAGGTATAGCGTAAGCTGTCCCTATCATCAGTGGTCTTCGTTACAACCCCGGCAGCGCAAGCTAGTTGATTAGTACCACTGCTTCCTATAATGCCGGTAAAATGGCTAGGCACAACTACAACTCTCAATGATAGTAGCCTTGTATGGCAACCCTGTTCCAATATTGCCGGTATCCTACTCATTTACGGTATAGTCTAATAGGCTGGCGCATACCGACAATGCCATTGGGAGCCCCGCGCAGGTACGATACGACGAGCAGGTACATGAAAACCACACACAGACCACTCAGAGCAGGAGACAGAGTTGCAGACACACTCGTACTACATGAAAACCACACACAGACCACTCAGGGCAGTATTAGAGCAGCAGTAGCAGCAGCAGGCAGGCAGAGCAGAGAGGAGCGGAGAAGTACAGGACCTTTCCCCGTTCCCCCGTGTTTCCTTCTTCTAGTGTGGTGTTGTTGTCCGGCGTTGTGCCGAGGTCGAGTTATACTTGAAGGTGCGTAGTCTATACTTTTGGTGTAATTATTGCTGAAAAAGTACCGGCTCAAAATACGTCGTAGTTCCGGTTGAATAGGGCCGCCGTTCTCTGCAATTCCGAGAAAATAGCTTGGTGCGAATGGAACTCTTTAGTCTATCTAGTACAATAGCTTGGGGAGAATGGAAAATAGCTTGATACAAACCATCAGATGGTGTTGTACGGCGGGCAAAAGAGAGCGGAGCGAATACAAAAACACGAGGGGAGCGGGCTATTTAAAAAAACAAAATGGGGTTCTCCACACACTTGCTGAGCTTGGGCAGCGAGGCGGAACGCAACCCCTTGAAAAGATAGCCAGCTCGGCGGCGTTGGATGCGCAAAGCACCGCCACGGAGCTCGGCCGAAATCGAGACATGCGTCGTGATGTACCTCTCGGCAATTTGCTTGCCCCGCAGACGAAAGCGCGAGAAAAAAAAAACTCGGCCGGCGGAGAACACAAGACGGAAAAAAGACAAATAGTCTAGTCTAGACCTACATGTTTTACATAATAAACGTATACTTCAAAGTAATATTTAGTCTATATCTACCATTATCGGTCATTTTGGTGTCGTAAGTTGTGCAGGATCTGTGCAGTGCAAATCCAACCCTGGAAACGCGTGCTAGATCATCCAGATCGTTCAGATGATCCGATTCTCACCCGGCGACAAAATCATATCCGTCGCGCCGGTCATTTAGGCCAAGGATATGTTTGCCCTGACAGACACATCATGGATCATGCATTCATTGGGATCTGATCTGATCTGTCTGGTGTGCGCAAAAAATCAAGCTCTTGCCGGTCAAATACGAGTAAAAAAAAATGATGTCATGCCTGTGCCCCAGATTGCGCCATCCCCTTCAAAAACACAATCAAGACCCGCAGCCTGGAGGTAACAACATCACGGCACCTCAATCCTCCGAACACCATTCGTTCCAAGTTCCCCACCCAACACCATTCCAACTTTTTGCTGTGTCCTGTCCTGTCGACCCTGACAACATGCAGGGCAGTCACCGACCTATATCTTTCATGAGGACCAAACATAACACGCGCGAACGACCTTCCGTAATTTTTGTGCAACTACTGTATATTAGTAGTGAAACATAGATGATGTACCACGCAGCTTGCAAAGTTGAGTTGCAACCATTCAATCGTTCGTACTCACAGCTGACGTTTTTCAATGTTTAAAAAAACTACTTCTTGCTGCGCCCCTCTTGGCCAGGCGGTGATTTTTCTTTCCGCCGCCGCAACTTATCCACTTCTGTGACATGGACCAATTAGAGCTCTCCTCTGTTGTCCCTCAACCTATCAGAGTGTTTGTCGGCCTCATTCATCCGCCAATAACACTCCGCCGGTGGGTTGCCTTGTGCCCTTGTTGGCCTTGTACCTGCCCGACAAGCATTCCAGGCCCCACCAATCAGAGCTCGCGTCCATTATCCCTCCGCTAATCAGAGCAATATCGCCCCTTTTGCTCCACCAATCAGACTCCACCGGCGAGTTTCCTTGTGCCTTTGTTGGCCTTGTACCTGTCCAACAAGTCTTCCATTCCCCTCCAGTCTTGTATCCCCCTCACGCTTGGGTCCAGCAGCGCTTCTACGGCCGCGCTGGCTAGGGTTTCGACATTGACAGGCCTATCGATCAGGGGCAGCCCTAGTCGACTGTAGACAAGGATGGGCAGTTACGCCGCATATGCAGCAACAGGTAACGGTATGCGGTGCAATTAGATAGATTCAATCAACGAACTCGAAAACATACTTACTTGCTCTGGTTATACAGCACTACCCACTTAGGTACTAGGTCACGTAGCTACTTGATCACGTGACCAAGTAGTTCATGGCTATATAGCCAACAGCATGTTATGTACCGGCATGCGGTGTAACTAGAAACTGCAGGCAGTTGATTCGACGGCCGCGCTGGCTAGGATTTCGACGTTAACAGGCCTATCGATCAAAGGTAGCCCTAGTCAGCTGTAGTCTAAAGACGTATCGGCGGTTACGCCGCGACGCAGCAAAAATCAAGCAAAAAGCAACACACACATGTCATGCAACTGCGCGCGGTGTAGCCTAATTATACAAGTATGTTATGTGACGGCATGCGTTACAAATAGAACATATGAATGCGGTTGTCTCAACGGCTGCGCTAGCATAGGGATTCGACGTTTACAGGCCTGTCCACCAGGAGCAGCCCAAGTCGGCTGAAAATAAGGATGGGCAATTACGCCGCATAGACTATACAGCAACAAGAAACGGCATGCGGTGTAATTAAAAACTGTTGGCAGTTGGGGGAGAATGGGGCAAGCATTAATTATGATGCCTTCAATCTCGACAACTGAAGGTGCATTGGCCCAGGGCCTCGACGTTGGCAGGCGTGTCAATCAGGGGCAGCGTTAGTCGGATGCAAAAGAAGGACAAGCAGTTACGTCGTAATGCAGCAACAAGTAACGGTATGCGGTGTAATTAGAAAATATTTCATGTAACGGCAGGTGGTTTAGTGTAGTTAGGAAATGTCGGCAGTTGCGGGAGAATGAAGCGCGCCATAAAAGCAAGATTTTTCCTGCAGGCGATCCGGAAAAAAAAAAAAAAACTGGTCAGCTTACATTTTATAACTAATTTTCAAGGACGTCAGCCGTGAGTTTGACGAATTTCAGGTCAATACTCATCTTTGCAAGCTGCGTTGTTGGTACTCGTAATATACTAGATGAGTGAGTTTTTATTGGGAGGTGTCTTATTTCTTGTCCACTATAATGGTAAGTATTGGTATTCATACGTTAGGTGGGGAATTTTGAGCTAGGTAATACATCACATCTACTTCGAAGTATTTTATAAATTTATTACTACTGTAGTTTCCACTATACTGCTTTATCATACGTATGTATGGTACGTAGGCAGTTTATTTTGTTTTTCTCCCCCCGGGCTTTAATAATATCGGCAAGAGTACGAATACAGAATATTATAAGTTATCTATATGTTGCTCTTAATACAGCATTCGAGAATTAAAGTCATCTACTCCCACCCCAAAAAGGACTAAAAACTCTGTGGGACACGAATCCACGGTTCCAAAATTGATACGCTGTCACTCTAATATTTAAATACATGCATATATTTTCAGGACATCAGGTGTGAGTTCGACGAATTTTTAGCCTGCTTACTGATACTTGTACTCGTATGCTGTGTGGGTGAAATGTTTTGGGGGGGGGGGGGGTTCTTTTCTTTTATAAACAACTGTTTTTCTCCACTGCATTGATTGGTGTTAGTATTTTTACTTTAGGTGGGGAATTTTGAAGTATCTATCATGTCTATTTTATAAATTTACTTCTGTAATTTCCACTATATTGCTGTACCATGTGTGTGGTGGATGGTTTACGGATGGATGGCTTGGTCATGGTTGTTGGTACTTGTGGCTAACTCTTTTAGAGCCCCCAATCCCCTCCCTGTACTAAATCCAAGTAATGCTGTCCCCATAACGGGTTTCCAGTGGTAAAGGGGTTAAGTGCGTAGTAAGTGAGATTTTTCTGCCTGGGGGTGGTTTTATATTGTTATTATTTATTTTATTTTGCACTATAATGGCGGCTTATATCAGGAGTATGAAGACCGTAGTAGTGATCTGTTAAATATCATGTAAAAGTTTCACCTTAAAAGTTAAAAATTAGATAAAATAAAGTCAGATAAATAAAATTATTAAAACAAAAATTAATTATACTATCACCACAACATTTTTCATGTAAAAGTCCCACCCTACAAGACGGAAGTCGGTGAGCCACGAACCCACGGTAAAATTCAGCCTTGAAAAACAGGATTACATTTCGTCGGCGGCTGGTGTTTTGCTGCCGGCATATTTTGCTCATTCCACTTCGAAGTGGAAGCGATCGTCACATGCGATGTAACGGCATGCGGTGTAATTATTAAAAAATGTGTACCGGCATAATGGGGTTTCAATAGAAAAAAGTCGGCAGTCGAGGGAGAATGAAGCACGCACGACAATTGGTGTGTTCAATATCGATGTCCGCAGCTGCACTGCGTAGGATTCGACGCTGACAGGCCCGTCGATCAGGGGTAGCCCTAGTCGGTTCGTAAAAACTTATCAACAGTTACGCCGCAATGCAGCAACAACCAAGCGAACGATAGGGTTTATGCGACGTACCAGTCCGATATTTTATATCTTGGGCAATTTGGATGATGATAATAAACCATTGAATTAGAGATTATACGAATATCACGGCCGGCGTCCGACTCTCGACATCCCCACAACCTCCCCTTAATATTTTCAATATATGTAGACTATATGTTCCGTCGTTTTTTTTTAGCTTTTTATACAAATATTTCAAGGACGTCAGCCTTGAGTTCGACGAATTTGGGGTCAATACAATCTAATTACTCATCTTTGCGAGCTGCGTTGTTGTTGGTACTTGTAACTATGTGGGTGAGTTTTTTCATAATGGGAGGGGTCATTTTGTTCTCATATATATACGAGGATATACATATTTTACCAAAAACATTTCAAGGACGCCAGCCGTGAGTTCGACGAATTTCAGGTCAACATTCATATTTGCAAGCTGCGTTGTTGGAACTCGTAATATACTAGACTATATGGGTGATTTTTATTGGGAGATGTCCTATTTTTGGTCCACTATAATGGTTGGTGTTGGTATTTATACTTTAGGTGGGCAATTTAGAGCTAGGAAAAACATCACATCTATTTTATAAATGTATTACTGTAGTTTCCACTATACTTCTCTATCATATGTATGGTAGGCGGTTTATTTTGTTTTTTCTTTTTGTATGTCGTCTCGACCAAGTGGCACCAGGAGGACCAGATTATGCAAAATAAACAGCAAACGGCAAAGATGTTAGATAAGCATCGCGAAGAGCAGTTCTAGTTGTTGAGATGGCACAAAGTACCAAAATTGCCATATTCATAGTAGAAACAACTAACTCATGTTTCGGCCTGGGAGAGCCCGGTGAACCTCAAGAAATATATCTCTGGAAAAATTGCGCGAAATCCTCGAGAGTCGGGCGGGGGTGCGAAAACTAACCATCCCCGGGTTTAACTTTTTTTTTTTTCCAAGGTTCTGCCCTCTCTGCATAACGATACAACTCGTAATTATAGACGATTCCCAGTTTTTCTATATCGGTCCATTTTGAAGCTACCCTCTTTGTTTTTCTGTTTTCATCCAAACTGCCGGTATATTAATAAAAAATCGGATTGGTACCAACTGCGGTTGGGTACGAGTTGGGTAGGAAAACATATTGTACTATTTACGCTGAAACCGTCGAACGTCACAACCCGAGGCCAAACCAACCCGATCAAGGAAAAATCATCGAAAAAATTAGGTTAGAGCTACGTTTTCCAGCCATTTTTATTTTATTTCCAACCTTTTTTTGACGTGGGCTGGATAGCCTTGGGTTATGGCATTCGTCGGTTTCAAGACTATCGCTACTATGTAAGTATATTTTTTCGACTCAACAGAGGTTGGGAATCGCAAACACCCTAATGGTCCAACCATGGCATGTAGCGGCATTCGGTGTAGTTAAGACACACATGCCACGTAATTGGCATGCGAGTGTAATCATACATTGTAAGCAAGAGCTTCTACGGCTTTGATGGATAGCGGTTTCGACGTTGACAGCCTTGAAGATCAGGGGCAGCTCCAGTCGGCTGCAAAGAAGAATCGACAGTTACGCCGCAATGCCGCAAAAAAAAGGAGAATGCGTCGTGTAACGGCACGCAGCGAAATTTGAATTTGTACGCGGTTGGGGAAGAACGAAGCACGCACTAACAGTGGTAAATTCCGCACCGGCTAGGGTTTCGACGTTGACAGGCCTGTCGATCAGGGGCATCCCTACTAGTAGTCGGCTGCAGAGAAGTATCGGCAGCTACGCCGCAGCAAAAAAAATGGCAAAACACAATACAAACATGTTATGCAACGGCGTACGGTATAATTAGACACGTAGTGTCATGTAGCGGCACACGGTTCAAACACAAAATGCGGGCAGTTGTTTCTACGGCCGTGCTGGCTAGGGATTTCAGCAACTAAACAAGGCAAGGCGGTGTATTTACAGTAGCAGGGAAACGAAAACATCAAAACGGCCATGACTTGGAAAAAAACGAAAAAGGATGGCGGGGCCGACAAAATTACGATGTCAGACAATGCCAGCACGTACGTACCTGCCGATCTGGAACGCCGCTACCGGAAGCAACGCCCCGGGGCGTTTCTTGGTCCAGACTAAACTCGGTCGCAAAATTACGCCGCGAAGGGATGGCTTGTTGGTGAGCAGCTGCATCCACGGACAGGGAGTGAAAATAAGGCAAAGCATAATGCAGCGGGTAGCGTTGGTAAATGTGAACAAGGCATTCGACGTGGGTCTGCCAGCAACGACGGATCCAGCTGCGTCCATCCCGACGTGGGTCTGCCAGCAACGACGGATCCAGCTGCGTCCATCCCGAGCGAGTGAAAAAGCAGGCGAAGCGTGTAATGTATCGGGCGCCAGGACGGTGTTTGTCCTGAGAGGTCATTTTTATCAGTAGTTTATTCAGGGCTGCGTACTGATTGATTGGTTTCAGCACCACCACTGTGCAATCCCCGTGAAACGACGGCTTGTTGTTGGTGATCAACTGCATCCACCGACAGATGAGCGAAAACAGGCAAAGCCGTGTAGCACAGCAGACGGCGAGGCAACGTGGACACTGCCGCGAAACACCATGACATCACTACTGCATCATTAATAGTTTGATACCTCGATCGAGTTTCCAATTTGTGTATCAGGTGCACCATATTTTTTTCTGAGAGCCTTCACTTGAGACGCTCCATTACTCACCCAAAACTACTTTTTTGTTGGAAATTTAAAGTGCAATCCGGTGAACGAATTCCCGGCCCAGGTATACAAAACAACATTTTTGCGAAAACAAGAATGACATCTCGGCGATTGTGACCTAAGGATCTCGGTCACTCAGAAATAAAAAGGACCAAAAAGTGCTGCGTCTATCGTAGGACCCCCGTCCAAAACCAAAAGGGACCCCTGTTTCATCCCTCTTTAGTGCGGCCGGGGTCATGTACTTTTTGGGTCAACTAAATGTTTCTGACCTTATCACCGGTTGAGATCCTCAAGCAGCGTGGAACTATCGTGGTTAGTAATACGTCGAAGTATCAATTTCATCGTTTTACGAGTACATCTATTTCCTGGGACTATCTAAACAGCGCATACAAGCGTCGCTCGGATAGTAGCGCGAACGAAACGTCTTCGAAAGCCAATGTGTCGGGTGATGATGGATGATGTTGATGAGTGATGATAGATGATGGATGACATTGACCTCCTCCTCACGTTAGAAGCTCAGAAAATTATCAGAATATTCTGATGCGCCCCCTTCCGTGGGATGTCTCCCCCGACCCCTTCCTTCTACGGCAAAGGCAGCAGCTTCATTTTACCAAACGATTTCTGTTCGACGGGCTTCTCAATTGCTGGCTTCACTGCCCAAGCTCGTTGGGATCAGGTCGCTGTCACTCCAAATTCCACCAGCTGTTCACCCAGCCCATGGGTCTGCCGATCGAGGTGTTAAGGCACATGGACAACATTTGTCGATAGAGATAGTAGGGCATACCACTTTTTTGGCTAATACCTCTTCTGAATGACGGTGCTCCTTTAACCCGAAAAAAAAATCGTCGGAAAAAAAATCACTATTTTTTTGTTCTCGCAATTTTTTTTTCTTGTGAAATACCTAGATTTACCATGGGATAGTTCATCGGGTTCTACATTATTATTTGCATTACCCATTTCCTTTTTCCATCAAAATCGGTGTTCGGCTGGGGAGCAGAGCTGCTGAGAGTATGAATCCCAGGAAATATAATTCCAACCGTAGTATGAGCTTCATCGACGTAAAGCGAACAGCGTTTGGCAAAGTCCACCTTTGGGTGGGCTATGGAGCTTCGTAACGCCTGTACAACTGCAAACCCGTTTCGGTGGGAAACATTACCTGGAATTAGTATAGGGAAGGGTTTGGAGGCTCTAAAAGAGGTTAAGTGAGGATTACCGGGGGGAGAAATGAGGTGCATCTATCTCTACCGCAGCAAGCGGTCCCCTTTCGACATCGCGTCGACCTCAAGTCCCAAGGAGGATATTCGTGAAAACACACACACTCGCTGACAAGTTTTGCAGACGTAGAAAATTGCACCTATCCCCACGTGATGATCAAGATATTTAAAGGAAGATATGTATTGTCTAGCTTATGGTACCAGATGGGACCCGTACGATCTGCATGGGCTGCCATGTTTTTCCGGGGTTAGATCTGTACTAGACATATACAGATCCTGCACAACATCTCACAACGGTAGCTATATGGTATACTGTAGATTATCTAGATTATCTAGATGAGCCACAGACGATCTAGATCGTGAGCTTCCCGAGGTGTGGTAGTATAGTTTGTTAGCCATCAAATTGCGAACAAAAATTTAACCAACCTCATTCTCCACCGCCCGTTTGGCCACGAGATAGTCGTGCAACCACGATACCGGGGTGCCTTCGAAGGCTCCGTCGAAACCCCACTTGGCCTCCGCTGCCGAGACAAACACGAAAGGCCTCTGCACGATCAATTCACGCCATTGGGGACGGGTTAAGGAATAAGAGGGTATTAATCCGTTTGACCACTGAAAAAAGGTTAACCAATCGCCTACCCAAACTGAGTCTCATAACACTCGCCCACCCTGCACCGGCGGGATAGCAGGTCGGCCGGATATGCGGGCGGGAGTATCAACATCCACGCGGTTCAATCTCCTGGGAACACCGGGGAGAGCATTCATTTGTCGAATTCGACATAGGAAAAAATGGTAAAAAGATTATTGTTATTTGGTGGAAGGTGAGATTCGAACGGACGACTCAAAACCAATGGTCTGTCGACGGCGCCATTGGCTAAGATATTAGTGAGACATATTGGTCCGTTTGACCACTGGTGATAGGTTAACCGATTGCCTACCCAAACTAAGCCTTATACCGCCCGGGCAAGCGCGGACAAAGGGAGGAGGGGGGGGGCGGGGGCGGTTACATTACTAGTAGTCTTAAGTGGCAATCTTATCAATTGGTTTTCTTGTTTTTCATCCCGTCGAATGGTCCGTCGAAATTCCCCTTCGCTTCCGCCGCCGAGATTAACACAAAAGGTCTCTGCAAGGTTAATTATCTCGAGTGTTTCGACTGTTGTGGCCGGGCAAGCGGGGATAAGGGAGGGGGGGGAGGGTGCTCAATTCATTCATAGCCGTTACCGTGTGAGCATAGCTATTAGACCGTACAATGTCAGGGCGAAGCACGTAGGGTTTTCATCAACCAGGCAGGCATTGTCTGTACCAAGCGCGAAGCCCCGTGAGGTGTTCGGCGAATCGCATGACGGGTGAGTTGCATCCTACTAAGAACCATGTGCGAGGCGGACTTCCGCACCTTGTGCGTACTTTCTTGCGCGTGGATGTCGGCTTCGATTTTTTTTTTTTTTCCTGGTGTGGCCACGTCCAGAGACAGCCTTGGGGATACTATGCTATGTAACCGTCTCGTGGGTGCCTTACCATATGCACACTCGTCCACCTTGCGCGGAGTTTAGGGTTCTCCACTCCGCACAAATGATCTGACTCGACTATCAAAGGGGGGGGGAGCATACTCATTTGTTGCTTGCCTTAGTCGTTTGACCATTGACCACGCATTCCCTGCGAGACGGAGAGCCGTTCCTGCTCCCAATAGAGACGCTTCCAATATTTGGGCGCTCAGCGCGTGTCTTCCATACATTACGAACATACAGCATCTTGATTATCTTACCTTCTTTCTCTTTGGCCGTCTGTGATCACCATTTTTCTCATAGGATAGCGATCGTTTTATCGCTTCCCTCTAGCCTACCGATCTTTTTCATGTCACCTCCGTCAATTTTCCTCATCTCTTCCTCTGGGACATTCCGTTCCTCCCTGTACAGTGCACATTCTCGCACTACGATATCGTATGTGGGTTCTATTCTCGCCCGCGTCGCCCCAAGAGCAGCTCAGTGCGCCTTTTTCCTCCGCTTAACTACTGGTGCCAGTATACGCCTTTCTTCATTCTGGCTGGTCCAGGTAATCGTTATAATGTTCGACACTTGTATCTTCCTGTATTCGCAATCCCCATAGTGTTCCCGAAAAGAACGCCTCCCAACAATTGAAAACCTAAAACAGGGGAGGAACGCAGGATTCCCCAGTAAGAAAACGTAAAGTACATTGTTGGAAAACATACTTGTAACACTATTGATATAGAGCGTGTTTGCTCTGTACGCACCTCTGCCCCACCCTTGGCCAACTCGTCTAGCGCCGCCGTAGCTGCGAATGCTGTTTGCCGTGTAATCTTGTCGTACGTCGTGCCGGGGGCGGGGATGGACCCGGATCCGCTCGCGAAGCGATTGATCTTCCCCGCGAAGAGCATGCCGATCGCGTGTACGACACCGTCGAAATTTCCTAACACAATCACAAAGGCGGCGTTTATTGAGGGAGTGGCAGGCTTTTGCAAAACGTGCCGGAAGGCCACGATCGAAGTTTCTTACCATGCGCGGGGTTACAGAGGGGGTGGCTTGTTTTTTGTGGAAGGTTCGTCCAAGTTTTCTGTCGCGCGCGGAGCCATTGAGGTCCTCTGCGAAGACCAGTCCGATTGCGTATACGACACCATCGAAGTTCCTTGTCACACGCGGAGTTTATAGAAGGAGTGTCATTTTTTTTCGTAAAACATTCGCGTATAAGTCGGAGGTCAGCAAGTAGGTGTTGACCCACCACGCTCGCACAATGTTTTGTACAAATTGGCAATTTTTTCGTGTGTTCTCGTACACGCGTTACAGCCCCTCAAGTAGGGCTCCACAGAGAAAATCGCCTTCACCCGTCACCGTAGCATGCGTGCGTCTCACATACTTTGTATGCCTGCCCATATTCTAGTCCCCTCCCGTTACTCGCGAACACTTACCGTCAGCGATGACACGCTTTAGCACGGCGGGGTCGGTGGCGTCCCCTTGCAAAAAATTGACGCCATCGATAGGGTCGCTGTCCGGCGAAGGTGTTCCTCGCCTGGACAGCGATGTCACCTTGGCCGAAATAATAATAACGTCACACCAGATATTCGAAAAAACGGGGACAGGGGACGCGAGGAGGGAGCGGTAAGCTAATACACCGTTCGTGCAACACGCAAGACAACACAGCCCCCGGGAGGAAGTTTGAGTTCGACTGTTTCTATAACAAGGGCGGACACACAAACGAAAACGGTGGCGTTGGAAAAATGTCGGCGTGATACTTCAACGGACACATCGCTCGGCGTTCTGTTTACAAATCAGTCGCTTTGTTCTCGAGAAAAAAAATGCGTCCAGAATCGCCCGAGGGGCGACGTTTCATCCTGCGTGTTGTATGTTTTATGAAGTAACTGCTGTCACAAGGAGGGGGCGGTATGATAGCATACGTAGCTGCCGCTAGGAACTATTGTATGAAGCAGGATATACATACATTCCCCCATTGTAGTGTCGCTTTCCGGTGAAGGTGTTCCTTGTCTAGACAAATTACTGGAGTCGTATACAATCAAAGAGTAAGGCACCCGAAAAAACGAGCGGCCGGTGCAATACGCAGCTCGTCAAGATGACTACTGCCCCTAAATTTGTCGAACTCACAGCTGAGGTATTTACGATAGTTTTGTAAAATATGTCACCGACCCAAATAATAACGCCATATTCGAACAAGAGGGGACAGGGGACACCGAGAGGGTATTATCAGCAGGGCTTTTCACGGGTCATGACCAAACCCGCGGGTCGGGCCAGGAGGTTTAAAAAAAAATCACGGGTCGGGTTGGGTCGGGTCGGGTCGGTCGGTTCAAGAGGTTTTGAAATATCACGGTTCGGGTCGGGTCGGGTCAAGAGGCTTTGAAATATCACGCGTCGGATCGGGTTGGGTCAAGAGGTTTTGAAATATCACGGGTTGGGTCGGATCGGGTCGCGACCCGCGAAATACGGGTCGCATCACGGGTCAGGCCCCAGTGACCCGAGAGCTATTTTCTTTTGACCCGCGGGTATGACCGGTAGATCTGACCCGCGGATCTAACACACTCAAACCTTACTTACTATTTCGTATCCGAGGGCCTCTGTGGTGCTGATACTATTTGATCATATCCGTACGTTACAACATCGCCAAACATTTACACTCATCTCGGGATGTATTCATACCAAATCCATCCAGGTCACATATCACTGCGGGGTACAACAGCAACAAAGATTAACCATTCTCGAAGAGCCAACCCGTGGGTCGGGAGAAGAAAAATCGCGGGTCAAGGTGACCCGATCGGCAATATGACCTTCTCTCACGGGTCTTTAGGAGTCTGACAGGTCGGGTTGGGTCGGTTCAGGAGGTATTGAACTCTCACGGGTCAGGTCGGGTCAGGTCGTGTCGGATCGGGTCGGGTCGGGTCGGGTCGGGTCGGGTCGGGTCGGGTCGGGTCGGGTCGGGTCGGGTCGGGTCGGGTCGGGTCGGGTCGGGTCGGGTCGGGTCGGGTCGGGTCGGGTCGGGTCGGGTCGGGTCGGGTCGGGTCAGAAGATTATTGAAATCTCATGGGTCGAGTCCGGTCACCTGACCCGACCCGACCCGACCCGACCCGACAAAAAAGATGACAAAACAATTTAAGATTTCAAAATGATGAGAGGAATCGTGATTGTTTGCGTTCGTGAGAAGCGACCCCGTACCCATCCCGACCCGACTTGACCCGCGAAATTTGTTGGACCTCCTCTGATCCCACCCGCGGGTCGGGTCAAGACCCGTGAAAACCCATGGATATTATCAACCCTTCGGGTACCGGTACAATCCAATCTACCCGGTATAGACTATACCATCTAGCCCGTCACGAACAGGCATAAGGATTGAGGGTTCAAGATTAATGAAAAAGTGAAACAGATCAGGTCCGGACTGCTCCAAGGGAAATACCCTGGAAATATATATCCACACCCAGGACAGATCACGATCTACTACTGTACACCACCTTTACAGTAGTGGTAGATAGATCCTGTATCTGGCGCTATGAAATGTCTTTGGGGAGGATCTGCATGTTGTGAGCACAGATCCAACCGTGGAAACATTTTCTTGGTCAAGCAGATCGTATGGCTCCCACCCGGTACCATTAGCTTGACCATCCAGATCTTCCGTGAATATCATTGAAGATCATCACATGGGGATCGGTGATCTGTACGACATGTGGGGATATCCAGCGCGCTGTTTCCCTCCAAACCCAAAAGCAGTTCAGACTGCTGTGCAAGATACATGTACAGTATGATATTCAGGTTTCTTCGCAGTTTGAGCCACTTTGAGCCTGCGCGTGTTCACCTTGCATTATATGACAAGATACTCCGAGTGTGCTGTACTCGTGCGTGTTTTCCGTGTTTGTACGATGGACAAAGAAAATAAAAATCTTGGCAACGATTGACCCCAGAAAATAGCAGCTACTCTGTACGTACTTGCGCACGAGAAGCACTGACAGGTACCATGTTCCCTACCCCATCATATTACAGTAGGTGGCCCTATATAGTGCGGGTATGTGTCACGAAAATTTACCCGCACTATACCGGGCACCCGCACTAAATAAAAACCGGCCACTATAGAGGGGTCTATATTGTGCCAAACGATTTCACCCGCACAATATCGGACACCCGCACTATATGACCCGCACTATATAGGGCCACCTACTAAAAATACTATTAATAGTGGTGCGCCGTGCCATATCATAGTCATAGGTACTGTTCCCTCTACATGGACTACTGTTTGCTGCTGCAAACCCGGCTTACAACCTATCCAATCGTAGAGCGGTCGTTAGCATGTGCGTGCTGTCACGGCAGGTGCAGCGCAACCGAGGTAACGGGGTGGCCATCACCACGCGCGCGAGGATGACCCCCCAAAAAAAACTTTTCATGTACCCACAGCTTCCTACTGCCGTAGCGCCCAGCGCCCATGCCGACGTGTACAAAATGGAGCGAACGCAGCGAGCTACTGCTGTATGTAAGCAAGTCTCCCGACATAAAGCAAGGAACGTGACCTGTCTGCTGCTGCAACATGACCTGTCTTCGTCGCACTGAACTGCTGAACTGCTCTCTACGCGTTCTGCTGTGCGTACCTGCTCGTAAAGCTGCAGGGTTTTCTGGTACGTTTTCAATACACTTATTCGCACAAAACGAGTACTGGTACATATCATTGACACATATGAATAGATATACATTCGAGTACGCACAGCAGAACCGCAGTAAATACACGCCGCAAACATGCAGCACAGGGCGTATCCCTCAACGCACAACACCCGTATTGACTGTATATCATATTCCGGGCACGAGTACTGGTACCAGGTACTAGGTACCAGGGCATATTGATCACCTAGCAGAGACGCAGCAGCACAAGTTGCATCTGCCCATCGGGTAATGGCTGAGGGGTTCTTGGGCGAAAGCTCACAGCAGTTCGAACATGAAACACAGGAGGTACAAATAAATATGAACACGTACAACAGTACCTCGCATCCGCTGTCAATCGCCATTTTTGAGACGGCTGATCCGATGAACCCCGTGCCTCCTAGGACCAGAATCTTCGGCGCAAGGGCCAAAGCCGCATCACCCATCAAGAGAGCTGTCAACCCTAGCAGCAGGAGGCGCATCGCTCGTCAGCAGCACGACAAGCAGTACTCGATATACGTGTACGTAGAGTGCAGAAGCTTTCCGCCTTGCGACGTTTGTTTCCTGATTTTCCGTTAATAATCCTGCAAAAAACGCGGCGCAATCAAAAGCGAGGAGTCAGCAATCAGTGAACACCCAGTTCCTGCCGGATTTCGCACCCAGATCGCGAGCAATATCCACTACACCATGGAATATCAATGTTCTCCCTAGGATCTGATATTTTTTCACCTCGAGACGCGTAGAGTCGGCGCTAGACCCACCTAGCCCAGAAAATACCCGAGGCACATTGCCACATGGAAACCCCTGCGTTCGCCGATAGGGGACAAAACAAAAAATGGAGGCGTTTGCATGCGGGGTATGATTTCTCGTTTTTTTCGAGGCAACCCTCGTATCCCTGCAGCACCGCCTTACCATCGTTGCCTAAGTTCCCGGGTGTGCCTGCTGGGGTGCGCGCCATAGCCACACCCCTCCCCGCCCGCGAAGGGAAAGAAAACTGGATACGGGCGCGAATCCACCATGTCGGGTATACCGCCGGATCTACCGCGGAATAGCCCTAAGGCAAGCAACCCTCCGGTTGGCACCATGCCTGTTCAAAGCAACAACCCACCCCTCGCGTTGGGCGTAGGCAACCATGCCGTAACAGCTGGGGCACCGCCCCGGGGAATCTACCAACATCATGGGGATCGACTCATGGGGAGGCCCCCCGTTCTAGACAGCCGCATGGTCTCGCCCTCCGTGGGCGTGTCTTATGGGTTCGGCGCTCCTTCAGCCGGACTTGTTCCAAACCCAAACGGTACAGCAACAACGACGACAACTGCAGCGGCAGCACCCGGGATGACCGTCAACCAGAGCTCAGCAGCAGCAACAACAGCGCGGCACATGCTGACCCCGAGTAGCATCCAGCAAGCGGTCCACCACTCCGTCTTGTACGGCGGGATGCCGCGAGAACCCCTGATTTTTCCTCGTCAGGAAATCCCGCAGCAACAGCTTCCACCTCCCCCCATGCACTCGCATGTGGCCGTTTCCGGGAATACCAGCAGCGCTCCCCCGGCAGGGTCGCCCATGGCGCTCGGCAACGCTTATAGATCAGCCTTTCAAGCGGGGGTGCTTCCCCGTCCACCAATGCCGAGTGTCCCAGGGAGTCACTTTGGGGTGGTGGGAGGTCCTGGGTTGGGGCAAGCGAGCTCGGGTTTTGTGACGATGGATGGTAGTGCTTTTGGTACCGGTGGCAATATTGCTGGAAAGGTCTCGCCGCATCGATCTCCCGGATTGCTTCCATCTCGGCTACCTTCGGCTTCTGCTGGTGGTGGCTGTGGCGGTGGCGCTGGTGGTGGCGGTGGTGGCGGTGGTGGTGGTGTTGGTGGAAGTGGGAGTGGTCGGATTGGTGGCGGTGCGAGTGCTGGTGCTAGTCTGGCTGCTCTTGGTGCTCTTGGTGGTTCTGGTGGAGGTGATGCTGCCGATGATGCTGGTGTTGCTGCTGCTGAAGGTGTTGCTGCTTCCTACGCTGCACCTGTCGCTGCTGCTGTTGGTGCTGGAAACGCGGCTGCCGCTTTTGCTGCCGCCGCGTCTGCTCCTCCCGCTGCTACAGCTGCTGCTTTTGCTGCTGCTGCTTCTGCGCCTGCTAGTGCTGCTGCTTTTGCGGCGGCTGCTTCTGCGTTTGCCGCTCCTGCCGCTGCTCCTGCTGGTGGTGGTGGTTATGCTCTTGCAACGACGAGCAGTGCCGCTGTTGGCGGTGGCTATGCTCCTCCAACGACGAGTAGCGCTGCTGTTCCTACTGCGGCCGCTTCTACGTCTGGTGCTCTTCCTTATGTTGCTGCCGCTGCTTCTGCTACTCCTCCACTTCCGGCTGCTGCTCCTTCTCTTCGTCTTCCTCTCCCTCCTCGTCCTCTTCCTCCTGCTGCTCCTACCCATCCTTCCCCGGCTGCCGCAACTCCTCCTCCTCCCCCTCCTCCTCCGCCTCCGCCTCCTCCGCCTCCTGCTGCTGCTGCTACAGCTGGTGCTGTTGGTACCGCCGCTACTGCTGCTGGACCGCCGCTTGCCCTCGCACCGAAGCCAACCCCTGCGCGTTCCTCCACCCTTTCGCCATACGTTCGACCGGGTAGTGCCCCCCTTACGCTCGCGCCGGCACCTGCCCTTGGACCGGCGCTAGGGCTTGCGCTCGCGTCAACACTAGCGCCTGCCCTCGCACCCTATGTTGCGAGGGCGGTGCAGACGCAAGCGCGGGCGCAAACGCCTTCGCCAACGCCGGCGCTTACGCCTTCCGTAGCGGGGGCGGTTAGTGCCTCCACTGCTCCAACCCCGCCCTCCTTGCTCAAGCACGGGATCAAGACCCCCACTGCCGCCGCCAGAGCCGCTGCCGCCGTTGTTGGCGTCCCCCGGGGGGGGGGTGGCACTACGGGCCAACCCCGCGCCGCAGGCGTTGTTGGGGTGGGCGCGACGGGGGCGCTGGCCGGAGTGACGCAGGAGAAAGTGCAAGAGGAGAAGTGTGCTGACGGGATGGGGGTAGGTGTCGCGAAAGAGGGGGTAGTGCAAGGTGGGCCGGTGGCGACTCAAGGTGGGGGGGTGGGGTCTCAGGGTGGGGTGATGGGCGGTCAAGATAATGTGGCGGTACCACATAGCAAGGGCATGATGCCTCACGGGGGAGGGATGATGGCCCAAGACAAGATGGTGGCGACGCAAGGCAATACATTGACCACGATTCCTCGAGACAACGCGAGGGCGCTCCGAAACAACGGGATGATGCCTCGACGCAACAGCCAGATGAACAATGGGATGATGCTTGGAACTGAAGCGGTTCTGGCCCAAAACAGCGGCGATGTGGTGCTTCAAAGCGATGGGATGATGCCCCAAGGCCACGAGACGCTGCCCCAAGGCAACAGCGAGATGGACAATCAGATGATGCTTCCCCCACGCCCCAGAAAGAGGTAAGGCGTCTCCGTCGAAAACTGGTACCGCCGTAGTTGTTCCCTCACCTTAGAGTGGGAGGGGCACAGTTGGTGAGACCGCTGTGCTATAGCTGCGAGCATTGCGATTGTGATACCTCTCCGAATTTATCTTGAAGCGGAATCGGTGGTAGCTTTAGTTAACCCCTTCTCGCCCATTTGACCTTTAGTCTTGAATCGGTATTTCTCTTCAAACCGAGCCAGCTTAACCTGTTTCGCGCCCACATTCCAGAAAGAGATGAAACATGTGGATCAAAAACTGTAGCTGCTGCAGTTTACCTGTTGCCAGGTACTTGTAGTGATGCTACCGCGTGTACTGTAATAATACGGAGATCCCATCGTACCGCGATGCCTGGTAACGAGATACCCGTAGAGCACGCCAGATAACACCGCCTCGCTAGGGACAACTTTGGAAAGTGATTGTCTCGACAAAGGGGAGAGTGCACACGCCAAGCTTTGCTGCGTGTATTGAAAGATCTTGCCGAGATCTACATGGAAATATCTTGGCGAGATAGTTTATAGAAATTTCTTGGCGAAACGTTTATATGAGAGGATCTTGGCGAGATCTTTACATGGAAAGATCTTGGCGAGATCTTTTAACATCTTTCCAAAGCCACCATTTTCGTTTTTGTTTTTGTTTGTCTTTTCTAGCTTGTGGACAAACCGTGGTCACAGGTGTCGTCCCTTATCCCCTCCCGGTGCATGCTTCCGGTTGTATCGCCCAGAGAGGTCATTCAGCATTCCCAACGCTCGTCGATTTTCATCAAATTTTGCTGACTCACTCACGCTCTCGCGCTTTCCGCGAGTCATTATTTGACTTAAGAAAAAGTCGCTACGGGTCTTACGAGTTTGCATTCGGAGAGGCTCGAACCAGTTACGAGGTTAACCCACTAAGTAGACGACCGGGGACGCCGATGTGCGCCGCCCTTGCTTCGAAGATAATCGGCTCGGAAAATTGTCGTATTAATAAGGGGGCTGTTATCTTGCGAATCGTACGGCATGTGTTGATGTATTGATGTCCTCATCTCTTTATAGCGTGTTTCGGACTGGAGCCTTATTTTTCAGACTTTGAAGCGGTACAAGCTAGCGGCTTTCCTCGACCCAGTTGTGCGGGCCGATCAGTCTCGAAGTTACTGCTTCTAGAGTATCCTTGTCGTCGGATCCTCTTCTAAGTCCAGCTTTGTTTTTTTCAGCTCAGCCTGTGGATTAATAATCTTGTGAATCTGCAAGATTTTTCAATCCCAAACGGTCTAATGTACTGACTTTTTTGCAGTCGTTGGGAAACGCCGCGCCTGTGTAGTCGTGTAGTCGTGATTTGTGATTTGTGGTTTTTCAAGCTGAACCGAGGGAGGTCGGTTGTGGAAACTTAACCCGCCTCATGTATAGAGATGGGCACCGGACGGCATTTTCGAAGAACCGAAAAACCGGATGGGAGACGTTATTTTAATGAATAACCGGTTTACCCGTTTTTTTTCAGCCGGTTTAAACCGGTTAACCTAGAATCGATTATACCGATATTTAGTGGTAAAACCTCCATAACATTGAAAAATAGGTTGTTTTTTCATCAAGTGGCACCTTGTGGTGGTGTACTCACAAGTAGGTGCGTATTTGGCTCCGTTCGCAAATAGTGCGTCTCTTCGAGGTGGGTTGTCTCGCGTTTTTGATTAGTCGGGTGAAAATTATCCTCATTACCTGGTATGGTAGAGCACTACGTCAGGCTGCGTCGAAAGCACCACAACCAGAGACTCGCACACCCCATGCTCCCGAAGCACCTCGAATCACCGTCACCGCTACCATCGTGCGACGAGTACAAGCAGCAGTAGCCCTGTTTGTTATTCCAAATGACACGACTTACCTCCGCTAAAACCTAAACTATCAATCCTGCGTACTGTAGCTGGAGGCATGTACCGGGGGAGAGAACGGAAAATACCTGTGAAGAAAGGTTTTGTCCGTTTCGTCCAGATGAAAACCGTTTAGTGCAAAACAACATCCGCCAGTTTTCGCTGGAAAGGAAACGTGAAAATACGAAAAACGCATAAACTGTATAAAATCCTCCCACCGTAAAAAAGCAACAACTGCAAGACGTATCCGCAACAAATTTAGCCACTGAAGGCCATCAAAAATCACACTCTCAATACCCTACGTATGCCCTTGCCAGCGACAACCTACTGTAGTGACCAATATGTCCTCCTGCGATGAAGTAAGCAGTATCGGCATTTTTCGCCACAGCTGTGCAATGGCTATCATAATCATACTCCTGTAAGCATATACTTCAGCCTGTCGTGTGAACGCCACAACAGCGATCACGCTGACATACTTGGGTTGTATCCCTATTAATACCAGGTAGTGGGTTGTGTGTGGTGTGGAGGGGGTGATCCAGCGTCGATTATCCCGCACAATCGATGCTGGATACACTTTATTTCGGGTTTTAGTCATGCTCTACACTGTTTAGTAGGCGCAATCGACATTTGGATCAACCAACCTTAACGTTGTCACGTTAGTGAATATGCTATTCACTGATGCAGGCGCGTTTTAGTGTAAAGCAAGTCAACCGGTTTTCCGGTGTAACCGGTAACCGGTTTAAACCGCTATTTTTTGCCGGTTTAGCCGATTAACCGGACCTCATAAGCTCCTAGTTCTTTTTTTGAAAAATCGAGTTATCACGCATACCTGCTGGTTTTAAAAATCGCCGTAAACCGAGTTGTTTTGCATCCGGTGCCCATCTATACTCATGTACCTGAGTTACCGCGCTGTTGCAAAGGTTGACCCCGGCAGAATCCAGAGGAGTCGCTGACCTGTGTCCTTAAGAGGAATTAGTATGTTGAGACATGCTGCCGAAGCATCACGCATCGCGCATCGCGCAGCTGGCAAAGTTGAGTGTCGACCACTCAAAGTGTCGAACTCGAAGCTGACGTAGTTGAAACAAAACAGCTAAAGTATGTGTATCGCTCAAGTGCTGCTTCTGCAGCGTTTTCCTCGAATGGTCCAGGTCGGGTTTTCGTTCAAAAATGGCTTTTTTTGCCGTTGTTGGCGCCCCCTATTCCATTATTTTGTTTGTACTCCGAAGTGTGTTTGAGAAGTACCCGGTGGGATTAGTAACACCAGGGTGTACTTAAGTAAGACCAGGTGTATTTAAGCAACACCAGGTGTAATGATTGTAGTATAGGACGCGTACTACGATAGAGGTGCACCAACCATTGTTTTTTCTGTGCTGCATCAGTTTGGGAGCTTGATACCTCTCCCAAAAACTGATTTAGAGAAAAATCAAATCTGCCACCGGAAGAAAAATACCATGGCCTAGGTACACAGCAAGAATCACAAAAATAAAAGTAACGTGTTTTTTTTCCGGCGATTTTGGGGTTTAACGCCTTTACAACTGGAAACCCGTTTTTAGGCACAAAATTACTTGGATTCAGTATAGGGAGGGGTTCGGGGGCTCTAGAGGGGTTATAAGGAGCCCGTCGTCCAGAAAACAAAATAGCCAAAAAAAGGTATACCTCTGTCGTAGCACACCTCTTTCCCCCTTGTATTTAATATACACCGTGCGTATGTAAGTAGAAAATCTCAGGAGTGGGTTGTCGGTGGTTCCTGGTGCACTGCACCCTTTGCTGCCTCCAGAAGCAATAACCATTAACCTTAAGGGACTTATTTTAAGTGTGCCGACCAAAAACGTGACGAGGGCGATCTAGTCAAGCATCTAGGAAGAGCGCGGAGCAGCACGACAGGCGTGCTACGATAGACGTCGCATTTTTTTCGCTGCAGATATTTTGTGATACTTTGTGAATGGAAGGGCCCCGTAACATCGCTGGATTTGTTTTTCGTTTCTTGTTTATGCAATATGCTTTTTTTTAATATGTTTATTTTTTTGGTATATACGCCAGCTTGTGAGTTCGATACATTTAACCCCTTTAGCACCTTTTGGCACCTCACTCCCGCCATGGGTACAGAACACTTGGATTAAGAATAGGATTCTTTGAGGAGTTGGAAATTGATTCAAGGGTCGATACTCATTTTTGCAAGCTAGCTGCGTTTTTTTTTTGTACACCTAGGCCATGGACTTGTTCATCACAATGATTGAAAGCACTTTTCAACTTTCTCCAAGTCGGTTTTTGCATGGGGTTTAGAGGCCATGAGGCCATGAAGTGAGGAAAGAGTCTCAGAAACGAGTCGGCGCAAGTGCGCGGTGCCACGTGTTGCGAGCATCGCCATCCTTCGCCAAAGTGCCGTAGACAGGTGACGCGATCGAGACTTTTTACTGAATGGTTCAAATACCGTCAGCTGCGATTTCGATCAATTTGAAGGGTCGATATTCTCTCATCGTTGCAAGCTTCGTGATACCCCGGTCGTGCGTTTTTACGTCAGCTCTGCGTTGGATCAATTTTAAGGGTCGATGCTCATATTTACAAGCTGCGTGCGATACTCCGGTCCTGCGTTTTTTCCCCTGTGAGGATATGTGAATGCCCTGAGTTTCGCCAGTAAGGGCGATTTTGGTACCCGTATAACTCGTATGGAGACGTGCCAAAGCTGAAGCTAATTTGCCCTTATGTTTTATCCGAGGTTACTCGACTTTTAGCAATAGCATTTCTGACAATACTATACCCATGATCGATGGAATGCTGCTTGCTTGTGTTTCGTTCACCCTTTTGGACCCCATGTACAGCGGCGACCAAAAAACGGTGATTCACGACATTTTCAAGCGTCTACGAGTATCGTGAGCGCGCAACAGTACACGCAGGATTATTCCGCACCTTAGCCCCGAGCCCGGACTGCTTCGTATGGCCGATGTTGTAATCAAGTCATGAGGGTGTTTGCGATGTATTGTAACAACTTTGGTTGTGTACGAGTGGGGTAGGAAAACATGTAAAGTAGTAATACTGTTAATAGTATTGAAACCGTCGAACGCCACAATCCAAGGCCAACTCAACCCCCCGAAAAATCGGCGAAAAAAAGGGTTAAAACATGCGTTTTACTACGTTTTTTTCGTGTTCTAACCTGATTGTTTCGTGGTTTAGTTGGATTTGGGTTGTATGACACCCGTCGGTTGCCGGGTGAATGATTGATTTCAACCCAACAAAAGTTGGGAAACGCGAACACGATGTACTCGTCACTTTTTTTTTCAGCAAATATTTCGTTCCAAGTCCCGCAGGGGTGCTGGTCAATTCCTAACCTATTATACCTGTGGCTAATCCAAGTGGTGGAGCTTAGGCTTGCGCACGGACGTAGGTAGGGTGGTCCTTGGACGGAGCTAGCTGTTGGTCCTGTTGGTTGGCCTGACCAAGTAGGACCGACAGCGTGCGCCCCCTGCTCTTGACCGTAGCAAGTCGCCCCTGCTCTTGACCGTAGCAAGTCGTGGGAGAGGAGGATGATATTGACCAATGGAGAGAGCCGTGACCAGTGATGTACGACGCCCACACGCTCCGTCCTTTTCTACACCGGTGCCAATGCTATTAATAGTCTAATATATTTCTCGTTAACTTGAGCTGTGAGCTAGTTGGTTGATGCTTAACTCACCAAAGTCGTGCACTGTACTACACGCTGTAACTGTACCTGGTATAACTGCTGTAACTGGTATGTACAGTAGTTTCGTTTTTGTTTTTGTATTTGCTCGTTTTTTTTTTGTCATTTTCGCTTTTAGGTTAAACTCGTTGGGGGCTCTTTCCATTTTGCGGCCTTTTGGACAAACCGGGTATATATACGCGCAGCGGGAGAGTTATTTAATAGCAACGTGTTGTAAATTGAGACGCCCTCGTTGCAGCGGCAACGGAATTCGCACGTTCGGTCCCGTGTCGATCCGGCCACGGCAGCAAGCCGACAGTCGAGCTCAACTCGCAAATTGTAACTAATAGGTTTAAGATCATTTTGTAGTTTTAATGCTTTGCACACTTGGGAACAAAACGTGGTCACATACCCCGGTACAGCCCTTGCTTTTTTTGTTTTAAATTATAAATTCGCGACGGTTGTGAGATCGGGGATTTCGTCGAAACTAGTCTTCGCAAGCTGTACCAGGGTATGTGATACCACGATCGCGCGTGTTACGGGTTGTGAATGTCCTCATGAAGGATAGAGGTCGCCGACTCCCCGCAGTGCCAGCTAGCACCAGGGTCAACAGGGTCAACAGGGTCAACGGGGTGATGCGAAGACGTTTAGTCTGTAATCAATCTGTGTTTTTTTTCGCCTCTTTTGTCTGCTGAGTACTAAAAACGAATCACGTGAGTCTTACGTGCGGTTTTGATATACAGCAATAGCTATACCAGTAGTCTGGACTGATATATAATCTTGCGTGCATGTTTACTTAATTAATTGTATGATGTGTGGTACGTGAAATTACCATTACGTATATGCCAACCGTATATATGATGTTGATGTTTGATGTTACGATATACAGTACAAACAGTCAGTATGATGCAGTGTGTAGCCACGACTTGGTGCTTTTGTTTTTTCCAAATTACACATATGGTGTCGTACGACGAGATCGTATTTTTTTTTTACGCCGTATGACAGCGGGCTTTTCACGCTATTAATAGATGACGGCCATGAGTGTATGTGAGAGCAGCAGCAACAGCGATCGCTGTGTGTATCTGGATGGTCCGTTTGTCTGTACGGCGTGGTCTGTTTGCTGTCGTCGCGCGCCTAAACGACGACTATTTCAATAGTCGGCAGTTACTTCGTACGGCAGTTGCAGGATCAGCACCCTAAACAGCAGTACCCTACAAAGTACATGTATACCTCATGTTAAATGCGGCATCAGTACAATGCTCGGCATTTACTTTGCACGTAGGCACGTAGGCACTACACGGCTAGACTAGAGCTGTGTATACCCTGTGATAACAGCAATACCCTAAACAGGCAGTGCATTGAATAAGATCCTGGCACACTAAATTGTACCAGGTACACCATTAATAAGCAGTACGCTTAACAGTAGTGTGCACTTAGCTGTTCGTTAAACAGTACGTAAGACATTACACCAAGCAGTGCACTTCACAGCAGTACCCGATAATACGATAATGCCACCAGTACACCGAACACTACCTGGTGCACTTATTATCTCATTATGGATAATAGTGCTACGTGTGGTATTGATTAACGGATACCAGGTAGAGAGTAATTGGAGTACACTACTGCTGTGAACAGCAGTACCTGTTACACTAAACGGCACACTAGTATTAACATGTTACAACCATACTACCAGGTACCAGGTGCAGTAGGGGTCCCACAGGTGACCGCCGGATGGAGGAAGCCACCTTGTTCATTCGAGGATATGAGTGCAATCGTTTAATTCCTCAGTCGTGCCGAGTGATTTTGGCCGCCTTTATATCGGGATACCGCCTTACGACGAGCTCTTATTCAGACCGCATTATTTGGCAACCCCTACTGTATCCTGTATCCTGTATGCATTTACAGACAATACCTGCAGACTAAATAGTGCACTAAACCCACCACCCTCCCTCCCTCCCTCCCTCCCTCCCTCCCCCGAAGATCGTGCTACACTCTACTCCCCCCCGGTTACCTCGAAAGCTGCGGTGGAACCGTCAGAAAGCCACCTTCTCTAGGAGCACCCCTTGGCGGGGTAGCCGCTGCAGGCGGTGCTGACAGCGCCGCTTCAAGCCTGGCTAGTGGCCACAGCATTGCCGCGGTTACGGCTTCTTCTGCTGCTGCTGCTTCCGCCCCCCCAATGGTACCGGATAGATCGAGTCGGTGGCTGCTAACGGATGCCCAGGTTTTGGATGACATCAAGTTCATGAGGGTGAGCAGGGGTACCCGGAAAACAAATCCACAGGAAGTGATGCATCCCATTTGTTTTTTATTTGGACGCGGGCATGGGGGGGCAAACGAAGTACCTGATATCATACGCTGTTTTTTTTTTTTTATTGCAAGCAATGGATAGACTATACTATACCTGATATGCTTGTTTGGGCTACTCGGTATTACTTACGCGGCGGCTAGTTCTTGTTTGAACTATTTTTTTCAAGTTTTTTCCCCGCCGTTTTCGACTTGCCATACCCCCCGGGTATTTCAAGCCCAACCATATCCGGAAGGGGAAGGTTTGTATGTCCTACCAGGTACCTGGTACCTGGTACCTGGTACCCGGTACCTGGTACAGACTATAGACGTGGTTGGTTGTTGTGACTTACTCACTCACTACTTGAAAAAGTGTCCCAACAATGCTCCCTCCCAAGGGGATCGTCCTTCTAGCGTGGGAAATGTAGCGGGATTGGCTCTGCTGTAGCGTGCTAAACGGGGCACCCCTGCTAACCGCTGCACTCCCATTCTGGGGACTTTTTGACTTCACACGCCGTACAGATCAGATCTGTGTTGATCTATATGATCTATAGATGATATTTGTCATGCAGGGCAGATAGATCCCTGGTCTATAGTCTGTATGGGTTATAGATGTTTAATGGTAGAGCCAGATGATCTGCTTGATGGGTTGGATCTGTACTGAACAGATCCTGAACGACGTTTCATATCGACATATATAGGATCTGTATGATATACATGATCTAGATGATCTAGATGATCTATACTATCTGTATGATCTATAACGTGATGTGTCGGATGTGCGAGGCATTTACAAGTATGCTAGGGTTATTTTAGAAGTTGGACAAGGGTTAACGACCCATTCGATTCAAGTATATATGGAAGGCAGGGTGGGAGACAGCTGTCGTACATCTCATAACACCCATGCGCGTGAAAGGACACGCCACCGGTCAGGCAATCTAAGATCTCGGGTCGCGAGCGGTCCCCCCGCCGTTGACGGCGTTGACCCGTCCCCGGATAAACAGGTGCCGGATATGTCCCGGCGCCTATTGGTGGGTGAACCCTCGGCACCCCTCGATTCACAGTAGGCGTATAGTTGTCGTTGCCTAAACACAACGAAAACAAAGTTTCGACTTGCGTCGGGCGTGAAAGACGATCGATCAGGGAACTCCCGCACCAAGACTCTCCGCGACGACGTCCCCCCCACTGTATCGGCTCCGGACATGAGCAGGGCTCATCATATACTGGTATCCCATTAGTAGTTTTAGTCTATAAAAGCGCTTGAAATACATGAGCAGCTTGGAGCTCGATCAAGTTAAGGGTCAATGCTCATTTTTGCAAGCTGCGTGATACTCCGGTCGGGCGTTTTTATAGATGATGTATTACTCTTTGGAGAGATATGACTCGTTTATACGGCAGACGCCCGTACTTGCTGTTTCTTACCGCTGGTTCTTATTCCTTACCAGTCCGACGGCAAATTTGAGCTCGATGTGAATAACGCCTGGCAAGTGTGCAAAACTCCGATATCTTAGAGAGGGGAGGATACATGAGCATCCCCGGGTCAACCAGTGGATGCTTCAGTCCCTTGTCTATCTGCGTGCATGGGGATGCGAGTAAGAAGTATTATGAAGGGAGTATTATGAAGGAGTCTTGGGCTTATGGTAGCAGTACCGCGTGGCCTCAATTCCATATCAAGCCTAAATTTAGTGTTTTTTATATCAAGCTAATACTTTAGCCGGAGAGATGCGTACTTCGATCGGTGACCCCACCCCCGTCCTCCCGACGCGCTGCCCACCCCACTTCAGATGGATTTGCCAAAGTATGTGGTGGTGGTTCCTACAAAGATCAGCAAGCCGCCCGCCGAGGAACCAGAGGTAGACCCGAGACTAACGCCCTCCGAAAAAGAATGGTTGAAAGCTGCCAGGGAGGAGGAAGCTCAGGACAAGGAAAAAGAAAAGGAATCCGCCGAGTCAGCAGCTAAGAGTCTCCAATCTGAAGGAGGGGGAGAGGGAGAGGGGCAGGGGGTGGGCGCGGAAGCTGGTGCTGTTGACGCGGCGGCTGAAAAAGACGGGCCTGGTAAGGCTGCTGCCGGTGCTGGTGCTGGTGCTGCTGATGGGGCTGGCGGTGCTGCTTCGGCAGAAATTTCTTCTGGAAAAGGTAAGGGGAAACTTATCCAAGGAACTTCCACCACCACCACCACCACCACCACGGGTGGGGGTGGGACTGAGGGAGTTGAGGGAGTTGCTGGTGCGGCAGCGGAAACGTCGGTTATCAGGGCGGGGGCGGTGGTGACGGCGGTAGCTGGGGCGGGGGCAGGGGTGGCAGAGAAGGATGAAAAGGTGATGGAGGCTGGCGAGAAGGAGGGGAAGGTACCGCCGGTGGCTACTTGGAGCCACCGGGAGCTAACGGAGTTCGACGCGAAGCGGGATGCTTTAGAGTTGAAGGTGAACTGTTGGTGTGCGTGCTTGGCTCGGGGGGGCAGGGGGGGGGGCGGGGATGATTTGCACTGCGTGGCGTGTGCCGAACTCTTGTGTATGGCGAACGGGGATATGCCAGCGTGATTTGTACTGAACTCTTGAGTAATTCATAGAGATCGTGCAGCTTATGCGGATCGTGCAAGAGGCAAGGACAGGACATTGTCCTTGCGTGTCTTTGTACGCCGTCAGTTGCGCTCGCACACAGCATCGCCAGCTTACGGCTAAACGCACGAACGAACGAACGAAAATGATGGAACGAAACCACGTGATATTTTTTGTTTTTTTTTGCAGGAAATCATGATCGTGGAGCGCACGAGGGAGCGACGGAAAAGCCTGATGAAGGAGAGAGCCAAGGGGCAGGCCGTCATTCAGTACCTCACCCAATTGCAGAGAGGAGAGAGGAGCAGGAGCAACTTGCTTCGAGCCAAGGGGAACATGCTTTCGGTGAGGCTGCTCTAGTTCGAAGTGGTTGTCCTATTTCCAAAAACGTTTCATCCCTGATTCCGAGTAGTTTCGCACTGCAGCATTGTTCTCACTCTATTTCCAAGTAGTTTGACGCGTTCTTCGATAAGGTAGGTACAACAAGGGGCCCCTTCGGAATAAGGGCGAGGCAAGAGGCTGATGCTTTTGCATTTTGCACCCCTGTGCGTTCTCCCGCATCCTCACGGTACAGCATGCACAGCTCTACCAGCTCCAATGTAATTGATCCGGGTGTATCGGAAATGAAGGTACTACCGCTGCTGTAAGGACGGCCCAGATACATTATGGTGATGATGCTGTTGTTGTCGCCTACCAGGTATCATCTGGTACTACTGATGTTCTGGGCATATAATTGCAAGAGTACCGAATCTACAGAGTATGCATTAATAGTAGTAGCTGCGATTTTCATGTACCCGGCGTATAGGCATTGGGGTGCAACTTCAAAATGATTGTTGTTGTGCTCAGCACATTTGATGCGCTTACAACAGTCCACGTACTACGACATGCTGGGTAACCTTTTGTGTGTACTGCTGTGTAACCAGCAGCAAAAAAAAACTACCCCCGGGCACATAAGGTACATCAATTTTTCTGGAAAAAAGCAGCAAAAAATAGCTCACAGCAATCCGCAGCAGCAAGAAGCAAGACTATCATGATTCTCCAAGCTGCAGCTAGCGGTGTGTGTTTGTGATCCCAAACAAACGATGCGAGTTCGCGCAACACGTTGAGGCAGCAACGGCGACCTCGGAGCAGCCAGCACTTGAGCGCCTTCCCCCAAAAGGTGCCCAGTCAGAGCACTAGTGCCATCATCCCAGCCGGCTCCGTCCCTCCCATGCTCCCCACGCAAAGACACTCCTCCATGGAACGAGTATGTAGCATGGAAGATAGGCTAGGCGAGGTCATGACCACAGACAGCGGATTTTTTTTTCATCTGTACAAACTTACGCAGCAGACACCAACAGCAGTAGCAGCAGAAGTAGCGGCGGCGGCTGCGGCTGCTGCGGCTGCTGCTGCTGCGGGGCTGCGGCGGCGCGGCGGGGCTGGCGGTGGCGTTCGACGCTTCGGCGACAGCGCTGTCGTGGTATAGCGGTGAAAATTCAGCTCCAAGTACGACACGAAATCTGCTGACGTTTGTGAGCAGCAGCGGTTGCAGGGCGAAAAGCGAACGGTAGCAGCTAATGAAACAGGTGCTGACTATGGCCAAAAAATGGCCCAACAGCAGGCCTGCCAGCAGGCAACAAAACCATGAAAGGCCCGCCAGCAGGCAACAAAACTATGTAAGGTCCGCCAGCAGGCACGGAAGCCTTACCGGCCTAACGCATGGAATTGGTATTTAGTTATATTAGCACTTTTTTTTCTTCTTTTTTTTGGTCGACGCGGCTCCTTAACCCAAGTTCGTCGGAATTTTCCCATTTTTTTTCCCTCCGTCTCTCTCTCTCCTCCTCGTTCTCTCTTTCCGTGCTTTTGTCTGTTTTTTTTCATTATTTCTCTACCTCTCCCTATCGCCCTCTAAATCTCTCTATGCGCCTCTCTCTGCCCACATCATGTATATTCTGGTATACCTGGTGTATCATTACACATGTGTATCCATCTTCAACCCCCCGCCGTGCCCTTTCTCAGGACGTGGCAAGGATGCTACCTGAACGTTCCCGGGAAACTCAACGCCTCAGGGAGCGCATCACAAAAATCGAGGCCCAAATGGGGCTTGCATCAGGCCCCACCCCAACCTCAGCACCAGCGCCAACCCCGGCACCAAAGCCAACACCAGGACAAGACAAACCAAAGGGAACAGAGGTGGCATCGACGGGGACCTCGTCTGGGCTGAAAGTTTCGAAACCTCCACCAACAGCAACATTATCCTCGGCGATTTCCAGCGGGGGCTTTACGGGCAAGAGACCACTACCGCTGTCTTCTGTTTCTTGCGGTGGCGGGAAGGGGAAGGGGAAAGGTCGATCTGTCGTTGATACGATGGATAAGGTTATCGGGGAGGGGTGTGGAGGGGGGGGCAGCAGCAGCCGCTCTTCAGGAGCTGCGTCGGGCGGTGGTGGGGGTGGTGGTAGCGGTGCTGGTGCTGGTGGGGCTGGCGGTGGTGAAGATGGTGGTGGCGGTAGTGATGCTGGTGCTGCTGGTGCTGCTGCTGGCGCTGGTGCTGGCGCTGGTGGTAACGGCAGCAGTAGTGGCGAGACAGGCGGTTCTGCTGCTGCTGCCGCTGCTGCTTCCACGACGACTGCCGCCGCGGCCGCCGCCGCTCCAGACGAAAGCGAAACCAAGGAGCCAGTGTTAGACGCGCACTCTACCGCCGCCCTGGCGATGCTCCGCTGCTGGAACGCTGTCGGAGAAAGACTCTTAGCTGCAAGAAAGGTTGTACGGGAGATCGGGGTTGACGGAGCCGGGGTGGGATCTACGGGTGCGTCGTTGGCTGGAGCTGGGGCGGAGGAGGGGCGCTTGAGAGGAGGGAAGGGCCGGGGGGCGGGGCGGGCGTGTGGGGGGGCTAAGACTCGGAAGGTGCGTCGTGAGCGTGGGCAATGGTTGTGATTGTAAGGCATATTGCTGTTGGGGTGGACCGCAAAATGTTCCACATAATTGGACGGGTCACGACTTGGATTTGTGCTGGCGTTGGTTGTAGGTGTGAGTATACCACGATAGGGAAGGGGGCGAGGGGGGGGTACTTTTGGACATAGACTGTAGCGCACATGGGACAGATCATTCATGATCTAGATCATGTAGATCCTGCAGATCATGTGTTTGGGTTGGTGGTGGTTGCCAGCCGTATAACGCGGTGGGGGGATGTGGGGCGGTGCATTTGTACCTAAAATGTTCAACACGTCGGGCGGATGACGAGCTAGACGATCTAGAGCTAGATGCCCCAGATCATGTCGCGATAGGGAAAGAGGGTACGTTTGGGCGTAACATGTTCCACACATGCGACAGACCACGATCCGCATCATGTAGATCATCTGGATCATATGTTTTGGCTGGTGGTGGTTATGAGCCACGTCACGCGGTATGAGGGGGGTGGGTTGGACCTAAAATGTGAAAAACGTACAACACCTGGGAAAGCTCAGGGTCTAAATAATGTATCATACAGATCATATAGATCGTCTACAGTAGATCTCGTATCTGTCGATATGAACTGATGTGCTGGATCTGGATCTGTAGAGTACAGACCCAACCCACAAAACCTTTACTTGTGCTGGATCATGCAGATCGTACGGGTCCCACCCGGTAACATGAGCTGAACGATGCAGACCTTCCCTCAAATACCTAGATAATCAAGCAGGAATAGATCATCTGTTAGACGTTTGCAGCGTTTTGACTGACGGGGCTGCTGAACTGAGGAGCTTCTCAAGTCCATTGCGATCTGATTTATCTGTGCCTGACCGTTTTTTTGGTTAAATGAATCGTTGCATCCTGATTTATCTTGCCTTACCATTCTGTTGGTTGAATTCCCACCAGGTAAACTGCAGTGGCCCACGACCACCACCTTGTGGACACAAACGGTTAATCCTGCCCCTCTACCCCCACCCCCCTGCCCTAGCTCCTCATACCAAACCCAACGTGTTTCCTCCCGGCATTATAGGGATGCGAGGGTCACTGCTCTTAAGACTACGGCTATGCCTGAAATGAGTGCCCCGCCCCCGCCGTCAAAGGACTACGGCTGTGCATGAAATGAGCCCCGTCCCCCGTCCCCGTCCCCGTCCCACCACCCACCGCCACCATTATCAAACGAAGAACATCGACACCACCATCACCACCCTGTACATGCAGACGGTTAAAAGCCTCTGTTTGGTAGGTGAAAACCCGACGTACTCCGTCTCGGCATAGTAGGGATGCGAGCGTATTTGGTCATACGACTACGGCCATGCACAAACTGAGTATCCCCCCCTCCCCCCCCCCCCCCCCTCTCGCGCTAACGCCCCCCTCCTGTCAGGGAGACCCGATGGACGTTGAAGACGACGCGGCCGTGGAAAGCGTGCCATCATCAGACGATGAGAGCCACGACGGTAGCAGCAGCCTGCCCCCCGTAGCCCAGACCGGTCGCTTTCGAAAAAGAAAGCTCCCATCTGGTAGGGGCTTAGGGGCGGCGGCAACCACTTCCACCGCAACGGGTGGCCGTAAGCGAGGGAGGAGAGCGGCTGCTGATAGCGCCAGAGGGGGCGGGGCGGGGGCGGGGGCGGGAGCGGGAGCGGTGGGGGGAGCGGGAGCAGTGGGGGGATCGGAGTGTGATGGTGTTGAGCGGCTTGATTGGCCTTCAACGGTCGTCCCGCGCACGCCGTATGGTGTCCCGCTGCTTCTTTCTTGCCTCAGCAATTATCCGGATAAGGTGGGGTGTTTGGGGGGGGTGGGGGGGGCAGGGGTTACTCTTTTCATGTGCATAGTCGTAGCCTTTAGACAATTGACCCTCGCATCCTTAATGTACCGGGCCGGAGCATGCGGGTTGTCACCGACCAGACAGACGTTGCGTGCACCAATCGCGAAGCGCCTTGAGGTGTTCAGCGAGTCGCATGCAGGGTGAGCTACATCCTGCTAATAACCACTTGTGAGGCGGACTCACGCACCTTCTGCGCACTTTCGTGCATACCGGATGATACCGGTTGCCAGTTTCGAATTCTGGTGTGGCCACTTCCAGAGACAGCAATGAGTGGGTGTTGCTATGTAACTGCCTCGTGGGTGCCTTACCATATTCACACTACGTGATGCGATCATCCCCCTTGCGCGGAGTCAAGGTTATCCACTCCGCACAATATGATCTAACTCGACCACCATCTCGGTTACCGCGAAAACATTAGAACACAAGAAAAGCCGGCACCCTGGTGATGTAGATCACCTAGTGAATGGCTTGGGGGGGACGGGGGGGGGGGGGGGGGGGGGAGTAGTGGGGGGGGGCGGAGGGGGTTGCGTGGTTTTTGGCGAGCGGCTTGATTGGCCTTCGACAGGCATGCCGCGCACGCCGCACGATGTGCCGCGGCTCCTGTCGTGTTTGAGTGTTTACCAGGATAAGGGATGTTTTGGGGAGGGGACGGGGAAGGCGGTTGGTGTATGTTGTGTGCCAGATATGTGTTGGTATTGTGTGTGATGCATTTGTTTCGTGTGATATATTTCAATATATATTTGCTGCACCTGTTGAATGTGTGATGTGTGGGATGTGTGCAGTTATGTAAGTTGTGCTGCTGTTTTCCTGTTCGAGTAACTACCGGAAACGTCCGAGACAAGGTGGCCTGCCTGCGGGGGAGGGGGCGGGGGGGGGGGGGCTGCTATATGTTGTACTTTTGGCGAGCGAGTTGATTGTCCGTCGGCGGTTGTGCCGCGCGCTGTCCCGCTGCTGCTTTCCTGTTTGAGCAGTTACCTCGCTGATAAGGTGGAATGTCTGGGGAAGAGGGAGGGACGGGGGGGGTATACGATGCATTATTCATGTGTTTGGTGGATGCGGTATTTGTTTCTTGTTCTTGTACTTGTTCTTGAGCATGCTCTTGTCTTGGTTCTTGTTCTTGGTCGTGTTGTTGTTGTTGTTCTTCGCCGTGTTGTTCTTGTCGTTATTGTTAGTGTTCCTGTTCTCGTGCTTGTTCTTGTTCTTGATGATGCTGTTGTTGCTGTTGTTCTTATCTTTCTTGCTGTTCTTGCTGTTCAGGTGGCCGCCGCGCTGCACCCTATCCCTTCGTCTGAGTCATCTAGAGCACGAGGACGACAACAACAACAGCACGAACACCAGCACGACCCCCTCGCCGGGGCGTGGGAATTGTCGGCGGACCTGTTGCCACAGTTTAGTCGGTATGAGATGCTCAGGGAGGCAAAGTTACAGGACCAAGCGCGCTGCGAGCAATCCGAGGTGGGGAGCGGGTGCTGGGTTGAGTTGGGATGGGTAGGTTTAGTTTGATTGAGCACGCTTCGTTTTTCGTTGGATCGTTTAGGGTTTGTGTGAGTAAGCTTCATTGTGGGTTCGGTTCGGTTCGGTTCGGTTCGGTTTGGTTCGGTTCGGTTCGGTAGGGTTCGGTTCGGTTCGGTTCGGTTTGGTTTGGTTTGGCTTGGGTTGGTTTGGTTTGGTTTGGTTTGGTTTGGTTTGGTTTGGTTTGGTTTGGTTTGGTTTGGTTTGGTTTGGTTTGGTTTGGTTTGGTTTGGTTTGGTTTGGTTTGGTTTGGTTCGGGTTGGGTTTGGTTTGGCTTGGTTTGGCTTGGTTTGGCTAGGTTATTGCTTGTTTTTTTTTTAATTCATTTCGTTGGGTTTAATTCAGTGTGTTTCGTTTCGAGTTGGTTACGTTGGGTATGTTTTGTGTGTGGGTCTCGTAACTCAGCTTACCCAATGCTGTCGACCTGCCCCCATGCTCACTCCACCCGCATTGCCACCCCCTCCCAACCTTCAACTCGCCCCGCAATGATGCAATGACTAGGAGTCATCACACGCTACGCTAGGGGTGCAGCAGATTCTAAGAAATTCCTGAGTTCCTAACAAGAGAAACGTAGCATCACCCGAAACGTAGCATGACTTGGAGGACAAACCTTCTCCCAACCCGGCCACTAGTTGCTACTAGCATGCGCTATTAACAGTCCTAAATCGAATACCTTGTATGTCCGTTAATTTATCTTGCTAACACTTGAGGAGCTCAACCGCACTATAGTGGCAGCAAACATTTGGCCCAAAAGTAACAACTGCAACCCCTACCGCACTATACCGCACTATAGAGGGATGACTGGTATGTGACGTGTCGTCATGGGTAGGGTTAACGATTGCACTCTCGAGCCTTAACCCCTTTAGCACCCCAAAGTCCCTCCCTATACTAGATCCAAGTGTTTTGTAAATAACAATGGGTTTCCAGTTGTAAAGGCGTTCAATAAGCCCATTGAGACCATTAAGGCTGCTTTTGGGAACCGATATTTCGTGACAAGCCGCATAAAATTGTTGTGGGATAAGTTTTTGGAAGCTCTTACCGCCTTCACTACTGGAACCCCTTTTTTTTGAAATTTTCTTGAAGTTAGTATAGGGAGGTACTTTGGGGGCTCTAAAGGGGGTTAAGGCTTTAATATTTTAACGTAAAAAGTGTTGTTCTCTGCCGACCCGCCCGGCAGTCGGTTTGCCGAATGTACGCGGAGGCGAGCAAGAGTGTGGTGGAACCGAAGTCCTCCAGCGCGAAGCTGAAGAGCGCCTTCAGGCCGGAGAAGCAGGAGGCAGAGCGAGAGTCGTGGCGGCAACAGCTGGAGGTGAGACAGGGTGTAGGATCTATCTATGCGTAGATGTAGATAGTGTAGATGATGCAGATCGTGATCTGTTCTGGAAGCGGAGCGAGAATCGTGGCGGCAACAGTTGGAGGTGGCACAGGGTATAGGATCTATGTACAGCAGGGGTCCCCCGACAAGGCGCTCTGAATTGGGCGGTATCCCGATATAAGGTGGTCAACGTCACCTTGGCGCGACTGGGAAATCGCTTTCATAACCTGATGGTGATCTGTGTGATCTTTGTGATCTGTGTGATCTGTGTGATGTACGAAATGTTAAATGTTTCAAGTGTTTCGTTAGACAAATAGTTGGAGGTAGGACAGGGTGTAGGATTGTAATGGATTTTATAGATTACGTAATATCGTGATCTGTTCGGGAAGCGCAAACAGAGTCATGACGGTCACAGTTGGAGGTGAGACCGGACGCCCGCTATTTGCAGGCCAGGTTTGTCAACAACACTCTGCACACCCTCAAGCATGCCTGGTTTTAGCGTTTTGGCTACGTTTTGTTGTGGATGTCTCTGGTTGAAACCCTCGTTTTCAGTGCTTTTTGATCGGCGTGGGACCACACCACTCCTGCCTTTCAGTTAGAATGATGGGCATGTAGGAGAGAGAGGGGGAGGGGGAGACAGAGAGATAAGATATCGGCGCAATTCGATGCGAATCGACGAGGGACGAAAGTGCTGTTGAAGTATTGTCGCAATGAAAACGAAGGCGCGTGCCGTAGTGGCGAGGGGGGGGGAAGGATGAGCCTGCTTATTAGCAGTGACCCTGGATGTGAGTAACGCCTACTAGAGGGAGAAGGGGAAAGAAAAAGTGGAAAGATAATAGATGGAATGAGCGAAGCAACATGAAGATATCGTGGGAGCGAGGGGGAAAGAAGGAAGAGAGACACTAGATAAACAGCGGGAGAGCGTAAGTAGAAAGAGAGCGCAATACTCGTACCTGCATCAGTGGGGCTATAACCTACCGTGCGTTGCTTTTGTGCTTTGACATGGTGGCAGGAAATGGAGGAGGCGCTGGCGAGAGCGATGCCGCCCCCGTCAGACTGTACTGCTGCTGCTGCTGCTGCTGCTGCTGCTGCTGTGCCCGTTGCCGTTGCCGTTGCCGTGAAGGGGAAGGGAAGGCCGAAGGGAAGAAGGGGGGCGACTGTTTCGACTCGACGATATCTCAAGGACACCTCGGCTGGTGAGAGACTCGTGGTACTGCTGCTGCTGCTGCCGCTGTAACCAGCGCGGCAGGCCAACCCACGATCTACCAGATTTATTATTGTTTTGTTCTTGTTGTCAGCAGTCTTTTTTTTCGTTTCTTTAACCCCCCCCCACCCACCCCCCCAAGCCGCCTTTGCTATACGGGCAAACCCCAGTAACATACCAGGTAAGAAGTTGTCCTTGAGCTTCAAATATTACAACAACCCCCACCCCCACACCTCAACCCGTTCCGTCCCCCCCCCTTCCCCCGAACCCCCAGCCCAAACCCCACACACTCCCACCCCCACCCCACGCCCACCCTCCCACCCCCTACACCCACCCCACCCTGCCCCCCCAGCGGCAGCATTGGCAGCATTAGCAAGCTCCGGGCGAGGGACAGCCAACTCCTCTCCTTCCCACACATGTTCGTCGGCGTCAGCGTCTCCCCGAGGAATGCCTAGATCAATGAAACAGTCAAGCAATGCGCTCGCCGCTGCTGCTACACTGTCTGGTGCTTCTGCCAAACCTGGCTCTGCTGCGGCTGCCGCCGGCGGTGCCGGTAACGCTCATGGTAGTGGGAAGGGGGGGAAGGATGGTGGAGGAGGGGCGGGGGGGGGGGGCGTGTCGGACTCGATCGGTGCTAGAAAAGGGCGCTCTGCGAAGGGGGGGGCGAGGCCTCCTAGTCCCGCGGCGCGGAGGTCTTCTACGCGGGGTAGCGAGGCCAAGGGAAGGACATGATTTTGGTTGCTGTTGGGGCTAGGGTGGTGGTGGTGGTGAGGCTGGTGCTCCTGCTGTAGAAGTGGTGGTGTTCGGGTGGTGCTGCTGCTGTTGTTGCTGTTGTAGTAGTGCTGCTGTTGTTGCTAACGTGGTGGTGGTGCTGCTGTTGTACAAGTTGCCGCGGTAGAATGATGGTGCTGTGTTGGTGCTAGCTCGGTCGTGCTGCTGCTTGTGTAGTAGCTGTGTTGGTAGACCAGCGCTGCTGTTGTTTCGCTGTTACAGCCGTAGCTGTGGCAGTAGACTGCTATGGAAATGTTGCTGCTCGTAGCGCGGTAGTTTTACCGCTGCTGTAGTAGCTGTTGTAGTAGACTGGTGATGCTGCAATTGGTGCTGGCGCGGTGGTGCGGATGCTGTGGTAGCTGTGGCATAGGCTGGTGTTGCCGTTTGTGCTTGCTGCTGCTGTACGTGTGGCGGGATCTTAGTGATGCTGTTGTTGCTGCTGTCGTAGTGCTGCTCTAGTATGTCTGCTGCTGACGTTCTGGTTGTGACGGTGAACTATGCTGTTGATGCTAGCGTGAGAGTGCTGCTGCTGACGCAGCTGTGGCAGTGATCTACTGCTGCTGTAGGCTAGCTCGGTAGTGCTACCGCTGTTGTAGGAGCTGCCGCAGTAGATTGATTATGTTGTTGCTAAAGTAGCGCTCTGCAATTTGATTTGCTGCAGTAGCTGTGGCCTTAGACTACCAAACTACTTATGCTGCTATTGCTGGCGCAGTAGTGCTGGTGCTGTTGCTATCGCGGCGATGCTGCTGCGGTAGCTGTGGCAGTCGACTAATGCTGTTGTTGGCTAATGCTAGTGCCGCTGCTGTAGTAGCGCTGTGGTAGTATTGCTACCAGGGAGCGAAAGCCAGCGCATGGCGTGATTTCTACCCCTGCTATTGCTAGAGCTGCAGTAGCTATGGCAGAGCTCGAGCAGCAATCGTAGGTGACAGTAGGCAGCGGTAGTAGCAGTAGATGGGAGTAGTAGGAGTAATGGGTGTAGCGGCATGATGTTCTTGTTTGTTCTCTTTTTGTTGGCGGTGGCGGTGGCCGATTGGGGGCGTTGGGGGGCACGGGACGGCGTCGATCTATTGCGCTGTTGCGCCGCGTGACAAACGCCTGCTGCGCCTACGGCTACTGCTGCTGTCGAAAACGGGTCGTGTGGTGGCGCGGTGCGGTTGGGTTCGGTGGATGGAGGGTCGCCCCCGGAGAGGTAGCTCCAAAGCTGTGGGGGCATTGAATGGCGGTAAACCACAACTGTAGCGGTGCCTGACCTGTAGGCAGGTGTGGGGGGGGTAGGCAGGTGTCGGGGGGGGGGGGGGATGATTCGATACCAAGATGAAATGCAATGCGTCTAGTCTATTTTTGGTGGGTGTGGGGGGACAATGGTTGGATGCCTGTTGGCAAGTGCGTGGAGGGCAACGATTCGAGAACAAATGAAGTCGTTCCTGGCCTGCCGGCAAGTGAGGGGGTGAGCAGGGGTTGGATCCCGAAATTCAATGTGGTGGTGCTTGACCTTTTAGTGGGTGTGGGTGCACATATATATGCACCGGTGTTTGGCCTGTTGACAGTGGCGGCACAGTAGATGCGGTACTGGAACGGTGCCGGATAGTTGGCAGGTGCGCCGATTCAGTAGGTGCATAATTGTACCGGGGTATGGCCTGTTAGCAGCTGCGTTATCGGGTCAGTAGGTACAGACTTGTACCGATGTATGCCTATTGGTAGTCGCTTTGTCGGTGCAGTAGGGGCAGAAATGTATGGCCTGTTAGCTGTTGGCAGTTGTGTCGGTACAGCAGGTACGTAAGTGTGGATGTACCTACAAGATAACAGACAGGCTATGCGAGAAGCTGTCATGGTTGTCTTTTTTAGCTATACGTACGAGGGTTTGACTACCAGACCATCACATTAGCCCACCCTGAAGGTCTGTGGTCGAGTGTTTTGTCGGTACAGTATCTGCAATAATGTGTTGGTGCCTAGCCTGTTGGCGGGTGTCGCGTCACAGGCGCTGTAGGTTTGGGGGGCGTCGAAGGGTGTGCTGTTGTACGATATATTCCGTGTGTGCATGCCTGTAGATGGAGGGCTGGGAAGCTCTTTTTGTACCGAATTTCGGCGTGTCATGCGGTTGGGGTGAAAACTCTAGATACATCCAAGTGGCCTTTGTAGACTTGACACAAGAAACATGAGTGTAAACGCTTGTGCGTTTTGTATATTGCGGTAGATTGCAGTAGGTCTTGACCAACGCCCGTGTACCCGACCACGGGCTTGATTATGGCAATGAGCTAATATGAGATCAACAACATTTTTTTAGAACATCAACGACTTGGACTCGATAAGGGGCGATGGAGTTTGACGGCCGCACGTGTTCCCCAGGGTCCTCTCCATCATAACTCTGCGTTAGCATGTTATGGCGGGTGGGGGTGGTCGATGCTATGCCGTCGGCAGCTGGTCGTGGGTCCGTCGGCCGTAGTTTGGCCCCCGACCCCGTTTTCACAGATGAAACGCCGGAGGAAATACATGTACTGCCCGCAGCATCTCCTGTGATATTGGTACTGATGCTATTGCCTAAAGCAGTAGGTCTACTACTGTGTGGCCCTAGTATTGAGGCAAGTCTAAGGAAGTATAAGGTAGATCTACCGTCATTATCAATACATATGTAGAGCGTTTTGTTTGTGTTTTGTGTTTTTTGTTTAGTGTTTGATTTAAGCGGTGTCGCTGCCGTGCGTGCTCGTTCGTGCTACTAGTAGAAGCCTAGACAGCAGTGATTATGAACGTTGCTGTGGTTCACTTTGAGGGCGCGAGCATAGGCAGCAGCAGTAGAAATAAGTAGCAGATGAGCAGCAGCAGCAGTATACGTGGGTGAGTCCGAACGACCAGCATGGCTGACGCTAGCATGCTGCTGATATGCTGGCGTGCTCTGTTATAATACTTGGAGACGGCAGCGCACAAAGGACGGAGCTTTACACCTGTGCAGCAGCAGCAGTAGGCGACATCCTAGAAAAAAACACGGAGCTTGTTTTGCTTCTTTGAGGCAGGAGTAGACGACAGCTTAGCTGGAACTTGTTTGATGGCAGGAGTGGACGATAGCGTAAAACAAATCCCGAAGCTTGTTATTGTTTTTGCAGGAGAAGTGGATGAATCAGCTAGAAATACACACAAGGCTTTCTTGGCAGAAGCAGAGAATATCTGTGATATAGAAACAAATAAAATCATGTCCGGAGTGGCCCCTAGAACCAGCCCAAGCAGGCTTACTTTTTTTACACACTTTTTAATCCGAGAAGCTCAAGCAGGCTTGCTTCTTCAGCAGGCGACCGCAGACGACGTACGCAACGGACGAATAGCCCGAAGTAGGTGATGTATATATGCGTCTGCAATTTCGGCGCGACGAGCCCCTTGTATGGTGCTAAATACTCGCACCGACACTCGATCGAGCCAACAATTATCGGCAAGGTCGAGGTAGGTAAGCACCAATTATTGAATACTAGAATAAAAATAGTGTGCCATGAACAAACGTAACCCAGTATCCTGACCCCACGCCACAAGAGTCGACCGTCCGGCTCCCGCCATTCTGGTCCCACGCCAAGATCTTAGAGTCGACCGCCCTGCTTTCGCTTAGAACCATTTCCTTATCATATAACAACAACCGATTTTGTTGTTAATATGCAACACAACAACACAAAACAATCACTTATTATTGCCGTTACTGCCAACAGATCACAGATATAGGTGTATAGACTAGACTAATAAATACTCGGAGTACAATAGATCGTACAAAACAAAAGGAAATACATCAGTTTTTTTTTTTTTTTTTTTTTTTCCTCCGGCGGATGGGGCAAAATAAACCACACTTCCATGTATTTTCATACGCGTCGTGTGTCGATTTAACTCAGTTGCTTTCGCAACCCAACGCTAGCTGGCGCACCCTTCGGGTCCCACTGTAGTGATAGCGGATTATTATTTTTACAGTACTGTTTGTAGTAGTAGTGTCGAGAATCAACAACACTGATGATAATACAATTCATACAACAACAAATTATGAAGATTTAACACGTTATTTACTACACTTAATCACTGGGTTGCATGCTGCAATTAACATCAAAGCTTCTAGAATAGTAAACATTACAAGCCAGATGATATAAAGGGATGTCTTATTGCTTCAATCGTCAGGTTTGTCCCCTTGAGGATTTATAGTTTCCGCGCACATATTGAAATGTCCCGCCCCCCGCCACCCCCCCCTTCCCCTCCCCCTCCCCTGACCCCTCTTGTTCATAAAAAACCCCAACCCTCCCCCCCCCCCCCCCCCGTCCCCCGATCCCCCCCCCCTTCCGCCTAGTTTGTCCAAACGCCGCACTCACAATCGAAATCGGCCTGAGTAATAAACACCTATACGCAGTTGGTATCACGTCATTATCGTTCTAAACATCTATGACGTAGTTTTCAATTCTCCCCCCCCCCCCCCCCCCCCCCTCCCCCTCCAACGCCCCCTCTTTTCCAACCACCCGCACGATCGCCTAGACCTAGCATCACGCGTATAACAAGCTGCTACATATCTTTGATCTTACAGCCGAAGTGTATTTTAATATTATTTGTGACCTAAACCTCCTAAAAAATCCCCCCCCCCCCCCCCCGCCCCCTCTTGCTCTCCCTTACTCAAACGCCCCACCAAATATCGAAATCCGCCAGATTAATAAACACTTCACGCACAGGATATCACCTCATTATCTTTCGAGAGCCATCCATGCCGCTGTGTCCCCCCCCCCCCCCCCCCGCCTCGAACGCCCCCTTCTTCCCTCCATCACCCGCACCATCGCCTAGACCTAGCACCACACGTATAACAAACCCCTCACCTAAAGCCCTTCCTTCCCCCCCCCCGCCCCCCCCCCGCCCCCCCCCCGCCCCCCCCCCCCGCCCCCACCCCCCACCTACCCATCCCAACCCCACCCCCTCGAACACCCCACCCTCTCCTTACTCACTGATTGTACGACTTACCCCAGGATATACATGATAAACTGATGCATTACTTCCAAAACCGTCACATTTATCCCCTCAAAATAATGTATAGTTTCCACGCACATATTGAGCTGCCCCCCCCCCCCCCCCCCCTCGCCCCCCCCCCCCCCCCCAAAAAATAAACTGGTGCCAAAACCGTCAGATTTATCCCCTTGAAAAGATTTATAGCTTACATGCACAAATTGCCTCCCCTTTCCTCCCCCCCCCCTCCAAACCCGCTCGCTTTTGATCAAAACCAGGCCCCCACATCCTTCAAAACTCCGCCCCCCCCCCCTCACCGGTTATTCGACTTACAAGATTCACTTGATAAAAGGATACATTTCCCTTCACAACTGTCAGATTTTGTCCCCCTCAGAAACGGGTTTTACAGTTTCCGCGCACAGACTGACTAAAACCACCCTGTTGACCCTGATAGCTACACTGTAGTTGTAAGGCGAGTCGCCGACCTAAATCCTTAATGAGGACGCAACTCGTAATGCGCGCGATCGGAGTATCACACACAGCTTGCAAAGATGAGTTTCGACGAAATCTTCGATCTCACAGCTGGAGTGTATTTTCATTTTTTATAATACTTCCTCTGATGCGAAATACAGTAAAAGCTCGTGCAATGAAAGAAGCCTCGCAATGATCCCCGGCAGGCAGAAGAAAGATCAACAATCCGTACAGTAGGAACGAATGTGTACCCCCGGCTCGTCGGACGATGACGTCGCAAGACAGCCGAATTCAGCCGGTCGGTGTGGAACAAGAAAGAGCTGGAGAAAAAACATGTGGGGGGCGAACGTGAAGTTTTTAATTGCAGCAGCTAGCAGTATTTATAGGCATCTTAGCAGCCGGGACTGCTCGAAACCCTTGCAGCGTCACATGCATACCTGAACGTCGTTTTTAGACCAAGAGGAATGGACGCATAAAGTGCAGGACTCTGCCCACGCCGAGATGGTGTATTATTTTTGTTGCCGCTGCCGCTGTTTCGCACAATACAGACCAACGCGAGGAAAGCAGCCACACCCATTATGATCCCAACTATTAATATCTCGCAAGGCAACCTTTGTTCGTGAGACTTGTATACCACTTGTAGATATAAATTGACGCGGCGAAATCGATGAGACGATGGTAAGAACGACAACAATATGCACTCGAATACATACATGGAGGCAGTTCTTGGTTTCGAGGCTTATAGCGCATGCCAGGAGCGAAGAATAGGGCCGACGCGATCTTGTGTGATTAGCGGTGAGCGGGATGTTTAGACTAGTTGGGGCCGCGATGGGGGAGGCAGTGCAAAATAAAACGTTGCGAGAGTTTGTATTGAGAGTCGAGTTTTCGCTCGAACAATGCTTCAGAAATAAAAAATATTGTTCACGAAACGGTGTTTCAAAAAAAGTGCTTTTCAAACCGTGTACTGTAGGAGTTCAGAAAGTATGAAAGAGTCGCGATAATACGCTTAAAATTCGTACAAGGTCTTGCGGGAGACAAAAAAAATGCCGGGAGAGGCGATTTTTTAACCCCTGACTTTTGGTGCGGGGACATCTCCTTTTCCCCTCCGTTTTTTTCGTCCCCATGACTGCTTACTTTAAGGTTGTCGATGAAAGTTTCACAAGAACTAAATATCTGTGCTTTAGTAACGTGCTTTAGTAGCGTGTGCTCGATTCGATGTCCCGCAGCAGTAGTAGGGCAAACCCACCGACAACATAAAAAAAACAAGACTTCCTTGCTCGCCCTACTGTACCTACACGTGGTACACAGCAAGCTGCAGCAATTTATGCGTGCATGGTAGCCTCGGGGCAAACCCAGCAACTCTGTCTGGTATAACATGTACCAGTAAATTGTAATGTTTCGTTCACTCTCGTGTACTCTGTAAAACATCAAGCAGCGGCGCCCGAACGCAGACTACACTATACCGATGGAGAAGGGCCGTCATCGTTTCATCCTAACGCAAGCAACCACTATAAACTCCTGCAATAAAGTTAAGGACAGCTAGCTGGTGGGGAATCACGGTGTACACTTCAAATTAATCCACCAACCAGCCAATCGATCCATCAAATCAATCAATCAAATCAATCTTGACAAGTCACAGCAAAACTAACGAAAAAAAAACTGCAAAAAAAACAGTATACCTCGTAGGTACTACTAAACCTATGTGCAAACAAACCTATTTACCTTTCCTATGTATAACGAATGCCACTATCGTATTTCCTTGCCCACCCACTCACCCACCCATCCGCCTACCGCTAGCTCAAGCTTTCGCTCCACACCACCATTCGCGAAAGCCCCCCCCCCAGCCTTCTTGCTAGGGACAAGCGAAGACCAATCGGAAACCACGACGAAAAAAACAAACCTACCTGTTCCAAAAAATAAAACATCCTATCCCATCCAAACAAGATCGTATGATACGGAAATACAGATCCGATTGTAGTGAAATACGGATCCGATCATGGTATAAGATTATATCATGGCGATCGAGTGAAACACGGATCCGACCGTGGTACGCTATCATGGCGATAGAGCGAAATGCGGATGTGATCGAGTGACACGCGGGTCGATCATAAATGAAATCGCGAGTTGACCGTGGTAACATACGTCGCTTGGGCGAATGCCACCAGCTCAACGGCAACAACCCAACAGTAAGTGCCTAGCCATGCCAAGCCAAGCCAAGCCAAGCCAAGCCAAGCCAAGCCAAGCCAAGCCAAGCCAAGCCAAGCCAAGCCAAGCCAAAAGCAAAACAAAAGCATGCCAAGCCAGGTCAACACAGGCAAAGCCAGGTCAGACCAAGCCAAACTAACCCGAAAGCTAAGCCAAGCAAAGCATTTGTTGCTGACAAGAAAGAAGCTTGAGAGAAACAAAAACAGAAAAACACAACTTCAGAGCCATTTACGTAGTGGTGATAAAAAGCCAGTGCATCAGCAAAATATCTTTGGGCCACGTAGCGTACGTATAGTACAAAAGCCGCCTGAAATCCCCTCCCCCTCGCCACCACCCCGAAACCCCTTCCGCAACCCCCCTCCGCAGAATGCCTCCCTGCTCTGGCCCTTGCGGCTTGCCTCCGAGAAAAAATACTCTGGTACGAGATAAGTACACGAGTACCGACCACTGATACATAAAAATTGAAGTCAGCACCTTCTCCTGGGGGAGAGGGTACACACGCACCGACCGCTACAATAATATTACCGTTGCAACAATGGTCTACTACCAAGAGAAAGGGCACGAAGTACGGATCACCGATAGCAACGTTTCAGCAATGATCTACTCCCGAGATAAAGGCGTACACAAGCACCGATCACCAATAGCACCGATCACCAATAGCAACGATGCAACAACGGTCTACTCCTTATAGAAAAAGCGTGCCCAAGCACCAATCACCAAAAACCAACGTTGAAGCGATGGTCTCTACTCCCACGAGAAAAGCCTACACAAGCACCCATCACCAATAGCAAGGTTGAAGCAGTGGTCTACCCCCACGAGAGAACGTACACAAGCACGGGCCGCCAGGAGATAAACTAATTACCCATGGTTTACAACGCACAAGTACGGTACTTCGGCCTCGCGATTCCGTCATTGTGCTACAAATTTTCCCAGCTTGGCTAGTTGCAGCGATGGTCTCCTGTCACGAGAAAAAGTACACAACAAAGCACCTATCATAAACACCAAAGTTGCAGCAATCGTCTACTCCCATGAGAGAAAATACACAGGCACCCACCACCAGCAGTAAAGTTGCAGCAATGGCCTGCACCGACGGGAGGAACTACACAAACAACGACCAACCAACCATAGTGAGCATATGGTTTACTTCCGCGAGAGATTTCACAGGCACCGATCACCAATAGACAAACGTTAGAGCAGTGGCCTACGCAGCAACACGCCTCACGATTTACACAATGTGCATTAAAACTCGCGAGCGCATAGCTGCAGCAATTGTCTACCGCTCAGCAACATGATGCATGCGCCTCGCGATTCACTCATTATGCTCTAACATTTCCCCAGCTTGCTCAGCTGCAGCACTGGCTTCCTACGCAGAAATACGATGCATGTACCTCGCGATTCAAGTCTCCTGCAATGATATCGTGATTTTCTCCTCATGCTAGAATATCGCGATCCCAGTCTTGCTCTTTCCCCCATTCGCTCTCTCGCTGTCTTGAGCAGACGATCCGAGGCGTGAAACCCAACAAAAATGTTACGAAAGCTTCTGCGCTATTGATCGCTCGGCCAGTCAGAAATCCCACATTAAACCTGCTGCGCTATTGATAATTCCGTCCGCGATGCTGACCGCGACTGATCGTTCGGTCGGGCCAGAAATCCCAAGAAACTTGCTCCGCCATTGCGCGTCAGGCAAGCCAGAAACGCTGTGGGAGCTGCTGCCCGCGATTGACCGTTGATAGACGAAGTCCGCGCTCTCCCGTACACCTGCGGCTCCAAGCTCCAGCTCCAACTTATTTGCTGACTAGTTGGCCAGCTTGTCAACTAGTCTCACCGGTTGGTGTGTCGGCTTGTGTCACTCTGCACGTCGGCTTGGGGGTGCCCCCTTGAGTGTCGGCTTGCGAGTCGCCCTGTGTTTCGGGTTTGGCGCCCTCTCAATGCATGTCAACTCTTTGCACGTGTCACCTCAGATTGCCTAATGCTCACGCAAGGTAAAGTCACAGCTGTGGCAGCAGTCGTGACAGCATCACTACCACCACCACAACCAACACCACCACCGGCAGCAGCAGCAGCAGCAACAGTGACAGCACCACTCAACACCAGCGACAGCAGTAGCAGTGACAGCAGTAGCAGTGACAGCAGTAGCAGCAGCGGCACCAACACCACCACCACAACCACCACCGGCAGCAGTATCAACATCACCACAACCAGCGACAACAACCGCAGCGATAGCGGAAGCTTCAATAGTGATCAACCGCCTTAACGGTGCTCGGAGCCCATGGAATCGCTACGGCTGTGCCCCCTCTCGCGACCCGGCACCGTCTTCTTCGTGACGTAGGGATGTCGGTGCGATCTCACCACGCTGCTGCTGTAAGCGTACACGCCTTCAGGGTTTCCACAATTTCCGCCATGCTGTTCGGAAATGTTCAACAAGGCATTATTCAACAGGGGGGTGAGGTGGGGCGGGGGTGAGATCTGTACTGCTGTATACCAGGTATTTACCCAGTTGGGACCAGCATGAATAATCGATAAAGTAAACGGAAAGTTAGGTGTTGTAAGGGTGCCTTATCCAACAGGGGGTGGGGGGCACGACGATGAGATCAGCGCCATTGAATGTATAAAGTACCAGGTATCGATCCTTTCTGGTTCATAAACGAGCAAGGACGTACGTTGCCGGTGCCGGTGAACACAGAGCCAACCACGCCAGCTTGCAATACAGGTACGACAAGCACTTTTCCGCGAAGATATTTACCAGGTATGAGTTTCGGGACTAAGCTCTTGCTGATCGGATGACACGCAACGACGTATTGTCCAACACAAGGGAGGGGAGGGCAAAAACAAACCGAGCACGACGACGAGATCAATCATGCATGTTGTTGTTGTTGTTGTTGTTGTTGTTGTTGTTGTTGTTGTTGTTGTTGTTGTTGTTGTTGTTGTTGTTGTTGTTTTGTTGTTGTTGTTGTTGTTTTTGTTGTTGTTGTTGTTGTTGTTCTCACATTAACTCTTATAATCAAGTCCGTGGTCACAGGGCAGGCTCCAGTCACTCTGGAGTGAAAAAATACCCAAGGAAAAAACAAATATACACCAAAAGCGGTACACGGATACGAACATTACATCAGAGCGCTGAAGCATGTCGCAAGTCGTACACCCGCCACAAAAAAATATAGCGATCAATGCCTACCACGTACTCGCCTCTTTGGAACCCATGTATAAGCGATCAAATAAAACAGGACAAGTGCGAATTCCTCACGGCCAACGGTCAACGGCTAGCCGCTACTAACAACTGGTGATTCACGGCAACTAACCGTTGACAGCGAACAGCTATCCGCTACAGGATAACAGCCACCGACGGCTAATGGTCAACAGCAAATACTCAACAGCAACGGCAACATCCCAACGTCTAACGCCTACCTGCTAACAGCGTACGGCCAACGGCTGAGCACATCTGCTACCACAACAACGACCAGGGCTAAAGGCTGCCCGCTAACGGCAAGCGGGTACTGGGTGGTGGGCCAAGAAAAGGCGAGCAAGCATGGGGGTTGGGGATACAGCCGTAGCAACGCTCCGCAGGGTCGACACGGGCACCGGACGCGTGCTGCAATAGAGGTATTACGGTATACCATTTTTTGGCGAAAACATTATTTTTGTGAATAACGGGGCTCCTTAACCCAAAATCGTCGGGATTTTTGTCGTTCTTGTATCGCAAAAACGGTTTTGCTTTTGTTACCCAAGGCGGCGGGTGTTTTTCATCTGGTCGCACTTTCAGTTTTTGCTCAAATAGAGCCAGTTTTCGGGTGAGGTAACAGGGTAGCGTATCAAGTCACCACTCCTAGAAGGCGAAAAGGAGCACGCTACCGTAGGATGTGCCCTCGACTCACGTGCACATCCTTGTGCCCGATGCTGGGCCCCTTGCAGCAGTTGCACAGGTCTGCATGGCACTCCACACCTGTGGCATATCGGTATATCATGGAGCACACGGGACAAGACACGGCGGGAGGACAGACGCGCGCAAGAAAACAGTCCCGCAATGAACCAAACATCGTTCCATGTTGCAGGGAACATACGGTATTGCACCACCCTGTACAAAAGTGAGGTACGAAACCGCTTGAGTATTGATATAATTACTGTCCCCCAACGGTCCTTAAGTATCACTATTAATAGAGCGGTACCAGATGCCACTCGGAGCTCTTGTTTTTTAACGTCACGTTTACTCCAGCTCGAGAGTGTTTTTTACCCTCAGAGACCTTCTGGACAAAAGCCGTGGTCACAGGTGTCTTCCGCTTCCATTCTCCCCCCCGGCACTTGCCTTCATTTGTTATCGCGCATAGGGTTGCTTCAGCATTCCCACTTTTCATATTTCAACGCTCGTCGATTTACATCGAAATTTTCAAAAAAACTCATGCTATGCCCTCGCGCCCCCCCAGGTTGCTGTTGTTAAGAATCTCACCCCTTTTCGACTTCAGAGGGAACAAAATATCGAAAAAAGGCGATTCTAAAATATTTTTAAAGCGGCTAGATTATATATAGTACAGCGACAAAACAAAGAATAGGCGCGGTCTTATCATGGCGTGAGCATGCGGCACACGGCAGTGCAGGCTATGCGCGTGTCTTACAGGCACTGTTTGCATTGGACTAGACAGTGAAACCGTCGCCAATTAATCTGGCAGCACGGGTTTGCTACGGGCGAAGGATGTTGCCAGCGTCATTGTATTCGTCAATATTTTGCTCTTTAAGCCCTCACCCAAAAGGGCAACACGGAAAAAAAACGTTCTGCTGGGATAGGACATACGCCCGAAGCGCAGCGTAGCAGGGTGTACGGCGGCAGGCGGACACTACGATGATACAGCAGTGTGGGGGTCCTCATGCAGTGCGGTATCCGGTTAAAAAGCACTCCGTGACACGCCGAAAAAAGCGCTCTTAACGACGCCTTACTCTCATCTCTAGTGGGAAATATGTACATTTTAGCATCGGCGGGACATGCCGTCTTGACCGCCCTTAAAATCCCGAATGCTCTTAACCTGCGCTCTCTTCAATCGGGGCGCCCACCGTAATGCCCATGTGTGCCAGCCCAACGCACCGGCACTAAGCAGGGCACCCGCACTATTGGGAATAGGGTTAATACAGAGACATGCAAGAAAGAGAGCACTATTCAGGGCACCGGCACTATCGAGAAGAGGGGTACTACAGAGACATAGTAGAAATATAGCACTGTTCAGGGCGCCGGCATTGTTCGGAATAGGGTTGCTACAGAGACATACTAAAAAAGAAAGCACTATCCAGGGCACCGGCAATGTCGAGAATAGGGTTACTACAGGGACAAAAGAGAGCACTATTCAGGGCATCGGCACTATCGAGAATAGCGTTACTACAGAGACATGCAAGAAACAGAGCACTATTCAGGGCACCGGCACTATCGAGAATAGGGTTACCAACGACAAACCAGAAAGAGATGGATTACGAATACATTTGAGTTAAACTGAACACGACACGTATGAGTATACGTGGAAGTGTGGTGAGACCCAAAGATTTGCTTCTTTCCCTATCCACCGGAGGACAAAAAGAAAAAAGAATGAGAAGAAAAGAAAAGAAAAAGAGTTCCACTTGTGCCAAGCCATTTCACCGGCACTTATAGAGGGCAACGGCACCATTCAACCGGCACCACAAGTGAGCAACGGCACTATTCAACCGGCACTGCATGACAGAGAACAGTGGCTCTACTCGACCGGCACTGCCGGCAGCCCCCCACTGTACGCCAAAGGCTACATTCCAGCCTTACCGTCTTTGACGCACTGACACTCCTCGGATCGGCAGACTTTGTGGCCCCTTCCGCCGTCCTCCTCATCCTCCTGCCGCATGGCCTCCTGCAGCACTTTGGTGAGGTCTTTCTTACAACCCGAAGCCTTCAGACCCCTGTGAAAAAAAACAAAAATAAACAAACACAAATAACAAACAAGAGGCCTTCAGACCCAAGGAAAACCCTTTGTGTCTTCAGTTTATCATCGCCTCATATCCCTCCTCCAACCTACCCCCCCCAAACCTCCCACCCCTCCTCCCCGTCACCTCCGGCCCTCCGCCTCCGGCCCCAATCCCCTCAGCTCCCAATCCCCCACTACGAACACCTCAGCGCTTCGCGTTTGGTGCACGCGATGTCTGCCGGTTCGGTGAATACCCGACATGCTCCATCCCCGCATTGCAGGGGTGCGAGGGTTCATACCACAATGCTCTTAAGACTACGACAATTCATGACACGAGTACCTGGTACAACCCCCATCCCCTTCTTACCCCCTCCCCCCCCCACCCCCACGCACCCCCCTTCCCCTTAAACTCTCCTTTTCCCCTCCCGTCCCCAAAGAACGCCTCTATTAATAGTGATATCGCTGACCTCTTTGTGTAATTCTCCCCAAAGTCTCCCCCACCCCAAACCCTTACACCCTCACCCGCTCCCCATTTCCCCCTAAAAAACGCCTCTAGCACCGACCTTTTGTTAAGTTCCCCCCTTAGTTTCGCTAGGTTGAGCTTGTCCGCGCGCACACAGGCGCAGCTGCAGCCTTGGCTATCTCTCCTGCTATGTCGAAGGGCGGTCAGCTCAGGGGAGGCGGCATGGGATTTGTCCACGAACTCCGCGTGAGACACCTGTCCTCAATAACATGTCATACGGGTAGAGTAGGGTAGGGTAGGGTAGGATCGGGTAGGGTAGGGTAGGGTAAGGTAGGATAGGGTAGGGTAGATTAGGGTAGGGTAGGGTAGGGTAGGGTAGGGTAGGGTAGGGTAGGGTAGGGTAGGGTAGGGTAGGGTAGGGTAGGGTAGGGTAGGGTAGGATAGGGTACGGTAGGGTAGGGTAGGATAGGGTAGGGTCGGGTAGGGTAGGGTAGTAGGACAGGGCGGGCAGGGCAGGGTAGAGCAAGGTCGGGTAGGGCAGGTTAGGGTAGGGTGAGATAGGATAGGGTAGGGTAGGGTAGCGTAGGGTAGGGCAAGGGAGGGGACGGGAGGGGAGGACAGGGTAGGGGAGCACCAGGGAATGATAATTATCTCCTAGAGATAGCGTTTCTAAGCAATGATACAAGGGCTAATGGGGGGGGACAACACAAGGTTACCCTCATGTGCTTGCTTCCTGTGGAAATGCACAGACCTCGCTCGTGTCCATACCTCATGGTGTCCACTCGTATGGTTGATATCGTAACACAAAAAATACGAATAGAATCGCTCGTGTAACATCTGCTCTTCTCGGCCAATCATGGTACGCACTACACGAACGGGTGGGGAATTCGGGGGGGAAAAGAAAAAACTGCCGTCATGTACTGACCTTGTGGGAGAATGCGCAGAACATGCTCGTGTCCCCCTGGGACTGGGAGTCGCTGCGGCTCAGGCTGTTGCTGTGGTCGTCGCTCGAGGCGCCACCATTAAGGCTGTTATCTCGGTCCAGTTCCTTGAGGTCACCCTTGTGGAAGCAAGCGTAGTCCAGCAGCTTCTTGCTGCGAAAGCGAAACAATACAGAGGTTTTCCAGGTAACATTGCGCTCGTTGGAAAATATCATACAGAATGAATGGCATGCTTATTACAGAAAATTTGACGATAAAATACTGTGTTCGTTTAGTAGAGAGAGCATGGCATTATCATGTCAGGCGAGAACACAAAAACGAGAAAACGGAGCCACACTCCTACAAACGTCGAAACGAAAAAAAATCCGAGCGTCGTGGTTTCTGTGCAAATCGAGAAAATTACGTTTTTTTTACAACTTGTTTTACAACTTTTGTTACTTGGTTTTAGTAACCCCCCCCGCCTGGCGTTTTAGAAAATAAGTGCGGGTAAGATTATTTTTTCTGGGCGCCCTGATTGTAGACAAAAAATTAAAACGCAACCCAGCTGCGAGATCGAAGAATTCGTCCAAATTCATCTATGCACGCTGTGTGTGATGCTCCGATCGCGCGTATTACTGCGTGTGTCCTCATTAAGAACATAGGTCGGCGACTCCCCTTAGAAATACAGTAGTAGCTTGTACCAGGGTCAACAGGATGGCGTTAATCAACGTGTGCACGGAAACTATCAAACCCGTGATTATATGTAATATGTCTTGCAGTTTACGACATAATGTGCTGGTAGAGATAGAATGGCATGTTCATTATACAAGCATGAGGGCTACTATCTCTGTTGACCTCCTTGACGCCACCCTTGTAGAACCAAGGGTATATATACTAGTCCAGCAGCTTCTTCATGCGCAACAGGAGAACGCACAAGTGTTCGCGATATTATATAAAAAATACTCTAAAGCATATACGTTTTAGCGTTTGACGGTATGCTGACATAGATAACGGCAACAGTAAGCTTTGTGTTTCCCCATCCGCCGAACGACAGCAAAACAAAAAGAGAAGGGAAATTGAATGGGCACTCTTACTCGCTCAAAAGGGAGATCGCACGAGGGCACTGGCTTCAACAGAAAGTCGAGCGCAATGTTAGAGCAGATGCAACAGGTAAACACGAGCACGTAAGGTACTACCATAGCTGTCAAGGCTGGCAGCTGGCGCCGCTATAGGTTCATTTACGTTTTGTTAGAAGCGGCGCCGCATGCCGCGGTAGAGTGCACCAATAATTGTCTTGAGGCTCCTCGCCCGAGGGGCTGGCTCTATATCCAATCCAACCACCGATTTCTCGGAGCAAAAAAATGAAAAGTGTTACCAGATGAGCAATCTTATCGTGTCTTAGGCATTATACAACAAAACATTTTGCAATGTAATACGTGATGAAATTTTCGACGATTGTAACAAAAGGTTAAGGCGCTCCCGCCATCCAGAAAACGTTTGAGCCAAAAAGAGGTATACCTTGATACCTCCATAGTACCACGCGTCTGGCGTCGTCGACCCAAGGCTTCCATTAATAGGGGGTGATGGCTTCAATGTCCGAACTGCTACACGAGATGCTCGACACGTGCCCAGAACGATACATACTCGTATGTACTGCCGCGGGCGCGCACCGCAATCAGTAGAGCTGTGAGTTCGCCGGATTTCACGGCTAATAACTAATCGGCAGGTGCCCTTAGCCAACTAAATGACTTTAGTCGGCAAGTCGTCTGGATAAACCAGCTGATGGCCCGGCGACTTGCCGACCCAAGTCAGGCGAGCCAAGCGAGCCAATTCGACGCCCCCCCCCCCCCCCCCCCCGGCCCAAGGAACCCCGCCAGTCCAAAAAGAGGACATGTATCCCGCATTAAGTAATCCTTTCCGTAAGTATGGAAACCCAACAAGTAGGACAGTCGGCACCTCCGGGAAACGATTATCAATCCGACTAATATTTCTCGTTGGCGACTCGAAATCGTGCCGACGCGCAGCTCTAGTTATTCAGGGATACACATTATCGAGTTGTTTCAACCATTTGTTTCAACCATTTCACCCCAGTGACGTCATTAAGGGGGGCACTCCGACCGGTACTATGGTTGAAATGGGTTAGGGTTGGCGTTAGGGTTAGTTCCATGGTGAAAAACACAATAATGTAGGACACCCGAGTTATTTAGGCCGATGATACGGCCACATTTTCGTTGTATTGGTCGCTATCATAAGTGTATGGGACATCTGCTACCCAGAGGTGCCCCAACCATTGTTTTTTTCCCCTGCAAGGGCCTCGGCGTGAGGACCTCTCTACCATACTCCTCTGAGAAAACTTATTATAATCAAACCGACAGAGAAACCTGAGCAACAATTTCATGTCTCAAGTAAAAAAAACGAAAAAAAAACGCCAAAACAAAACATTTTCAAGGGTTAACAAGTCCGAAAAAAGCGCACCTGGTACCCTATCGTAGCAGACGTCTTCAGCCCCAAACGCATTGAACAACCATGGCATAGATAAGAGCACATCCCGGAGACTACAGACCACAGAAACCATACGTAAACCTTTTCACACTCCACAGCCCACTCGGCTACTGGTAAAGCTGAGACAGGACCGCATTGACTGCCATGAATACTACTCGCACAGAACAGTATACATCGACATCGCCCGTGCTGTCGCGATTTTTTCCCCACCTGCGTTCCTTCTCGTCGAGGCGGGAGAAGAGAGGGTTGCGCTCCCCCACCGGGCGGTGATCGAACTGACGCGTCTCCCCCGTAGATAGGTGCCGTTGCCTCTTAGACAGCTCCGCCGTGCGTGCTTCCAGAATCTGCCACCAGCAACCAACAACGACAAGGGGCAAGGTTAAGGGCAAAGTTAAATGTGACGTTCTATGATTGCAATAAAAGGGGTACTCGTACAGAGGTGTCGTTTGCCTCTAAGACAGCTCTGCCGTGCGTCTTCCAGGATAAGCAATCAACGACCAGAGGGATAAGACTCCAAAAGTCGGACAGATAGTCGATACCCGCTTGATGATCTAAATCTGTGTTGGGAAGATCTGTGCGGTCTAGCTCATGTTACCGGGTGGGAGCGTACGATCTGCATGATCCAGCACATGTTTCCTGGGTTGGACCTGTACTGCATCTATACACATCCTGCACAACGTCTCAAGGCAGCAGCTATAGGACGTAATTGTAGACGATCTAGATCGAGATCTGTCTGAGCTGTGTAAGGTTCCAACAACGAAACCGAAAACGACAAATATGATGATCTTAATAAAAAACACGCACATACAAGAACACAAAAACACATTACAAAACACAAAAAACAACAACAATTTCTTGCTTACTTCACAAACACCAAAAAACAAAACAACAAAAACACCCAACAACGAAAAAAACAGACCCTTTCCCGCTTACCTTAATAACAAAAACAAAAACAGCACAGCACAGCACAGCACAGCACAGCACAGCACAGCACAGCACAGCACAGCACAGCACAGCACAGCACAGCACAGCACAGCACAGCACAGCACAAGACAAGACAACAAAAACTAATCACCACTCCCCGCATACCTCTGCTTTAGAAGCCTCGTAGCCATCCACCTCCACCAAGGTTTCTCGAAACGGCAGCCCCAGCGCCAGCCCCCAAGTACCGTCGGTGGGTACACCGCAACCGCCAACATCTCTTGTGAACTCCAGCAGCCGCACGCATCCGAACGTCACGTTCAGAGCCTTGCGCTGCTTCCTCGTCCTGGCTCGTTTAGAGGTAGCCTTCGATGACAACGATGAAGACGTTGAGGTGTCGGCATTAGTAGTAGCAGCAGCAGCGGTACAAGCAGCAGCAGCGGTACCAGCAGCAGCAGCAGCAGCGGAAGTAACAGCAGCAGGTGCTACTCCCCCTCCTCCTCCTCCTGTCGCCGAGAGCAAGTCATGCGAAGACAACGCGGTGCCACCCTTGCTACCGGACGGGCACGTCTTTTTGGTTTTCCCTCCTTTTCCTTTAGCCTTGCTCTTCTTTTTCTTTTTTGATGCTGCTTTCGCGCCGCTACCGCCACCGTTGCTGCCAGCTCCCGTGTCTAGCCACGCCATACCATCATCGCCGTCTCCACCACCAACATCAGCCCGAGCATCATCACCAGCGCAGGAGATCGGGGAAATGCTTCCTACGCACGCGGAGCAGCCGCCTTCCCCTACCATATTCCCGCAAGCGCTACCAACCACATTCGCTTTGCCACCACTGCCACCACCGCCACCATCACCACCAGTACCACCGCCACCATTAGAACCGATCTCCATGCCACGCTTCTTCTCTTTCGCGGCAAAACCTTCATCACTATCATCACCGTCGCTGCTGTTGGGGCTGTCCGGCGCACCTTTGACCCAGCGGTCCCGCCCACACACGGAGGGCACACCCGCACCCGCACCCGCGACCATACCCTCCCCCTCCTCCCCGCCGCAGTCACCTTGCTTAACCTCCAGGCTGCTGTTGTCAGTTAGCGTGGATGCCGGAGTAAGAACATCCCCCTTCGTCTCCATCTGCACTGCTGAGAGGGGGGGCGGTTGAGCGCAATCCGCGTTACGCGAGGGGGTGGCGGCGGCGGCGGCTCCGGCCCCGCCCCCGCCCCCGCCTCCCCCAAGGCCCAGTAAAAAACCACGGGCGAAGCTTCCCACCCTCTTGGCGTTTCCGGCCGGCTTTTTGGAGCCGCTAACCGGCGTGGTCGAGCAGGCTGGAGGCGCATCTGGGGAGGGCGTTATTGTTGCTGTTGCCTCCGGAGCGCTTATTACGCCGCTTGCTGTTGCGTTGGTTGCGCTGCCTATTGAGAGACTTGCGCCGCCTGTTGGTGTGCAAACTGCATCGCTTCTTATTGTGCCGCTTACGGCCTCCGCCCCGCTTGCGGTAGCTGTGGAAACGCCGTCAGTGGCGTCGCCCGCGGGCCAGCGCTGTTGCGGCTCCTCAAGGTCGTCCGGGGGAGGAGTCGGCAACGGAGTCGCTTGCTTGGCTGGGGGTACGGCTGGCTGCGCGCATACGCCGAGCTTGCTGGCCCAGGACCTCACGCGCTCGTCCCAGGTGAAGGAGGTAGACGATGGGTCGGCGCTGCGCGTGCAGCCGAGGCGGGACGGAGCGGCATCGGTGGGTGGGTGGTTGGGTGGGTGGGTGGGTGAGTAGAGAAAGGGAAACATTGATAATAAAGAAGTGGCACCAGCAGCGCAAATGTGTGGTTGGAGGGGGAAATTAAGATATAATTAGGACCGTGACACCACAGGCACTTCCCGGACTGAGAGATGGCCGATACCATGGCCTATCTCAATTGGGTAGAAGTATATCTCACATGTATCATACATACTCACATCGGACAGATCACGATCTAGCTCATCTATTCGATCTATATGATCTAGATGGCCTATATCTGCCGCTATGATATGTTGTGCGGGAGCTGCGTGATACAGATCCAACCCAGGAAACATGTGCTATTACTATTAATAGATGGTGCCCTATCACTCGGCTCTCGACCGGCGACACGATCTGCAACATGATACAATCACCCGGCAGTATATAGAGGGACCACTGTACGCATCTCACTTGACGGTAAGCCACTTGGTGCGGCCGTCCTTGCTCTTAATGAGGGCCATTCCAGAGTCCTGGTCACTCCGTAGCAGAACACTCCTCTGTTGCGCTGCATGCTTCCTGCCGGCGTCTCCAGGCATTCCAAGTCCAAGTTGCCCTGAGATCAGCACCAGTCACCAAGCACGCACCAACAAGCACCAAAAAATGAACTGGGCATTGAGCAGCACCAATACGTCAGGAGGCGGAAGTTGCGGGCGCAGTCAGTCGGCACCATTTGGAGATCCCACACTCAATACAAGTATACGAGTATGCCTTTTAGAAGGCCGTCCGTCACAAGACCTAATTTGCCGTCCCAAGCTTTCGAAAAGGACCTATAAATATATATATAGTCTATACTTCGAAGTATGATGATTCTTTTTTGGGGGGATTCGGTCAGGACTTTTTTTTTTCTCCGCCTCAGTATGCGCTTCGCCGAACTGGAATTCTCGGTCAAATGGCTTCGTTCGAGCGCCGTCTTCGGGGGGCGCCTCAAACGCCCCTCGCCCTGCCGTATCCGTTCCGCACCTCGACGTGAACGCGGACGGATGCCGAGCGAGACAAGCGAGAAGCTGCAAAAATATCGCAAGTCGAGGAGGAATTCCCGACCTTTGGGTTGTGTCTTAAATGTCTGCAGCGCCTGGATACGATTTACAAAATTGGCATCATTTCCAAACGGTAGTTGCTAATGTTTTGAATTTTGCGGTGGCATACTCTCGAGCGTTTGTTTTGCTTGACGTCTGCAGGGCTTGAGTGTTTGTTTGTTTTGCTTGACGTAAAAACTTGCCCAGACATCATTTCCAACTTGGCGTCACATTTTGTCCCAAAACAAATTATATTTACTGTAACAAAAGTCCCCATGGTACTGCGGTAGGTATCATAGTGCATTATTTTTTTAATTTCGGTAGGTACACGTACATACATGGATGCAGACGTGGCAAGCGCACGCATGACGAAAACGAGAAGGAAGTAGTAGTAGTTACGATTACTGCCCAAAAAAAACACACACAGCAGCATTGCGAGTGGCTGCGTCCCCGGGGCTCGAGGGTTGTATTTTACAAGTTCAGGCAAATCGGCATGGTTTGTACTCTCGTGCAAGTAATATAGGTACGTACGAGTAAGACCACACGCAGCGATGCTCTAATACACACATGCTTCTTGTCTGTGACATATTTTATGGCGTGGGGGGGGGGGGGGGTGCACCAAAAAACAGGGAATACATTTTCGACATAAAAAACAACGGCAACATAATCGTTCCTCCTGTTGTTAAGCTGCGCCACGCGAAGGTCGTAGTAAGTATCCACGGAAGAAACCAGTGAGTGGCATGCATTCGTCCCGATATCACATCGTTTTTTTGGTGTTTTTTTCCCCCGAGAAGACTCTTTGGAGAAATATAGGCGGTGTGTTTTGTTGTTGCTGTGGTCCCTGACTCCGTTGCTGTGGTCGTTTGCCGGTCAAGGGCAAGCGGTCGTGTTACGAAGTTTGTGTTGCTTCGTACTTGACGTGCTCCTTGCTGCTGATTGCTGATTGATCATCTCTTCTAGTGAGTTTTCTTTTTTTTTGGCACACTTCTACTTTCCAGCTTCTGGACAGACAAGCCGTGATCACAGGTGTCGTCCCCCCCCCCCCCCCCCCGGTTATTGCCTTCATTTTTTTTTGTGCATAGGGTTCAGCACCCACTGATCGTCGATTTTTCATCGAGAGTTGATAATGCACGCTCTCGCGCTTTCCGCAAGTCAATTAGTGCACAAGAAAAAGTCCCACGAAATTGTATACGAGTACACACTCGAGGGGATTTGAGCTCACGAAATTGACCTATACCAGGCTCGAGGATAACCTGATACGCCACCGGGGCAGTGAGTGATTTAGAGCCGGTCGCCCCGGTGGTCTAGTGGGGCTACACTATTAATACTATTATAGCGCTGGTCCTTGAGTTAAATAACCACCGCGTTGTGAGCTTTGTTGACTTCATTCACTTGCAGAAATAAACGAGGAAAAAAGGATCAACTAACTGCTGAAATCGCCTAGCAGCGTGGGTAGGTTTAATTCGACGCGGACCGTCGAGGGAAGAAAATGCCAGAAACTTTTCTCGCGAAAAAAAATAGGGCATGTACCGTAGTGGGGATGGGGGAGGGGAGTCCGCTATATGACGCCGAATCTGAGTTATACTACTGGGAGGGCGAGAGTAGTGCGAGCATCACGGCAAATGGGATGGGAAAATAAGTGAAGTGTATTATTGCTGCTGCAATAATACGATACCCAAGCAAGTTGCACCGATCGACTCGATCTGGACCGACCGCTGTATATTATGCAATTGGTCCATGTACAACTTCTCTTATCACAGGCCAGTATGAGATGATAGTAATTGAATTTGCTGAACTTCTTAGCGAGTGGTGGTTTCCTCTATCCACGAACCCCGGCCGAGCCGATCAATAGAATACCAGGAGGTTGTGTTACACTGTGCCGGGTAGTATCGAGGCATGGGGTCAAATAAAATACCCGCGTACCGAGGGGTTGGGGTATACGAACAAAAATTCAGCAGTAGCGCGAGTTGCCCCATTTTTTTCTAGTTGAAAATATATCTTGAAGGATTTCTGAACCGGGGTTGGACTCTGTTTTGTGGTGCTGGCGTTGTATACGAACCTCAGCTAGCTAAGGCTTCCACACCGTGCGGTGTGGTGTCGACCCGGGAGAAGTTGGTTTTCGTCCCCGGTTTGTTGGAGTTGATGGGGTATGGAAGGATTTATGGAACGGCGATGGGGCCCTATCCTCATCGGGTGCGTCGAAACGCCCCCCGCCCGTTTGCTGGTCTATCTCCTCCCCGGGTGTCCCTGGGTCGAAGAGCTGCACATCCACTCAACGATAAGCCAATGTGAATAATAGATGACTGTCGCACCATCGTGCGGGGCTGTGTCGACCCGCGGGAGAAAACGGTTATCGTCCCCGGTTAGTCAGGATTTCTGAAACGGGCACAGGACTCTATATCCTCCCACGGTGGCGTTGCCCTTATGTCCGAGCCCCAGCCGATCAGCGGTGAGCGAATATGGTTGGGGTTCCACGTCGTGCGGAGTGGTATCGACACGGGAGGTCATCGTTATTGTTCCCGCGTTTATGGAGCTGCAGAGATTCGGGGGATTCATGAATCGGGGATGGGACCCTATCTTCCCCGTGTGCGACGGAAATGCCTCCCATTGATGGGCCTCTATCCCCCTAGGACGGCGCTGTGGAGCTTGAACCAATCAGCGATTAGCCAACGGGATTGGGGTTTTCTCACCGTGCAGGGTGGTGTCGACCCGAGAAAGCTCCATTTGCTTCCCAAAGTTTTAGAGATGTGGAAGGACCTCTGGACCGGGGATGGGACCCTATATCCTCCCGAGGTGGAGCTGACTCAACATGCGAACCATGGCCAATCAGAAAATCGGCCGGTGGGGTTGGGATTTCCACACTGTGAGGGGAGGTATCATGTGTGGATGGATTCCGATCCCGGCATGTGACCCTATCGTGCCCGGGTGACGCCTACTTTGTGTATGAATCCTGCCCAATGAGCGATCAGACAAAACTGACATGTTTTTATTTTCGTCTAATAAAACTCGAGTCTGAAATACTTAGCTGTCAAAATCGTAAGCGCTGTAGTCGCGTACTGTATCTACAAGAAGTGAGCGATCTACACAGCTAGCAACAAGCAGCAGCATTGCAATAGCATTCGATAAGTTGAATGACGAAGGCAGTCATACCACCGTGTTTCGCGCCTGGAACAACGTCAGCACGTTTCTCCACGATTAGACAACACACAGACAGTCGATCTGGGAGGCTCGGATCAAGATTATACTATTACATCATGCATTGTATACTCGGAGTATTTCAGAAGCTGGCTCAGTGCGCGTCTCTCAGTGGCTACGAAGAGAACACGCAGCGGACATGGCCAGTCACCTTATTGGCCCCGGATGCTTGATTAAGTTAAAATATCATAAGAAACGCACTCGATACGTTTCGTCGCCAGACTAAAGGGGCAGTAGGCGTGTGCTCGGATTTATCCGATCGAAATCTGATTAATGAAGCTCGGAATCGGATTCACTTAAAAAACGGTAGCTATTAATAGCAGTACATTGTTATGGTTGTTAGTCGATATCGAACTCTTGGCATTACCTTACATGCTGTACGCGCAGACTATGATTGTGTGTGGTGGCTTTTTTTACTCTACCAAGTATTGAATCGAACAATTCGTGCGGAACCCTTGTAATATTACTAGGATTGTGCCCGTTGAGCTGTGCCGGTTGCCTGCTGATGCGCCTGTATAATAGATTGGCCAGCTTGGAATAACCAGTAGTGGCAGTACATCAAGTAGTAGTGCTAGCTGCCATTAGAGGGCCGGTATTCCCGGTTGGCACATACCGGCACTTCGCCTAGGCTACTTACATCATTATTTTTTCAACTTCGAAGCAACTTTCTTACAGTATAAGTCTACCTTCTACGGGCGGGCCGATTCCGTACGTCGGACGGAAAATAGCTTAATCAAGCTGCTGCAGACCAAGTGTTGGCGTCGCATTCTGTTCAACTTTGCACGCCGGCGTCAGCCGTTCGCCCTTGTTACGTACGTACATAGGTATCAGGTACGTGGTACTAATTTAGGGCCATTATCACGACCAAACAAAAAGTTGTCTTCGACTGACTCTTCCATTGTCCGATGGTCCTGGAATCGTGTTGGCTTAGACTTGGCGTTGCGCGTCAGCGTAAACACAATACAAGTAGTAAGCGTTGGGTCGATTGCTGATTGACCGGTTGAGACAGCTGTTTAGGAGCTCCAATACCGAAACTATTAGAGCTGTGAGTTGGCGCGACTTAATTCACTAACTAGTTATTAGTCGGGATAATATTTAGTCGTTCCCCGTAGGTGCCGGCTATCGACTATCCGACTTATGGGTTTTCCATATTTGGGGAAAAGGGTGTCTAATGCGGGATGCAATTTTCCGTTTTTGAGCGGGCCCCCCTCGGCCGGTGGGTGGCACCACATGTTGCTCGCTTCGCCAGCTTGACCTAAGGTCGCCCCGGTGGCGTATCAGGTTATCCTTGAGCCTGGTATAGGTCAGTTTCGTGAGTTCGAGCCTCGCCGAGTGCATACTCGTATAAATTCGTTGGGACTTTTTCTTGTGCACAAATTGACTTGCGGAAAGCGCGAGAGCGAGAGTTAGCAACACTCGATGAAAAATCGACGAGCAGTAGTGGGATTACTGAACCCTATACGCGATAAAAATTGAAGGCAAGAACTGGGGGGAAGAAGGGACGACACCTGTGACCACGGCTTGTCCAGAAGCTGGAAAGTAGAAGAGTGAGGAAACACAAGACAATAAAAAGCCGGCGAGTCGGCTGGCCATCCGTTGGCTTCATCAGTCGACGATGCAACTACATTTAGTTAGCTGGCTGACGGAAGCTACCGACTAGTTATTCGTCGTGAAATCCTGTCGACTCACAGTTTAAAAAATTGCCGTCTTCCGACATCTTGGGTTGGGTTGATTGTCCGAGTGACACCAGGTCTATTAAAGTACGCTTTACTATGGCGGTAAGACAAAGCAGTAAACGTGTTGCCACACCGATGAGCCCACAGGTTCCGGGTTTACGTCCCGTCATTGTTTTATTCTTATTGCTCATCCTATTACAGGCTATTTTCGCACGCTTTGTTTCTCCTTCTCCCTCCCTACACGTAGCTCAGACCCGGGAGCACTAAGCAGGCTGATCTCCCCCCTTCCCACTACGGCCTCCAATACGGTACGCGTCTTCATTTTTATCGCGAAAAGAACTTGGCAATTTCTTCCCTCGTCGACTCGCGTCGAACTGTGTCCGGAGATATAACGGAAGTACAAGGGGGGCGCGAGACGTATCGTATACGAGGGTGTACACCACACCACAAGTGGTAACATTTGGGCCTCTTAAAAAACCTATCACCCGGTGTGTTATATTCCAGGGGTGTGATACACAGCACATCCCGGTGATAAAAAAAAGTGGGTGGTTATTTTGGCATTTGAGAAACCGTATCATCGGGGTGTGATAAAAGGGGTGTGATGTCAATGGCTGCAAAGGAGTTTGGCTGCCACACTCAAAGCAGGCAGGGGTGTGATGGCAATTCGTTGTTGGAGGTTTTGCTGCCACACTCCAGGAAGGCGGCGAGGGGTGTGATAACGAGGGGTGTGGTAGCAGTGGTTGGGGGGGTTGCTGTCACCTTCTACGCAGGTGAACGTGTGATAAAATGGGTGTGATAGCATTGAGCAGCTTGCACATTTGTCGCGGGGGCCCCAGCAGCAGGTGCCGTGCCTGGCTTATCGATGGGCTCTGCTGCGGGAGTCTTGGCGGCAGATGCGTTGGCTTGTCGGCGAGCTGTGCTGTGGCATCCTTTGGAGAAGTAAGAGGCACAAGTGTAGGGCCTGACCCACTATGTGTTTTTTTTCCAAGTTTTGTCGCCCTTTTTTCGGGGTGGCCAGCGCCCCAATAAGCAAACTTTGGCACCACACTATGGCCACTTTTCCCAATAATGCCGCAGGTTTGGCAGCCAGGAGCCAGTTTTTGCTTATTTTTGTCCGTTATGCATGCGCACAAATGCGCAATATGCAGCAGGTTCCGCCAAATTCCTACCTCTCAAGTCAACCGGTTTGGGTGTGTTTGCGTATTTGGCGCGGCTCGCGACTCCCAACGCCCACTAGGTACCTTACCCGAGCTGTGAACGTACCCAACGCGTAAACTAGGGGTGGCCTAGACACCCTATGGTTCAGTTCGCTTGTTTACCACCGTAATGCCCCGAATTTCGCCTGTTTTGCCACCCCTTGGCCCAAATTTAACTTGTGGGTTTTCCTATGGTCCCTAGAGCCAATTATGTCAATAACTATGCCCACATAATGAGTGAGGCCCAACAGGTGTGGTTTGCCGCAAAAACGTGAATAAAAAAAACAATCGAACGAGCCTCGAGTATCAGTGCCGGTAGCAGCTGTCGCCGGCGCCGCCGAAGAGTTTGCCCACTGCGATGGGCCACGTGTTTGCAAGGCCTGTGCTCTAAAACAACCACAACAACCTCCTCCATCTCCCATGCTGTTGGTCTCCGCATAACGTGGTACGCTCGCACACCTGTAGACATTTACTGCGTGCTGTCTTACGTCTCTGCTCACATCATACGGCTATGCGCTATGACATAACCGGTAGCAGGTAGTGTAACTAGAGAGAAGTCCTACTTAATGAAGATATTTTAAGGACGTCAGCCGTGAGTTCGACGAATCTTTGTATGTCATAATTCGTAGCCCATTGAACCAACGCATCACGCAGGCACGCAGGTGGTGTCCTGGGGGTTATCATGGGGGTGGAGGCATGAATTGCGTCAGCTGTGATATATGCGTGTACCACCTTCGGTTTGTTTGTGTTTTTCCCTGGGGTATCCCTCAGCTCCAGAGTGACTGGAGCCTGTCCTGTGACCACGGACTTGATTATGCGAGTTAATGTGAGAACAACAACACAACAACAACAACAACAACAACAACAACAACAACAACAACAACAAGTGTAATTAGAGAGAAGTCCTTTTTGTATGACATAATTCCTAGCCCGTAGAATCAAGGTACTACTACTGCTGTATCACGCAGGCACGCAGGTTGTATCATGGGGGTTGTCGTAATGACTATGAGGCGTCGCAGGGGGTGTGGTATACAGCGTACCCCGTAGACAAATCGTGTCGTTGCTTTTGTATCACCCGACTGGTGTACTCCGGGGGTGTGGTATACAACGTATAGGGTGACATACACCGCCGTATACGTACGAATGACACGACTTGTTCAAGCATATCATCCCACTATGACATTAATGTAAGGAATGTTTCGATATTAATCCTAATATATATCCGGTCCTTAAACTTTCGGACAAGGTGGTACGCTGGTCCTTCTGCTGTACTGCACGTTTTACGCCAATAAAATGTTACTGGAGTACAATTTATGCCCGAAAACATAATGACCGTTAATATATTAATATGAAAACAAAACGGTCCTTGTATATATCCGGGAAAACATAATAGTGGCATGGTGTGTACGATATGATACCAGTGTGGACGCAAGTATAGAGACCATCGGGTTCTTCATATGAATACGAACCAAACTACTACGTAGCTACAAACTAACCTTACATTTCCGTTCATAGAGTTATGAGCCATATACCGGTATAGCGCAAGAGCGGGACGTTCTTCTGCTGCTGTTGCCCGCTTAGAAGCAGGCAGCAGCACCAAGGCAGGCAGCACCAGGAGTTGTTCCCTTGAGTACACCAAGACAATAACATGATCCAAGAGCTGGGGTGGGACATACGACATAATATACCTCTTGTCTTGGATCATTTTGTCCTTATATCCTCAAGTGTCATGAGCCATGACATACGATAATCAGTCTAAACATCAACAAAACACACATCAAATATATTAAATACATCACTTTCAGTCTCCAAGAGTTTATACCCTCATGCTTCAGCGACCGTTTGGACAAGCCGCGGTCACAGGTGTCTTCCCTTCTCCCGCCAGGTATATGCCTTCATTTTCATCGCGCATACACACCTGGTAGGGTTCAGCATTCCCACATTCCCACCATCAACGAAGTTTTTATGCTCGTCGATTTTCAACGATTTTTTGCGTTTAGGGCCCAGATTAACGAAGAGCACGAAAATCGTAATTCGATTTTATTTTGTCAATTTCATGAAAAATACACGAAAAATTCAACTCTGCTTCTTATCAAGGAACGGCGTAGTGCGTTCTAGAATTACAAAAAACGCAAAAGGGTCAACGAACACCCGTGGGCAACGACCGAGGCGAGCGGTGGTTCGCGTCCTCCCCGGAGCGCCGCGGCTAGCTGCAGATTGTTTTGGCCGGCAGCGGCTAGGAGGCCATGGCTCTAGGCGTCTCTTGGATTGGCTGGCGCCACCCCGCCGCCCGACTCGGGCAGCAGCGGCGGGGATATAGCGGTCGAACTTCTGAGCGAAGTCGTGATGTGGTAGTTGCTGCAGGGCGACGAAAAACTGGGTTTGCGGCGGTCTCGATTGTATTTGGAGCGTCGCAGGCGGTCTAGGCTGTGCTAAGGACCTTCGGAGGCCGCGCTGCGGCTGCTCCGGTGGTCCTACCTCTCGCAATGGTGGCTTCTCGCCTCTCAATCAGCCGACGACGTGGCACCAATTCGCGTGGCCGGCTTCGGTTACATGGTACATGCCATGCCTGCGTGAATTTTGATTTTCGACTAAATTCGACCGAGAAAGTCGTTTTTTACTTCTTTGTTGAATTTTATTTTTCGTAATAATTATGAGAATGCCTGCTTGGTGATTCGTTTTTTTACCAATCAGATGCATATTAGGGCCCGAATTAACGAGGAACTTTTCGATTTTTTTTTTTTTATTTCATGAAAAATCCACGAAAAATTCAACTTTGGTTCTTATCAAGGAACGGCGCAGTGCGTTCTAGGAAATAAAAAAATTCTAAAAACGCAAAAGGGTCAACGAACACCCGTGGGCAACGGCCGAGGCGAGCGATGGCTCGCGTCCTCCCCGGAGCGCCGCGGCTAGCCGCAGATTTTTTTGGCCGGCAGCGGCTTGGAGGCTATGGCTCTAGGTGTCTCTTGGATGGGCTGGCGCCACCCCGCCGCCCGACACGGGCAGCAGCGACGGGGATATAGCTGTCGAACTTCTGAGCGAAGTCATCATGTGGTAGTTGGTCGTGTAACTTTCGAGGTGCAGGGGGACGAAAAACTGGGTTTGCGGCGGTCTCGGTTGTTTTCGGAGCGTCGCAGGCGGTCTAGGCTGTGCTAAGGACCTTCGGAGGCCGCGCTGCGGCTGCTCCGGTGGTCCTACCTCTCGCAATGTTGGCTGCTCGCCTCTCAATCAGCCGACGACATGGCACCAATTCGCGTGGCCGGCTTCGGTTACACAGAACAAGCCATGTCTAAGTGGACAAACTCCCTAAATTCAATTTCGATTTTCGACAAAATTCGACCGAGAAAGTCTTTTTTTACTTCTTTGTTGAATTTGATTTTTCGTAATAATTCTGAGAATGCCTGCTTGGTGATTCATTTCTTGACCAATCAGATGCAAATTAAATTAAATTCTATAAAAAAAAATCGAAATTCGATTTTGCAAGTTCCTCGTTAATACGGGCCCTTAATTTCAATTTCTAGAGAAAAAAAAAACGAAAGTCGATTTGGCAAGTTCCTCGTTAATTCGGGCCCAAAAAACTCAGGCTCTCGCCGCTCTCGCGCTTTCCGCTTGTCATGTTTTACGCTGTGCCAGGTATGCAAGAAAAAGTCCATATAAAAAAAAAAATGCACTCCAGCTGTGTGATCGAAGAATTCGTCGAAACTCATATTTGCAATTTGTGTGCGACACTCCGATCGCGCGCATTACTGCTGTTTGTGTCCAAAGGATATAGGTCCGCGACTCCCGTCATGTCATATTTACGAGCACGAACATGCCCTCGGAAGGATTTGAACCCACATGATTGACTCTACAAGTGGTAGGGACGAGATTCACCTACTATTAATACTCCGCTGCCAGAGCAGGGGACGCCTGCAAACCCTACCATACTAATAATACTATAAATATTAATTATCTTATTATTTCATCCCTCATGCGAGTACAGTATTATCTCCGCACTCTTTCTTTCTCTTTCTCATCCTACGTAGGTGTAACTCAGATCCGTCGTCACTACATGTAAGCAGTCTCTTCGAGCTGGTCTCTTCTCCCCCCTCCCCACCACTGTTTTTGTTGAGGTACGTGCCTTCGCACGTTCATTTTTATCGCGAGTAGACTTCAGCCCTTTCTGCCCTCGCCGACTCGCATCGAATTACACAAGCGTACTGAAACACACAAGCAGTGTGTGTTGTCTGCACGTCTTCACATCAAACCGTCCTTTCTACCCAACGACATCAGTACACCCAGAGTGCGTGCTGTACAAGTATCCTACGGCAATTCCAAGTAGTTTGACGCCAAAGACAGTTAGTGGAGGCATCCATGTATCGAGGGAAGAACGGAACAATACATGCACACCCTTATCTTCCATAGGAAAGACAAGATTAGATACGCAGGCTCTCATTAGTGCCGCTCTTTGCCAGACGACAACGCCCGCATTAAAATGGCACCCCACTACTGTGTGAGACAAGGTTGTGAAGATCAGTATTCGTTTGGACCGCACCAAACTGCGGCCTCGCACTAAAGGGTACCGCACTAAAGCGGAGCCAGGATGGTGTGATAGGAGACCGGTCATTGGGTGCGTCAAGGTCTGTATTCGCATTAATATACCAGTTGTAGTATATTATCCCGTCAGTCAAGGCGTCAAAAAAAAGCTTTCTAGCGAGAAAAGAGGGGAGCTTTACATGTTGCACTCTGTGTTGCAGTCAAAACAAAAAAACACCAGATCAAAGGGCCGATGAAATACCAAGAGCAAGGACAGGTCACCCCGACTCTAGCAAGCAGAGGGATGCGAATCTGTGGGCGCCATTGAACAGCACCAGCAGCACGAGATAGAGTGCAAGCCTCTGCAGCGTCTGACATTGACGACGTAAGCTATGTGAGACACGAGATGGGTCGGTGATCAATCACGATGATTTTGGTTACAGGACCTAAATCTTGATGTATGTTTCGGCAAGGCAAGGTTGCCGAGATGGCAAAGACAGTCATCTAGGACTGGTGTTTCCTGAGGCAAAGGCGCAGCGCGCGGGTCACCTTCTTATCTCTTCTTGGTGCTGAGCCCTATCCGTGTGGTCCTCTCAGGTCCCTCGTGTTTTCCCCAAGTGGTGCGTTCAACAGACAACTGCAATGCACAAAAATGAAAAAAGAAGCACGAGATAATCAAAATCGTGGAAGAATCCTGAAATCCACGTGGCCTCGGATTTGTCGGCTCTGTTTTTTCCGTAGTTCCATGATTTTATGGATCTTACGATATTGTCGTTGGTTCATCAGCAAGCGAGCAGCGGTGAATCTCAATATAGATCTACCAGGTATGTAGACTCCGAGTGAGTATGGCAGTAGTGGCAGCTGCAGTAGTGCTGCTACTATTGCTTCTGCTGCTGCTGATGCGTAGTATTACTGCTGTTGCTACTGCAAGCACCACAGCTAACTCTGCTGAACGCACGTCGTTTTTGTTGTGTTCTCGGCAGTACAGCTAGCTGCTATTTATTAGTCTAGTCTAGGACTAAATAATGATAGGAGACGAGCTAACTCTCTGTTGAACGCACGCGTCGTTTCTGGTTTCTGTTGTGTTCTTGGCAATACTACAGGAGATAGATATGGTAAGAGATCTCGGCAAGCTCTCCGCATCTCCAAATAGAGCACCATCCCAGAAATTTGAAGTTGGGATGTGTTGACTATTCGTACCACCAGTACCACCAGGGGGACCAGGTACGATACTCCCATCCAGTTTTTGTTGTTGTTGTTGTTGTTGTTGTTGTTGTTGTTGTTGTTGTTGTTGTTGTTGTTGTTGTTGTTGTCGTTGTTGTCGTTGTTGTTGGTATTATTATTGTTCTCACATTAACTCGCGTAGTAATCAGTACTACATGCCGGTGTATGGTCGACGGCGCGGTATGGTAAGGAGGCTGGAGAGGGTCTGCCTGGTCCGCCACTACTGACACGTATGTATATAGTGAGGGGTCAAGCGCAGGAACCTGTCGGCTTGTATGCCATCAACAACACGTTGTTGCTGCGTGTATCACACGCATTATTATTGCAGCACGCGTCACACACTCATGCTACGATAATATTTAATAGCGCGATCGGAGTATCACACACAGCTTGCAAAGATGGGTTTCGACAAAAATTTCAGGGTACTCCTCGGTACCGGTTTTTGATGACGGTACGAAGTTTGACGGTTCTGAAATATACGGTACTTTTTAAACGGGAAACGGATTCTCATTTTTTGACGGTACCGATTTTGGCGGTATACGGTACGGCGAATTATGACGGGTTTTTTTGTACGGTTCTGAAAATGACGGTACTTTTAAAACGGGAAACGGTTTCTCGTTTTTTGACGGTACCTTTTGCACGGTACTGAAAAATGACGGTATCGCCTATACCCGGTACCGAACATACGATACATGTGATCAGGTGAAATTCGCTGCAGAGGAGGTTCTGGTTCTTCCGAAACGCAACCAACTGAACCAAAAATCCTACAACAAAAAAAAAAAATTACTCGAAGTTATGAAAAAAAAAAAGAGGACATCAGTGAGGATCGAACTCCAGTTCAAATACTCACCGTCGTGCCCGCTTCCTACTGGACTACCGGCAGTTCACAGACATACTTGTCTTGCCGGAACTCTTTTGACGGTATTGGCACATGGCGGTACTTTTTTGACGGTACTGCATCCTGACGGTATTTTTTTGGCGGTTTTGAAAAATACGGTACTTTTTAAACGGGAAGCGGATTCTCGTTTTTTGACGGTACCGACTTTGGCGGTATACGGTATCGCGAATTTTGACGGTATTCCGCTACCGTCCCGTATCCGCCTATTACGACGGGAAAACCGTGACGGGAAAATTCCCGAGGAGTACCCTGAAAAATTTAAATGTTCGATCTCACAGCTGGAGGTCCTGGAGTGGATTTTCATTTTTTATAATAATACAAAGACATTAAAAAAAATGTTGAAGAAGTGGTAACGATTTGTATGAATGTGCCTTGGGCTGTGTTGTTTTCCCATTGGTATTTATTTCAGCGCTGACTGACCACACACGAAGCGGCCCGGGCTGCTGGGGTAGGCGCTGCTTCCCAACCGCAACGTAACTGGTATAGTCTATAACGTAAGGAGGAACGCGACGACGTGCGCGCAGCACGGTGATACTGGAACTACCGCGTGCTCTTCCCGTCATCATTGAATAATAATAATGATGATGATGATGATGAGGATGATGATGATGATGAGGATGATGATGATAATGATGATGGTGATGATGATGATGATGGTGATGATGATGATGGTGATTATGGTGATGATGATGGTGATGATGATGATGGTGATGATGATGATGGTGATGATGATGATGGTGCTGCTGCTGCTGCTGCTGATGATGATGATGATGATGATGATGATGATAATAATAATAATAGACGTTTGATAAGACGGTCGCATTCGTATGTTTTTGTCGCTGTACATACATGGGTCCCAAACATAAACACCAACCAGCATTGCCATCGTTCTTTCCAGGGCTGTTTACGGGCGGGTCGGGTCATTAGATTTTTCATAATCTACGTATCACGCAGCTTGCAAAGTTGAATTGAAACCATTCATCGGTCGTACTCACAGCTGACGTTTCGCATTTTTTTCTATAAATTTTCTCACGGGTTGGGTCGATATTTACAGAGATGCGTATTTCGCCCTTGGTGCTATCTGTAGTGACATCGCGATGTATGTGTGTCGACTGGCGGAGCGGCTACCGTGACTTGAGATCGCCGGCGCAAACAACTGATGAACCTGCACCCACCCACGTTGTGGGGTGCAGACTATACTCAACTCTGTACTTGGAATTAGTTCGCGATATCATTTTTGTTTGCACAATACTGCTTCCTCTGATGAAGCGATCGCAACGAACTGACAGGATGTACGTATGTCACGCGAGTTCTCTCAGTTACGGCAGATTATATTAACAGTAGTTGCAGCCAGCTAGAAAACGATGCCGGTATAACACAGCGGCCGAAGTTGAGGTCGAAGTCAGAATTGGTCCAATCAATGTTTGCCGAAACTCCTCCCTCCGCTCAGAGCTCCGGGGGGCGATCTAGACATTATCTGTGGCCGCTCATATGGAGGCAAGCGTGAGGCAAGGGGCAATGCTTTCAATGTGTTTTCCGTTTTGTTCCAGTTCCGTCCTGTCGCCCCCCCCCCACTCCCCGCGCGCTAAAAGCCGGGGCGATCTAGGCCATCGAATCGCGCATGCATACGGTGGCATACGACTGTGCGATTTTCGTTTCCAACCTTTCCTGCGATAACGTTTACCCCCCCCCCCCCCCCGCGCGCGCGCGTGCGCGCAAAAGGCCTGCCTGGTCGGTGAAGCCTCGCGTGCTCCGTCTCGGTATTGTAGGGATGCAAAGGTCTACACCCTATGGGCCTACAGACTACGGCATTGCATGCCAATGGTTGGGGTTATTTTGTGGCGGTGGCGCGATTCGCCTGTTTTTCGCCGACGCATCCCTCCCCGACACATACCAGAAAAAAAGACCAAGCTACATTCGAATCTGTCATCCGATATGCAAGAAAATACGCACGTGGTACGGAAGTCCGCCTCACAAGCGGTTCTTATTAGGATGCAGCTCACCCTTCGTGCGACTCGCCGAACACCTCACGGCGCTTCGCTCTCGATGCAAGCGGTGTCTGCCTTGTCGGTGAAAACCCGACGTGTTGCGTCCCGGGTGGACGGATGTGAGGGTCAACGGTCTTAAGACTACGGCTGTGCATGAAATGAGTACACCTCCCCCCTCACCCTTTCTTTGATGGTGACCGGGCGGTGGTTTCCGTTGCTTGGCGTTGAAACGGTGGCTTTCAGTTAGGATATTCTCCGTTTTCCTTTTCTCCTGAGACCATTCAGAGGTGTGGGGATGGATTAGGGGAGCCACATCCCATCGCGTAGACTCATGCTCCAGTTCGAACCTTTTTCCAACTCAAAAGTGATCCTAGTCTAGTTCCAAGTGTTTTGTCCCCACTTTGGGAGTGCGATGCTAAAAGCCCCGTCATTCAGAATCTGTTTTTCATATAAAGAGCAGTGGTTGATGCTATCTCTGTCGTAGCACGGATGTTCCAACCATGTCAATCATTTTCGATAGTTCCTTGGTTGACTATCAATAATACCCGGTAGCATATAATACCATCCAGCAGGAATGCCGGTCGAAAAGTGATACAGTAAACCCTCTATAGTGCGGTAGGGGTTGCGCCTTTTGAGTTAACTGATATTTTTGACCTCTATAGTGCGGTTGAGCTCCTCAAGAGTGAAGCTATCGGTTAGCAAGATCATTTAACGATAACTTAACGAGTTTTTTATTTTATTTTTAGGACTACAGTAACGCATAGAAATGTTGGTCGGTTTGCGCGAGCGAATGTCTCTGAAGTCACGTTTCGGGCGAAATATTGAGCTCCTCACGTAAGGAGGTGATAAACTTCTTAGAATTTTCCGCACCCCAATAGCGTGGGATGAGTCGCTACCCCTATCGTATGGCACGTCCTCGCATGACGCCAAGGCGCACGATGAGCAAACGTTGCTTATATGCGAGCAGACCCTAGCCGCGCGTCGCACTGGGCGTTGTGAAGGAAGGGCGGAGGGAGGGGGGGAAGTGTGGGGTGGTACTAGTTTCGTGCATACTCGTAGTCTTAAGACCATAGACCCTCGGGCGGGTTCGTAGTCTTAAGACCATAGACCCTCGGGCGGGTGGGGGGGGGGGGGGGTTGCGGGACGGCAGCAAAACTAAACTGTCGTCGGTGATGTGGAGTCGATCATTGCCAGCAAGCTCCACTACTGAATCAACGAAAAATGAGCGGGTGCTGGAGTCAAGAAAAACGCGCTTAACAATCGTCGGGCACGCTCACTGGGCGGCCGAGAGTAGGCATCCAACAATGGCATGGTACGTATACTCTGCTTGTTGCTCCTGCTCCCAGCTGTGGTGCGAATAACGCCAACCTGCTGGATATCAAATGTTTTTTATTGCTAAATGCATTCGATTTGGAGGAAAAAAACGAGGCAAACACGGCATCGGTGACAACGGTTGGGGGGCTAGCTTTAAGTTCAAGGTCATAAACTTAAACCATCCAAATATCGAAGTCACCGTCGCATTGGAAAATCCTGGCTCCGGGACCGCAACTAAACGACGAACTTGCCACTATCAATACTATCACACCTTACGGTAGCATCACCACCAGCAACAACAAGAGGAACAGCAAGATGAAAGACACCAGGAACAACCACCCCGACAACATCAACACCAACAACTACCACACAACTACAATAGCAACAGCAACAACCACACTATACCACCTGCAACACCAACACCACCAACACCACCCCCAACCATAACACTAACAGCGCCAAAAGCGACAACACTCCACCCCCTCTAACACGTCGCCACGCTCACTGAATCCTGCAACACCGGCGCAATGTCGTCTCCAACCCCCACTGCGCCCTTCTCGACAATCCCCCTCACGGCTTCACTTTCCTCTTGGGGCACAAACAGCGAGGCAAGGCTAAGCTTGACGCGAGGTGCGACCCGTACCCCATGCTCTTCCCCTAGACTGTCGTCTTTCCATGTCACGTTCGTGTCGACCCCTCTACCACATCGAGGAGTGATATCCTCGTCATCGCGAGGGACAGGCGCGACCCCCAGTGAGTCAAGATTGAGCTTAACGCGAGGTGCAACGCCTGTCACGAACTTCTTCTCTCGACTATTGTCGCTCCATGTTGTCGCGTGCGTGACCTCCCGTCCAATACGTCGAGGCGCGACCCCTCGCGAGTCAAGCTTAAGCTTAACACGAGGTGCCACCTCTACAACAGGCGCTATCGCCCCACTATGGTCGCTCCGTGTGACGATCGCGTCACTCCCTCCGACACACCCGGGAGTGCTGTCCCCACCATCGCGAGCGAGGGGGTGTGCCGAAATTCCAGAGGAACTACTGCCGGCGCAACAGCTTTGGGCGGCTATCGAGTGTTCTCGGCGAAGGATGGCCTTTTTTATAGTTTGTTTGTTTTGCGATGGACGTCAACGGGAGAAAAAAACGGCATCCGGCACGGTGGGCACGGCAGCAGGATCGAGGAAAGGGGAAGATGCTAACGTGTCAAGTCCTTACTAACTTCATGCGGCATGCATGTGGGGAAAAAACTACTTGAATTCAGAGTTGGAGCGAACGTGCAGTAGTATATACAAGGGTTTAATATACGACTTTCTTTCCACTGCACTCACCCGCTCCAAGGCAGCGTTACGGTCCCCGCTAGGAGGCAACATCTTCGTCGCTGTAGAATCGCACGCTTGCTTCAAGCTACGCAGTGCCGTATTTCATCTGACCACCGGAGTCAAGGAACGCACGAAAGACGACACCTACGGTGGCGGCAAACCTTGTGTTTATATCCGGAGATTTTGTGCGATGCATGGCGATAGCTTCCCTCTGAACTCACCCATTCCAAGTCCGCGTTGCGGTCCGCTAGGGGCACTACTTTCGCCGCCAACACTTCCCACGCTTGCTCCAGGTCGCTGGCTCTCGATTCAGCTATACGAAGTGCTTGCTCGGACTCTTGTCTTTCGCGGACGGAGGCCTCTTCCAATTTTTGCAGCTTCTCTTCGAGCTGCTTACCCTGCCAAAATGTTAGCAAGGGACCGACTGTTGTGTAATACTCGTAATTTATTTTGGTCAAGCTTTCCGTCAGAAATCCCTACAGTGAATATATATATATATAATATTAGCTAAAAAAATGCGATCGCAAACGTTCATAACATTACACGCCTTGAACAGATCACGATCTAGAGCACGATCTAGATCATGCACAGCACATCCCATATCTGCGTTTATGAGATTTTGTGTGTGATCCGTACCTATAGAGTACAGATCCAACCCAGGAAACATGTGCTAAATCATGCAGATCGTACGGCTCCCACCCGGTAACATGAGCTAGAGCATACAGATCTGCCCTAAAGGATCCAGATAATCAGGTAGGGATCGATGATCTGTCAGACGTGTACGAGGCTAAGGTTTCACCCACGTGCGCCAGCGCTTCAGCCAGGGAGGTAGTGGCAGTTCCTTCCTCCTCCTCCACCACGCTCTTCCCTCCCATCTCCCTGCCCACCCCACCCTCGTCTCCCTCTCCTCTCTCCCCCTCCATCAAGGGTGTGTAACCACCCCCGCCCTCGATTTTCCCTCCCCCATCTCCACGAACGCCGAGAGTGCGGCCCGGATTGCTGGAACCAACCTTAATATCGCAAGAATTTTGAATATTGGCAGAGAAAGTCGTCGGCGCCTCCTTGCAGGTATTTTCGAAGCGATGCGGATGAAGGTCGGGAGAGGCCAAGGTTAATGATTCTAATTTGATTTGAGGTATCTAAGAAAACGCAATCGAGGTCTTCGTGCAGGGGGGCGCGCTCATTTGTTGCTTGGCTTGGTCGTTTGATCATTGACCACGCATCCCTTTCGAGACGGGGCACCGTTCCTAATCCTGATAGAGACATCTCCAACGTTTGGGCGCTCAGCACGTTTCTTTCGTGTGTTCCCTTATTTCGTTTTGGATTATCTTATCTCCTTCCTCTTTGGCGGTCTGTGGCGACCCTAGGATGGCGACCGTTTTCGTGCTACTATCCAATGTAGCAAAATTTCTTTGCGTAAGGGATGAAATTTAGTTCACTCGTTCATACCTCAAAAACTAAGTAAAGACATCGATTAGGTTTCACCTTTGAAGGAAATATGAATCTCCACCTGCTACGGAGATATTGCTTGTTCAAGACATTCACCTTCGAGGGGGAAGATATCTTCGGCGCACCACGAGCAGGTGGAGGAGGTTTGGCTGCGGCTGCCGGCGCGTCCTCACGCCCTTCGCTACTGTAGCGCCTGGTTTGGCGGCGGCCCGCCAAGCGAGCCTTGAGCAGGACCTTGGCCCGCTCGGCTTGTGCGTTCAAGGCCATCGCCTCGGACAAAGAACCTTCCGCGCACCTGTTGGACGCGCCCAATGGTTGACGCCCTGTCAGCCAGGAACGATTCGGCCAAGAGTGCTGGCCCTATCGTTGGAGCTGTGAGTTCGCTGATTCCTACAAGTCGCCGACTATTGACGCCTTCCCCCCCTTGCTCCTTTGCGGTCGTTAGCTTTCGTTTCGGGTTCATTCGTTTTCGACGTGACGCCGCTTGGGCACGGTTAGCTGCAGTGCGCCAATCGAATCACCTTAAGCATTGTCATCGGTGAGGTGCGGAGTCACTCGTGCGAGTATGATAGTATGATAGTATGATAGTATGAATGGTATAAAGTACCCCAAATGCTCCAGCGAGAAAGGGGTGCCCCCCGGTACCACAGCCTTGGCCCCTGGATTTGGTGTTCGAGAGTAATTGCGTTCTACTAGAACTGCAGTGCTCATAGACACGTGATACCGTAGAGGTGCACCAACCATTGCTTTTTTTTTTTCCCCTGCAAGATTGTTTGGCTTGATAAACTAGCTTGATAAACTACTCTACACCACCACCCAGAAACCGACCTTTTTTTCCAAGAAAAAAGAAATCGCAGACCCGATGAACAATCCCATCGCCTACGTATAGGTGGTGCACAAACAACAAAAAAACAGATATCAATCGCAAAACAAAAAATTAATAAAATTCCGAAGATTTTCGGTCAGGGAGGGTTGAGGAGCACCGCCATTCGGAAAAACGTGTTTTGGCCAAAAAATGCTACCCCTATCGAAGCGTTTGTGTCTATACGAACTCCCGGGGTTGTAATTATCGACACATGCTACGGCAGAGGTAACATCACTAACCATTGTTTTTTCCTTCATGAGGGTGGTCACTTGAAGAGCCACATACTTCACCCCAAAGCCGACTTATCGATAGAGTAAGCTGAACGCGCAATTCGATGAATAGACTCGTACCCACCTAGGTAAAAAAAATAGTGATACTGCGAAAAAAAAAATATGATATTCCCGACGATTTTGGGCTGAGGAGAAAAATTTTTAGCCAAAAGTGCTTCCTCTGGCGTGTAGCACGCGTATATCTACTGTAGGTGTCCTGTTGATCTCGGCATGGCTTTCACAGAGTTCAGTACGGCTTGTATGCAGATAAATGAACGCAGACCCTCATTCACGGCGCCCGGTGACCACGTGTATTCCTGGTCATCACGTGCTGGAAATTGACGAAGGTAGATAGTCCAAGCGATCCCAAGGCACAGCAGTAATTGACGATAATAGTCACAATATCACTTCGCATCCAAAATTTTGTACGAACAACTAATTTGATCGAACGTCTTGATACCCATCCATGTTTGCTGCAAACGTAAAACGCAACAAGACGCAATCGGAGGACTGAGTTCGTCTAGTGGATAGTGCTACTTCGAACATGATCTAGATCATGTATATCATTAGATCATATATATCCGATAGCTGCCGTCATGAAATTTCGTGAAGGATCTGTATACGTGGAGTGCAGATCCGACCCAGGGCAACTTTGCTAGATCATGCAGATCTTACGGCTCCCAACCGGCAACATAAGCTACACCCTACAGATCTTCCCGGAAAATCTAGATCATCAAGTGGGGATCGACTATCTGTTCGACGTGTGCAAGTATATAAAAATCCAACAGGGACATACTTGGCCCTTTTTTCCAGCAAGCGGCGAGCGTGTGCTTGTTGGAGGAGCTCCCGCCGCAGCTTCTTGCGCACTTCCCTGCATTCCACCAATTCCGCTTTCGACGCAGAAGTCGCTTTTTTTAGCCGGGAGACGGCCTGGTCCTTTTTAATACAAAACGCACGCGACGATGGGGCCGGAATTGTAATTGGCAAGGATTGATAATATCACAAGCGTTGCACTAAAATATCTGTATCGCGTGTCAACGTGCCAACAATACTTTGAGGAAAGAATTGCAGCTGATGAGAATTGCGTGTCGGCATGACTTTTGTGCAAGGATTATAGATCACGACGATTATCAACCGCAGGGAGTACATATGGCAAGAAATGCATATCACAAGGGTTGCAGCAAGAGCCATGCAACGTGTCGACATGACTTTGCGCAAATAATGCAGATCACAAAGGCTCCCGCAACAGTAACGCATGGCATCGATACGGGTTTTTCGACTTCAACCGAACAAGCATCCGCTGGCCAGGCCGCCCCACCCGCCATCTCCAGGAGAACCGCACGGGCTGATTCTACGATAGCCCCCCCCGAAAACCAACGATTTTATTTGACGAAGTTTCATAGCTGCTCGAGACGAGGAAGGATGCTATTATGAAACTGTCTCGTTATGCCTTCTTGTTCGCAGAGGGCTATCGAAAGATAGCGTAGGGGTAGCAAGGGGCACCATATTCCAGGAAGTACGGCCGAAAGCTGGTTTCAAAACCGGCGATTTTGTTAAAGAAAAGTTAGTTGGGGGGGGCTACCGTAGAACGACTCCAAACGGTGTCGTCTTCGTTGGCTGTACGCATGTATCAGACGCATGTAACGGTAAGAGGCGCGCCTAGATTCTCGTGGACAAAAACAAATCCTCAACTGAGGTGCTCGATACCGACTTTAATAAACTCAAAAGTGCACTCCGATGAAGGGGTTCTTGGCGTACGAGGTGCAGAACAAAATACGACTGTAAAAACGCAAATCATGTTCGTATTTGAAAATATATTTTATTAAAGGGCGGTCCAACGATTTTTTGTGGGGAGTTCGCAGTTCAGGAGCTCCGTTAGTCAGGAATAGCGTGGACAAACAGTGGTACCCCTGCCGCGACGCACGTCCACATCGCGTTTGTACGGCACCAATTCCTGCGAAACCTCGTTCTCCCGTTGACTCTCCGGACGTCTACCGATTAAAGGCCGATACTAATGGGAACAGTATCTCAACTTTCTCTGGAGGTGTAGCATTTGGGTCTCTGAAACATTTATCACCCGGTGTTTTATACTCAGGGGGTGTGATACTATTATTTGTTACGCTCTTTTCAATGACTGCGAGACACAGCAGCCGAAATGATGTGAACAAGGAGATTTCGACGAAAAAGGAAATTGCGACACGTAGAGATAATCTCATCGGCGTAAGTCTAAGATCCATAGAAACGGTGCTTATTTCTCCCGAGCCTCCTGGAGTAGCTCCCGCAGAAATAATGGACTACTCCTGACAAAGGGAAGGTTTGCCAAGTCGCTTGCGAGATCCCAGCCGCTGAAATGGTATATAAAACGACGACTTCGGTAACTTGGGATGCTGTTCTCATTAGCACAGCTCTAAGAGCCACATAAAAAGGTGCTCACCTTCTCACCAGCCTCCTGGAGCAGCTCTTGCAGTCGCCGGGCCATGGCCTCTCGCTCCACTCTCAAACCTTCCACCTCCTTCTCCCACCTTTCCTTATCCTGCACTCCCTTCTCCCATACTCCTTCTTCGTGACATAACCTCGTCCGCTCCGCCTCTAAGACAGCTGCCCTCGTTCCCCGGGCATCCTTCTCTTCGCGCTGCGGACAATTTCTCTGGCACTCCCTGGTGATGACCCGTTCAGCCTCCTTTGCAAGAGCTCCTTCAGATTCGTTTGCGAAAAATCCTTTTGCTTCCTTTGAAATAGCTCCTCCCGTTTCTTTGTCGATAACTGTGTTCGTCCAGACAAGTTCCTGGGGCTCTGGACAATACCTCTGGCGTTTCCGCGTGAGAACGCCTTCTGACCCCTGCAAGATACCCCCTTCTGCCGCCTTCAAGATAACTCCACCCTCTTCTTTTGGGAGAATTACGCCCGCCTTTTCCGCGAGAAATCCTTTCGTCTCTTTGGGGAAAAGTTCCTCTGCTGCCCCCTTCGAGAGAACCCCCTCCGCCTTTGATATAACTCCTCCAGCCTCTTTGGAGATAACTCCTTCAGCCTCCCTCGTAAGGTTTCCTCCCCTCTCCTTTGAGAGACTTCCTTCAGCCTTCTCTGCAAGGGCTCCTACCGCCTCCTGAAGCAGACTTCCTTCTGGCTTCTCTGAGATAACCTCTTCTACCTCGTTCGAGGGAAGCCCCTCTTCCCTCTTTAAAAGAACTTCCCCCGCCTCTCCTGAGGGAACTCTCTCAGCCTCCACTGCGATAATTCCTCCCCCTTCCTTTGAAAGTACCTCGTCCGTCTCTTTAATCCGGCTTGCTGGCGATTCCGCTGGTGCTTTCTCGCGGCCTTTTCTCGGATTGTTGGGTGGGTTCTCCCGTGGATTATTGACGTGTTCCTTCCTCGGCACCAATTTTCCGTGGCCTTTTATGGAATTGTTGAGTGTCTTATCGTTGTGACCTTTTATGGGGTTGCTGGAGGAGCCCTTGGAAGGTAATTTGGCATGTTTTTGTCTGGGTGGCTCCTCTGCGGCTGCTCGCAGCGCCTCCAGTTCTCGCTGCTGCGACACGAGGGTAGCGGTCATTTCCTCCATGCACCGCGTCGCTGCGGCCGCCTCGCCCGTAGAGACCTAACGCGGTATACATTATAAGCGGCGAACGGCGACTGACCGACGTTCATCCACAGCGGAAAGGTTACTTGTGGGCAGAAAATGACGCCACTCTGGATCTACGAATGACATCACCTGGTAGTCAAAGGTTTATCGCCAATCGCGAAACCTTTTGAAACAAATGGTTCAATCTAAAAAAAAGTTGAAAGGTGAAACATGTCGCCGCAGCTGTCGTCTCTCTAGGGGCATGTCGACAAAAAGAGAAAATGGCACGGCACTCCTAAAATTATCAGACTGGAGCGCTGTGATCACAGCACGAATTATGGATATAGCAATATTTTCCCTTCCATCTTGTCTTCTTTATGTTCACTCGATTTTAGAGTACCCCCACTGTCTACCAAAAAAGGTATCTTCCGGGCTGCAAAACAAAAGGTTCTCGCCTACCCTCGTCCTCCTTAATAGAAACCCGTATCGGCAAGCAGCGAACGGTGACTGCTGTAAGCCACGTCGAAAAATAAACTTGTGGGCAGAACGTGGTGCCACCTTGAGTCCTTGGACGATATCACGCGGCAGTTTAAGAATATCCGCCGATCAGAAAAATCTCGAAAACTATACACCAATTAGAGAACTTCCCTAAAATATACCACGTATTTGTTTAGGTCGTCTCTGCTGTCTCCCCCGTAGAAGCCTGCAGCAGCAAACGGCGACCTACGTGACCCGCAACGAACAAAATTGAGCAAGCCTACGGTACAGGCGGAGGGGGGGTCGAAAGGCGGGAAACAAATATTTAAACAGGATATGTAATAGAGAGCAAAGATCAGGAATGCTTTCGCATTCTTATTTGATATTATTTTACGCCAAAAATCACGGGAAAAAAGTTAAAAAAAACTAGGGAACTCAAGCATCTTAGGACAACAGATTATTCGACCATGACGGTCCCAACGCGCCTAGTCTTTTTTCCGGAAACCTATCTATTATAGCATTGCTTTTTTCGTTTGCCAACGAGCCGAAAGGTAGCCAAAGTAAAGCAGCTAGTGAATAATAAGATACAACGTCGGATCACTCACGCATTCCCAGAAATGACAAAGCCAAGAGAAGCAGACGAGGAACGTAGGCACAAAGTCTAACGCCGTAAGCATAATCCCCTCTGGATCTATAATATATAGCATACCTCCGCCAGGCGACGCTCCAGCAAGTGCGCGTGACGGTCCCGCTCTTTCCACCTCGCTAAAGTGGCGGCGGCCTTTTTTTCGAGCTCGACATTGCTTTCCCTAGCCAAAGACGCTTCTTCCTCCTTCTCCGTCAGCAATTCCAAGGCCTCCTTGAGCTGCACCTTAACGAAACTTAACTCAGCTGACAACCGTTCCTCACGGTCACGTGCCCTTCGCCTCATGCCGTGCACCTACAGTCCACGTATTTGGAGGCCAGGGTGGAAGGGGGTTTGGGGGGTCGGGGTGCTGTGGGGATGGGGTGGGATGGGGTGGGATGGGGGGGTGGAGGGGATGGGGGGGAGAGCGACGGGGGGCGGGAGATGCGCCTTCATTTTGACCTTTTTTCTCGGTCGCGCGCCCTATGCCTCATGCCGTGCTCTGGACACCATTATTGGAGGCCGGGATAGGAGCGGGGATGGATGGGGTGAGGGGGGGTGAGATGCACCTTAGCAAAAGTTGCTTTGACGATAGCCTTTTCTCTCTGTCGCGCGCCCTTAGTCACATGGCGTGCACCTCTAGTCACGACATAATTGAAGGCCGGGGGCTACGGGGTGCGGAGTTTGCGGGGGGGGTGTGGCTAGCGGTGATGGGGTGAGGTGGGGTGGGGTGGGGTGGGGTGGGGGGTACTCGTTGTCGTGCATGGCCATACTATCAAGGCCGTAGCCCCTCGCATCCTTACATTGCCGGGCCGGAGCACGTCCGGTCTTCGTCGACCAGGCCGTCATTGCGTGCATCTAGCGCGAGCGCCGTGAGGTGTTCGGCGAGTCGCATGAAGGATGAGCTGCAATTCTACCAGAAGCCTCTTGTGAGGCGGAGTGCGGCAACTTGTGCGTACCTTCTCGAATATGCATGACGGCTTCAAATGAGTTGATTAGTGTTCCAGTGTGGCCATTTCCAGGGACAGCAATGGGTATACTATGTAACTGCCCCGTGAGTGCTTAACCATATAAAACACTATATGATACGATCACCCCCTCCGCGCGGAGTTTAGGGTCTCCACCCCGCACAACATGATCTAACTCGACCACCACCCATGGTTGGGGCTCTTACGGCAGATAAGCCAAGGGTGACTGAGCGCTAGGAATATATAGTTCTACAAGGACATATACGCCCCACACAAGAGCGTATATGCACGCACGACCTTTTTTGGGTAGTCTTCAGCAAAACAACACTTTTTCATTAGTGAAACAGAGCCATCACATTGAGAACCCAGGACAGGAAGGCCGTATGTTGTTTACTCTGCGATGTCACCCAACGGTAACGTCTTCAAATCTTCCCAAATATGTCTGTAAGGCAGTACTTCTAGCACCTTTTCTCGGAGTCCAGCTTCGACGGCGGCGCGGAACTTTCGCTCCCGGGAGAGGAGTTCAACATACGACCCCTCCTTTTCTTCCGCCCTGCAAGACGAGCGGCAACACGGAGCATGTAAGCACCAGGCAAGAGCCTTGTCAATTTCGAAGCGGAAGGGCAACAAAAAATCGACAAGACGAAGGAAAGCGGCAACAAAAAGCGCGCAGTAGGCAGAAGTCTCGTTAGAAAGCGCAACCCAAAACGAGACGATGGTGTTTAGTCTTCACAGGTTCAAAGAAAGAGAAGCGTATTTGCGCAATATCAACTATGGTTGCGGATAGGAGGTGGGTAGGAAAAAATATGATATTAGTATTAAACCGCCGAACGCCATAATCCAACGCCAAGCCAACCCACAAAAAACAGCGACAAGTTGGGCTACAAAACCTATTTTCCTGCCATTTTTTTATTTTCTAACCTGATTTCTTCGCGGACTGGTTGGCCTTAGGGTAATAAGCTCGTCTGTTTCAGTGTTCTTTTTGACATTGTTTCCAACCCAACAGAGGTTGGAAATCGCAAACACCCTAGAGAAAAGAGAGAGGAAGAGCGAGTGCGTTCTTCACATCAAGCCGCCATGTCTACCCGTCGAGATCCAGCACATTCAGTGTCCGTGCGAAAGGATATCGAAAAAGGCGAAGGCGAACGACATAGGCAGCCGCACAGGCAGTTTCAGCAAAAACCATGCCCAAGAAAAAATCGTCCCAACAAGCTAGCAAGGCAGACTACATATCGTAGCTATGCACCCCTTATATAGCTGAGGATTTATCTCTCGATCGCAATCTCAAGCAGATCTGGTATTGCCGTTATTAACCGTTTCGAAACCCGAATACAATGTGAAGATACAAGGCCATAAAATCCTAGCGACCTACAACTGCTATGCAAGGGTGCCTCTGGCTCTACGCTGGTCGTTCACGCGATGGTTGCTTAGGATGATTTATTTTCTTGCATGAGTTTTTTCTGCCCGTGTAATGCCTTCCGAGAGAAGGGAGCGGGTCCATCTCATTCAGGCTGGCGATAGCGCCCGTCAGGTAATGAGGGTACATTTCCCACAAATCATAACGCCGCAATAGAGCAGAGTGGATACAAACCACACCGGCGGGCAAAAGTATGCCAGGTACGGTCTTATCGACCGTCTAGTAAGGGCGAGTAGCAGTGCGACTGGTATCATGTGGCATGAGTGCCTGATACGCCCTTGCGTGGCAGCTCGGGTACGCTGCTTCGTGTCCCAGATGGTGTAATCGTCATATTATTCGACACGTTTCCCCTCTGAAGTCCGACAGGGGTTAACGAGCATGTGTACCGCAAGCACAACAAAACAACTCACTTTTTCCTCGTAGCCGCGGCTTCTGCCCGGAGGATCCCCGCAGACTCCCTCGCCTTTCTCAGCTCAGACCTCAACCGGACACTCTCGCCTCGCTCAATTCTGCTTGGGCTCAACAGCAGCACTAGACCTTTTTCTCCCGTGGAGGAATCTGCCAGACCCTCCGGAGTTGACGCTTGCGCTCCTCCGCGTTGTGAAGGGTCGTATTCGTGATATGACGTTAGAGTTTTTGCATCATCGGAAGGGCCTTGCTGTTGATGTGATGGTGGCGTTCCTCCGTCATTTGAGGAGTCGTGTCGGTGATCTGAATCCACCAGACATCTCGATGTTGGCACTTGCGCTCCTCCATCAATCGAGGGGTTGTGTTGGTGATATGAAACCACCAGACGTTCCGGTGTCGATGGTTGCGCCCGTCTGTTTGCTGACGGGTTGTGTTGGTGATTTGAATCCGCCAGGCATGGCGGTTGCGTTCCTCCGGTGTGTGAAGGGTCATATTGGTGTTCTGAATCCGCCGCATACCCTGATGTTGGCACTTGCGCCCCTCCGTCAATCGAGGGGCCTTGTTGGTGGTCTGAGTCCGGCAGACATGACGGTTGCGCTCCTCCGCCAATCGAGGGGTCGCGTTGGTGATCTGAACCCGCCGGGCATTTCGGTGCCGACGGTTTCACTCCTCCATCATGTGAGGGGTCGTGTTTGTGATCTGAATCCGCCCGACATTCCGGTTTTGTCGGTTGCGTTCTCCCATCATCTGACGGGCCGTGCTGGTATCCTGACGATTGCGTTATTCCATCGTCTGAGGGGTCGTGTTGGTGGTTTGACAACGATGACAGACGTTGGGCAGCCACGAGCGCCGCCTTGCGCTCTAGGCTGTAGACGTCCCCCGCCAGCTGGTCGAGGACGGCGCCCTGCGTGAAGCACGTGTAATTGATCAATTGACCAGAATTGGAATTGCGTTTCGGTACAATGTGGATCCGGTAGATACGTTACACATATCAATGCGGCGCAACCTGAGCCAGATGCGATGCGATCTGAGCCAAATACGGTGCAACCTGAGGCATATGCGGTGCAACCTGAGCCAGATGCGGTACAATCTGATCATAATGAGGTGAAACCTGCGCCAGATGGATGCAGCCTGAGCCAGATGCGGCCCAACCTGTGCCAGGTGCGGTGCAACCTGAGCCAGATGCGGTACAACGTGAGGCAAATACATTGCAGACTGAGGCAGGTGCGGCCAAATCTGTACCAATTGCGGCGTGACCTGAACAAAATGCGGGGCAACCTGAGCCAAATGTTGATCAAACTGAGCCAAATGCGGTTCAACGTGAGCTAATGAGCCTGAACTCATGTAGATATTCTGGTAAAGCGTGTTGCCATACGCTCTAGGCCGTGGACGCCCCCCGCCAGCTGGTCGAGAACGGCGCCCTGCTACGGCGCGTGTAATAGAGTATTTGATGAGCGTGGATATAGGTATCACAGCCCGGAGATTGTACCCTATTACCGTATTCTACACAAGATAACACACCCACATAAGATACCACACTCCCCACAGAATACGACACCCCGGTGATAATTTTTGGGGCTCGAAATATAGCGCCTTAGTCTAATACCAAGTAATATGGCGACAGAAGATACCACACCCCCCACAGGATACCACACCCGGTGATAATATTTTCAAGCGCTCAAATGTATCACCGGGGGTGTGTTATCTTGTGTAGAATACGGTAAATAAATTGCCCCGGGTAATAATTACTCAGGTTTTTGATTCTTTATCACCCGGGGTGGTACCTTGCGGTGGGGTCGGATGTATCGAACCGCAGTGATAAACTTGACCGGTATGTTTGATTTTTCCTTCTGTAGTACCGCGGGTGGTTCATACGGTGGGGGGGAGGGTGTCTTCGAGAAGGGTGTGTAAAGAGGTGCCCCAGTGGGGATGCAGGGTGTCGGCGTCGGGTAGGTTACTGTTTTTCATGACGCCTGCTACGATAGAGGTTGCACTGTTTGGAAAAACATATTTTCTGAATTTCGGGGCTCCTTAACCCAATATAGTCGGAAATTCATTTTTTGTTGCATTATTTTTCTTGTCTTATACCTAGACAGACGATAGTCTTCATTCATCGGGCTGCGCGTCATTGTTATCAACATCAGTTTGTGGGTGGAGTGTATCGCCCCTCAACTGACCACCCCATCCTAAGAAAATCAGTGCCTCTATCGCACTTTTTTTTTAATTTCATCCTCCGGCGGATGGAGAAGCATAACGCCTAAGCTCACCACACTTCTACGTAATGTCGTACTCGTCGCGTGTCGATTTAACTCAATTGCATTCGCAATCCAGCGCTAGTTGGCGTGTCCTTCGGTTCCCGCCACAGTGATAGTGCGAGCTGTCCCTATCGGCGGTCCCCGTTGCTACTCCGGTAGCGCAAGCTGGCCTTGTATACGGATGCGTGAGTATATCGACCCGGCCTGACCCCTGAAGGTCAGGTGCGGTGGAGATAGCCACCCGGAACGGCACCGTTCCGGATAGTGCGGGACCTGCGCAAGCTCACCCACTAACAAAACCCCCGGCCATGAGAGAGCAGCCTGACGCCGGACTTGGTCCAGTTGCGGTCCACCCTACCCATTCGGGGGGTTGATCCTCAGCTCTGCTAGTAGCATGTGTCCCAATTGATCCTTTTGGGACTTCATAGGAAAAATGCACAAATCAAGATGACGAATACAGCATCTGCAACGCAAAGCTCAACCGGCTGCTAGGTTCCGGGGGTGGTGGTCGAGACTTTAGGGCGTGACGGATCTTACGCAGTTGGGCGAGGTAAAGAGCACTCACAATCCTGGTGGTCGTCTTGGCGAGGCGATTCTCTGTGGAGCGGAATGCACGCACCGCTACGCGAGCACGGCGAACACCGGGGCTGACACCACGTACCTCATAAGGTGTACTACGGTCTCCTCTGGAGATGAAAATGCTTGCTTTTTTCTATCCCGGCTACATGAGGGTTAGTCGTGCCCGGAAGTTTTAGCCCCAGGAAGTAGAACGTCATTGCCTTAATGGTGAGTAGAATCGTTCATCCGACTTTTTTAGGGCGCTGAAGATGTCCACTGGTACGGTTTGCTACACGCGTCGCCGACCGCGAGGAGGGGGGCGGCTTCGTCTCCTGCTGCGCCGACGCAACCAGAAACGCCGGATGTACGTGTGGATTGTGCCGGCGTCTGCCACGCCACCGTGTATTGCAACACCACCTGCCTCACCGCCGCCAAGGCCTGTTGGGTCTCCGGCGTCACCGCCGCCTGCCGAGGCAACAGCCCCGGCATATCTCGAAAGAGTCTTGAAATCACTCGCTTGGTAGACAGTTAGGATAGGGGGGTCGCAGGTTGGCCGATCATTGCGGAGAGCGGTCTCGATGTCTTCATGCTTCGTCGTCCTTAGCACAAACACAGCAGTGCGTCCCATCATCGACAGGCTCCCAAGGTTTTGACTGAGAGCTTGCTCCGACTTGCCCGACTGCAGACCCAGAAACAAGAGAAGCTTTGTGACCTTATCCAAAAGCTGAATTTGATAAAAACAAAAGTCCACCCTGATGAACAATTCCATGGCTTTGATATAACAGGAGTACTGTCGCTAAACGCAAAGCGGTATTCCAGCGATATTCCGTTGAGGAGCCCCGTAAGTTGGCCGAAAGTGCTTCCGCTATCGTAGCGCTTGTCTGGTATAGGCCAGCTTGTCACGAAGACACACAGCGCACATTTCGCTTGCAACATTCACTAACAACCGACATGACGAGCGAGCTGTTCGAAGATGTTCGAGTTGCCTCGAACATAAGGTGTGGCTACCGGAAGTGCGGGTGTATCTCGAGCTCGTGGGCCGGCAAGACGTAGGTGTTGTACGGAATACCCAGGACTCGGTAACTGATCGATATTTTACCCTATATATTATCAGGGATTTTCGCGGTTTGGGTCCATTCTCGTGGACCGCGTCGGGTCAGGGGTGACCCGACCCGTGGGACTTCGAACACCTCCTGGCCCGACCCCACTCGCCCCGCGAGATTTTGGGAAACACCTGACCCGACCCACGGGACAGGTCATGACCCGTGAAAACCCGTGAAATTTACAGCTCAGTAAGCGGCACCTTCACGTAGGTGAACCGATACAAGACTGGGTGAGGGCCATTCCTAACGAACACAACAAAAATGTCAGGAATCGTGACTAAAAAACTTGACATTTTTGCGAGACGTGATAGTTGTCAGGAATCCGGACTTTGAATCGTTTTGATGTGTTCCCAAAACAATTGATGTCACGATCTGACAAAAAAAAATTATTTTGTTTTTAGAAAACGAGACATTTCAGAATTTCTAAATGTCAGGAATCGTGACATTTTGTAAGGATTCGTGTCTTTTTGCGTACGTTAGGAACGATCCTCAGAAAAAGTAATCCCAGATGGACTACGCCCAGCCGTTATCCCCCTCATGAGATACGCCTTCCCGCTCCTATGGAAACGTTCCAGTTACCTGTTCTCGGATATTCACCCGCCTTCCAACGTGGTGTAGATCCCGAGCGGACGCATGGGCCGACGGCGCTGGGTAGCTGTCTCTTTGTGGTTCATGTCGTCTTTCCTTCGTTCTTTTCGCTGGCAGCTCGCAGTTCAGACGCAAGGCAGACAAGGTGTAAACCTCGGATCATATGGGACAGTGATCCGATGCGGGATGCTCTTCTTCAGCATGCTGGTTGACGGTGAAGTTATGACCCGTCAAGGTGTCGTTGAACTCATCATGCTAGTTTTCGTGTGTGGAGTTCGTTGGTGGCTGTCAGTCAAGGGGCTACAGTGCCGCCAACCGACATCTTCTTTCCTTAGAGCATCCCTGTAGTCTTTACTCCTGACAGATTATATATAGACGGTGTCGACGTTACAACTGTGGCCGGGTTTCGCATCAAATCTACAACCCATTCATCTACTACGTAGGGCACTCAATAACACCAAGGCAATACTGAAACACCGAGGTCTGCCACCAATTATATCCTTACGAGTATAATCCATACGAGTATAATGCATGCTCGTACGGCGTTACACGGTGGTACCACTCTGGTCGTAATTGTAAGAACCATTTGTATTTTCAAATAAATGACTTCATCGTCCTTTAATTTCCTTCCAGAGCGCTTTGTCATGTGCGGTCGAGATGTGAGCAAGGGCGGACGACAATATACCTCAAACATCGGACATATCACGTTCTTTAGTAGATCATCGTAGAGCACGCCAACTTTCCGTTATGATATGTCCTGCAGAATTCGATTAGCACAGATCCAGCCAAGGAACCGTGTGCTAAATCATGCAGATCATACGACCGCCATCCGTATGATCTGCATGATCCAGCACATGATTCATGGGCTGGATCTGTACTACAACTCCTGCACAACATACCGTAACAGCAGATGCGCAGGGTCTAGACGGTCTAGACCGTGATCTGTCCGATGTGTGGTATATTGTCGTCCACCCTCGCTCGCGTTTTGACTGCAAATGGCGTACGACAAATAACATCTAGATTAATGCAGATCATATAGAACAGGGGTCCATTTCGCTTGAAAGTTCTAGATAGTGAAACTGGTAAAGCGCAATGTCCTGTGCGGTCGAATGCGAGCGAGGGCGGACGAATATATACCACAAATATCGGACAGGCCACGATCTAGATGATCGTAGAGCACGACAATTTGCCGTTATGATATGTCGTGCTGGATCCGTACAGAACAGATCCAGCTAAGGAACCGTGTGCTACGTAATGCAGATCATACGACCGCCACCCGTACGACCTGCATAATCTAGCACACGATTCCTGGGTTGGATCTATACTGCAAGTCCTGCACGACATCCCGCAACGGCAGACGTGCAGGCTCTAGATGCTCTAGTTTGTGACCTGTCCGATGTGCGGTGTATCCGCAAATGGCATGCGGCAAAATAGTCTAGATCATGCAGATCACATAGATCAGGGCTCTACCGATGTGCCCTGAAACATTTAGATGATGACATGGGGACATGATCAGTACGTAGGTACGTCCGATACGTAAAACATACAACAGCCCACGGCAAACAAATCATATCTACAGTAGACACGATGCAGCTCGTTTTAATCAGGGACCCACCTGCTGCCGTGAAAGATATAGAACATGAAATGAGGATCTGGTCTTGATTTGTGAAACTATCTGCAAAATAAACCGCACGCAGCAAACAACCCCGAGACTTGAGCTGTTCCTTTAGGCGAGCGCTCTCCCGTTCCGCGTGGGATCTACATTACCTGCAATGATATAGAAAGTGAAGCGCGGATCTGAGTTTTTGTATCCGATGCGTGAAAGATGCAATACAGACATCTAAATATAAATAAAGGCAGACTGATATTTACAGGAAAGGTAATTCCAGGATCTGTTATACTAAATTTAGTGTATACAATGCCCTCTCTCCCAAACAGGAACCCCAGCCGTGGGGGGGCGTTGTGTTTTTCGTTGCGGTATTATGCGTGTTCTGCTATGTACCATACCGCACCCAGTACACGACAGCTTGCAACGAAACCTGAAACTTGAGCTACTCCTTCAGGCACACCTTCTTTCGTTCCGCCTGGGATCTATATGACCTGATTGGTCTAGAAGATTAACGAAATATGATCTGTGTGTCTGGTATATATAAGATAGCACAGGAAATGAATCGCATCTACTTAGATCATGCAGACCATATAGATCAGGGAACTCAAAGATCTAGACCATGAAACGGGGATCTACCTGATTTGCGTCGGATGTACGCGTGCAAGGTACCGCACGCAGCAAAAAAAACTACCAGGTAAAGCTTAAGCTGCTCCTTGAGGCGAGGGTTCTCCCGTTCTGCCTGGGATCTGTGTGATCTGCATGATGACCTCGATAATGAAATGGGATATGGTATATGCAACGTGGGAAATATTGAAGATATCCAAGCACACAAGACCTGAACCTGAGCTGCTCCTGGAGGCAAGCTTTCTACCGTTCCGCCTAGGATTTATATGATCATCTGCGTGATCTAGGTCATGAATTGGAGATCTGATCTGTATGTCCAATATCTGAAAGATAACACAGGAAAAAACGTATCCACGTAGACAATATAGATCATGTAGATCAGGTATATATCTTCCCTCAAAAATCTAGATAATGAAATGAAGATCTAATTGATCTGTGTCCGATGTACGTGTGACAGACACTGCGCGCAGCAATCAAACCTAAAACTGAAGCTGCTCAATGAGGCAAGCGTTCTCCCGTTCCCCCTTCGTTTGGCCCCTTTCCAAACCCTCCTACAACCACCGATTCATCTATCTCCGCAGAAATGGATCACACCATGGGTATCTATCTGATCTGTGTCCGACGCGTGAAAGATATCACACCGCATGAAGCAAACAGACCTGAAACTTGAGCTGCTCCTTGAGGCGAGCGTTCTCCCGTTCTGCCTTCGTTTGGATCATTTCAAACCCTCCAGCAGCCACTTTCACGGCTCCTCTGGAATGACCCTTGCTCGTTGGTAGGACGGTGGAGATGACGCCGTGGCTCGGAGCTTTGAAACGAGCATCGGTCTCCCAAGGCACGTCCACTCCTGTGCGCGTATACGTCCAGAACGTTGTACCAAATCACATTGTAAAAATACAACGAAAACGTCGTTTGTGTACGTTTGTGTACGTTTGTGTAAGTTTGTGTACTCGTAGAATGTTACAGCAGTAGAGGACGCCTAAAATAAACAGGATAATAAGAAAGGCCAGTCGATGTTTACAAGGTTATTAGCTTTGCGGGAGCCGTTGCACTGAATTTAAAGTGTAGCACGTTTTTCCTCCCTTTTTAGAAGCCCAGATTGCGTCCGAACATCTGCTCCAATTCTTGCAATAATCAAACGAAAGCTCCTCTGGAATGATGGACCCATGCTCATCGACAGGACAGTGTGAGTTGACGCCGTGACGCGGAGCTTTGCAAAGAGAATGGCCGATCTCGCTGGCTACATCCATACTGCTGCAGCTGCTATACCAGTATAAACGGGATGAACACAAACGAAAAGTCATAGCAATCGCAGTGCAAATAAACCGCTAACCAGGCGATACCGTAGGTCACATGGTGCATTAAACACAACGGAATGTCGTTGATAGTTGGTATGGTATGAACACAACCACATACCTGGGTAACTTTGGTGATATCGTATACACGCAACGAAATATCGTTGGTATCGTTTTTAGCGTTGTTTTATGCTGGCTTTTGTATCCCCAGCGGACATCTGGCGGTGCTTGTATGGCGGACGAGCGGTGGTACAACGTTCAGCTACTTGATGTTTCTTGTTTTTTTAAAGGTGATGCTACATACGACACCGGTGTCGCAAAACAAGCTCTTACTTACAACACCGCGCTTTGTTCGCGCCACACGCTGCCGATCAGCTCGAAACTTCCAGGGTTTTTTTGCCGTGATGAAGAGCTATCGCGGAAGCTATCCTTTGCCGGAAACGGCCGAGTACTCCATGAGATTCGCTGTTTCCTGGTACACCGACATAATATTCAGACCGATTTCGTAAGTCTGGTTATTTGCGACATCGGCATCGCGAATACCTTATTTACGGCAGCGCGGAACTTTCACGACACGAGCTCAGGATCGGGTAGACGCTGTCACGGCTGGTTTGGTGTGTGGCAGGGTTATGATTGGAGCTATCGTGTAGCCGAAACGGTCCTGTACTCGACGAGATACGCCGTATCCTGGTGCACCAGCAACATAACCAACTGGTGGTATCGTATATACGCCAAGAAATTGTTTACCGCACCGGTGTCGCAAATTCCATATTTACGACACTGCGGCACTTTCACGGCGCACATGTCGGTCGGCCAGACGCTGACACGGCTGTTTTGGCACGGTGTAGAACTACTGTTGAAGCCATTCTGTACCCGAAACAGTCCAGTACTTACTTGGCGAGATACGCGGTATCCTGGTAAACCAGCAGCAGCAGGTAGGTGTCATAAATAAGCCAAAAACCTTATTGTCGACACCGGTCTGATTATGCTGCATGCTGGTGCACCAGGATACGGCGTATCTCGTCGAGTACTGCACCGTTTCGGCTACATGATAGCTTCAATAAATAGCCCTGCATTATGCTACACCAGCCGTGACAACATCTAGCCGGTCCTGGGTCCGCGTCGTGAACGTGCCGCGGTGTCGCAAATAAGGTATTTACGACACCGGTGTCGTAAATAACGTGATTTACGACACCGGTCTGAATATTCTGCCGGTGCAACAGGATACGGCGTATCTCATCGAGTACTGGGCCGTTTTCGTCGCAGGATAGCTTCCCGGATAGCTCTTCACCATATCAAAACAGCCGTGGAAGCTCCGAGGTGATCGGGGCGTGTGGCGCAACGAAAAAAGTGGCGCAACAACGGAACGGTGTCGTATATAGCACTACCCCTTTCATAATCATAACCATCCCTTTTCCAGCTCAACCCATAGGAAGTTTTATCCTCAGCGACCTTCTGGACAAGCCGTGGTCACAGGTGTCTTCCCTTCTCCCCCTGGTGCATGACTTCATTTTTAGCGCGCATAGGGTTCAGCATTCCCACTTTGCAGCTTTTTATGCACGTCAATCTGCGTCGAACTCTGCTACCAAGTTTTAATAACTCACTCTCTCGCGCTTTCCGCTCGTCATTTTCTACACCAGAAAAAGTCCTACGAGCACGAATATACACTCGGTGACACTTGAGCCCACGACCTTGACGTTGACGTTAATGCAGTATGGACGACATCCACCTACTACTCCGCCAAGGACGCCTATATCCTTAATGAGGACACACACCCAATAATACGCGCGATCGGAGTATCACACACAGCTTGCAAATATGAGTTTCGACGAAATCGTCGATCTCACAGCTGGAGAGTATTTTTATTTTCATGTGTAAATGTAAAATATGATCGTTTTTTTGGCCCGCTGCTCTCCGGCGGCCGAGTGTTTCTTCTCGCACTTTCGGTCGTGGGGCAAGCTAGCCTGCCATGGGTACATTATGAAGCATGTCTGGATCTCGGCCGAGCTCCGTTGCGGCGCTCGGCGCATTAAACGTCTCTTAGCTGGCTCTATTTGGCACGAGATTGCGTTCCGCCTTCCTGAGACGAGCAGGTCAATAGCAACACCCCAAATTGTATTATTTCGAAGTACAGTTTTTGATAAACTTTTTCAATTTTTTGTTTTATTTTTTACAAAATTGTTCTAACGACGTCAGCTGTGAGTTCGACGAATTTAGGGTCGATACTCATCTTTGCAAGCTGCGTCTTGTGTATGAAAAAATGGTCTGCTACTCGCCCAGTCTCGAATCGCCTCTGTTTTGATCGCACCCTCTCAGCGGTTGCAGCAGTAGAAGCAGCAGTAGCCGCAGCAGTAGCCGCAGCACAACAGCAGCAGCTGGAGCAATATACAGCAGCAGCAATACACATCTGCCGAGCGCTATATAGCTCGCGGCGGCGAGCAGGGTGCAGGCAGGGATGTATCATGCGCCGAAATGGTCCCTGTTCTCTCGCTTGGTATGCCGCGTGGGCCGAGAATATAAGGAACAAGACCATAATTATATCTAATGTTTCACGTCTCCTATATTTTGCCCAGCAAGGAACTGGCAACAGATACGCTACGTTTCGCTGGCTTCCTCGGCCACCGCGATAGCTGCCTGGAACCGTGTGCGCCTGGTGAACGCGCGACGGCGACCGGGTCTCCCCGATTTCGAAGGGTCGGGGCTGCCGATTTTCGTCGTGACTTCGCCGGCATTGGCCGAGAGAGAGTGGCTGAGGATGGGGCGCCTGGTGGCTACATGAAAACAAAAAAATCTCGAGGTGGCGCTGGAGGAGACTGGATTGGACATAAATATAAGATCGATTAGAATACAATATGCCTACCAATCGTTCCTTATAATACCGTCCAAAATATTAGGTCGATCTTTGTAGTTGTGTAGTTGCGCGAACATTTGGTCATGTATCAACCCCGTGGTTCCGCGTGCATGCTATTTCTACCTCACCAATAGCAGTAGTTACAGTGCATGTGTCTATCCTTCTTTAATAGTACATGTGTGTCCTGCAACCGCTGTTGCTGCCAGTATTTTTGTTCATGACATGTCCTAACCCAACACAGTAGCATTGGGCATACGAGTGTTCACGTTTACATGTCACAACCCCTGGCCCCCTATCCAGCACACAGCTGTAGTACTAAGTACATGTGTATCTTGCTCATATTGTCAAGAACCTTTTGCTATGGGGCAGGACCTCGATCAATAATAATAATATATATATAATCGTTCTGTTTTTCGGGGATTCGGTCAGGAGTTTTTTTTCGTCTCGGCCTCAGTATATGTAGTAGCAGTACCCAATGAGTTACTGAGTCAAGTGATGAAGCATAGTTCAGTGGGCAGTGCTGTAGCATTTCTCGGTCAAATTACTGTTCGAAGGCCACCGTCCAAGCGAGAAGCGTGCAAAATTTTGTATTGTGACGGGTACTCCAGTTATTTTTCGGATTTTGATGTATGGAAAGGTTGATAAAATAAAACTTGGCAAGACATTAGTTCCAAATTGGCGTAATATTTTGTCCCAAAGCAAATAATAACATTACTGTACAAAAATCCTCATGGTACTGCGGTAGGGATCATAGTAGTAGAGCATTTGTTTATTGAATTTCGGTAGGTACACGTACATACATGGATACAGACGTGGCAAGCACACGCATGACTAAACGAGGAGGAGGCAGTAGTGAATACGATTACTGCGCCAGGAAAATCCACACAGCAGCATTGCGAGTGGCTGGGTCCCCGGGGCCTCGAGGGTTGTATTATACAAGTTCCTCCTGTTGTTAAGCTGCGCCACGCGAAGGTGGTAGTAAGTAGACAGTATCCGCGGAAGAAAGCAGTGATGGCATGCATTCGTCCCCGTATCGCATTGTTTGGTGTTTTTTTTCCCCGAGAAGGCTCTTTGGAGAAATGTGTGTGGATGGCGTGCTTTGTTGTTGCTGTGGTCCCTGACTCCGTTGCTGTGGTCGTTTGCCGGTCAAGTGCAAGCGGTCGTGTTGGTACGTAACTGACAAATAAGTTTGTGTTGCTTTGTACTTGACGTGCTCCTTGTGCTGATTGATGATTGATTATCTCTTCTAGTGATTTTTTTTTTCTTGGTACACTTCTACTTTCTAGCTTCTGGACATACAAGCCGTGGTCACAGGTGTCGTCCTTCCCTTCCCCCCCCCGGTTATTGCCTTCATTTTTGGTGGCGCATAAGGTTCAGCACCCACTGATCGTCGATTTTTCATCGAGTGTTGCTAACTCACGCTCTCGTGCTTTCCGCAAGTCAATTAGAGCACAAGACGAACATTTATACGAGTACGCACTCGGGGGGATTCGAACTCACGAAGCTGACCTATAATACCAAGCTCGAGGATATAACCTGATACGCCACCGGGGCAGTGAGTGATATAGAGCCGGTCGCCCCGGTGGTCTAGTGGGGTTACACTCGAATACTACTACTATTAATACTAGCGTTGGTCCTTGAGTTGAATAACCACCGTTGTGAGCTTTGATGCCTTCATTTATTTGCGGAAATAAATGGGAAAGAAAGGATCAACTAACTGCTTAAGTCGCCCAGCAGCGTGGGTAGGTACAAATCGACGCGAATCGACGAGGGAAGAAAATGCTGAATTCTTCTCGAGATAAAAATTGGGGCATGTACCGTAGTGGGGAGGGGGGAGGGGAGCCCGCTATATGTCCCCGGATCTAAGTTATACTACTGGGAGGGCGAGAGTAATGCGAACATCACAATAAATGGAATGGCCAAAAGAAAAGAGGTGAAGTGTATTACTGCTGCTGTAATAATACGATACCCAAGCAAGTTGCATCGATCGACTCGATCTGGACTGACTGCTGTATTATGCAATGGGTCCATGCACAACTTCTCTAATCACACGCAGCGGACATGGTCAGTCACCTTACTGCCCCCGGATGCTTGATTGAGTAAAAATATAATGAGAAACGCTGTCGACACGTTTCGTCGCCAGACTAAGGGGTCAGTGGGCGTGTGCTCGGATTTATCCGATCGAAATCGGATGAATAAAGCTCGGAATCGGGTTCACTTAAAAAACGGTACCTATTATTAATAGTACTCCGGAGTAGTATATTGTTGTGATTGTTAGTCTATATCGAACTCTTGGCATCACCTGACATATTGCACCCGCAGACTATGGTTGTGTGTGACTTTTTTTACTCTACCAAGTATTAAATCGAACATTTCGAAGTGCTACTCTGCCCTACCCGAAGCATGGGGTGCCGGCGTATGCCGGCACCAATGCGGGGCCCTTGTCGTTATCTATATATAAACCGCTCCCGCATATGCCGGCACTCATGCGGAGCCCTTGTAATTTTCTACCAGGTATATATAAACCGCTCCCCTTCCTCCTGCATTACATTGCAGCTGTTAAATGTGCACCGCCTTTCCAATGTAACCTCCTACGACACATTTCATCATTAATATTGATGAATCAACGATACTTAAAATCTCCGGACAAAATGGCAGCTCGCAGCGTCGTGCCGCAAAGCGGTGAGGGCTTTTATGCCGGGATGTACCGGTATCATACACGCCCACCTCAAACAAACACACATACATGCGTGCCGGGGACCTTGATACTGTCATGTCATAGCAAGCTTCACGGGTTATGTTTGCCCGGTGCGGGTGACCTCGAGCCTCTCAACACGGCACCAACGGAACAGGCATGCCTTACGCTTTCAAAAACTGCGGTCGTTGTTGTACGTAGCGGATGCCAAATGTACTTGCTAAAAGAGCGGAGGGTTTGGAAGCTTTCATCCTTGCAAAAGCCGCGTGCTCGCGTTTCTACGAGATGTGCAAGCATATCCTGACAAAAGGATACGATCTATGAAAAGGCCAGGAGTACGTAGATACGGCACGTCGGAGCAGCAATATATAGGTCGGCTACCCCGCCGGGTGCTATCACATGTGGGGCCAACAGGACGATGTATGTGTTGCTTTTGTTTCGTGAAAAAAATAGATAAACGGCCGTCCGTCCTCCTTTACTTTGGCATCCATGCACTGCAACGTATCCTCTCCAGATCTACAGCACATTTGCAACATCAACTTTGAAAGATAGCGTACCTCCGCAGACCTCAGCCTGGAACATGTCCAGTAATCGATTGGAGCCCGGCATCCTCCGTCCCAGGTGCCGCGGATCCAAACAAAGGCCACAAGCTCCGCGTTCCGCGTAGTGAACGTGTAGTTTGTAGTAGTTCGTTCCGGGTGGGTTCCGGAAGGTATTCGACATCTTCGAAGGCTTTTTGCTGTGTGTTTTGGTTTTTGCTTTTGGTTTGAGTGTGTTTTGGTTTTTGCTTTGGTTTGTGGTGGGTGGTGGATAACGATACTCCGCCATCCGCCCTGACGAGGATCACCCACCGCCAGATCGCCAGAGGAAACGCGACGACTACGGGCAGCATTCGTAAACTGCAGTAGTAGCATCTGGCATGAGTCCGAAAAAGCACCCGGCAACAGCAAAGCTCAATGTGACAGTACTCCGAGCGGGGGATGCGTGGTTGGTCGGTGTTGGAAAGCGTGCCCCTCATGGCCGGTGTCTTTCGTTGGTCTCTCCTCATGGCTCGCTGGCTAGGCTCAAAGCTCATGCATTATTTCCTTCATAGAATACTGAAAGACAGACATAACAGGGCTAGGCAAGGTAGAGGGCATGGTAGTGCAGGGTAATACAGGGTAGTGAGATGAGGGGCGTCCTGCTTGTCCCATATCGTCATCTACATTATTATCGCCCATCTATGATGTGATGGCCTTGGCGTGTGAGTGACATCTAATATCACGTGGTTTCACCTCAAACATGACATCGGTTCACGTCGAATCCATAAACATCCTTCTACGGAGAGCACTCCATTACCACCCTGAATAGACGTAGATGCAGATCACCTGCCAATCAAAGGATGTCAACAAAACATCCAGAACTGGAAAGGCGATCGAAGAAGCGCCTATTCGACACAAACGAAAATGAGGCTATAGTCTAGATTGCCCCGCACCTCGAAATAATAATTAGGCTAAAATGCCTCACTCATTGCAAGATGTGCAACCCTGTGGTGGAGCTCAAAACCGTGAGAGCTCGAGAAAGAGTCGTTCTTCTACGGTAGCCCCCAAACATTTATTTAACGAAAGCGCCGATTTTGAAACCAGCTTTCGGCCGTATCTCCGGATATGCGGTGACCCTAAGGGTAAGGCTTGCCATCCCGACGGTCATGTCGTTCGATCGTCCTTGCAAATAGTAGGAAAATACTCGTATGAAGATTACGTTTTCATGCCATTCTTCCTCGTGCGAGCAGTCGTGAATCCTTCTTTAAAGAAAATCGCTGGGTTTTTTGGGGGGGACGATTGTAGATTCAGTCCAAAGGGTATGTACCTACGGTATACGAGTAGTTACTCAGTAGTAGTAGTAGTAGTAATCGACCTACGAAAACACGAAAGGCGAGGCCGCTGAGCGCAAGGATGCGAAGGGAGGCAAGAGGAAGGTATAGACGCGGAAACAAATGTCGGGAGGGAAGGAGGGAATACGTGTCACGCTGTGAAGGCCAGACAGATTTAGGGGCTGAAGCGTAGTGCCGAAGGGGCGAGCGGTCGGGCCATTTGCCGAAAGACAAGAAAGAAAGCAAGGAACACTGCCTAAAATAACGTCAGAGTCCGCTACGTACGTACGTTGGATATTTTTTCTTACAAAAAATTGAAAAACGTCAGCTGTGAGTACGACCGATTGAATAGTTGAAACTAAACTTTGCAAGCTGCGTGGTACATTAGATCCGTGTATCAATTTCTGATACATATTATAAAAAATAAAATACACTCCAGCTGTGAGATCGAATATTTTGTCGAAACTCATCTTTGCAAGCTGTGTGTGATACTCCGATCGCGCGTATTACGGGTTGTGTGTCCTCATTAAGGATATAGGTCGGCGACTCCCTATATATATGCTGTTTGTGAATTAAACCTGGTTGTTAATATACAGCTTGACCATTTTTACGGAAGGTCGTTCGCGCGTGTTCTATATTTTGTCCTCATCATGAAGGATATTGGTCGGTGTCTCCCGTGGATGTTGTCAGGGTCATGGGTATGGAAACCTGACACGGGGCCATCGGTTGGGCGGTAAAAGACACACAACCAAGACACGAAGAAGTACGCAAGCGTCGGGCCATTGGTCGAAAGGCAGAGAGAGGAGAAAGAGCCAGACAACACCAAAGTTATGTAATGGTGGTACTGGAGGCGTATGATACGCCGGAAAGCTGAACCGGGGAGCAACAACAGTGGAGTACCCTTAAAAGCTACAAGTGTCTGGGTACAGTACCAGGAAAACGGAAAGAAACAAGTGGTGAGGTCACCTAGCCAAAGCAATACGCAAACAAGGATGGGACTGAAACGTAGACGCAGAAAGAAGGAGGTTCTATCGGAAGCCGGAAAGAGAATCGACATCATGACACCTTGAGAGGCTAACTAATAACGGGATCAATGCCAGCAAACGTAGCGAGGGTATTCAACCATAACAAAGCAAGCCAGAAAAGGGGTCAACAAGAAGATACTCGTTCAGCTCGAAACAATGAGGGGAGTGTCTAGCTCCAGAAAAAACGTAGGGAACAGAGAAGGCCATATGAAGAAAGCCGAAGCTAGGTACTACAAGTCGGGAACACGGGCCGTTAACGTGGAGCAACCCTGAAAAGGTAACCGAGAAAAAACAGGGGAAAACAGAAAGTAGGCAAATCGTGTCATAGCGACGTACTGCAGCCTGAAAAAAAGAGTCCATAGCAAGAGACCTTGAAAGGCTAGCTTGAAGAAAACAAGCAACACTAGGTACATATCAAAAGCATTCCTCCGAAAGCGATTTCGCCGAAAACATAACATGAAAGGGGGTCGACAGGAGACGACCTATAGTCTATGGGCTGCGAAGCCAAACTGGGGTCAAAACGTGCGACCGATGCGACAAGTACGCAAACAAGTCAAGAGAGAAACGGGGGCCAAGAGGGGACGGCATTTGCACCGCACAGTCAGGACGGGCTGTAAGGCCACGATTAAGGCCGGGGTGTCGTTAAACCCTATGGGCAGGTATGCCGAAAAGAACAAGAAAAAGTTGCCGAGAGAAACAAGACCTGTTAGCTGCAAAGCCAAGACGGGGGCCAGTGTCGTTGGACCGTAGGGGCCGGGGTGCCGAGAGAAAAAAGGATAGAAAAAGTGGTTCAGGGGAATAGATCCGTTGGCTACAAAGCTAGAACGGAGCCCGACAGCAAGGAGATCTTGAGGGCAAGTACAACCAAACAAGAAGGTAGAGGCCGAAGATAAGCGACAGATGGGCTGGAGAGTCAGCACGGGACCACTAACGTGAGACCAAATGGGGGCTCTCAACGTGAAGCCAGTGGTCGACAATGTGGGACCATACGCGGTAGCAATAATAACTGGAATGCCGCAATACTAGGTGGCTGGGGCTAAAGTGCGCGAAGATAGTCGTGGGAAGAAGTACGCCAAAAAGCAAGAAGGTCCAACAAAAAAATAGGGAAGTACGCCAATGGGCAAGGAAAATCCAACAACGTAAAAGGAGGTCATGCCTCGCGAAGGCGAATAGAAATAACGCGGGAAGCATCTATGTTGTCATCAAGCGCGTAGAATAGGGCGAGGTGGAAACGAGACGATGGAAAACCTCGACATGGTTCGAAAACGCCACATGGTTCGTCGGTGTGCACGAAACGTGGGCAGACTACATCGGCGGTAGAAGGCGGAAGCAAAACCACAAAGGCGAACACTCGTCGCACTGTAGAAAAGTAAAACAACTTGGGCACAACTTCAAGATCAAGGCGACCGTGAAGATCACCGAAAAACGAACGCCATACTTTGAATGCGGCAAAGAAGACAGAAGGCATACTACGTTAAAACGTTGTTGTTGGAGCCTCAACGATACTCAGCCTGTAAGGTGTTGAGGTATTAGTGGGGTACTAGTCCGTTTGACTACTTGCAAAAGGTTAACCAATAGTTTACCCAAACTAAGCCTTATAACACCCTCCCCCCCTGAAACGGCGGGATAGCAGGTCGGCCGGATATACGGCGGACCTCTGTCAATATTTAAGCCGTTTCATTTCCTGGGGATACCAGCCAGGGAGAGTATTTTTCAAGTTCGACATGGGGAAATTCTGAAAAGTTTATTATTGCGGATGGTGGGGATCGAACCCACGACCCAAAAACCCATGGTCTGTCGACGACGCCATTTGTAAAGGTATTAGTGGGGTATTAATCCGTTTGACCACTTGCAAAAGGTTTACCAATAGCTCACCCAAACTAAGCCTTACAACAAAGGGGGTACTCTGGGAAGCCACGAGGCGATAACATTGACTATGCTGGTACCTCGTAGTTAGAATTGTACTGAGACAGTAGGGTCCAAAGCTAACACGCACACTAGACGTTCAGGAGCAAATTATCCCCGAAGAAAGGAGAGAAGGCTACCATTGTCGACAGCTGCGCACAGCTATAACCACTAAGGAGCAAGCGTGTCCAGAAATAACAGGAAAACAAACAATATTCGCGTTGCATGGACGCGAACGCGGAAGGTACAGGCTCCGAAAATGCACGTACCCCTAAGGCGGAAGGCAATACCTTCCGAACATGCGCACGCTCACTGCAGAGGGGAGGGGGTATACGTTCCGTTCCGGCACAGTACAGGGGGAAGAAAAACCAAGATCAACCCAAACTAACACATTTTTTTCTTTTTCAGCTAATACGGTGAGAATGGCGAAAGCGGGGTCTTACCACAACGGAAGACCCAGAAATTCTGCGAAAGAGCACGCGCATGGTGCGGACGATATCTCGGCTGAGAAGGAATCAGACGAAACTGTTACGATGTCGCGGGCTGATACCATAAGCCGGACAGAGGGGGGGGCAAATGACGTACAACTCTAAAAATGCTAGCGGGGCGCATGCGCAGCGTACATGCGAAGTTCAGGCAAATGAGGACCAAGCGAAACTATCATGGCTTCGGGGGTTGATACTGTAAAGAAGCCCAGAGAGGGGGATCGTGAACAAACGACGGACCCGAAAATACTAGCAACAGGTTGATGTCGTGAAACTCTGAAAATGTGGCCTACTATAGGGCCATTCCTATTGGAAGCTAAGCGACGAAAACTCGGGAAAAGCTTACGCGAAACCACATGGATGTCCAACCGAGAACAGGGGACTTGTGCAGGGCGATATGACGGAAACAAGGTGGACAACACGCCTCAATAAACACCTGCGGCGTGCGTAGTGCAGAAAACAGAGGAAGGGCCAGAACACATTTACCACAGTGGTACGAGAACGAATACGACGCCTCAATAAGTACCTATGACGTACGTCGTGCAAAAAACAGAAGAAGCGCTAAGACATATGTGCCATAGCGGTAAGAAAACAAATACGACGGCTCATTAATCACGTATGACGTATGTAGTGCAAAAAGCAGAAGAAGAGCCAAGACGGGCAAACCACAGCAGTGAGTTTGGAGACATATACGGCACGCAAATATATTATGCACCTATTCCGTACATATCGCAGAAAGCAGGGGAAATGCCAACAAAAAAAAATTACCCCACAGCGGTTTCGCGGGCTGCGAAACAAGGGTACATGCTAAACCGACAAGAGGAAACGAAAACACAGCAGGTTTGAGGCCAAGTTACGAAAACGGGGCAGGCTAAACCGGCAGGAACAGGAAGACGAAACCATCACAAATTTTCGGCCTGGTTACGAAAATGGAGCGAGCTAAATCAGTGGCTGGAGGGTCAGGGTAACACACCGACACAAGCACGCAAACATACGTGCTGGTCAAGAGTGGGATAACCCAAAACGTCAAGGCAAAGATGAGGCACCTTGAGCTAACTGAACAACAAAATCAAACCCGAAAGAGAAAATCGAGAAGTCAATGCGCACAAAACAAATGCCAAGAAGAAGAAACTGAAGAAGGAACGCAAGAAACACGGTTAGAGGGAGAGGCAACAAGACAAAAGGGTAACTGCGTCTCAACGTGATAGTACCCGGGCTGCAGACATCCCTGTCGCGTGGTGTTGCAGACACGCCGATCCGTAGGTGGTGCTCCGCGAAGATGAGCAGCAGATACGCCGTAGGTTGATCCTGGCACCGGATGGTGTAGGGTCTGAAGAAAAATCCGATGAAACGCGGCTGGTAGTCGTACTAGGGTGTGCTGCAGCGCTCCGATCGCGAGACGGTGACGTCGTGGTGTTGGCGGAAGATGTGGTAGGAGCGCTCGAGACGAATGATGGTCCAGTAAAACGCGGTGAAGAGCTCCGAGCACGAACCAGTGAGGACGGGGTGTTCGCGGACGATGCGGTAGGAGCTCTGTGACGGAAGAAGACGAGGCTGTACCAGCTCAGTATGGTTGGTTGAAGAAGGTGTCGGATCGCATACGCGGCGGTAAAATGTGCGTGTTCCTCAGCGTACATGTAGACGCAGCGTTGACGCTGTAGTAATGCCAGTGGAGACACCTGCGGTGCTCGTGGTGATGGAATTAGCTTTTTTACGCGGCGAGGATGACGACGTGGTTGCGGGAATAAACGGTAGAGAAGGTCTGAAGTAGCCGACGGTGGCGGTGGCGCCGAGGGCGGTTGGTAGCGGACTGAAGGAGCAGACCTACCGGTGCGGTGGCCGCAGGAGTCGACAAAATATGTCCCGGCTGTTCGGCGCTAACGGTGCGATGACGCCGGAGTTGGTGGTAATGGCCAGGAAGAGGGCGCCTTGCCGCTGGTAGCGGTTTGAAGCGGCAGGCCAATCGGCGCGGTGGCTGCAGAAGTCGGTGAAATATTTCCCAGATTGTCGGAGCAGATGGTGGCGATGACGCCGGGGCCGGCAGTAGTGGCCAGAAAAAAGGGTGCCTTGTCGTTGGTAGTTGTTTGAAGGGGAAAGGCATCGAATGTTGTAGTCGCGGAAGATGGAGGTGGAGCTCAGATGAAAGGTGGGGCTCTGGTCGCGAGGTTCGGGTGACGAGAAAGCTCTGGTGAAGGTGGAGCTCTGGAGCGCTGACAGGAGTGAAGCTCAGGCGAAAGGTGGAGTTCTGATGAGGGCTGAGCTCTGGGCGCGGAGCTCAGGTGACGACGAATCTCCGGTGCAGGAGGAGCTCTGGTCGCGACGCACAGGTAACGACGAAGCTCTGGTGAAGATGGAGCTCTGAAAAAGGTAGACCTCTGATCGCGAAGCTCGGGTGACGACGAAGCTCTGGTGAAAGCTGGAACTCTGGGGAAGGAGGAGCTCTGGTCGCGAAGCTCAGGTGACGACGAAGCTCTGGTGGAGATGGAGCTCTGGTCGCAAAGCTCAGGTGACGACGAAGCTCTGGTGAAGATGGAGCTTTGGTCGCGAAGCTCAGGTAACGACGAAGCTCGGGTCGCGGGGTCGCGCGGCAGTGAGGGGGTTCGATGATCTTGGAAGTGTAGCCACAGGTATTGGCGAGAAAACCGTAATCGGAAGGGTGGTTCACAGTTTCCAGCGGCGGCGGCGGAGCGATGGCGGCTCTGGGAAAGCAAGGGTCCGACGAAGGATGAGGAAGGCCTAAAAGGGATGCACCAAAGGTAGGCGCTGGGTAGAATGAATGGCGGACTGAAAGCCGGTCGAGGAGGAGCGACAGCATCCCCAGCGCCTTTCTCGGAGCTGGCTAGCGAACCGGAGGCGATGTCGTGGGCCGGAATAGACCCGACGAAGGTTTCGGGGCGGAGAAGGGGTCGACGGTGTTTTGGTATGGTCCGCAGCTGTGAGTTGCGGAAAGTACCTCCAGCAAAAGTTGGTGGTGCATGGGGTAGGAGGGAGGAGGGGTTGAGCCCACTCAAGTCGGTGCCCAGCACGGGAGGCTCGGGAGGTTCAAGAGCCCGAGAAAAAAAAACTCGAAAAAAGGGGAGCAGCGGAATGGTAGACGTGGGGCGGAGAGGAGAGGGAGCGAGCCCCCCCAAACCGATACTCGGTTCAAAACGCTCATGTCCGGCAAAAAAAATAACTCCAACTCAGAAGATGGGAACGGCGTGGTGTAGTGGTGGGTTGGGAGGGACGGGGGAACAAGCCCACCCAAGCCGATGCCCGGCTCGGAAGTCATAACCGGGACGGAAGTATTGCATTTGTTCCAACCCAGACGAACTTGGAAATCGTAAAACCCCTGTTGCTTTGCATGTATTGCTGTATGGGGTATGTCTGCAGTGGATTCGTGGCGACAGTCACTCAAGTATGTACATGCGAGGTACTATGCACCACTCACGGCTGTAGGCCGGTTGGCATGCAGAGCTCCACTGGTGGTCGAAGGTGCTTCCAGAAGAGAGAGATGCACCCGCTGCTGGTGATCCCGCGCACTCGTTTTCGCGGCTTACCACCATAACATACAACTTCGGAGGATACTACCTATCGTTCCTGTTGGTGTTGAACCGTCACCATTTTGCAGCTTCTGACAAGGGCGAGACGACGCGCGCCATGCTAGAGGTGGCACTTTGGAGCAATTTGTTTTCTGAATGACGGGGCTCCTTCACCCGAAATCGTCGTGATCTCGCCCCTGTCGTGCAGAATAATTTTTTGGCCTGGGCGCGTGCTACGATAGAGATGTACCTTTTTTTGGCTATTTTGTATTCTGAATAACGAGGCTCCTCAACCCGAAATCGTCGTAAACATCTCACTTTTTTGCGTGTATGTTGATTCTCGTTGTATGCCTAGGCCATGGGATTTTTCATCCGGTAGCAGATAATTTTTCCCCTAATCAGTTTTTGGATCAAGGACATGTCGTAAGGTCCTAAAAGTGAGGAACCTCAGAAAAAAAGCAGTGCGCCTCTATCGGAGCACGCGTCGTACCGAGGCCATGGTCTTGTTCATCGGGTTGAACTTTTCAGTTTCCTCGACATGGGTTGTTGCGTGTGACGTGTACATCTCAAGCGAGGAGCCTCAAGAAGAAAAAAAAAAAGCACCCTTAAGGCTTACCGTAGCATGTGTCAGATCTTATTTTTTATGTGAGGTGGTCTTCGACTCCAGAGTTGCTGGCGCCTGTGTGTCCTGTGACAATGGACGGAGTAGCTTGCACGGCGATGAGCTCATACGAGGACACGCACGCGGGCAGCACAACGACACCTGTACTACAGTACACCACCGCCATAATAGGAGTCCCTCAATAAGGCGGTCGTGTGGTATACACGAGTGCTATAGAGAGCGATATGACCGCCTTATCGGGGGAAGCCGCCTTGTTCTTTCCAGGTTACTATTAATAGTGCAGTTCTCCATTCACGCCAGGTATTTTGACCGCCTTATATCGGGATAGCGCCGTACTTAGACCGCCTGATTGGGGAACCCCTGCTGCACTGCTGTTGCACGCCCTTCCTACAAGGTGGAGCCCTTAACACTTCTCGTTTTATTGGTCGATCTCAAAAGCGATTAAAAAAAACTTGTATTTGCTCATTCGTTCCAATCGGTGCCAAGAACCTCTTACAGCAGGAGTTCGCAAATTAGACGCTCGCTAAATCAGAAACTCTCAAATCACAAGCTCTCAAACACAGCCGAAAGCTGGCCAATCAGAGGCTCGCCAATGATAAGCACGCCAACCAGAAGCTCGCAAGGCTCACACTAGCTACTAACAGTCAAAACTTAGGAACTTGCACGCCAGAAGCTCGCCAAATCAAAAACTTGGTACAATATACTTCTTGTACGATTAGTTGGAAAACCTCGCGAATCAAAAGCTAGCAAATCACAAGCTCGCAACCCTGAAGCTCGCAGCTCAGAAGCTCGCCAATCAGAAACTAGTCAATCAAAACCTCGCCAACCAAATGCTTGCCAAACACAAACTTGCCCATCAAAAGTTCGCAATTCAGAAGCTGGCAAATCAAAAGTTCGCAAAACAGAAACTCACCAAACAGAAACTCGGCAATCAGAAGCTCGCCAATCAGAAACTTGCAAGTCAGAAGCTCGAAAATCAGAAGTTCGCCGACCAGGAACTCGCCCATGACAAACAAGTCAAATAAAAACGTGCAAATCAGAAAGCCGCAAATTTGAAACTTGCATGTTAGAAATTCGCCAATGATAAACTCGCCAATTATTACATGATCGCATATCAGCAAGTCACAAAATTAGAAGCTAACAAAAAAAACAGCAACTGTATTCGCAGCTCGCAAATCAAAATCTCGGCAATCGTCATCAATGCAGTCAGTCATCCCACAAAAAACAAAAAGCATTCCACTATTATAAATAAAATGTTCGTCTCGTCCATATTAGACAAGGAAGGCTTGCACGAATCGGACACATCACGATCTAGGCAATCTAGATATTATATTTTCCCGTTAATATATCTCGTGCAAAAAGCGTCGTATCTTATACAGATATCTCTTGGCAAACATGCGACAGTCGTGCCATACAGATCCCACCAGGCGGACACCATCTGCATCGTGCAGGTCCTTACGCAGATCAGGGAACCATGTGGCCTGAAACAGCTAGACCACGAGATTGGGATCCACTTGGCAAACGTATGTGCAAGAGCTGTGCCATACATATACCACCCGCCAAACATTATCTAGGCCGTGCAGATCTTGCACCGTAGATCAGCGATCTGTCTGTCCTGAACCATCTAGATCATAAAATGGGGATTTATCTGGTCTGTCAAACGTGCAATGCCTTGTAAACAAAAAAACAACTTTGCCAGGTATCAACGTTATCAAAGACGCATAACATCAGTTGCCGGCGTAAAGTCAACTACCGGAAGGCTTATTTTCGGATCCACGGCAATTAAAACACCGCCCGATCTTGGCAAATTCTTGCTTCAAACGGCCGGTTCACTGCCATACAACAGCCGATTCCTGAACACACGGATGACCGTGTAAGCCTTCTCTTTCAATCTCCAGGATAGGCTATTCGCCAATCTCTTGCCCTCCAGCGTTCACTACCTTTCATCGGGCCCATCACCATCACCTCCACCCCAACCCCCGCCACAGCCACCATCTCCCCAAGGCCATAGAATATCCGCAGATATTCCGCAATCCAGACGTAGGTAAGCCTCACTGGATCCGTACCCCCCCTTCCGACTCCTGAACGCTAGCCTAGACGTATCAGATCAGTAACCCAAACGCAAAAAGTTAAGTATCACTTGGTGCCTCTCTTCATCCGTATAGCTACTTCCAATTTCCATACATCAAACAGATCACGATCTAGATCACCTAGATCACCTAGATCATCTCGATCCGATATTCGTCATTACATGCCGGGGAAGAGCCGTACCATGCAGATCCCCACCGGGAAACACGTGCGCAAGAGCCGCTTCAAGCACATCACACCCGGCAAACATTATCTACGTCATGCTTATCGCGAAATCAGGGATACGCAATCTAGGTTATGCGGATCGTATAAATCAGAGATCTATCTTCTCCGGAGATCTAGATCATAAGATGGGGATCTATCCGAAATGTCCAATTTGTGGATATTCCCAATCGGATATTTCGCCCTCCACTCCGCACTACCATGAGGTCGGTGTTCTTCTCTCCCCACCTCTCTCCCATCCGCTCCGTATTACCATGCTGCCTACATACATATTGTCGTGGTACACGTAGAGGCGCTGTGGGCAGCAAAAACGCGTATTTTCGACTCCGCCTTGTTGAGCTCTCCATCCAATTACATCGAGTATTGAAGAAAGAAAGGCATACAATCACGGGTATGTCTATAATAGAAGGGTGCATACGCTGGGGTTCACGGGTACCAAGCCTGGTTGTGTTGGTCATTCGGGTATGTACCGGCGGGCCCATGCCGGGGTGCCCCCAGAGTGTACAAAATACCCGATTAACAACACCGTTCAAGTATACCGAACTTTAAATCCACCACTCAAAGGAAACAATCCTATACCGAACTTTAAATCCACCACTCAAAGGAAACACTCCTTCAACGGATTAATGAAGAGAAAAATAGCAGGTACACACTGGTAGTTTACCCTGGAAGTGCCCGATATGTTCCCGCGGGAAACTAGTACCTCGGTGCGTATCCGGGTAGCTAGTTCCCGCGTATTTACCTAGGTATCTACTGTAGGTATGCACTCTACTATCACCAAAAAAATCAGGTAACCGTCTACTCCAGAGTAACCCCACAATACAATCTCGCAGCGCCCTCCAACCGCTATATCGGCACTAAAAAAGGAAAGAGCACCGGCGGGTATGTTGAAGGTGTTGCACCATATCGCAAAGAGCGTTTCTCTTCCGGTTACCTTCTAGACACAACAACAGCACATGCGAAACTGGAACTCCCGATACAAATAACGCCTGGGGTTTATTTCTTGTCGAGGTTTATACTTTTGCCCTTATCCTACGCCGTACATGGCGCGGTACGCCCTCAGCGCATCAAGCGCCTGCAAACCGGGCACCAAAAAATCCCAGCGTTTATCAATCAACAGACGTTTTGGCAGCGACAGAGGCACAAAGACAGGGCGAGGTGGAAGGGGTAGTGAAGGAGAGCGTCAGACATACATATCAATGCAGAGATAAGCACTATCAACAAAGTAATGTTTCCCGCTTCGTGCGAAACAGATTGAAAAGTAAGCGCCGGTTCACAGCAAATGACGGTTTAAACAAATGAACAGTTCAACAAATGATGATGTCAGCAAAATACTGACACAGTTACTGGACAGTACATAAGACCACCAACCAGGTACAACATTTCGACATCTCCTGCATTCTCCCGCTCTGTGCGAAACAAACTGAAAACTGCCGGTTCACAGCAGATGATGATTTCAACAAAAGAACGTTTCAATAAATGACGGTGTCAGCATAATACTGAAAATGTTACGGGACAAGATACAAGACCACCAACCAGGTACAACAGCAACATTCAACATTTTCTGCATTCTCCTAGTGACCACCGAACGTATTCCTTGGAATTGCTTGCTACGTTGGCATTTGAGATTTCATCGAGACATGTGAAACAAAATACAAAAATTGGAAACACGTCAGCTGTAAGTGCAACCGGTTGAATGGTTAATACTCAGCTTTGCAATTGCTCACATAACATCGTACCTGGGCGTTTGCGCCGCCGGCATCCCCCTTGGCGGCGAGATACTCCGTCAGGTGCGACAGCCCAACGACGCTAACAACGGGTATCCCGAACGCCTCTTCCACCTGCTGCACGGCTGACGTACCCACTTCAGTCGAACCCTCCTCCGGCTCTGCCCCCGTCCGCTCCTGATAGGATATTGACAGATTGATAGGTGAGATGATTGATAGCTTGATAAGGATGACCGATCGATAGACTATCAAATTACATCTTTGGGGCCGATATGTTGCAGCCAAGGAAGTGACGAGAGAGTGCGGTCTAATCAAGGGCCTACAGTAGCAATCGCGGGCAGCAGCACCAGTACCATCGGGCTGGGTGCATTTCGTACATATCCCACCGTTGCGCTGCGGACACCATCTCCTGTTTCAGGAGCCCGAGTTGGCTCGTGTGGTCGATGCTGCAACCACTAGATATTTCAACATGTTTTCCTTTGCATGTCTCAAACGGGCTAATAATAGATTGTTAGAATACTCGACTGATATATTTAGCAGATTGACGAGTATTACAGTTAGATTACACAGATTACCCCAGACTGGTAGACAAGGAGGTTGACAGAACAGTAGTCTGGCAGGTGAGTAGATGCGCATATTGGTCGATTGATAAATATAAAATACCAGGTAGGTATATTACTTTGTAGATGGACAGATAGGTGGATTGGAGGGGGTGGGGCGGGGGTGCGGGAGGAGTACCTCCAATTATACCTGTCTGTCTAGTGCGATGACCACCCCTGCAGGCACCGCCTCTGCCTCGTACAAGATGTCCATGGCCTCTCGGATGGCCGTCCCCGCGGTGATCACGTCATCCACAACCAGCACACGTTTCCCCTAAATCAGAAGCAGCAGGAACACAAACATCAAAATATAAATACAATACGATCACGAGAGCAGCAAGCAGAAACACAAACATCAAAATGTTAGCGCTTGTCACAGGTCATGATCCGATACGCGGATCGGGTCAGTTGATCGCCAAATCTCGCGGGTTGAGTCAGGAGATACTTCGAAATCATACGGGTCAGAAACGGTCGGGTCAGCAGTCTTTCCTAGATCAAGGGTCGGGACGGGTCATCCCGTAAAAAGCGCTGCAAAATAAAAATAAATCACGGCGTCGGCCACCACTGGCACGCGCTTTATCTACCACTGGCACGCGGTTTCTCTGCAGGACAAGCAAATCTGTAACAAGAAACACACAACTTACAATACGCAACACGCAACCCACAAAACACAGCACGCACCACGCAATTCTCAACATGCAACACAAAACACACAATGCGATGACGTAAGCACGCGCTTTCCCCGCAGCAGAAGGAGTGACACAAATCCCCAAACCAGATTTAATCACGCCGTCCGCTACGACGAGCACACTCTTTATCTACCACCCTCACGCGCCTTCTCTGCAGTAGAAGAAGCAACACAACACACACCACAAAAAACACGATGCGCTGACGTCAATACACGATTTAACCAGCACCAGCAATAACCCCGACCTTAGCGCAGTGGTGTAAATGCCATCACCTTCAGGCCCGCCCCGACGAGACACCCCTTCTCCCCATGGCCTGTGGTCTCCTCACCGCTCGACTTAGTCGTAGTTCCATACTCGAACCCATGGCCTGTGGTCTCCTCACCGCTAGACTTAATCGCAGTTCCATACTCGAGCCCATATTATAGCGGTGGCATGACCCACTCCTAAATACCCATTTCCATACTGGAGCGCATAAAATCGCGGGGGAATCACACTGTCACCAATTGCCCATTTCCATACTTGAGCCTTGTACCACTGGCACAATTATCCCACACAATTTCCAAGTAGTTTTTCTACCAAAAACGTGGGCGCGCTTTTACAGGAGTTAAGCCCATACATACTTCGTATACTAATAATAGTGGGGTAAATTTGTTTCGCACACACACCTTGAGGTCCGAACCGACGAGGTGCCCCTTCTCCCCGTGATCCTTGGCCTCCTTGCGGTTGTACGTGAAACCCACGTCTCGATCGTAGTGGTCGGCAAGCGTGAGAGCCACGACGGCGCCAAGAGAGATTCCCTGCAAAAAGCAACGCGGGCGACGAAAAAACAAACCATACATACAAACACGAGCACGAAATAAAATAGCGGACGAAGGGAGGGGGAGGAATGAGATAAATAAACAAAACTGACTCAGGATAAACAAAACTGAACCGGGTGGCGCACAACACGGCCTACAACACACAAAAAAACAGAGGATTAAACGTCGACAAAAGCGCCAAACAAACACAAAGGGAAAAAGGAAGGAAGGAAGGAAAGAAGGAAGGAAGGAGCGAGCGAGCTAATCTATAGCAGCAAGATATCAAATTACAAGCGGTTTCCCCAAAACCGTGGATGCAGTGCAAAAGGGTTATTATTGACGGCACTGAAAAAAAAAAAAAAAAATGCCCTTTAGGTGCAGTCCTACAGAGATTGTTAACGGTATTGGAAAAAAATACCTGGCGTAAAATACCGGCATATATGTTGTCGCCCTCTCCCATCCCATCCCATCCCATCCCATGCTATGCCATGCCATGCCAACCTTGCACACATCGTACAGATCACGATCTAGGTCATCTAGATCCTATATATGTACGTGGACATGATATCATCTGTTATCTATGTAGAACAGATCTAACTCAGGAATACGTGCTCGATCATGCAGATCATGTAAATAATACAGCTCCACACCCGGCAGAAACGTGATCTATAGACCATACAGATCATACTGACCAAGGAAAGACCTGCCCTGGATGACATATATCATTATCTAGATTGTGACATTCCGGCGTTTGCAACGGTATACCTTGTAGGCGGGCCCAAATATGACGTCGAACTCGAGCGGAGGTTGTGCGTGTGCGATGGCGGCAGCATAGCACTTCCCCAATTTCGCGATCGCCGACCCCTTGCAAAACAGCCCTGCGAAAAAAATAACCGGATGAAAGCAGTACGTACGGTATGCAAGATGCGAGGCATTTCAACCGGTGTACGTATCATACCAGGGACATGGGACTAACGGCCATTCTTGCTAGTTTTGTCGAAAAAATCCAAGCAAATCCACTTTTCCCCCATGAATTCCAGAAAAATGCCGGAAATGTTGAAATGCTGAAATTTTTTGAAAATTTTAGTCCTTATTTTTTTTTTTGCACGCTGTAAACGTTCCACTATTGTGACAGAACGCCTCCGTATCTCGATAGACAAATCCAGAAACAAAAATAAAACATTTTTCGGGGCGTAAAAAACGAAACGAATTAGGCGGCATCAAATGGGGAACCATATGTCACGACACTTGACGCCAAATCACGACACACTGGGTCACGATATATCACGACGCGTTTCGACAAGTGACGACATGTCGCGACACATATGTTCAATTGAGGTCACGTCACATCACGTCACGAAAAGTCCCGACACATCGAGATCACGATATATCACGTCACGATATATTGATCCTTCGACACGACATGCTCACGACAAATAAAGATCAGGTGAGGTCACCTCACGTCACGAAACGTTACGACATATCACGTTACGGCATATGTCATGAGACGTCACAGCAAATCACATGTCACGATACATGACCTTAGACCAGACCAAACCAGACCCGGTCACACCACGTCATGTCACGGCACATGAGGTTACGACGCAACACGTGATATCATAACGCGTCACGAGAAGGCACGACATGTCGGGACACAGAAGTTCAAATCAGGTCACGTCACGTGACGAACTGATACGATTTCGGTCTGATCGATCAGCAACCGGGACAGCCGACAATGAGGTAGGGTGTAGGGTAGTCCGCCCTTCTCGTATTTTCTACACAATCGTTCAAGCACATCGACGAATCAATCATCTCCCCCCCCACCTTCCCGCCCCCACCCCCACCCCCAATCACATCTCCTCCTCCCCCACCTGCGTTGAAAAAGTAAGGGGACTGTCGGCCGGACTTAAGTGTGAACTCTCCGAAGCGAAGCACCTCCTGCGAGAGCGAGAATTCAATGAACTGTCGCTGGTACGGCAGCACGGTGGAGCGCGCTGCTCGCTCGTCCGCTGTTGCTTCCTCTCGGCTTCTGCACTTTTTCTGGTTGAAAAAATGGTTTTCCATAGGAGGAGGGGGGGCGGTGAAGGGTTGCCGGCAGTAATTACAATTCGCACGACAAATCGAAATTGAGTAGAAATTCAAAAAAAAAAAAAGTTCAATTTATAATAAGGCCATCTCCAACAGTATCGTACCCGAATCCGAACATGAGATGGGTTTTCGGGTCGCAGAACCAGGCGGGCAGACTCGACTCGACAACCCTTACGATGAAACCCGAATTTACAAATCGTTTTTTGGACAAAGTTCTCGCGAAACAATCAACGACGGCGATCGCTCGACTACGTACTCGTACGGGTTCGCCGTACCAGAGAATCTCAGCGCACGCAGATGAAGCTTCGTCGGTGGGGCGAAGGAAAACACGCCGTGTACGCTTCACACCAGGAGGGTTGTCTGCCCCCTCGCTCCCGTCGATCTCGTGTGTCAACAACGACATGTCGCAGACGGCGGCTGTCCTCGTCATCGACGACAAATACGAGTGGTGTGTTTTGTGTTTGGCGAAAGCTGCAATGGCGACTGCGACGAGAGTGGGAAGGCTCTCGTAGTCGTCACCATCACTATCCGATCCCATCGGCTTGTGTTGAGGCCCGAGTTGTGTGCCAGTCACTGCGTGGCGGGACACAGCAGAAGCAGCAGCAGCAGCAGCAGCAGCAGCAGCAGCAGCAGCAGCAGCAGCAGCAGCAGCAGCAGCAGCAGCAGCAGTAGCAGCACGAGTACGCCTATAATACGTGTTGCTTGCTCAGCAGATAGGTGTATCTGATGTGCGTCTTGTGTATTGGACTACTGCTGTTCTCGGCTTGATCCCACACGCTTGTTGCCTCCTATATGACGTATGGAAACTCGAACCCAGACGTCATTTTCGGATACGATTTTATCCGAAACTAGACCCCATTTCCGGGAGGGCGCCGACACGAAAACGATGTCCGAAAATGGAAGCCTGAAAGTCCACTTCGGGTCAATACGATGTGCAAACCGGTTTCGCGATCCAAAAACGTTCATTTTCGGATCCAGAAACGGTGGTATAAGAGACTGCCTAAACCTGCGTGAGAGGTACAGCTTCGAACGAAATAACAAACACACTCACGCAACCAGAAGCTGCAACTGAAACCCAACTACCAAGTGTTCCCTCTCACTGTCGCCGTCGAAGCGTTAAAATCGTATTGTGAACATCTTGTGCAGCAAGCACCTGTCTGCGCCGGGATACCTATATTTAATCAACTGTGGATCTCATTTGATATGCCCGGTGTCTGAAAACTATTCCCTTTCTCTCCCACGCTGGCGGCGTTAATCTAGAGCGTGTAGATACTTTAAACCAGGGACCCGTCAGCCCCCGAAGCATCTAGATGATGAAACATTATATGTCCCATGTGCTATTTCTGCATTCTCTCTCGCATTGTCTCCCTCACCCTGGCGGTGTTAATCCTATATGTCAGATATAGATCATCAAGTGTAAACCTGACATGATCTGATTTGTCCTACCTGTCAATTTCTTCCCCCTCTCTCTCACCCTCGCGGCACTCATCCGATCAATCATCTATTTTAGATCAAGAACTGGCGATCTGGTCTGACATGTGCAATTCGCGACACTGTTTCACATGTCCCACAAATCACATTTCCCACCTATCAGATTCCTATTTCATAATCTAGATTAGTTGCTCTTTTACCCTTTTCTCACCCTAGAGGCGCTACTCCTATATTTCAGCAAGAGCATGACATGGGGATCTGCTTTCCTCTATGTGTGCCCCTCTTCTCTCTCACCCTTGCCCTGTTAATTCCTATACGAAGTATTCTATGTCGGCTGTTACCCTGCCACTGTATCGAGGATCTGTACTGATCTCACCTATTCCTGATGCGAACGCCGTTCTCGCATTTGCGGCGGCAATCCTATGTTTCACCTAGAAAATAAACGGGGACCTGATCTGGCCAATAAGTGGACTCTTTTTCGCACCCTTGCCGTAAAAAATTTACCCCGAAAGAGCTATTCATCGACAATGAATTCGGCATCTGAACTGATTTTATCTGATCTGATTTTATCTGATCTGATCCGGTTTGATCTGATCTGATTCGATATGGTCTGATCTGAACTGTCTTGACTATCGAATTCTTCACATCCCTCCCTCTCACCCTCGCGGCGTTAATCCTATCTTTCAGCTCCACCGCCGCAGCCTTTGGGTCTTCGGACCTGCTGATGCCTCGGGACACAGGGACGAGAAGACCCAATCCCCTAGAGTCTAACGCCGCCATACACGCTTCATCCAGATTTCCACCTTGAGCGCCTACGCCTGCGGTCGCGGTACAGAGAAGAAGATACCGTGGGAACATTTGGATGGTAGCTATTCAAGGGTTTTTATTTCAGAGGAGACACGGTGGGAATATCGTATTTGGGTTATACTACTTTTAGGGCTTTGATTTATTGGACTGGAATCTTTGCCGGTGGACAACAACGCCGCTATACACGCCTCATCCACGTTTCCACCTTGAGCGCCTGCGCCTGCGGTTGCGGTATAGAGGGACATCGTAACCCAAACCCTACGTAATTCCAATTATTTTTCGAAGATTCCCTGTCGGAGATTTCTTTTTGGGAGATTCCAGACATCGGGTGGGGCATGGGACAGGGAAAACCGGGGACACGCGAGACTGGAAGTAAAAACCCTTTTGGTTGGCGCCGTCGTCGTGTAGTAAATGGATTTCTGAGGAATGACTGTCCCGTTTTCGACGGAGCCAAAACAAAAGGGCCAAGTTCCAATCTCGCGTGCGTTTCCATGTACGTATATGATTTTTTTTTGCTCATCCCATTTATTTTCTTCGCACTTTTTCTTTCTTCTCGCTCCCCATACGTAACTCAGATCCAGGGTCACTAAACAGGCTCTTCTCCCCCCTCCCCACTATGGCACGCGCCTTCGTTTTCATCGCGGGACGGGTAGAGCACTTTCTTCCCTCGTCGGCTTACATCGAATTGCCTGGTACCTCTTATTAGACCAGTACTGATCAAAGCAACAGTCTTAATAGCTGGCAAAACGAACGGACAAGGAATACCTCAAATAACCCGGGTAGTGCTGATAACCAACAAGATCCAATGAATTAAACACGCCCTTACTGCCGAAATGCTGAAATGCAGGAAAGCTCAAGGGCAGATGGAAAAAGCAAAGCCATCAATACCAACAACTGGTGCGTATGGTCGGCTCTGACAGACGATGGAATATGTTTTCCTGCGCTCATTTGGACGGAGTCCTCGCGGTTTACTGACAGTTTTTTTCGTCAAAGCCGACCATCAGTTACCCCACGTACTATGCTGGAAAAAGGATACATACCGACTTTACGAAAGCATACTAGACCACAACAGCAATTATGATGTTTATCAACCACACGAGCTAAAGCAATAGTTTACAAAAAAAGGTGTTGCTCAACCACGTAAAAAATGAACTACAATTGTCTAATGTATAATATCTGGTATTCAAACAATACATGTAGTCTATATGTACTTGGTACATCCATCATTCAAGAATTGAAACATATCGAAATCGTGTCCACCACTTACAGCGTCAAAAACAACACAATCACTTTAGTGTCCATCTGGTCGATCTCCCATACAGATTAGCTGAAAACCAAACACGCCCATCAACCCTACTTCCTGCAGTAGTTACCTGGGGCGAGGATCCACAGTCCCGGGGCGGCTGCTCGGGCACGGGAGAGGGCGTCTGCATCGGTGGCGCCCACAACGAGACCAACGTTCTTGTCCACATTCCAACTGGAGCCACAGCAGCATTGGAAGTGGAAACATGAATCCCGAGAAACACATTTCGGGAAAATGAAGCAGTGGACATAAAGGATGGCGGGAGGGGGGGGGGGGGGGCGTGAGGGAGGGACGGAGGGAGGCCCACACGTTGGATGCCAAAAAGGATGCTCAGTTCAGTACATACAGAGATGGGTGCCGAACCGAACGCAGGATGATAGGTGGAGCGTTGAGCTGTACGCGAAGTGAGGTCAACCGCCGCACATAGCGCGATGGAAATACTCGTACTGTACAGTAGAGGACACCAAACACGAAACAGGTTCAAAAAGAGAGGCAGTCTGAGACGTGAAGGAAACTAAGCAAATCCGGGAGCAGTTGTACTGAAGTTAATGTAGAACGCACCCTCACAGCCAAGAAACCCGGCCTGGAGCAATAATTCCGGTTCTTAATGGGTGCCCTGTATCTTACCAGGAAACACACAAATCCGGATTCCTTACACCGAAGTTGGTGTAAAATGCACCCTCGCCCACACAATAAACCCAGCTAGGTTCAGTATTCATGTTTTTTAATAGGTGCCGGTATTCTGTCCTGCACGGTACGGTGACGAGCGGCGCGTGATCTTGATCTCACCTCTCGCAGAGCGACGCTACTTCCTCAAACAGGGCCTTTCCGGCTCTCCCAATGGGCAGCGTCTGGAGCTCGTTCGAGCTCGGGTTTGAAGTCTGCACCGCGGCAATAATTTACAAGCACGCACGAAGGGTAAATAAAAAGACGAAGGAGCTCAATATTTCACTGACCACCTGTTTGGCACATTTATTGTTTCTTGTGCTTCACGCGCAAGAACGCGTGGAGCATAGATTCCATCCGGCACACAACATCCAGATCGTGTAGAACATGCTGTAATGGTATAAGTCAGGAATATATTAATATCTGCGAAAGATTTACTGTTAAGACCATCCTATTAGTATGACGGCATGGTATGTCTGATGCGTGAAATAGTTACAACCTCCTTTGGACAGTGCCATTTCCCCCCTCTCACCTTGCACAGCACGAAAGCACCTCTAGCGGGATCTGTCAGGAACGGCTGAACCGTGTCGACCCCCATGTACGCGTTCAGCGTGATCGCGTGAGCGCCTAGCTCCTGCGCAAAAGGCGTTCGTTCACAAAAGGGGCGAGAAGACGTTGCTGGTTGCGTAGTGGCTTCAAAAATACAAAATCAATATTGCGATCACACAGTGGTGTATTTGATCGATTAATCGCCCTATTCCTTCTTCATCGAGCACAATCGTAGATGAATAATCCAACTTGACAGTGCCCACTCCCATGTACGCGTTCAGCGTGATCCCGTGTGCGCCTACCGTAGCTCCTGTGCCCGACGCATTAATTCAAGCCTGGACAAGAAAGCATTGATGGTTTATAGCTTCGACATTGGGCACAGAAATCTATTGACATATTTGGCTGAACGATACAAGGGCCCTACGGCTCCGCCGGCAGAGGGTCGTAATCCCTCATCTCTCCGGAACGTGCCACGGAGTCATTCAATGGAAGGAGCTGAACGTTCGAGGCCAAAGGTTTCGAACCTTCTGGCCGGTGTAGCTCCTCAAGTGTGTATGTATGGGTTTCTAAACTGGCCGGTGTAGCTCCTCAAATGTGCATGTATGGGTTAGTATGATACCTTTACGAGTACAACGGTTGTTTTATAAATAGGACTATTAGTATGGTATGTTAATAAGGACTAGATAAAACTGCTGGTCGGGTTGCGCGAACGACTGCCATCGAAGTAATGTTTCGGGTGATGACGGATGATGACGATACTGAGCTCCTCACGTTAGGAGCTAAAACAGTTCTGCTGCACCCATAAGGTAGGATGACTCCACGGAATGCCCTATGTGTTGAACTATGACGGCTCAGTTTGACAGACTGGGAGACAACAGAGGCTCAAAGACAGGGGAAAAGAGCAGAAGCAACTGGGACAGAAGGGAAAAGAGGGAAGTGCGCGAGCACTACACGCTGTTGCTTGGTAACTCAAGCCGAGGACAGGCAACCAGAGTCTTCCAAGAATCCGCTGCGGGCAATCCGCCGAGTGTGTGAGATGTGGAAGGCTGGAGGGCGAGAAGTGGACGAGCCGATCTCCTGACAAACCCAAGGAAAACTTCCAATAATATTCGCAGGGCCTGGGGTTTCGACTAAACGAGTAGGCGTGTTGGCTCCGGAGATATGCCATCAGCTTACCCTTTTCATTGAGCATAATGGTTGATAAAATATGCGAGGTATACAGCTTAAATGTGCCCACTGCAATGCATGCGTTCAGCGTGATGGCGTGTGCGTCTAGCTCCTTCGCACAAGGCGTTCACTCACAAAGGGTTACGGAGACGTTGCTGGACCCTAACCAGAAAATGACGCATTCAAACTTCCTCCTTGAATAAAGTACGCTGCGTCCATACTTCGAAGCAGGACGACTACAGCATCACGGTCCATGAAGCAACACAGGGCAGCTGGAAAGGGTAATGGCAGGTTTCGTGTCCGAGACAACGCAAGGAGTCGAGCAGTGCTGCTCATACTACTGCGCGTTCATACTGGACTAGGCGGGTGGCAAGGTCGCACTTCTTTTCTGTGCTTACATACCTGGGCCCCAAGGTTAATAGCTTCATCATTAAGCCACAGTGAGTGATTGATCGATGAAATAATATACTTCGATGAAAAAATGGGCACAATGGTTGATTCAGTGGGCCAACCCTGAACGGAGCGCGCATGATACAAAAACGATCATGTATTATCTAGCCCATGGGATTTGTTCTCAATTTTTACCGCATCTTAAGAGTTTCCGCCAAAGTCGGTGGTTGGATGAGAGATAACGAGCCCCTCAAGTTGAGCGCTTCTGAAAAAGTCAGGTGCTACGCGTACCGTAGGACGCGTTTGCGCGTGCGTTCGCACGAGCCCGAGGTGTGTAGCATGCCAAAAACGGTGTGCCCTACGAGTGTGCCCACAAGCCCAAGTGTGTAAAGCGCCAAAAACCGGCGAACCAAACGAAACAGGACAAATCAATACACAAAGCACTAGCACGCGTGCGGTACGAGTAGGTGATAAGGGCAGTAACAGGGGGGGGAGGGGGAGAAGGAAAGGCCGAGGGAGATGCTTCGCGCTGCTCATTCTGGAACGCGAACACCATATCCCCTGGTCCTTCCGTTTTTTTCCTCAACTCTCCTCACTCCCCTGTTTACGCACTCGTTTCCCTAGCGTGTGGGCGCTCTGCACCGGTTTGTGGCATTTTACACATCTGGTGCTCGCGGGAGCACTCGCAACGCACAGGCGCCATTGGAGTCTGTGGAATTTGTTCACGGTCACGGCATCATCCGCCGACAGTCCAATAAATAGGACGGCGCGCGACCTGCGAGTGCTCCGACGAGCCTGAAATGCGTAAAATGCCACAAATCGGTGTACCCCGCGAGCGTTCCCACGAGCCCGAGCTATGTAAAAAGCGGCAAAACGGTGTGCCCTGAGCGTGTTCCCACAACCTCGAGGTGGTCAAATGCACGAACTGGTGAATCACATTGGGCAGGACGAGTCGTCTACATACAAAGCATACGCACGCGAGGGGAACGAGCGGGGCATCAGGGGAGCGAGAGGATTTAAGGAAGAAGACGGAAGGGGCGTGGAAGGCGGTGGTCGCGTTCCAGTTCCTTTCTGGAACCCAAACAACACCTACTCCGGCCCTTCCGTTTTTTTCCTCAATCCTCTCACTACTTTGACGCCCTGCGCGCTCCCCTCCCGTGCGAGAGATTTGTACATGGACTCGTCCTAACCAGTGTGATACGCTCGTTTTGTGACGTGTACTGTATACCGGCAACACGTAAGAAAAAACACACCCTTATCTGACGATTTTCCTAGCCAAAATTATTGACAACAGTGCAAAAGCCGAGCGATGCACCCATGGAAAGACCTAGAGGAGATATTTCCGAAGCCACCGTTTTCGTTCCGCGTGCCCTCCTGACTCGGAAAAAATTGGCTCGGAAAACCATCCCAGGGGGTGTATCGTCTCTCGCGTGTCACACGGTACACACCTCGGGCTCGTGGGAGTACTCGCAGGGCGCGTGCGCCGATTGGTTGGACGCATGCAGATGGTTCAACTGCGGAACGATCTTGAGGACCATCCCCGGCTTGCACAAGCTGAACCGTTTGAAGGGTCAGAAGCGCGTTCGGACCAAGAAGGCTTGGGAGTCTAAATCGACAACGTGTTCTGCTCGCGAGGAAAGGAGGATACCTGATGTTAGAGAAGACTGCCCTGAGTCTGCCCATGTCCACGTCCGCGACCCAATCGTGGATGATTAACCTCGCGGACCCGCGCGAGAATCGTCGTCGGCTTTGGATTGGGTCGTGGACGTGGACATGTCCAGACTCAGGCCGCCTGTCTCTAACATCAGGTTCCCTCGTTCCCTCGCAAGCAGACCACGTCGTTCACGGATCGCGAACAAGACGCGCTTCTGTTCCTTCAGGAATTTCACCTAAGCCGAGGACGACTCTCGCGTGAGTCCACGAGTTTCGGGGCCGAACGTGGTCACCCGCGAATTGGCGCGCGGGATATCGAGATGGGCAGACTCTTGCCATACTTCTCCAACAACAGGGTCCCTCCTTTCCCCGAAAGCAGAGCACATTGTTGGTGAACTCGTGAACAAATCGCGCTCCTGAACTTCCGATGGATCAAACAAGTCGAGGATGATTCTCGCGTGGGCCGGCGAGATTCGGAGCCGAGCTTGATCACCCACGAATTGGTGCGGGATGTCGAGAAGGGCAGACTCGGGCCGTACTTCTCAACACGGGTTCCCTTCTTCCCTCGCGAGCAGAGGACGTTGTTCATGTACTCACGAACAAGACGCGCTCCTGGCCTTTCAGATGGTTCAAATCGTGACAACATCACGTTCCCTCCTTCCCGCGCGGGCCCTTCAGATGGTTCATTAAAACCATCTGGATGGCCAGAAGTGTGTCTCACTGAAGAAGGTTGGCTCTAACTTTCACAACGTACTCTGCCCGCGAGGGAAGGAAGGAACCTCATACTGGAGAACTACGGCCTGGGTCTGCCCATCTCAAAAGTCCATGACCCACTCGTGGACGACCAAGCTCGGTTTCGAAACTCGCAGACCCACGCGAGAATCGTCCTTGGCTTAGATGGTTCAACTGTTGAACGGTCTGAAGGGCCACAAGCGCGTCTCAGTCCAAAAGGCTAGCGAGTTTACGCCAACAACATGCTGTTCGCGAGGGGAGGGGAGAACCTGCTGGAGAAGAACAGCCTGCGTTCGCCCATCTCCACGTCCACGAACCAATCCCGGATGATCAAGCTTGCGTCCGACACTTGCGGACCCACGCGATCAGTGTCCTCAGACGGGCAGACATGGGCCGTAAAACTTACAACATCAGGTTCCTTCCTCCCCTCCGAGGCAGAACACGTCGTTGATGTGCTCGCGAACGTTTTCCAACGAGACACGCTTCAGGCGCTTCAGATGGTTCAACAAGGCCGACGACGATTCTCGCGCGGGTCCGCGAGCTTCGGAGCGGAGCGTGTTCGTCCACGACTGCGCTTATTCATCCACGACAGTGCGCGGGATGTGTAGATGGGAAATTCAGGGCATAAAACCTCCAACATCAGGTTCCATCCTTTTCTCGTGTGCAGAACACGCTGTTGACGTCCGAGCCAACCTTCTGCTAATCGCGCTTCTGGCCCTGCAGGGGGGTCAACAATTGACCCATCTGAAGGGCGAGCGCGTCTCGCACAAGAAAATGGGACCCGGCATCAACAACGTGTTCTGCCCGTAAGGGAAGGAGGGAACTTGATGTTGGAGAAGCACGGCCTGGGTCTGCCAATCTGCACGTCCACGCCCCACTTGTGGATTATCCAGCGCGGCTCCAAGACTTGAGGACCGACGGGAGAATCGTCCCAAGACAGATACCCTCTCGTGTGCACCCGTGTAGAACGACTGGTGCGCGTCGTATTGGCAGCCGACCTTAATCATCCACTAGTGGGTCGTGGACGCGGAGGTGGGCACACCCAGTCCGCGCTTCTCTAGTGTCAGGTTCCCTCGTTCCTTCGTGAGCAGGGCACGTGATGTACCGACACTCGCGCGGACCTTTTCGGCCGAGCCGCGCTTCTGGCCCTTCATGTGGTTCAACAGCGCAAGCTCTAGATCTTCCTTGCGGATGCTCCACTCCCTCTCGCGTAGACCTAGGCCGCTACGCTTCAGACAGCCGTCAAGACAGAAGGTCGATCTCGACGGGTACCTGAAGCGTGAATGCCGACGTGAACATGGGAGGGGGTAGATCGTGTGCAAGGAAGTTCTGAAGCTTTGGCAGGTGCACCTCCCGCAGGGCCGAAGGCGCTGTCTCGGCCCAGAAGGCTGGCGATAATACATCAGCAACTTGGGGCTCGTGAGAGGAGGAGGGAACTTCCTGTAAGACAAGCATAGCCTGGGTTTCGCTCATCTCCACGTCCACGACCCACTAGCGGATGATCATGCTCGGCTCCGACACTCGCAAGACCACGCGAGAATCGTTTTTAGATGGGCAGACTCAGGCCGTAAAACCTCCAACAGCACGTTCTCTCCTCCCCTCGCGGGAAGAACTCGTTGTGAAAGTACTCGCGAGTCTTCTTGACCTCTGTACCAGCAAGCGGTTCAACAGTTGAACCGCCTGAACGGCCAGAAGCGCGTCTCGGATTACAAAGCCCGAGAATACATCCAACGCGTTCTGGCCGCGGAAAGACAGAACTTGATGCTGGCGAAACACAGTGGGTTTGCCCACCTCCACGTCCACGCCCCACTGGTGGGTGATCAGCGCGGCTCCGAATCTCACGGACGCACGCGTGAATCTTGCTCGGCTTGTACGAGTTGGACCATCTGAAGCGCCGGAGGCGCCTGTAAGTCCCGAGTACATCAGCAACGTGCTCTGCTCCGGAGGGAAGGAGGCAACCTGAAGCTGGAGAAGTACGGCCTGAGTCTGCCCATTCCCACGTGCACGACGCAATCAAGCTCGGCTACGGCACTCGCGGACCATTGCGAGAATCATCCTCGGCTCAAATAATCTGAAGCGCCAGCAGCGCGTGTTGACCCCGAGAACATCAACAACGAGCTCTGCTCGCGAGGGAAGAAGGTAATATGATGCTGGAGAAGCGCAGCCTGAGTCCGCCCATATCCACGTGCACGGCGCAGTAGTGGACAAATCAAGGTCGGCAGGAGCTCGAGGACTCACGCGAGAATAGTCCTTGGCTTATATCGCTCAACTGTTGAACGGTCTGAAGGGCCACAAGCACGTCTCGGTCCAGAAGGTTAGCGAATCTACACCAACATGCTGCTCGCGAGCGAAGGGGGGGATCTGCTGAAGAAGTATAGTCTGGGTTCACTCCCCTCCACGTCCACGACCCAATCCCTGATGATCAAGCTCGCCTTCGACACCCGCGGGTCCACGCAATCAGTGTCCTCAGAGGGTAGACCCAGCCCGTAAAACTTACAACATCAGGTTCCTTCCTCCCCTCCGAGGCAGAGCACGTTGTTGATGTACTCGCGAACGTTTTCCACCGAGACGCGCTTCTGGACCTTCAGATGATTCAACAAGGCCGACGACGATTCTCGCGCGGAATGTAGAGATGGGAAATTCAGGGCATAAAACCTCCAACATCAGGTTCCCTCCATTCCCCGCGGGCAGAACACGCTACTAATGTCCGAGTCAACCTTCTTCTACTAGTCGCGCTTCTGGCCCTGCAGGGGGTCAACAATTGACCCATCTGAAGGGCGAGCGCGTCTCGCACAAGAAAATGGGACCCGGCATCAACATCGTGTTCTGCCCGTAAGGGAAGGAGGGAACTTGATGTTGGAGAAGCACGGCCTGGGTCTGCCAATCTGCACGTCCACGCCCCACTTGTGGATTATCCAGCGCGTCTCCAAGACTTGAGGATTGACGGGAGAATCGTCCCAAGACAGATACCCTCTCGTGTGCACCCATGTAGAACGACTGGTGCGCGTCGTATTGGCAGCCGACCTTAATCATCCACTAGTGGGTCGTGGACGCGGAGGTGGGCACACCCAGTCCGCGCTTCTCTAGTGTCAGGTTCCCTCGTTCCTTCGTGAGCAGGGCACGTGATGTACCGACACTCGCGCGGACCTTTTCGGCCGAGCCGCGCTTCTGGCCCTTCATGTGGTTCAACAGCGCAAGCTCTAGATCTTCCTTGCGCATGCTTCACTCCCGCTCGCGTAGACCTAGGCCGCTACGCTTCAGACAGCCGTCAAGAAAGAAGGTCGATCTCGACGGGTACCTGAAGCGTGAATGCCGACGTGAACATGAGAGGGGGTAGATCGTGTGCAAGGAAGTTCTGAAGCTTTGGCAGGTGCACCTCCCGCAGGGCCGGAAGCGCTGTCTCGGCCCAGAAGGCTGGCAATACTACATCAGCAACTTGTGGCTCGCGAGAGGAGGAGGGAACTTCCTGTAGGACGAGTGTAGTCTGGGTTTCGCTCATCTCCACGTCCACGACCCACTAGCGGATGATCAAGCTCGGCTCCGACACTCGCAGGCCCACGGGAGAATCGTCCTTAGATGGGCAGACTCAGGCCGTAAAACCTCCAACAGCACGTTCTCTCCTCCCCTCGCGTGCAGACCCGACGTTCAAGTACTCGCGAATCTTCACCGAGACGGGCTTCTGTCCCAGCAAATGGTTCAACAGTTAAACCGCCGGAAGGCCAAAAGCGCATCTCCGTTTAGAAAGCCCGCGAATGCGTCGACAACGTGTTCTGGCCGCGGGTGGAGAAAACTTGATGCTGGCAAAACACGGCGTGGGTCGGCCCACGTCCACGTCCACCTCCCACTTTGAGGTGATCAGCGCCGATCCGAATCTCACGGATGCACGCGAGAACCGGCCTCAGCTTGTATGAATTGAACCATCTGAAGGGCCAGAAGCGCGTGTAGGTCCCGAGTACATCAATAGCGTGCTCTTCTCGCGAGGGAAGGAGGCAACCTGAAGCTGGAGAACTACGGCCTGCGTCTGCCCATCCCATTCCCACGCGCACGACGCAATCGTGGGCGTTCAAGTTCGGCTACGGAACTCGCGGGCCCGCGCGAGAATCATCCCCGGCTTAGTTGAACCACCTGAAGGGTCAGAATCGCGTTTTGACCCCGAGCACATCAACAACAAGCTCTGCTCGTGAGGGAAGGAGGTAATATGATGCTGGAGAAGCGCAGCCTGAGTCTGCCCATCTCCACGTGCTCGAACGCAATCGGGGACAAATCAAGGTCGGCCCCGGAACTCGCGTACCAAGCGCGAGAATTGTCCTCGGCATAGTTAAACGATCTGAAGCGTCAGAAGCGAGTCTTGGTCGAGTGCCCGCGAGGGAAGGAGAGAAACTGACGTTGGAGAATTGCGGCCTGATTGTCCACCCCCATGTGCACGACGCAATTGTGGATAACCGAGCTCGGCTCCGAAATTCGCGGACCCACGCGAGTCGTCCTCGCCTTGGTTGAACCATTAGAAGGGCCAGAAGCGTGTATCGGCCCCGAGTACATGAACAACGTGCTCTGCTCGCGAGAGAAGGTGGGAACCTGTTGCTGGAGAAGTACGGCCTGAGCCTGCCCATCCCCACGATCAAGACCGATCGTGGACAATCATGCCAGCCCCGAAGCTCGCGAACCCACCCGACAATCGTCCTCGGCTCGAACCCCAACCCCTCAATGGACGCAACACTTTCTGCACTCGCTGGGAGCGTAAGCCGCACTGAACGAGCGCGGCTGCGTTTTAGTGGTTCCAAACCTTTGCGTTGATGTGACCGCCCGGCGGCGCGCGTAGCGGTCATTTGTAGGGAGTCGGCGGCTAGCTTGACACCTTCGAGCTCACCCAGCTGGAGCAGATATCGGTTGCGTTGTTGCTGCAGCACTCGCGTTTTTGTTGTAGCTTCTCCATGATACGCCACACTTTGATTGAACAATCGATTGCGCTGTGTGGAAGTAGTCTGCAAATGGGCGGGTGTCCACACCAACGGGGTGCCTTCCGGCGTCCGCGGCGCCGACATGAGCGTCGCCAGCACCGCAAGCAACGCAACTCGGTGAAATATATATGGGGCACGCAAAGAATGCCGATATATGAGCAGTAAACCCGCGAGGGTATCCCAGGATGGTCCTCAACGCCACATGTGTCCCAACAAGCCTTTTCGATCCCGGAAGACGAAGGCGGTGTCCGTCTGCACTCCGGCCTTTACCTCGCTGATTCGCTACCTGAGATAGGTATTTCGTGTTGTGAATTTTTCTTGGCCGCCTTACCCTCACGCCTATTTCACGGCATGCGTGAGGCCTCGCTTGGCAGTACTGCGTTCTTGCCCGCGTACCTACAGCCATCTCGTAGTCGGTGTGGAGCAACACGATGGTGCCTCTCAACGGGCCATTTCCATTCCAAAAGAAAAATACCGCGGCCGTGTGTACTCTGGCCTTCAGCTCGCCGATGCGGTGTCTGACATAGACCTTCCGTGCGGTCAATACATTCGCCTACTCCTCTTCATACGTATCACATGCTTGCGCGTGGCACCACACGGCGGGAGTGTATTCTAGTCCGCGGAGTGCCTACCGGCCTCTCACCGTCAGTGTGGAGAAACGCAACTCGGTGATGTCTCCCAACAGGTGTTTTTCAATCCCAGAAGACGAATCCCGCGTCCGTGTGAAGTCTGGCATTTGCCTCGCTGATGCGCTGCCCGAAATAACCGTGCTGTGAACTTCTGTGACTGAACCAAAGACATCGTTGCAAAATGCAAACCATCGTGCTTATGGCCACGTGATCAGGCGCTGTTCGATGAAATGACCAGTTCCAAGTGTAATAACCAGAACACTTGAATTGTGTGTACTACCTGGTAAGTATTAAACGGCTTAAACGGCCTAAACAAAACACTTGTTTTCGTCAGGAACTTTCCGGCAGGCCTACCCGCCCGCACTGAGAGCGCAGTATCCCCACTGAACTTTCGAGCATTTCATTAGTTGCTGTAAAAAAACGAAAATTAAACTTCAGCGGTGACATCGCGGATTTCGCAGAAGCTCATCTTTGCAAGCTGTATGCGATGCTTCGGTCGCATTGTTCGATCACATACCTGAAAAGCGGCAGAGGCGTAGGCGGCGGCGGTTGTCCCAATGTCACCCCTCTTGGCGTCTAGCAGAACAGGAATGTCGCTTGGCACGGCTGCAATCACTTCCTTCAGCGCCGCCACGCCTTCCGCCTATCATGCCACAACATCGATAACATCATTCCTTAGCTATAAATCATACATCGCATACGGCACACAAATCATACAAGGATACAAGGCTCCTCTTAGGCATGGGGGTCATCTGATATCCCGGGGGCATCGCAAGTCGAAAAGGGAAACCCAGGCGTTTCAATGATATGTGCAGATTGAAGCTACAGTACTGATTTTGTTGCTGCTGTATGTTTCGCATACCTGGCGTGAGATTCGACGATGTGTGTTCGACTGTGGCGTTGGACGCGTTAATGTTGTTGTTCGATCTCCCGCTTTTGTGCACCAGCCACACCCGCATATACCACCGTGACTACTGGCACAAAGGCGAGAGCTTGGAGCGCGGCTGCCGTTGTACCGCTGCTGCTGTACTGCTGCTGTATTGATGTATACTGCTTTGGCGGATGCTAGGCTGAGCGGATGCTTTCGAAAGGAAAAAAAACACCGCTCTTCTTGATTGATGCTGCTGCCGCTGCTTCGTCGTAGCAGAGAGCAGAGAGGGCAAACAATAATTGGGCTGATGATGTTGTACGGCGGGCGGAAACGCGGAACGAATACAAAAATGCAAGCGGGGAGCGGGTTATTAAAAAAAAAGTGCGATTTTCCATGCACCTGCTCGGCTTGAGCAGCAAGGCGGAACGCAACCCCTTGAAAAAAAAACAGCTCAGCGACTTTGGATACCCAGAGCACCACCACGGAGCTCGGCCGGGATCAAGACATCCGTAGCAATGTACCGATGGGCGCCTTGCTCCCCGCAGCCAAACGCGCGAGAAAAAAACTCGGCCGCCAGAGAACAGGAGGCCAAAAAAAAGAAAAGCATTTTACATAGACATATGAGAAGGCTACGAGCGTCAGACAGATCAAGTAACTGTAGGTACATCACGCAAATAATCTTCACGGATATGTGTCATCTGTGGATTTTACTCTGTGCAATGCTTGACGGTGTTCATCTACAGGATCTCAAGGTTTAGTGCATCTGTCCGCAGTGGTATTTTAGTCATCCGCACGTTGTGGGCATTATACACTGCGCGTGTCCGGCTTGTACTCTGATTTAGGATGATTCGCGTGATCTGCACACGTTTCCACGCGATGACCTGTTGGATATACATCAACAACATATACGCCCCTACCCACTGATCTGTAACATCCATAGGTCAGGAAGATCATGATCTGTCCGACGCGTGACAGGTTCTCTTCGCAGGAACCTGGTGTTTGGCGGGTAACAAGAAGAAAATAAGCACGTTCTCTCGTACCCGTGAACATTTTGACTAGTGGGGTGGTGGATACGGCGAAGAGTGATAAAGTACAACAACGTCATGATGAGAAGCATCGGTGGTTCCAGGATTGGCTGAAGTATGTACCAAGCAAGACTACATGCATGTCAGAGGCAGTGCGCCTTACGTGCAGGAGTGGCCTGCACACAACACTGTGCAGTTCGTTGGTCTTGTTGGTCGAGGCAGGCCTTTCGGCCGTCAATTTGTTTCACAAAACGACACCGAAACATGCGGCGGACCCGCGTGACTGTCCCTGCCGACCTCAAGCCCCCCAAGGGGTTGGACTTGCGGTTAGGGTTGCGTCAGGGGTCGGGATGGTCTAGGCCAACGTGCAAGGTTGAAACTGACCCCACGCGACCTGCGCAGTTTGTATGAAGGCCGCTCCTGCACATAGGTCGGGCCGTCAGCGGCAGTGAAGCAAGTGAGCATGGGACAATATAAAGCGTCGACCGAGTGAGAAGCAGCAACAGAAACGAGCGCGACAGTTGCTTCGCAGTGGAATCAGTGAGGTCCACCCTCTTAACTCTTTGGGGATCCAGGAATATCGACCTAAACGTGACAAGTGCGGGTGTATAAACCGTCTAGCTAACACGTGAGTTATAACAAGCATCCTGATGCCGCGCGCGTGTACATTGCCATGTGCTGCGCTTTAAACACACCCTCCCCCAGCGTGCGGGACTGCTTCGTGTGGCCGACGCAGAAATCGTCACATACATTTAGGCATTGTTTTCCTCTGGAGTCCCGAAGGGGTGAATAGTATAAGCACGAGCAAAGAGCGCCGTGTGCAGAGCGGTTAAGAGTAATAGCGTCGTGTGGTCGCCAGGGGACATCCTGTTTCCATCCCCAGGTTTCATAGGTGGACGCGCATGGATATTGCGGGAGATATAACGGATGCTGAAGATGCTATAAAACATTGCACACAACAGCAGCCACTCTGTCCGTGTTCTACAATGTTTCTCTTACTATACATGCTTTGTTTGTGTCATCTGGGTGGTCACCTAGCCCGGGTGCTACAGCAATGCTGGCCCTGAGCTATTACAAGCGGTAACTCAGCCTCTAGATCATAGTCGTCAGGCATCGTCTTTTACTTGTTGTCTTGGGCTGACCAAAATTTACCGGTTTTCGTGACGGAGTTAAAGCCACCATGGAGAACACAACACAAAGAAAGAACATTACGAACGGAGAAATGGGGCATCTCCAACGGTAGGTACATCATTCCCGATGTTTGTCCGCATACTACGAAGTACAGTACATCGCTTATCTAGAGTCAACCTGAAACCGTGATAAAAAAAAGCCACTGAAACATGACCTAAAATGAAAACATCAGTAAGCTTAGCTGTGGCGTCGGGGGGGGGGGGGGGGGGGCTCCTCTGGGATGTCCGAGGGGATTTACTACAGATACGTAGGTGTGCATGTTTTTACTAAACTGCTGCTGCGACATGCAACCGGCGGACGTATCTGCCGGATTGTATCTCTGTATGATTTATTTCTCTATTCATCTGAATGCACACGGAGACACCTAACTAGACATACTCCGCGAGTGCTCGCGGCAAACGAGTACTCAGGAAATCTAGGGGGAACCCCCCCGGGTACTCGCGAGTTTATGGGGCCATTGTAGGCGAGTACCCGGGTACTCGTTGAGAGGCGAGTTTACGGGTACTCGTTGAGAGGCGAGTTTACGGGTACTCGTGATCTTGTTCAAGCTTGTTTGGTTCCTAACGTTGCAATGAGCAGAGGGTGGGCAACACAACGGGCATAACATTCGACAGGACACTTGTCATAATGATTTCCGTACTCCACAAAAATACCACGAGGTACACATGCAATGATACTTCTGCACTAGAGTTGTACCCCTGCGAGTACTCGCGGCCAACGAGTACTCGCGAAATCTGGGGGGGAGTCAGCGAGTTTATAGGGCCATTTTAGACAAGTACCCGGGTACTCGTTGAGAGACGAGATCACGGATACTCGTGACCTTGTTCGAGCTTGTTTAACTTCTAACGGTGCAATGAACAGAGGGTTGGTAACGCAACGAGTACAACATTCGACAGGACATTTGTCATAATGATTTCCATACTCCACAAAAAGACCACGAGGCACACGTACAGTGATACTTCTGCACCCTGTCACACTATGTATATCATACGTGCTCGTGTGTTCGAAGCAAATGGATCAGCCATAAACTAGAAAATAACACAGGGCGAACTATCTGCGCGTGATGCGCGTTCCGTTTCACTTACTCGGGCCTCCCAAGTCAGACGTGCTTCGAGTGAAGTAAACAGTCATCGTGCTCATTAGCACGTTATCGATTGATGGCCTTGAGCAATACCATTAGTCTAGACTATGTACGCAGATTTTGCTAGAAAAAAAACGAAAATGGGGGGAAACCCTCTGGAAACAACGCAGGAAAGCAAAACAAATGAAAAGCGGCTATTCGCACCACTACTGGGAGTGCTGTGGCCTCACGACAAGGTAAAGCGATCTAGCCGTCATCCTGGTATGTCGTATGCAACACTTACCATACCACGAAAAAAACAGCGTACTCGAAACTTGTTTGGTTTTTTAACACATAAAAATGTTGTTTTGTTGTTCTCACATTAATTCGAATAATATCAAGTTCGTCGCCACAGGAGAGGCTCCAGTCACTCAGGAGAGGCTCCAGTCACTCTGGAGAGGCTCCAGTCACTCTGGAGCGGAAGACTATCCTAGGAAAAAAAACAAACCAAACCAAAGTCGTACACATACCCGGTATATTATAAAAAATTAAAATACACCAGCTATGAGATCGAAGATTTCGTCGACACCCATCTTTGCAGGCTGTGTATGTTACTCCGATCGCGCGCATTACTGGGTGAGTGTCCTCAGTAAGTAAGTGTATAGGTCGGCGCCTCTCCTTAGAACTAGCTTGTACCAGGGTCAACAGGGTGACGTTAATCAATATGTGCACGGAAACGATGAAACCCGTTTTTGAGGGGGACAAAATCTGACGGCTGTGGAATACATCACTTTATCATTTATATCCTGCAAGTCGTATAACCGGCGGGGGAAGGGCTGGGTTTTTAAGTGGGGCAGGGGGGTTCCAACATTTTAGGCCATTTTAGGCCAATTCTTACACAATCGGATTCCGTCAGTCGAAAGCGACCCTTTTCGACTGGATTTTTTCTCGACTGGGTTCTTCTGGGCCTCATTATCGTCAGTCGAGTCGACTTTATAGTTTTTGTGCTCTTTTTGGAGGCGGTTGGTGTGAGGGAGTACCGCTGTATATGGCAGCTGAAAATAGCAAAATAGGTTGGAGCTCTGTGCTTCGTGCGTTTTCCGCGAGCAACGCGTGCTTCGCAAGCGACGAGCCCTCGTCCAAGCGGGTTGGAGGCGTTGGACTTAGCCGAAGGCCGCCAACGCCATACATGTTTGGCGTTGCACACAGCCGAGAGCCGCCAAAGCTACAGCAGGCGTAGCCGTTTTTGGCAAAATGACATCGACACCGCGCGCTGCTGCCATCGTGTGACACACGTTGCTGGCGAGCGGTACCACTCTGGCAGATTTTGATTTAAGGTGAGGTGTTTGAAAAAGAGGGATCGGGGGGGGGGGGGGGGGGCAGGAAACTTCAATATGTGCGCGGAAACTATAAATCCTCAAAGGGGACAATTCTGGTGGTCGTAGTAAGAAGATATTCCTTTACATCACCTGCCTGGTATTGTTTATTTTATAAAAAATATTTCAAGGACGACAGCCGTGAGTTCGACGAATTTCAGGTCAATACTCATCATTGCAAGCTGCGTTGTTGGTACCTGCATTTTTTTTTTTTTTTTCGCACACTTCTACTTTCCAGCTTCTGGACAAGCCGTGGTCAAAGGTGTCGTCCCTTCCCCCAGGTTCTTGCCTTCAATTTTTTATCGCGCATAGGGTTCAGCAATCCCACTGCTCGTCGATCTTTCATCGAGTGTTGCTAACTCAAGCTCTCGCGCTTTCCGCAAGTCAATTTGTGCGCAAGAAAAAGTCTCCACGAATTTATACGAGTATACACTGGGGGGGATTCGAACTCACGAAACTGATCCATACCGGCCTCGAGGATAACCTGGTACGCCACCGGGGCGACCGGCTAGTGGGCGTTTATTATTCTAGAAGATTTGATGTTAGATGTGGTATTCAACACAAATTAGGTGTTGTAAACAACGTGAATTTTATGTGTGAAATAACCTTTTTCTTAAAATTCGAGCCGAAAAAGCCGAAAACACGTGCCAGGTATTTTGTATTTTGTAGTCGACCGTTTTTTTTCTTCAGAGCCGTACTCACCGAGCCGAAAAACGCCGAAAAACGATTTTGGGATTTTTTCAAATTTCGGCAGAAATTCGACCGAGCCGATTTTGTATTTTATAGTTGACAGTTTTTTGTTTTCAGAGCCGTCCTCACCGAGCCGAAAAACGCCGAAAAACGATTTTTTGAGTTTTTCAAATTTCGGCAGAAATTCGACCGAGCCGATTTTTTTTTTTTCAAAGCCGAAAAACCTTGAATAAGCGAGCCGGACGAGGCTCAGCCTAAAGACGATCTATAGGCTATAAATCAGACAAAAATCAAGCCGCTGCGACAGCGGTTGCTGTTGCTGCTGGTGCTGTCCTGCTGGGCGCCCGCTACTGCTTGGCCCGTTCGAAGTTGGGCTACCGTTACGTACGTACCACGCACTCCTCTGCACCCAAATGTCAGGAGGCAGCACTTCTACCTCTTGACCGACGGCAAATATGGCATCAAGCTGTCCGACATGAAGCCAAACTTCAAGGTTGTAGTGTGGAACACTCGGCTCTACGTTTCCCCGTGCTCCGCAACTGACGTCTTCTGACGTCGTTGCACTTGGCACGTTGCACTGCTGTTCGCCTTGTGCTCCAGGTACACTTGTACGTACTGGTACGTCAATCTCTCGAGTATACAGCGCGTGTACCTGTGTTGAGAGTATTTGGTAATTTGACTGCTCGAGTGTTGTCACAGTACGGTAATTTACGTCACAGTAATAATCCCCACCAGCTGCTCCCCTACTGCTGTGAGCATCTATGCACCTTGGCTCTACGTGCACGTGCGCGTATACGTGCGTAGACGGGACAGCTGCCAGGTAAATGACACGTATCAGAACACGAGAACAAGGAGGCACACCAGAGCAGCAGCAGGAACAATGAGGCAATCAGACGCAATCGTTATCATTGCCTGACGAACGCTCCTTCTTCCACAACCACTCTCGCAAGGACCAAAACATGAGCAAATACCACAGCCGGGGACAGAGAAGTCTTGCTAACCCCAGCGCCCCACCCACACCATGCCCACGATAGACTCACCCCAAAAGCTTCGAAGAATGCAACGTTAGGCTTATAGGCCAAGGCCACGCTTGTAGTCGCCTCGATGAGCCTCAAGCAAAAAGCTTTCGCTCCGGCCGCGTTTTTGTTCGCTCCCAGCTCCAGCTCGTGGGGATCCAACCCTATGCACAACAAGGAGTCTATCTGCTCCGCCCTAGTAGCAAGCTTGTCGAAGAAGCCATGGCCGAGTACATCCGAGAAGCAAGCCATACTGCTGCTGTGCCTGCTATTGTGTACGCAGGGAGTATGCTTGCTTGACTCTCGGTAGTTTTGCATTGGATTATGGCGTTTTGGATGTGGGGTAGGGGTAGGGGACCGGCCTACAACGCCAGTTAGGGTTTTCAGAACTCAGCACCTTGCCAGCCTACCAAACTGAAGACTCTAATGGAGGGCAGGAGGGCCAAGACAAGAGCAAACAGTAAGGGATGCCAAAATCGAATCTACGCCTCGGGGACTGGATAGCAACGAACGCTGGGAGCTAGGTGACCCGGGACCTGGGACCTGGGACGCAGTGGCAGAAATGCGGCGTAATCACATCGGCATTTGAAACCGAATTTCTGAACCGCAACCAGGCGGTGCTTGGTAGATTTGCGTGTTGATTGTTGTGCCTTGCCCGCTTGCATCCAGCTCCTTCGTAGTGTACCACGAGGTGGAGCTGGATGTTGCCCGCCGGTGCTGGCACCGCTCGAGCTTGCCGTTCTCCAAACATCTAAAGCAGTGGCCCGGACAACTACAGATTGGCGGCTGTGAGCGCCGAAGCAACGAACTTGTTCAGGGAAAGGCATGAGCCAATCCAAGCCGAAATCCCAACGGGCATGACAGGAGAACCCTCACCTCAACCATCCTCTACATTCTCTCGCTTGGGACCCATCTACCCTTAAGCGAATCACGCTACACGCCCGCACTGGGCGTGGGGTTTGAGCACCTCATCGACCTGAGCGAACTAATCTGCGAAGGAGTCGGCATTTTATAGCCTATCTTCCTTGACCTGGAACGGAAACAAATTAGACTATGTCGCGCATTTCTTTTCTGGTCGGGTTTGACCGCACTGGGCAAGCGTCGGCGGCGGATATCACGGGAGCGGTCGAATCGGATAGCAGTGCAACGGGGCACAGCGGGCGTATCCTGCGGAGAAAAGATGAGGAGCACCTCGCGGACTTTTGGGAGGAGACAAGGCTTGGCCTTGTACGAAGGATGAGGTATGCTTTCCATCACTTGATACCCTAGACTACACACTTCCCGTTGCCCTGCATGCGTAGAGGGGCGGTTGGCAGATATTCAGCAGAGTAATTGAGCGACGTTCGTACGTACAAACAGCCACGTTGATTGCCACCCACTAGCCTGCGTGGACAAGGCTTAGACTTATGCGAAGAACGAGATGTGGTGATCCACCACTCGATACGTACCCGTTTTCCTGACGAGTGGCGATTGGCAGATACAGGTATACAACAGGCGGGGCACGCGAGCTGAGATACGCTAGCACATACAAACAGACAGTCACTTTCCGTGTACTCCGATAGGTTAGGCTGTGGTATTCACAAGAGTTTTTATGACATCGCGATCGCCCTAGGAACACTACGACACCCTCCTGCTGTCACCACCCATAGTGGGTACATCCCGACCCGTTTACGACCCACCTTTCGCTCGGAATGGCGAAATACTGTATTGCAGTACGCCAAGGGCTACTGAAATTCCTGCAGGACAAACCCTGCGCCACGTAAAAAAATGAGCCAGTAAGAGTCCCTGGTGTCGCGCACTACTGTATGGGAGACCAGCAAGGAATTTGTGTCGTAGTTGTTTATGCAAGAGGGAGCATAATGTACGGATACCGCACGTAGCGTCGATTGCCGTGGTGGGTCGTGTCAGCTGGTTGCCGTGGTGGTACATGGACATGTGATGCTGCTCCGCGGTCGAAAAAAAAACGATTGATCAAGTCAAAGAAGGACTCGGCCACCTCGACAGAGGGCCCTGTTTGAGGCACCCCGTCAGCCACAAATATTCGTTCCTAATACGGCGTGAGACGGTGTGAGCGGAAGCGTGCTAAGGTGGATGTGCACCCAAGTTTTCTGAGGGGGCTCTGGACTTGAGGAGTTCCACACCTCACCCAGGCACACTCAGGCAAAAAACTTGGGAAAAATGAAAGTGCGACTCGATGAACGACCCTATGGTCTATCTATAGGCATGCAGCGCGGTTATTATCGCAAACCAAGGATGGCATACCGACAATGCTCGGTTAACCCTTTTAGTGCCGCACTTCCAAGATGGGGGCAAAACATTTGGAGTGAGACTACGAATATTTTAGGAGTTGGAAAGCCCCGTCAAGCTACCTCTATCCTAGTGCGCGATTGTCAGTCATAACCACAGAAAACGTACAAACGGAGTAGTAGTCGGGGCCGTCCCCTTCTGCAACATCGCATCCTGGCACCACACCCGTCGACTCCGGCAAGAACACGGTTGCTTTGCGCACATACTACCAGGAGTGCTGCACGCAGTGGTGGAGCCTGTCTTGTGACTCGCACGGACTACAGGTCGTAATACGGCGATGAGTTCATGCGAGAGCCACAACAACATAACAGCAACTGAGAGCTGTATCTAGTGTGTCGACGGCCTCAGCCGTACTCCTACGTATGTTCTGTATGTGCTGTATGTTTTTATGTTCTGTATGCTCTGTATGTTTCGTGTGTTCTGTATGCCTTACCCCGGAGGAGAAAGTTATAAAAAAAAATGGAAGCCGTGCCGAGTGCGGTGCTTGCGGCTGGCTTCGCGAAAAGCAAGATCAAACTTGACATTATACTACCTGTGTGTTTTTTGTCGAGCGTTTTTGGGGGTGATTTCCAGTCGTTCCTGCATTGCAATACAGTACCAGGTGTACTAATTACCAATACCTGGTATGCTCTATATGCGCTGTATGTTCTGCATGCGCTAAATCCCCCCGCAGGGAGAAGAACGAAATAGAATCCGTGCCGAGTGCGGTGATTGCGGCTAGCTCCGCCAAGAACAAGATCAACCTCAACATTGCCAGCCAGATGAGGAAGAGAGCATACGCCGCGAAGTCTCAGGCCTCGAGAAAGGCCCGCTTCATCGTCCACCCGAACGTGAGTCTCTGCTCGTTTCGATCTACCATCAACGACGGCTACTAGCTATAGAGGGTTCGTGTAAAGCTAGGCTAACCCCTATCGGGCTCCGCAGGGAAAGCGCGTCGAATAGAAATAACGACTACGGCGTTGGTCTCACTAGGGCGTCCGGGCTACACGGGCAAGGAGGGTGCCCGAAGTGTAACACAAGAAGACTAAAAGGTAAGGGGGGGCACTCTTGGGAGCTTTTTTTGCAGCAGCCCAGAGTCACACGCGGGAGGGACTCCCCTGTTCCTCTTGCGGCCTTAAAAGCTTTGGTGCTACTTTAACTTTGCGATATGAATCCGCAAACGAGTTAATTATGCTGCGCCAAGCGTGTCGCCCAAAAGCAGTTTCCTCTGTGCAAGGTCACTCGTGCGAGTGGCCCAAATCCGGTAACTAGGTAGAGAAAAAGGGGGTATGATACTCAACGCCGTAGGCTTGGTCAGAAAATGTCGCGTGCTACCATATGGGTGCCCCAATTTTCCGTGTTTGGGTTAGGCTACTCCCGCGAATGGCCTTGGCACTGGCCCAAACACGAACCTCAACGTGCTTTATTGCTGCAGCTAACAAAAAAAAAGCTAAGGCCCGGTGCATTCCGCGAAATCAAAATGCACGAAACAGGACGCCTTTTGCAGTGCAAATGGGGTCACCGCTAGCGATGGTTGGCGCGCTCTTTTAATTGGGTACCCCACTGTGGCGGTATCGTATCGGTATCATATCGGCATCATATCGGACTCAACTCTCGTCGTTCGATGTCCATCACTAATGTCCTGTGTGGGTGCACTACCGTGTGACACGCAACATGACGCGTCTCTTATTAATGGGCCGAATTTCCAAGGCGAATGTCTCCGAAACTAGGGGGGCACATGCGACGAAGGTTGTGGCGCCTTTGGATGCTCTCCATCGAGATATTTCCATCAGCGCTCCGAACAGCACAGATCGCAAGGCGTTTCTTTCGCCAGGATATGTCTCGCAACGAAGGCCTTCATTCGTAGTTACGTGAAATGTTCGGAGTTGCTGCGTATAATAGACGCGCCACTCGGTGTTTTCATCCTCCCCGTCACGCTGTCGAGAGTATTGGCTTGGAAATTCGACCGAGGGTTAAACAAGGGTGTGCATACTATCATGCATGCTATTCGGTAGGCGTCCTGTGCAGCCGTGTGATCATTCCCCTGTAACTGTCTGCCCTGAATGACATAGACCTTTAGCAATTAATAGGGATCTGATCTGATCTGTCCGACGTGCGCAGTTATCTCATCGAGATGTGTCCAATTATCTCATAGAGACGTTTCCACAGATGCATCGCTTGGCGCTTGCACCCTCCCCTACCTGTTGTAGAGAACATCACCTTGGAAATCAGACCGACTGGATTTATACAAGGGTGTGCTGTCTTGCGTGTTGTACGGTAGGTGTTCTGTTCTGTATAATGTACAGCATACCGCTCCCACCCGGAAGCATGATCTATGGGTCATGTACATCACATAAACTAGGAATCTGTCTGCCCTGAATGACATAGGTAATTCACAATTAATAGGGATATGATCTGATCTGATCTGATATGATATATCCGTAGTGTATAACATGCTCTCGAACAGCTCGCCACGATGCTGCATCAGTGACATAGGTCTTCACCATCCCTATTTTGAACGTAGCGTGTAGGTGCATGGTCATGCCGAATACCTCGTCCTTACACCGGAGGTTGCACAACCTCTTAGAATGAATGGAGAAATCACCCTCTGAGAAAATGGAACTGGCTTCGAGTTGACCTTGAACTTCGCGAAATTTGCTGGCATTTCAGGCATGCTCTCGATAGGCTCTTCGACAAGCCTTGCAGACCACTTTCGAAGTCGTCGTCGTTTCCAGACTGAGAGTACAACCGAGACCCTCGGTACATGACCATGCGCCCACAAGCCGCGTACAAGATTGGCCTACTGAAGATGCTTGTCACTGCTGGCGCATCGTGGAGGGCTAATTGAGAGCATGTTCGACCGCCTTTCAACTTTGTTTTGGTTCAAGCTTCTGAAACCAACTTCACTCGCTCAGTGAGTGATGTCTTCCTTCGCCCAATGAAAAGATGCACCCGACGTTGCATCGTTTCATTGAACGAAGGAAGACATCACTCACCGAGAAAGTGTAGCCTTCTTCGAGTTGAACTTGAACCTAACCAAATTGAGAGGATGTCGCGCATGTTCTCGATTATCTCTTCATGAATCCTCGCGGACCATTGGTACAAAGTCCTCGTCATTTTCCAGTCTGAGAATAAAAAGCCGACACCCTCGACACATGATTCATGCGCCAATAAGCCACGTACAAGGTAGACTTCCTTGATGATTTTTCTCGGCATTTTTGTATTTTCTCAGCCCGAGTATGTAAAACACGAGACCCCCGACACGTGACCATGCGCCAACAATCCCCATACAAGACAAGTCTCGCCAAAGGCTGGGCCATTAACGCGGCGCCGTTGAGAGCTAGTGGAGAGCATGTTTGCAAGCATTCTAACTTTACTGGGCCAGGCTCCGCTCAAAGCCAGTTCAGTTGTACCTTCTCAGTGGGCGATTTCTTCCTTCGTTCAATGAAATGATGCCGCTGTTGGTGCATCATTTCATCGAAAAAATGGAGAAATCACTCACTGAGGCGGTGTAACTGGTCCCGCGTGGACCATGAGCACAGCGAAGTTAAAGTTTTTTTTTACCATGCTTTCGGTTGGCTCATCAGTGAATCGGGCCTTCCCGAAGCCCATCTTGTGCGCGGCATGTAGTCAAATGGCCGTGTTCCGAACACATTGTTCATACCCCAGACTTTACAATGACGGCAACTTTGAACAATACCTCGTTACCTAAGCTTCGAAGCCCATGTTGTGCGCGGCTTGTAGTCAAATGGCCGTGTTCCGAACACATTGTTCATACCCCAGACTTTACAATGACGGCAACTTTAAACAACACCTCGTTACCTAAGCTTCGACATCCTTGCGGACCATTTGTCGGAGAAAACATTGTCAATACCCACTTTGGGGTATAAAAAACCGAGATCCTCGACGCAAGGTCATGCCCCTACAAGCCGCGTATATGAGATAACTATGAAAGCCTGTATCTGTGATGCCGCATCGTCGAGAGCTAGTCGAGAGCCTGTTCGAAAGCATTGCAAGGTTATGGGTTCAAGGTCATTTCAAAGTCAGTTACGCCTTCTCGGTGGGCGATTGTTTCCTTCGCCAAATGAAATGAGTCCCCGACAACTGCGTCATTTCATTGTGCGAAAGAAGATATCTCTCTCTGAAAAGGTGTAGCTTGCTTCGAGTTGGGCCTGATCCCGGCCAACTTGCAGCGTTTGCGTTTTCGTTCTGGATTAGCTGTCCACTGTGCGGCATCAGCGGCGCAGTTATTCCCGAGGCCTAGCTTGAACGTGGCTGGTAGAGGCATAGTCTTGTCCCAGCTTTTGCATCGTTTTGGTTGGATGACGGAATAAGCCACCCACTGAGAAGTTGCAATTGGCTTCAAGTTGAAGTTGGACACGCGCTATGGTAGAGGCGCGCCGATTTGTTTCTGAGACGCCTTCCCCACTTCGGGAGCTGTATCACCATATGTCACCATGCATCAAACAAGCACTGTTATTTAGAGAAAAAAAATGAAAGTGCAAACATCTGATTTTTGGAGAGAAGCTGAAAGCGCGAAGAAGTGATTTTGAGACTAACTGAAAAGCGCACACGACTGATTTTGATGACAAAAAAGAGAAACTGCGAAGAACTGATTTTCAGAAACAAAAAAGAAAAAGGAAAAACTGCAACCCGATGGGCAATCCCACGGCCTAGACAATTGAAAAAAAAAACGTACTGCAAAACAAAAATGTCGTATTTCCGACGAATTTGGGTTAAGAAGCATCGCCGTTTTCAGAAAAAAAAGGTGCTACCGTTATCGTAGCCCGCGCCCTTGAACCTGCCGACATTGCCGACCTTTCGCCCATGTCATGCTCTCGAGTGCATTGCTCGCAACAAAACATTGAGGAAAACGCATCAAACTAATCGTCATTTCCCCTTCCTGGGAGTATAACCGAGGCTTTCGGCGCATGACCATGCGCCTACAAGCCGCGTACAAGATGGGGCTGATCAAGACGTGTGCCACTGATGCCGTATTGTGGAGAGCTAATCGAGGGCATGTTCGAAAGCACTGCAAATTCGACTGTGCTCAAGATAAATTCCGAGCCAGTTACACCTTCTCAGTCGGTGGTTCATTCCTTCGTACAATGAAAGACGATGCAGCAGCAATTGCATCATTTCATTGAGCGAAGGACTAAGTCACCCACTGAGTAAGTGCGACCGGGTTATAGTTGAGCTTGGACCTGGCCAAATTACGGCGCCTTCGGATGCTCTCGAATGGCTCTCCACGCACCCTTGCGGAGCATCTGACAAAATGAACGTCGCGGTCTGGTCTGGGGCATAAACGAGGTATGCGGCACATGGCCATGCAACTACAAGCCGCGTGCAAGATAGACGTTATAAAGACCTGCGCCGCTGATGCGGCATCGTGGACAGCTAATCACCATCATGTTCGAAACCACTGCAACTTTGTGTGGATGTAATCTCAATTCGAAGCCAGCTACACATTCTCATTGAGTGGGTTCTTACTTTGTTCAATTAAAGTCTGCACCAACGATTGCATCATTTCATTGAACGAAGGAAGACATTATTCACTGAGAATGTGTAACTGGCTTCGAATTAAACTTGAACCTGGTCAAATTGCAGTGTCTGTGGATGTTCTCTCGGATTACTCGCCGTGATGCGGCAGCAGTAACGTAAGCCTTCACCGTGTCTATTTTGGTTCGCGATGTGTGGGTGCATGGCCATGCAGAACACCTTGTCCATACACCAAGTATCGCATAGTTTCATTGATCGACGGACTAAAGCTCTCTGAGAACGTGCAACCGGCTTCTTTTTGAGCTTGAACGTGACCAAATTGCAAAGATATCGCGCATGCTCTCGATTACCTCTCCACGAATCCTTGGGGGCCATTCCTCCAAGTCACCGTCGTATTAACACGAGACCCACGACAAATGGCTATGCGTCTTCAAGCCGCATGCAATATCGGACTATTGATGTTCTGTTCCAATGATGCCGCATCGTGTAAAGCTGTTTGGGAGCATGTTCAACATCACCGTAATTTTGCTTGATTCAAGCTCAACTGAGACCAGCTCCACTCGCTCAGTGAGTGATTTCATGCTTCGTCCATTGGAATGATGAATGATGCACCAACAATTGCATGTTTCATTGAACGAAGAAAGAAATCACTTACTGAGAAGGTGTAACTGCATTCGATTGAGCTTGCACGTGGCCACGTTGCAGTGCTTTCGGATGCCCTCGAACAACTCTCCACGAACGCTTGCGGAGCATCTGTCGAAGTGGGTGTCCCTGTTTAGTCAGATGCCTCAACGAGCTCTTCGCCACGTGGCCATGCGCCTACAAGGCGTGCACAAGACAGGCCTAGTCAAGCGCTGTGCCGCTGATGCCGCAGCGTGGAGAGCCAGTCGAGAACAAGGTTCGAAATCACCGCACTTTTGCCAAGTCCATGCTCAATTTGAAGCCAGTTACATATGCTAGGTGAGTGATTTATTCCTTCATTCAATGGAACGCTGGACCAACAATTACATAATGTCATTGAACGAAGGAAAAAAACACTCGCTGAGAAGCCACAGCTGGCTTTGAGTTCAGATGTTAACGTGGCCAAATTGAAGTATGTCGAACATGCTCTTGAACAGCTTGCCACGAAGCGTCATCACTGATACAGCTCTTCGCCATCTCAACTTTATACTTGGCGTGAAGGTGCATGGTCATGCCGAATACATCGTCAATGCACCAGGAATTGCATCATTTCATTAAACGAAGGACGTAATCACTCGATGAGAAGGTGTAACTGGCTTCAAGTTGAGCTTGAACCCGGCCACATTACAGTGCTTTCACACATGGTCTTACTTCAGCTCTTAACGAATCCTTGCGGAGCATTCATGAAACCGGACGCCGGGGTCATATCTTACGTATGGACAAGTTTTCGGCACATGGTCATGCAATACAAGATATGCCTCGTGAAGACCTGCGCCACCGATGCCGTACCGGGGAGAGCTAATCGAGAGCGTGCTCGCAAATACTACGATTTTGCTGGATTCGAGCTCAATTTAAAGCCAGTTACACCTTCTCAGCGGGTGATTTCTTCCTTCGTTCAACCACTCGATGTAATGTCGGTGCTTCATTTCATTGGGCGAAGGAAGAAATCACTCACTGTGAAGGTGTAGGGGTCAGTCCTGGATTAGGTGTCCACCGTGGGGATCGGTGATACAAGTATTCACGAGGCCCATCTTGTGCGTGTCTTGTAGGTGAACGGTCTTGTGCCGACAATTGCGTATTCTCATTGAACGAACGAATAAAACACTCGCTGGAAATATGTAACTGCCAAGTTGAACTTGAACCTGGCCAAATTGTAGATCTTTCACATACGCTTTCGATTGTCTCTCCACCAATCCTGCGGAATATTGGTCGAACTCAGGGTCATTTTCCAGTCTTGGATTCCTTGTCACCCAGAAGCAAGGCATGTATCTTATGAGGTCGGTCTCGTCAGTTCAAACCCCCCAGGCCATTTGAAGGGACTTTTCCTGAAACTGTTGACAGTCCGAAATTGCGAGAGCGCGAGTTGGCGAAGTTCCATGCAAATCGATGAGCACTGGGAACGCTGAACCCTATGCGCGATAAGAATGAAGGCACGTACGGGGAGAGGTGATATCCATGACCACGGGTTACCCAGAAGGTCGCTGGGAGTACAACCTTCTACGAGTTGAGCTGGAAAGTACAAGTTATCATAAAATACAAGTAAACAAAAAGCAAACAAAATGTAACCGAGCCTCTCTGTATATGACCATGCACCTATAGGCTGCGCATAATGATCGGGCTAGTCAAAACCTGTGCAGTTGTTGCCGCGTAGTGGTCAGCTAATCGAGAGCACGTTCGAAAGCACTGCAAGTTTGCTGGGCTCAAGGTCAATTCGGAGCCAGTTTTGCATTCTCAGCTAGTGATTTCTTCCTTCGTTCAATGAAATGATGCGATTGTTGGTGCATCGTTTCATTAAACGAAGGCATTTATCACTCACTGAGAATGTGTGATCGAGTCGTTCTACGGTAGCCCCCCCAACATTTCTTTAACGAAATCGCCGGTTTTGAACCCCGCTCCCGGCCGTGTATCTCCTGAAATATGGTGCCCCCTGCCCCCCCGACATCATCGTTTGATAGTCCCTTGCAAACAAGAAGATATGTGAAGATTGTGGTTTTCATAATCCTTCATCGTGTCGAGCAGCCATGAAACGTGCGTTAAAGAAAATCCCTGTTTTCTGGGGAGGCTATCGTAGAATCAGTCGATCGGCTTCTAGTTGAGCTTGAACCTGGCCAAATTGCAGACTCTTCCGGATACACTCTCGGTCAGCTTTTCACTGTGCAGCACCTAGTGGCACAGGTTTGGACGGGAGCTGCCTTGTATGCGGCTTGATGTATGGGGATGATGGTGGTGATGGTGATGATGATGATGATGGCGATGATGATGATGATGATTATAATGATGATGATTATGGTGATGGTGCCGATGATGATGATGATGATGATGATGATGATGATGATGATGATGATGATGATAACGATGATTGTGATGATAATGATGATAATGATGATGGTGGTGGTGATAACGATGACGAAGGAGATATCGCTTATGGTGTCCCCACATTAGCTCATTTCGCTGAAATCCAGGTCACGGGCACAAAAATGCTAAGAAAGCATCCGAATGGACGAGACGACAAGCGCATGGCCATGTCCCGAGGGCCTCGTCCGTAACCCACAATCGACAAAAACGTTCATTAATAATAATAATAGCTTTCTACCGAGGCTTTTCGTGGCATGCAGTACAGGGCACCTAGTCTGAAACAGGCATGTTGACTCACGACGGATTTCTTATGTGAAAAAAGGTGCATTTTTCACTATCTTCAGCATCACGGCTCCCGAGCTTCTTATTCTCTTGTAAATATTAACATGGCTTCCTACTGTGGCTCCCGGATTTCGTATTTTCTACGAACTACATCATGGGCTTTCTATTGCTTATTTTCTTAGTGGATGTTTCTGTACTGCACCGGTAAACATATTCTCAGCCTTTGCTCCTGTACATGATGTGCTAGCCCAGTGGACGGAGTCGTCATCGACGACCCATCGTCCTTGTTGCGTCAGCCACGAGTGACAACAGGTGGCGAGGACTGGCTTGACTCATGATGGCCATGTGGCGAAAACCTCGTCCATACCCCAGAGGTTGACAACGAGTCCACTTTGACGGACGGTTCACCACGAAGTCGAAACTTTGCGCACATCGGACACATCAGATCCACATCAATAATTATCGCCTGTGCTCTCCAGCTCAACCCGTAAGGGGTTTTACCCTGAGCGACCTTTTGGACAAGGTCATGTTCACAGGGGTCTTCCCTTCTCCCCCCCCGGTACTTGCCTACATCTTCATCGCGCATAGGATTCAGCATTCCCACTTTTCAGCGGTTAAGCTCGTCGATTTTCATCGAACTTTGCTGACTCGCGCTCTCGCGCTTTCCTCGCTCGTCAGTTTTTACGCTGGAAAAAAGTCTCTACGATCTCGAGCATGCACTCGGTGAAACCTGAACCCACGATCTCGATGTTACTGTAGCAGGGACTGGCTTTGCCTACAACCCCATCGGGGATGCCGACGATCGTATTAATGCTCCTCTATTAAATGGATATGGTCTAGAGCCGACAAATCCCTGGTCTATATTATATGTATGGGTCATGATCTGTATGGGTTGTACACCTGATGTTGCCGTATGATCTGTATGATCTGACTGATCTACGGTAATACTTGTTTCCAATATTCGATCGGTACTGCAAAGATCCCGGCCAACATATCATGATGACATGCAGATGATCTGAATGGTTTAGATCAAGATCTACACGATCTGTCTAATGTTTGAAATTTTCTACCGTGGCGTTTTGTGGCGTACGGGTGTCTCGCATCGTCCCTGTGGAAGACACGTCGACCTGATGGCCGGAGTCGTTTTCGACGACACAGCGTCCTCGTTGTGTCAGCCACGACTGACCAAAGGTATTAATGTAACGGGTTCTGCCATTGTGACGGGGTGGTAAGTTTACGTCACAATATGTAACGAAAGTAGGTCCCGACGTTTAGGACCGAATGATCGTTTCCTCTCGCTGCCGTCACCAACGTGGAGGAAACACTCGGTGCCTTATCCCTGGCACATACATGCCTAACTCTCTAGACTATACCAATGAACGATGTTTTTCCCGTTACTGCGTTTGCGGGGGGGGGTCGTCACCGTGTTTACGGACAAATTTCTCCGGTTCTCATTACAATAGTCTAGGCGAGAGGGAAACACTTGGCGCCTGCGAGGTCGTGCTGTAGAAGCCTCGTGTCCGGTCTCAAAGAAACCGTGAACTACTACAAGGGATCAGAATCCACGATAAACAAAAAGCATTCCTATTCGTTTATTAGCCACGTTTGGCTCTTCTTACTACTGTATGTACTATCGTGATAAGGCGTCTGCGAAGAGGTTCCGGGCGAAAGCGAGTTTCCGATTGACACCGCGCCCAAAAATGGGGACTTTTTCTACATCGCTAAAAGCCGGGTTATTCGACCACCACCGAACACAAGTTTGCTACAGTTACAAATAACTTGCTGCAACGCAAGCACTCGGTGCTTACAGTGCTGTAGAAGCCTTAGGTTTGGTCGCAGATAACTCGTGAACTAGGTTGTCTGCGAAGAGGTTCCATTCTTGGCCGTCGAACGCTGTAGAATATTCAGTCTCCGTTGCGGCATCGTGCTCCGGAGTCGTTCTACGATATCCCCCCGAACTTTTCTTTGACGAAATCGCCGGTTTCAAACCCAGCTCCCAATCGTATCCTCTGAAATATGGCGTCCCTCGACACTCCGACGTCATCGATCGATAGACCTTTGCACACAAGAAAATATATAGATACTTTGGTGTCAATGGTATCCTTCCTTGTATCGAGCAGCCGCATGATGAAACGTTCGTTCGTTGAAGAAAATCGCTGGTTTGTGGGGGGGGGCTAACGTAGAGTCAGCCTCCGGCGGTTTGTAGTCGTCGACGTCGATTTTCGTGAGGAGAAAGTGTTTTATGTTAAAAAAAATTACAATGCTTTAACCATCAGTTTGTTGATGGCGAAGATATTCATTATTCGCTGTCGTACGCGGTAGAATGGGCGGCATCGGTTTGCGGCCTTTTGCTCCGTCGGTCTGCAGGCGTCGAAAGCCAGTTTTCGCGTAGACCAAATTGATATGTTCAAAAGGTGCAATTCTTCGAGGATCTGATCAAGAAGTACTAACAACTTCGCAGGCTACCACGTTGCTGGCCACGGCACACAAATAAAGCTTGTGGCGCTGCGACAAAAAGCACCTTGGGGCCGATTCCAACGATACGTATTTGGCAAAAAGAAAAATGACAGCTGGGCAACTTTATGGAAACTTGGAGTTGCCAAAATAGCATTTTTTTCGCCTTTCGTTTTCGTGAATATTTTGGTAGTCCTTCGTTGACGGGTTTATGGAGACATCGTTTTCTTTCCTACCAGGTATTTGCTGTTTGAACGTGCTATTTCGAAACTTGAAGAAACGCTTGCCACGACCTTGCCAAAAACTTGCCATATTGGCAATCTTGTGTCTTGCAGTTTGCCATTAAAAACGCCGCGTACCGCCAAGATCATCCGACCCCAAGCGATGCCGGATGTCCTCCAGGCGATCCAGATTATGATGGTCCAGCGACCCCAGAAACGATATTTCCCCAGTTTCAAAACAACGATGATGCAGCGAGCCGAGATGCAATGTTGCAGCAGCCCCATACATTGACGCTACAGCGACCCCAGAGACGGGTACGGTTTGTGAGTCATCTCTGCCGGGGAGCAAACATGCTAACTAAATATTAACAGCGCCCTTTGATGCCCTAAAATACATGTAGAATCCTCGGAAGCCGGTCTGGGAGTTTTTCGTGGGCACGATGGTCCTGTACACAGCATTATCTTCGCCCCCCGGGGCGGATCTAAACACAACATAAAAGGAACGCTATCACATATCGGAGACACCAGATCCCTTTAGCCATAACACGTCTTTCAAAAGGGGCAAATCGCTGTGTGAGTCGTTCTACGGTAGCCCCCCCAACACCCTATTCTTGAACGAAATCGCCGGTTTCGAAACCAACTCCCGGCCGTATCTCCTGAAACACGGTGCCCCTTGCCACCCTCCCCGACGTCATCGTTCGATAGACCTTTGCAGGCATGGAAATGTTTGAGGATGCTTTTTCATGGCACCCTTCCTCGCGTCTAGCAGCCATGATTCAATGAAACGTTCGTTGAAGAAAATCGCCGGTTTTTTGGGGGGGCTATCGTAGTAAGAATCAGTCGTGTCGATATGATCTTCATGGCCTATAAAATCAGGTTGCGACACATGTTACGGGCGGAGGTGCCCCAACCATTGTTTTTCTGAGGTTTTTCACTTGAGGAGTTCTGTTCACCTTAACCTTAACCGAGAAGTGCACCCGTTAGCACAAAAAACTCGTCTGGGGGGGAAATAAAGGAACTGATCGATGGGCAGCCCGATGAACAGTCCGATGAACAGTCCCGTGGCCTACGACTGTGTAGGGAAAAAAAAATGAAAAATCTTGCAAAAAAAAAAACGAATTCCGACGAGTCTGCGTTAAGGAGCCCGGTCATTCGGAAAACGTGTCAGTCCAAAAGCGCAACCTATATCGTAGAACCGCGTCTTGCTGGGTGAAAGCCGGTTCATTTAGTAGTTGCCCCAAGTTTCATGCATTGGATCTGTACGACGCAGATCCTGCGCAACGTACCATGACGGCAGATATAGGACCTGGATGATCTAGACCGTGATTTGTTGGATGTGTGTGCAACCTTTCCACGTGTATAAGTCACCCCCATTCTGTACGTATCATTTTCCAACTACGGCAACGGTTCCTCTGTAGTGCCGGTATGTGCATTATAGAGGGAAATACCTGCACTATAGCGGCAACCGGCACTGCTCCGCATACTGCCACTACTAGTTGTTCCCGTCTGTGCCAAGCGATTTCGCAGACACTATAGCGAACAACCGGCACTACTCAATCGACACCATTGAGGGACCTCTACTTCGTTAACCCTTTTCTAAGCCCAAAAGTGTTCCTAGTCTAATTCCAAGTGTTTTGTCCCCATTTTTGGGAGTGCGGTGCTAAAAGGGTTAACGAACGTTTGATGCCATAGATACATCCAGGACCCTATCAACTCTGTCACCAGCGTTGCTAGCTATTGTCAGCTCTTGCCACAAACATTTACCAGTTTGGGTTCTGAGTGGGATAACAATATGTACATTTATATCTCTTTGTCGACTCCGCAAATAAACGCAGGACCCCCGGAAGGTGCTGTGGGATCTTTTCGTGGGCATGATGATCGTGTACAGCGTTCTCCTCATTCCGTGGCGGATCTCGTTCAAGCAGGACGCCAAAGGACTTATGCTCTACTTCGATTTCTTCGTCGACTGCGTCTTCGGCTTTGACATCCTTCTCTGCTTCAACGCCGCCTATTTCGAGGAGGTAAGGGAGATCGTCAACATGGATGGAGCATGGATGGGTGACTAATAATACGTTCTTGTTACGAAATATAACATCTATTTTCAAGCTTTCAAAAGCCAGTATTTTTTTTTTTCCCTTGTCATCGTGAACTACATACGGCGCCCGAGGACTCATGCTCTAGTTCCCTTTATTTTTCGACCTTGTGCTCTTCTTCAACGCCACCTATGGCGAGAAGGTAAGTTTTTTTCTTTCTTTCTAAAAAGCGCAAAACGCTTAGCTTGGATGGGTCGCCACAGGCGTCCCCCCTTCAGTTCGGAGAGGGAAAGGTTGTCGAAAAACCGTTAAGGCTACAGTATCGACCACACCAAGCAATTCGTGCCGCTGGGGTAGGAGATGTGTCCGAACATGTAATGTAAGGAGCTGCACGGCACGCGGGCGGCATTTTTATACTCGTACTGCTATACGCCGTTCCTGCACGCTTGGAAACATCGCAATTATGGCTTTTGTTTTGGTCGCTATACATAGGTCTTGAAATGGTTAATAGTATCGTTTCGGAAATTAATAAATAAATCGATTTCCAGGCTATTTCACTCCGTCACAACCGTCCGTAGATTTTTATTTTCCCGGACTAATACCACATGACATATGCGTGTGTCGCCAACCGTTGCCCGCGTTTTGTAGTCTGCCCGACCGCAGGACATTCTGGTGTACAAGCAAAGGGTGATGAGTAGGGTAGGGTAGGGTAGAGTATGATAGCGTAAGGTAGGGCAGGGTAGTGGAGTAAGGTAGCGTGCCAAAACTGCAATCGTCACCGCAATCCGTTCCTTTTCATACTAAGCTACGATCCCGATTACTCTGTATGTATCGCCAACCATCGGTTGCCTTTTTTTCATCCGCCCGTTATAATGTACAACCAAGAGGTCATGGGTAGGGTACGATAGGGTAGGGTAGGGTAGGGCAGGGCAGGGCAGGGCAGGGTAGGGTGGGGTGGGGTAGGGTAAGGTAGGCTACGGTAAGGTAAGGTGGGGTAGGGTAGGGCAGGGTAGGGTAGGGTAGGGTAGGGTAAGGTACGGCGGGGTAGGGGTGGTAGGGTAGGGCAGGGCAGGGCGGGGTAGGGTAGGGAAACGTCGCTGAACCGCAATCCTCACCACATGAGGTATTTTTGTCCGGACCACTGCTGCCATATGTGCCGCCAGTCGCTGTACGTTTTGTTTCATCCGCCCGGCCGTGGGATGTTTTGCTGTGCGAGCATGGGTTAATTGGTAGGGGAGGGGAGGGGAGGGGAGGGGAGGGGAGGGGAGGGGAGGGGCGAGGAGGGGAGGGGAGGGGAGGGAATGGGAGGGTAGAGTCCCCGCATAATACCTCAACCCAGTAAATATCGTCACAAGCTACGATTCGGACTGCTATATATGTGCCGCCAACCATTGCCGGTTGTTTTTCGCTCCCCCGCCCTGCCGCCTATAGGACGTTCTGGTGTACAAGCGAGGGGTGATCGCGAAGAGGTACTTGGCGACGTGGTTTGTGCCGGACGTCCTGGGTACCGTTCCTCTCGCCCCGCTCACCAAAGTTTTCCTCACCACGTTGGACTCCAACCAAAGCTTACAGGGCGTCAAACTTCTCAGGTGATAATTGACCCCCCCTGCGGCCCCTCCTGATCCCGCGCGCTGCATCCTTTCAGAGAGGGCACGTTGTCGAGTACCTGGTATGTTTTGGGTCACTGCCGGTCGCCCCGGTGGCGTATCAGATTATCCTCGAGCCTGGTATAGGTCAGTTTCGTGAGTTCGAATCCCCCCGAGTGCATACTCGAATAAATTCGTGGGAATTTTTCTTGCGCACAAATTGACTTGCGGAAAATTCAAGAGCGTGAGTTAGCGACACTCGATAAAAAATCGACTAACAAATGGGATTGCTGAACCCTATGCGCGATAAAAATTGAAGACGAGAACCGGGGGGGAAAAGGGACGACACCTGTGACCACGGCTTGTCCAGAAGCTAGAAAGTAGAAGTGTGCGAAAAAAAAGGGTCACTGTACGACGCAAATATAACCAACCTGTTGGCTGTGTAGTACTATCCACTACACCACTCAGTCACAGCGCGTACTACAGGAATGGTAAAAACAGGGGAATATATGGGCTTTGTGTATACCGTGGGTCCTGACTACTATAGTCCTCCTCCATCTACAACAACTATTAACAACATATATATATATTCTAAAGTTAAGAAAAACGCTTCAGCTGTGAATCGAAGGTTTCGTCGAAACTTATATTTGCAAGCTGCGGGTGATACTCCGATGGCGCGTATTGCTGGGTGTGCGTATAGATATGCTTTCGAGTTCATCGAAGCTCGCCGGCCTCTCAGCAGCGTTCCCCGGGGCCCTCCCCTCGCCGCTGAACAAAAATACATGGACCCATTTATCGTGACCACTTATGTAAACCTCCAGCGCGTACGATACAAGCACCAATCAGCATAACACTAACCCTATCCCCAAACTAATCCACCAACGGTTGGGGACGGCCCTCTTCGTCTCGTACACAGTCACAGTGACGAGTAATTAAGCGATACAGACTTGTTCACGTAATCAAAAATAATTTTCAAAAAATCTCTCCCCGGCGAATGCCGCTCGCAATATCCAGTCAAGGGGTGAATATTTGGTATCATGCTGACCCCCACGACCAATGGAAGACGGTAACAGGGTGACATGATCAGCTTTTTTTGGACGGCCTCGGGCTGTCTCTAAGAGGAAAACTCGTATCGACCAATGACAGGCCTTCATATTCTTCAATAATATTCAGGCTTTTTCCAAGCGAAGGCGAGAAAATAAATTTCGCCGCATTTTGCACGAACCGGTTGGAGGTGCTCGAAGGCATGTCTGTAGAGGTTTTCGCGCAAAAAATCGAATATCTTACCTGCCTGTGTTCAAGATTAAGTAGAATCTAGCGAGAAAACTGGATCCTTCACCAAAACCAAGTAATTTGAAGGAAATAACGTATCTTACTAATTTCTACGCGCAAAAGGCCAAATGTCCACGCCATTTCTAAGAAATAGACCCTGATTTTTTTCACGTGTTCTAGATTTGCACACGCGTTCTACATCCCGAGGCCTGCCCCGCGGTTTCTTCTTTTTTTTGTTCGCCGAAAAAAAAATTGGCTAAGGCAGTCCACATTTTCCGAAAAAAAAATAACTGACGAAAAATCCGGCCAAAACAAAAAAATAAAAAGAACATCGGGTTAGGTCTTCGCAAGGGCATATATAAAGAAGACGTGTGTGAAACTTCACGGTCTGAATCGAAAAAACGGCGTGGACATTCGTCGGGGAATATTTTTTTTTGGTTTTTTTTACGTCAGCCAGCCTGTAGAGTCAGCTGCTTCTACCCGGCCATAGTAGTGAGATTGTGTTATAAGGCTTAGTTTGGGAAAGCTATTGGTTAACCTTTTGCAAGTGGTCAAACAGACGAATACCCCGCTAATTCTCTAACAAATGGCGTCGTCGACAGACCATGGGCTTTCGGGTCGTGGGTTCGAATCCCAACGTCCACAGCAATTAACTTTTTTTTTTTTTTTCATCCTCCGGCGGATGGGGAAAATTAAAGCTTTAGCTCACCACACTTTCACGTATTTTCACGCGCGTCGTGTGTCGATTTAACTCAGTTGCTTTCGCAGCCCACTTTTTCAGAATTTTCCCGTGTCCAATTTGAATGAACACTCTCGCCGGTATCCCCAGGAAATGAAACCGCTTGGATATTGACAGGTCCACCCGTATATCCGGCCGACCTGCTATCCCGCCGTTTCAGGCGGGGAATGTCATAAGGCTTTGGGCCCAGATTAACGAAGAGCACGGAAAATCGTATTTCGTTTTTTTTTTTCAATTTCATGAAAAATACACGAAAAATTCAACTCTGCTTCTTATCAAGGAACGGCGTAGTGCGTTCTAGCATTCAAAAAACGCAAAAGGGTCAACGAACACCCGTGGGTAACGACCGAGTCGAGCGATGGCTCGCGTCCTCCCCGGAGCGCCGCGGCTAGGGGCAGATTGTTTTGGCCGGCAGCGGCTTGGAGGCTATGGCTGTAGGCGTCTCTTGGATGGGCTGGCGCCACCCCGCCGCCCCACACGTGCGGCAGCGACGGGGATATAGAGGTCGAACTTCTGAGCGAAGCCGTCATGTGGTAGTTGGTCGTGTAACTTTCAAGGTGCAGGGCGAAGAAAAACTGGGTTTGCGGCGGTCTCGATTGTTTTCGAGGCATCGCAGGCGGCCTAGACTGTGCTAAGGACCTTCGGAGGCCGCACTGCGGCTGCTCCGGTGGTCCTACCTCTCGCAATGGTGGCTTCTCGCCTCTCAATCAGCCGACGCCATGGCACCAATTCGCGTGGCCGGCTTTGGTTACGTAGAACATGCCATGTCTAGGTGGACAAACTCCCCAAATTGATTTTCGATATTCGATGAAATTCGACCGAGAAAGTCTTTTGTTACTTCTTTGTTAATTTGATTCTTCGTAATAATTTTGAGAATGCCTGCTCGGTGATTCATTTGTCGACCAATCAGACGCAAATTCAATTCAATTAAAAAGAAAAAATCGAAATTCGATTTGGCAAAGTTCCTCGTTAATTCGGGGCCTTAGTTTGGGTAAGCTACAGTATTGGTTAACTTTTTGCAAGTGGTCAAACGGACTAATACCCCACAAATTCCTTAAAAGCTGATCAAAACTTCTCGTTCACGTGGCTTGAGATAACCAGGGAATTTATAGGGTCATGATTCGATTCGGCCTTAGGGTCAGGTCAGGAGGGTTTGAACTAACCGCGGTTCAAGTTGAGTCGGGTAAGGAGGTGTTCGAAATCTCACGGGTCAGGTCGGGTCGGATCAGAAGGCTTTCAAGTATCACGGGTCGGTCCGGGCCACCCTGTGAAACGCTCTGGAAACAACAACTACTACCTACCAAAAGTAATAACTTCGAGCGAAGCGAGTTTTTCAAAATTTCCGACGACGCCAAAAACAAAACAGAGGCTCCTTTTCAGCCCAGACACGTACTACGGTAAAAGGCAGCAATTTTTTCGCTAAAACCTGTTCTGTGTGACGGGGCTCCTTAACCCGTCTTGACCCAAAATTGTCGGAATTTGTCATTCTTGATCTGCAATATTTTCCGCCGTGTGTCTAAGGCCATGGGATTGTTGTTGTTGTTGTTGTTGTTGTCGTTGTTGTTGTTGTTGTTGTTGTTGTTGTTGTTGTTGTTGTTGTTGTTGTTTTTGTTGTTGTTGTTGTTGTTGTTGTTGTTGTTGTTGTTGTTGTTGTTGTTGTTGTTGTTGTTGTTGTTGTTGTTGTTGTTGTTGTTGTTGTTTTTGTTGTTCTCACATTAACTCTTATAGTCAACCCCGTGGTGATAGGACAGGCTCCAGTCACTCTGGAGCTGAGGAATACCTCCAGGAAACAAAAACACAAGCAAAAACAAAAGTGGTACACGCATTTATCGCAGCTGACGACATTCATGCCTCCGTCAGAAAAGTATACAGAGTGAAATCGGGAGTCAGCCTACGATGTACCAGATCCGTACTGGTACATACGTTGCACTACTCGCGCCCGAAACAACCGACGACACCGCTTGCCGGGCATAGAGCTCCTCAAATAACGAAGAGCCTCACAAAAAATAGGAAGACCGTGCACCCTCTATCGCAGCATCCGTTCCCCGCCTGTACTAATTCCATTATTATTTGTCCAGAACAGGGGTTTCCAGGAGGAATGAAGGCGTTAGGTGAAGAGGGGGTTCAGAAAAACAAAGTGGTGCACCCCTCTGCCGTAGCATGCGCGTTCCCCGCATGCCCGGTTTCCCACGTCCCGTGAGCCGTGTCGTCCCACATGAGGACCGAGAATCTCCCAAACAATATAAACGGCTACACATGAGGTTCACGCCACCTACCCTTTGAGGTTCTACCTTTTTGGGACGCACACACACCAACGTCGAAAGGCAGCAAAGCAATGTAGAATGAGTTGCGTTGGGGGTGGCGTGGGTTAGGTTGGGTTGGGTTGGGTTGGGTTGGGTTGGGTTGGGTTGGGTTGGGTTGGGCTGGGCTGGATGGGGTTGGGCTTATGTAAGGTACGCGTATCCACGAACGACAGCTCCTATGGTGAGTTGCAGCACCTCTTCACGTCAATAGTGAAGTCTTTTTTTTTCTGTTCCCCTTGATTTTCTTCTCTTTATACGCGTCCCACTCGAATAGGGTGATGCGCGGGATCAGGCTGGTGAAGCTGATGAGAATCCTGCGCCTCTCCAGCAAAACCGCCAACGTTGACTTCACGCGACACTTCAATCCCTCCATAGTGCGGCTGATCAAACTGCTCGCCAAGATTGTGTTCGGGGCTCATCTCTTGGGCTGCATGTGGTTCATCGTGGACGAATGCGATGTTGATGGGGGGGATGACCTCTGGCAGACCTGCGGTGGCGCTAGTCTTCGCTCGAAGGTACGAATATAATAATCCTGGGTATATTTGGCAAAAAATACAAGTCATGCATCTGTGTCATTTTAGAGATACACCGTAAATGCTCAGCTAGCAGTAAATATCACCGGTCGCCCCAGTGGTGTATCTAGTGGTTACCCTCGAATACTACTAGCATTGGTCCTTGAGTTCGATTCCCACCGCGGTGAGAGATTTTGACCTCATTTGCGAAAATGCAAAGCAAAAAATAAAAAAAAAGGATCAACTGCTGAGAGCGCCTTGCAGTTTGGGTAGGTGCAATTCGATGCGAGTCAACGAGGGAAGAAAGTGCTGATTTCTTCTCGCGACAAAAGTGAAGGCACGCACCGTAGTGAGGAGGGGGGAGGAGGGCCCGCTGTGTGACCCCGGATCTGAGTTATACTACTGGGAGGGAGGGCGAGAGTAGTGCGAGGATAGCAAATGAGATGAAGAAAAAAGAAAAAAAAAACAAAGCGTAGCTGGTGGGGGGGGTATCATACCTGGTACCCCTTTTTTAAACTACCGGACTTGAGCCACTCGCACGAGTGACTCTGTACCTCGCCGCAAAAAGTTTCCAGGCGATTGTTTTTCGCGCGGCGTAGCTATAAACCCTTCCATGGCGATGTCATATCGCAAAAACAACTAAAGACTAAAACTAAAGACCGCAAAGCAACAGGGGGGGGGCACTCGTGGGAGGGTGTCCGGCCTAATGAAAAAATAGCCCCCAAAGGTAAACGCTCAACATTAGCGTTGGTCTTGAACACCGAGCTAGCAGTCAGCGTGGCCTAGCCGGTCGCCCCGGTGGCGTATCAGGATATCCTCGAGCCTAGTATAGGTCAGTTTCGTGATTCGAGACCCGCCGAGCGCATGCTCGTATAAATTCGTTGGGACTTTTTCTTGTGCACAAATTGACTTGCGGAAAGCGCGCGAGCGTGAGATAGCAACACTCGATGAAAAATCGACGAGCAGTGAGATTGCTGAACCCTATGCGCGATAAAAATTGAAGGCGAAACCCGGGGGGGGAAGAAGGGACGAGACCTGTGACCACGGCTTGTCCAGAATCTGGAAAATAGAAGTGTGTGAAAAAAAAACGTAGATGAGTGCTATGTGGATGGGGGGGATATCCCCTAGCAGACGTGTGGGGGTGCTAACTTTCGCTCGAAAGTACAAGTTGAATTGGGGGATGCTATCCTCTGTCGAAAAAATATACAGCACCCCACTTTGACCTTGTGTTAGCTTTGCGGGGGTGGAATCCTTCGCTCGAAGGTCGGAACTTGAGGACACTCTCCGCTCCCTGCGAGGACAGTTATATGCCAGGTAGTGTATATAAGCTGCCCCTTCAGCATGTGGTTTGCTTGAGGAATTCCGGGGGGGGGGGGGCATAGCAAGATGAAAAGCCAGGAGAAAACTCTTGAAAACTAGTAAAAATATACCGTACCAAGGCAATTTTTACGGTACACCACCACCATAGTAGGCCATCGTAGGCCATAGTAGGCCATAGTATGGAGGGGCGCCCCAGTAAGGCGGTGGTGTGGTATACATACACTATAGAGAGCAATATGACCGCCTTGTAGAGGGAAGCCGCCTTACGCATTCCAGGTAATGAATACAGTTGCCCTGTTGCCTGTTGCACCAAGTGATTTTGACCGCCTTGTATAGGGATACCGCCTTACTCAAACCGCCTTATCGGGGGACCCCTGCTGTAGCCATCGCGTAACACCGGCCAGCTCAAATCGAGAGTGTAGTTTAGTCTGTACAGGTGAACCATGTTAACCCCTTTGAGACAGGAGACGCATAAAAATTGACGAAAAACACTGCCGATTACAAGCGTCGGCCACATGAAGCAATCCTATGAATAGCTGCCAAGTGTGGGGGATGCGGTCGAACTGCAACACAGGAAGCTGCGAGGCAAGCGTGAGGCACCACGACACTCGGGCTGCGTCAAGCTTTTCCTAGATTCTTGATTAGATTGCGCTCGTCGCTTTTTGGTCTGTATACTATAATCAAGACATAGTCAAGCCCCAACAGGGATTAGTCGCCGAGCTAGCAGTCAATTACGAGGAGAATTGTGTCAAGAGGTGTCATAACCCCTGAGCTAGTAGTCACGTTTATCGTGATCAAGTGCGATGTGGATGGATAGAGGGTGACCTCTGGCAAAGTTGTGGAGGTGCCAGTCTTTCGCTCGAAGGTCGGAGCTCAGAAACTTCTGCTGTTGTGCCTATTGCGCATACCTAATGGTGGGCTACTGGTGGGCTACTCGTGGGCTACTCGTGGGTTACTGGTGGGTTACTGGTGGGATACTGGTCGGCTACTGCTGGTCCACCCCACGCTAGGAGTACAGCAAGAGTTTCTGAGCTCCCATAGTAACACGAGGAGCTCAGTAAATATCTCACCCCAAACATGACTTTGAAGGCATTTGGTCGCGCAAATTCGACTAAAACTGCCTTGCGCTACCGTAGCTAGCCCCAAAACAAAACGTACTCGTAAATTTTATCATTGTAACCGATAGTCCACACTTGCGGGGCTCAATCGGTCAGAAATTTTGTTTGGGGTATTGAAAAGTGCGTCCAACCCCTATCTGCTGTCGGATGGATGACTCCTCTGTAGTCGGAGAGGGCAGCTTTGCTGCGGATACTCGATGACCTCTCCTGAGATAGCAGTCAATAGGGACGAGTGCGACGTGGAAGGGGGGGGGGGGTGACCTCCGGCAGGCGTGCGGGGGTGCCAGCCTTCTCCCCAAAGTCAGAGCTCGAGGGTGTCCTCCGTTAAAAATAGTAGCCTCTGTATAGCCTACGGTAGCAGCCAAAAGACGACATGATGAGATATTATAGGGTGTTTGCGAACCACCAAGTCAAATGGCGATATGAGTTATAACAGGGTGTTTGCGGACTACCAAGTCAAATGGCGATATGAGCTATAATGTGGAGTTTGGTTGGGTAGGGGTCTGGGTAGGAAAGCATGTTATGCTATCATTGAAACCGTCGGACGTCACTACCCGAGGCCAAACCAACCCGATCCAAGAAAAATCACCGAGAAAAAATCGTTTTAGAAATAAGTTTTCCTATTTAATACCGTTTTTTTTCAATTTCAAACCTAACTTTTTCGTGGGTTGTTTGGCCTTGGGTTATGATGTTCGTCGGTTTCAATGCAATTGCAATACTATTCCTGGTATCGAGTTCCAACCCAAACGAATTTTGGAAGTCGCAAACACCCTGCTAACCTCTCCTTGGCTAGCGGCGCCTTCATCAGCGTAGGAAAAAACGGCCTTTAAAACGTTTTGAGACCCCCCCCGCATACCGGCCAGCAAAGTGATGAGCGCGCCCCATCAAAAAGTCGAAGAAGAAGAGCGTGCACTTATCTCGAGTATCGTAGACTCATCGTTCGATAGAGGCGTTTCGGTGTACCCCTTTTTGGCTAAAGAGTTTTCTGAATGACCTGACTCCTTAACCCTTTTAGCACCGCACTCCCGACATGAGGAAAAAATACTTGGAATTAAACTAGGATAATTTGAGGGGTTGGAATAAGGGTTTAACCAAGATTGTCGGAAGGTCAACTCTTGCAGCGCAAACTACACGACGAGGTGTTTTTTTTGTTGTAGTACAGGCTGGTTCGCGTTGAAAACCCCAAATTTATTCCTGGCAAATATCCACGCCGTTTTTGCGATTCAGGCCGTGAACTTTTGCACCCGTCTTACATATGCCCTTGCAAAGACCTCACCCGATGCTTTTTTTTTAATTTTTTTTTTGCCTGATTTTTCGTCAGTCAAGATTTTTCGGGAAATGTGGACCACCTTAACCCAATTTTTTTCGGCGAAAAGAGAAGAAGAAAAAGAAACGGGGGTCAGACGTATGGATGGGCATGTAGAACACGTGAACAAATTTCAGGGTATATGTGTCAAAACCGGCGTGGACATTTGGACGTTTGTGCGTATAAATGATGAGAGAAGATACGTTATTCCTTCATTTATCTTGGTGATAATGTAGGATTCAGTTTGCTCGCTAGATTCTGCTCAACGTTGAACATAGGCAGGCCAGATCTTCGATTTAATGCCCGACATTCTCTACAGACACGCCTTGGAGTACGTCCAGCCGGATCGTGCAAAATGCGGCGCCTTTTTTTGTTTCGCCCCCACTGGCAAAAAGGCTGAATATTATTGAAAAAACTGAAGGCCTGTCTGTCATTGGTCTGTACGAGTTTTGCTCCTAGAGACAGCCCGAGACCGGATTTTTTTTTCTGGGCCATGTCACTCTCTTTCACTGGGCATGGGAACAGCTCTTGGGTTCGGGGGTCATAGAACAGGTTATCGTGTCGAAAACCTCAGTAGGAAAAGTCTGCCTCTCTACCAGATCATGCACCTGTATTGCAGATCGGACACATTTACTACCCCAGGAGCTCGGGTTTCTTAATTAAGGTGGCGGACGTTGCCATCAAGTAACTTTTTTTTTCGAGTGTTTTCTTTCCCCTGAAATTCCCGAAAGGGGTTAGCTCCCAATACTAGTTTCAAGTACTTTTTCTCCTAAAGCGGGCTCACCAGTTGTAAAAAGGGGTTGAGCCGACAACCGCAGATGCCGGGCCGAAGCTAGCTACTACTGCTGTAGCGTTGTTGCGACATGTCTTGCGCTCAAATCGTAGCATTTTGTCTCAAATCGTGGCAAAAACAAAGAACTTTGAAAAAACAAAAGTAACAAGAAAAAAAAGGTGTCGCTAGAGAGGTTCGCGGCAAAACTTTAAAAATATATGTTTTTTTGCTGGTATCACCTACTAATGAATACCTGTGGTACCTGCTTCGAACTACCAGGTATCTATTTTCACAAATGGCATGATCTTTAGTGATATTTTCGTCACGCATCGCACTATTTTGTCCGCTCGTCAGAGGTGGCTTTAAGAACGCGTGTGTGCGTTCGCCCCCTTTTGTTTTCGTGTTTGTTTTTGTTCGTGTGTGGCGGCTGTACTTGGCGAGCCTGTACTGGGCAATCGCAGAGCTCTTATTCTCACCATGTGAGCGCGCATGTGCTGGTCTCTTCTTTTTTTTTCGTCCTTTCATCCTTTTTCTTGCGCTCGTTAGAACTGACCCTCATAGCGTCTGTGCTTGCCTCTGTTTTTTTGTGTGTGCTTGCCTCTGTTTACCTTCGTCTTTTTCGTCTTGTCTTTTGCTGGCGTGGCGGCAGTACTTGGCAAGCCTGTACTGGACGATCGCAACGCTTATGTCAGTAGGCTACGGGGACATATCGGCCAACAACAACTCCGAGCGCCTGTTTGCGCTGGGAACTATGGTAAGCTCGGGGGGCGAGTGGGCGGGGTAAAATCAGCATGCGTGACCGTAGTCTGTCAGACCATAGACCCCCGCATCCCTTCACTGCAAGAGGGGGGGGTGGGGGGCGTACTCATTTGCTGATCATTGACCACTTGTCTCTTTTGAGACGGAGCACTGCTGCTTCTACTCCTGTTAGAGAGACCTGCAACCATTGGACACTCGTTGCGTTTTTTCCATAAACAGCAGTCAGTGTTACATTAAATCGTTTTTCTTCTCGTTTTCACTTTTTGTTTCGCATTTTGCAAGTCGTCGGGGGCGGTGAGGGGGAAGAGGGAGAAAGAAACAGAACACATGTTTTTTGCTGTATCGTTCATCCTTGGTGACTGCTGAAATTTGCCCGGGGGGGGGGGGGCATTCCACCAACTCTTCCAATGTGCAATGGTCTTAGGAATAAGCGTTGCGGCGTCAGCCGCCGAAACCTTGCAAATATTTAGAACCGCACCCATCCACGTTTCGGGGACAAGCTAGTAAAAAAGTAGTGTGTGGCTTTGCTAGAGACGTACCAGGCATACACCGCACGGGGCAGCGCTATCGAAAGGGATCGACGCATACTACGGCAGAGGTACCAGTCATGGTCCAAATAATAAGCCACTATTCCCAACTATAGCCCAATACAAACGTGGCTTATGTTCTGGTCCAGACTGTTGTCAGGACCTTTTTTGGCCGGTTCTCCTTAACCCAAAAATCGACGTTTTTTTTTTTTTTTTCTTACAATCTAGGTTTTTGTTGTGTAGCCAGGCCATAGGGGTTGATTTTATTTATCGGGTAGCACTTGTTATTTTTTCCTCGAATCAGTTTTTGCCCTAGGCTAGAGGGGTATTGTAGTATTATTATGGCATTATTAAATTAATAATATTATTATAGCAATATTATAGCGTTGTTTTAGTATTAGACTATAGTATTATTATAGTATTATTTTGGTAGTGTCATTATAGTATTATAGCATTATTATCGCGTTATTATAGCATTATTATAGCATTATTATATCAAGAGTATTATTACAGTATTTATTTATTATACTATTATTGGTATGGAGCTCCTCAAGCAAGGAGGAGTATCGGGAAAAAAATGGTTGGTGCACCTCTACGGCACTAATAGTACTATTTTCACTGTTAGTAATATATTAGTAGCATGCGTCGGCCGACAAGAATTTTTTTTTTTTTTTTTAGTTAATCCGGCGGATGGGGTAAGACCAAAAAGCTAAAGCTCACCGCACTTCCGCATACTTTCACACATGTCGTGTGTCGATCCAACTCAATTGTGTAAGTCGCAATCCTGGGCTTGCGGGCGTATCCTTCGGTCGGTCCCCGTGGTGGCGACACGGGAAGAAAAAGCTTTCACCTATGTACAGCAGCAATCAGCGCTGACTGCTAGCTCAATGGTCACGGTGTGCGCGTGCAACTTATTGTGTTTGGAGCTGTGGAACTTATGGGGGGAACTTACTTGGGCTTAGTGTATGATATTGTGGGTGGGGGAAAATATCTTGGAATTAACAAAGAGGGAAGGCTTTTAGGGCTCTAAAAAGGATGACCAACGCCCGTACCTCACGTCTATCCTATCAATATTAGTATTCGTGTCTTCTACTCGACCGAAGCCTGCACGAAGTACGTCCTTTAGCCGGTCGTGCCGCCTGTGAATGCCTTTGGGTTTAGGTAATCGACCGGAAGTACTGATCATGCTTTTTCACCGATCGTGTCTCCTGCGAATGTTTTTTTTTCGGTGAGGTTGTCGACCGTAACCCGCAGCGCGCTCTTTGTTCCTTTCATCGTGTCTCCTGTGGACCGTTTTCGGTTTGGTAATCGACCGAACCCTAATCGACCGAAGCCCGCAGCATGCTTTTTCACCGATCGCGCCTTATATGAACGTCTTTTCGGTGATCATATGTGATCGACCGCAGCCCGTAGCGCACTTTTTTTTCACTTATCTTGTCTCTTATATGTGTATTATATGTACCTGGTATGAATGATTTTCGGCCGTTAGGTGATTGGATCTACGGCGTTCGGTTTCATCATCGCCATGGTCACCGTCATCGTCGAGACAATGGACCCACAGGTATGATAAAATATTCGGCAGTCGTGCTTGGTCGGGGAATTATCCCAAATCACTTCAATGTATTAGGTCCAGATTAACGAAGAGCGCGGAAAATCGTAATTCGATTTTAGTTTTTGAATGTCATGAAAATTATACGAAACCTCCCACTCTGCTTCTTATCAAGGAACGACGTAGTTCGTTCTAGATTTACAAAAACGCAAAAGGGTCAACGAACACCCGTGGGTAACGATCGAGGCGACCGATGGCTCGCGTCTTCCCCGGAGCGCCGCAGCTAACGGCAGACTGTCTTTGCCGGCAGCGGCTAGGAGACTATGACTCTATGCGTCTTGTGGATGGGCTGGCGCCGCCCCGCCGCCCCACACGGGCAGCAGCGAAGGGGATATAACGGTCGAACTTCTGAGCGAAGTCGTGATGAGGTAGTTGGTCGTATAACTTTCGAGTTGCAGGGCGATGAACAACTGGGTTTGCGGCGGTCTCGATTGTTTTTGAGGCGTCGCAGGCGGTCTAGGCTGTGCTAAGGGCCTTCGGAGGCCGCGCTTCGGCTGCTCCGGTGGCCCTACCTCTTGCAATGGTGTCTTCTCGTCTCTCAATCAGCCGATGACATGGCACCAAGTCGCGTGGCCGGCTTCGGTTACATGGAACATGCCATGCTTAGGTGCACAAACTCCTCAAATTCAATTTCGATTTTCGACTAAATTCGACCAAAGAAGTATTTTTTTTACTTCTTTGATGAATTTGAGTTTTCGTAATAAGTCCGAGAATGCCTGCTTGGTGATTCAGTTTTTGACTAATCAGATGCAAATTAGTTCAATTCTATAAACAAAATCGAATTTCGATTTGGCAAGTTCCTCGTTAAGCTGGGCCCTTAGCGCTGTAGTATCACCTGCGACTGGTGAAGGTTGACACAGCCACAATAGTAACACTCATTTGGTTACCGCCATCGTCGAGATCATGGACCCATAGAGCCAGCATTGCTATTGACCACTCCTTCGTCCAAGCGATGGTTGATTCCTTTTCTTCTTGTTGTCAAGCTGCCGTTAAGAGCGCGAAGAATTGAAGTGGTGCAAGAGTACAGCAGTTAGGTGCTGATTTGTACCAGTATGTACTGACTGCCAACTTCAAAATTATGAAGGCGCTTTGGCGTGCTCAAGTACTGTATTCATGGATTTTCTCATTTCCAGGCGACCGCTAAGAGCGCGAAAATGGAGGTGGTGCGAGAGTACATGGGTGTCCGAAGGCTTCCGAAGGCCTTGCAAGTGAGAATGAGGAAGCACTTCGACCATGTCTACCGCAACACCAGCGTTTTCAGACAGGTGCGATGGTGGTGACGGTGTCGTTGGTGTTGGTGTTGGTCGTGGTGGTAGTGGTGCGGCGGCGATGGTGGTGGTGGTGGCGTTGATGGTGGTGGTGGTGGTGGTGGTGGTGGGAGTGGAGGTGGCGGCGCTGCGGCCGTGCAGTACGTCCCACACATGCGTACCATTTGGTTGGCGTAGTGTGCGTCGTGAAAGGCATGCGACGGCCCCTGCTTGGTGTATATATCGCAATCAAGCCGCAGGAAGCTTGCATTGCTCGGGTGTACGAACTTATAATTCGCCACGACAGAGTATCAAAAGATTTTTCATTCCTACAAAATACGACGACGGGGGGTAGGGGGGGGGGGGTCTATCGCTAAGAACTCCGCCTGCCCCCTGCTTGATTCGGGAGGTCAGCTACTGGCTGTCACGCAGCCCGCGTGAACGATTTCCGCCCTCCCCCCCACCCTCTTTTCCCCCCGTGCCGTACAACGAAAATGAAGACGCCCACCCTTACTGTAGAGATCTGCCATACAGCCTTCGGGTTAAGCTTACTCGGCGTGCGAAGTTGCAGTTCACCACCAGTATCGCAGCCTGTTTAATTCGTACAAAGCGCCGAGGTGGAAAAACAAACCCGTGCCCGTCCTTACTACCCCACCCCCATCCTGCCTGATTCTAGAGGCCGGCCGCAGTTTATAGCGCAGCCCGCGCCAACGCTTCCTCCCCCTCCCCCCTCCCCTCTCTCTACCCCCCTGCCTTCTACATTTCACCGAAAATAACAAAAGACGCCCATCCTTAGGGATCTACCGTACACCCTTCGAGTTAAGCTCGTGCTGGACACCCACCAGGAACTGCTGCACACTTTGGCGTTCTTTGAGGATCTGGACGTTCCCGTGGTGACGGAGATTGTGTACCGTCTCAAGCCGATGCAAGTCAAGCGGAAGGTACATATGGATGCATCTATAACCCTGCGTGAAAGCGGAGAGCACTTTGAATTTGAAAGAAAATCACAAGATAAAAATAAAAAAGTTGTCTTTCGTATATGTGGGCCTCAGATTGGCAGGAGTTTAAAAAGCCGATCTCGACCCGAAAACTTTTGCTTCGCATGCTGCATGCTAAGCTATTAATAGGCGTGCAACTTCTTTTTTTCTGAGTTGTGCGTGCCTGACTGGTAGCAGTTGAAATATTTTCTGGCTGAAGAGGGTGAAAAACATGTTGCGGTAGAAGCGTGCACGTATCACTGTGGTAACGAACATCGTGCGGGTTCTGCCTCGAGTCGATGCAAGCCAAGCGAGAGGTTGTCTCTAGACTCCTAATCTCTCTCCCGGATATATCGGAACCTGTCTGGTGATGACGGACTTATGATTTTATCGCGACGGCATGATGAGAACCTTGCAGTCGAAACAAAGTGAAAGCACAGGCAACAACATACAATGGAATAAAACCGCATCGCCTCGACACGTTTTTCGCGATCTTCGCAGATACTTGGGAGTACTCATATTGTCACTATTGTTTTTCGTTGCATAAAACAAACTCGCCGTTTTTTCACCGGACAACCTTGCTGTGCCGCTATGTCTTCACGCCATGGTGGGTATGTATCGTTGTTTCGCTAGGATGTGGAAAAACGAATTCCGAGTCTACTATGCGAAGACCGTTCGATAATGCCATATCTTGTCCCTCGGGTATGTAAATGGATCAATTACGTTTCCCCCGAATGATATGTTACCGGTCGCCTGCCTCGTACGATATTCTTCACGTGGAACCTCAGGAGTACATCGGAAAAGCAGGAGATGTGCTGGACGACGTGTTCTTCGTGGTGAAGGGCAGGGTGGAGGCGCGGCTATCCAAGCCCGGGAAACAGGTGGGGGAGATAAATTAATTTTCGTCGCCCGTTTGACTACCCAGCTCAACTCGTGCGAGGGGTTTCACCACCAGCGACGTTCTGTACAAGTCGTAGCCGGATATATACTCCCTTCCGTTCCCCTGTAATATACATGCCTTCAGTTGTCTCGCATAGGTTTTTCAGCAATCCCACTGCTTGTCGATTGGCATATGTGGCTCTATAGGCCACTTACGAGAACCATTCTGGGTAGCGTTGCGAGTTGGTTGACATTGCCAATTAGGTATTAATCGGTGGCGAATTTTACCGCCGTGTTTGTGACGTCCTTGCGAGTTTTTTTCCCTGGCTTTTTTGTTATATTTTGTTCAGATGCGTGTCAGTCGCGTTTCTATTTGGGGGGGAGGCTGCAAATTTGGTCACACCTCTCGGAACAAAAAACAAAACAAACCGAAAAAAATAGCCCGGAAAAACACGTCTCGGTTTGTGCATGAACAACGCCGTGCCAATTGTTCCATGTTCTACCGCGTGAAGTTGGGCATTGCGTGGCCGATCCCCCCGTTTTGAGACAGTTTAGCTCGAGGTAAGACGCCGACAATCAGGTAATAATTGTCTAGGTTTCGCAGTTAGTTGCGTGCGGTGCTTTGCGGAGTTCTGGTTGTCAGCGTCTGACTAACGCGATTGTGGTTCCATGTGTCGTGTTTACCGATAAAGACTGCGAGTCACCCCTCTATAGTGCGGTAGGGGTTGAACGCACTTTTTGGGGACCAAAACATTTCTGACCTCTACAGTGCGGTTGAGCTCCTCGAACGAGGAACTACCAGTTAGTCTGATTATTTCGATGAGTAAAATTGTTGTTGTAGGACTAGCGCGCCTAGAAGTGTGGGTCGGATGGCGCGAACGAATACCTTCGAAGCCATGTTGTGCGTGAGAAGCTGAGCCCCTCATGTTAGGAGCACAGAAAATTTTTAGAAATTTCTGTTGTACCCCTAGCTTGGGATAGTCCCTGCTTCGCTTACAAAATTGTGTTTTTTCCGCCACCCAAGTAATAACTGTTGTGGCACTGCGACGGCGACCTACATACTTATGTATAGCTTGGTTCGTATATATAGTTTGGGGTCAATGAGGCCTCTCTGCTACGGCCAGCCAGGGTTACTACTCCCGCGTTGATTATATGGCCATCAACGCGGCACCTCGTCACAGAGAGTGTGTCAGGTTTTCGATTACGGAATTTTCCGTGAGGTACAAACACCAACTCATTGGCCTAGATGCGGTGGCTATGTTCATCTTCTCCTTTGGGATTACAGAGAGGAAAACGGTCGCAAACAATGGATTAGGTTTCAGGACCAGACGGTAGATGAGCTTGTAATGATAATGCGTGTGATAGGTAGGGTTGATCGATATTAAGCCGCAGCTAGATTGTGTGCATACCAAGTTGTCCTTTGTTTCGTTCTAGTTCGTTCGCGTTTGGTTCCCTCCTGATTGCGTAGTTTATTTTTGAGACTTTTTTTTTATAAGTTGTCGGCGCTGAAGAACCAATCAGCACATTGACAGATGGCAAGCAAATACAACCTTTTTTTTGAGGGTTTACCTTGGCTTTCCTATTTCCGTTGGCATGTTTATGAGTTGTTGATGTTGATTCTCTTTCTGCACATTGCTTGATCCGATAAAAAAGATGCCAACCCTTTGGGAGGGGTGTACTCGATATTAATGCATGGCCGTAGCCGTATGACCATAGACCCTCGCATTCCTACAATGCCGGGACGGAGCACGTCGGGTTTTCACCGACCAGGCAGGCATTTCTTGAACCAGGCGCGAAGCGCCAACCCTAACCTTTTTGGGGGAGGGCCGTGGTTGTAGCATAGGGGAAAAACTGACCAAAAAGAGCTGACGATTGTAGCATCGACCACACGAAAAGAGCGTGGAGTGAGGTAGCTGGCGGGAAAAGAGGCGTCCAAACTGCATGCTGCATGTACAGCATGATGATACTCGTGCTGCTCCCCGCTCTTCCTGGATGCGTGATAATATCGATCTCGTCGCTTTTTACGTCGCTATGCCTGGGCTTCAAAAGGGTTACTATTGCTGTGGAGGACCATAATAACTCAGTAATCAGAAGCCACGATACACCACAGCTACGGCCGGGCGTTCATATTTTGGAGGCCTTTTTATCAGGGGTTCTGGCTCACTCACGCGAGGGCCCCGCCCCCCCCTTTCCTTTGCGGTCTTGAGCGTTCGTTTTTTCTTTTTACGATATAACACAGGCGTAGGAAGGTTAGCTACGCTGCGTCAAAAGAATGCATCCTAAGGCCACTTTTTATTCAGTCGGATTTTGTCAGTCGAAAACGGCCTTTTTCGACTGAAGCCCAAATCGGGCTTTCATACACAGTCGAGAAAGGGCATTTTTCGAATCGGCTTTTTTTCGACCGAGAATTCCGACTGGCGGATCCAGTCGAAAACCTCAGTCGAAAAAGTTTTACACGTGTTTTTTTTACCGATCATTCCACCACCAAACACATATCCACACGGCCGCACGGCCACAAACCCATACCAGGTACCACACAGCAGTATCATACAAGGCGCTGACGCTGGCTTGGCTATCACTGCTGTTGCTTCTCGCAGCAAGTCAGCGTGGCGCATTCCTAGTTCTACTCGCCAGCAGCGTGTAACACACGACGGCAGCAGCGCGCGGTATCGATCCCATGCTGCCAACAACGGCTGCGCCTGCTGTAGCTTTGGCGACTCTCGGCTGATTCCAACTCCACGAACGTAGCTTCGGCGGCTTTCGGCTAAGTCCAAAGCCATCAACTCGCTGGGACGAGGGTTCGTCGAGCCGTTCTCGTGGAGAAAGCGCGAAGCACAAAGCTGCCAGCCGATTTCGACTGCCGTACAGCAGTACTCCCTCACACCAACCGCCTCTAGGAAGAGCACAAAAATTATACAATCGATTCGACTTACGATAAGAAGAAGGACCAAAAGAATCCAGTAAAAAAAAAGTCCTGTCGAAAAGGGCCGTTTTCGACTGGCGGAATCCGACTGTGTAAGAAATGGCCTAAATACTGCTTTTACGTGAGGTGCAGTGAAAAAGAGGGTACCCCCCCCTACCGCACCCTTGGTCGATGAAAAAAAAAAAAAAACATTTTCCCTCCCCTGTGTTCACTACTGGTTTTGCGGTGGGGTGAGCGATGCGATGAGTTACAAAAACACGTTTCAATTTTTTTCGGCTGTCTTTTTCGACCTGGCAGATTCGGTCGAAAAAAAGAAACGTTTTCGACTGGATCCGCCAGTCTGGAAACTCAGTCGAAAAAAGTTGAGTCGAAGAGGCTGCTTTTTTTCGACCATGTAGCAAAGCCCGATTTGGGCTTCAGTCGAAAAAGGCCGAGGCTGTTTTCGTCTGACAAATCCGACTGTATAAGGGTTGGCCTAGTAGGTGACAAAAATAGCAACTGTAGCCATATTTGGCCCTGATTACTTTACTATATCCTCCCGTAATAGTGCACATGTTCAACAACAACAACAACAACAACAACAACAGCAGCGACAAAAAACGTGCTACGATGGAGGTATTAATAGTACTCATTTTCTGAAAGGCGGGGCCCTCCTTACCAAAATCGTCAGAAAACGTCGACTCTTGTTTCGAAAATACATAATATGATTTTGGTTCTAAAGACCAAAGCCATGGAATTTTTCTTGCGGTTGCACTTTCATTTCTTCTCAAAAAAAAAAAATCGCCTCAGGTTAGGAGCCTCGGGAAAAAAATATAACAACACAAATGAGATGAAATCCAGATCGTGATCTGTCTCGTGCGTGCACCGCTCTTGTGTTAGGTTTCTTGTGGCGCTATATGCACTAGGAGGGAGTCGGGCGTGTGAGATAAAACACGATCTATCAACAGATCTTGATTACTGCAGCGGCTACCCCGATTTAACCCCTTTAGAGCCCCCGAACCCCTCCCATACTAAATCCAAGTAATTTTGTCCCCAAAACGGGTTTCCAGTTGCAAAGGGGTCAAGAGCGCCCAGGATAGGAGCGTTCGGGTCTTGAGAGCGGCCGAATCGGCGTGTTCCGCCTATCTATACTAAAAGTTATATATTTGCCACCACAGATAAGAGCAGTGCATGGTTGAGAGCGCTTGTTTCGGCTTGTCACAGGGCGCTCTTAAACCGGGGTACCCACGGTAGTAGATCACGATCTATCTTTCCCCATGCTCACGCCGTTTCGTTAGGTTCTTGTGGCGCTGCACTCGGAGGGATCGGACTTTGAGCTGAGCAGCCTGATGCGGTGCCGCCCAATGCAGTTCACGTACCGCGCAGGTAAAGTACGACAGTAGCGGCCTAGACTTAGCCCCTGTAGCACTGGGTCCACGTTTTGGGTGAGAAACGTAAAAACAGTGTTTTTTTGCGCGTTTTCGGGGAAATATTACTTGAAAACAGTGTTTTTTTGCACGTTTTGGGGGACATATTACTTGAAAACAGTGTTTTTTTGCCCTTTTGGGGGGACTTGAAAACAGTGTTTTTTTGCACGTTTTCGGGGACGTACTACTTGAAAACAGTGTTTTTTTGCACGTTTTGGGGGACATATTACTTGAAAACAGTGTTTTTTTTGCCCTTTTGGGGGGACTTGAAAACAGTGAAAACAGTGTTTTTTTGCACGTTTGTGGGGACATGTAGTTTGAAAACAGTGTTTTTTTGCACGCTTTGGGGGATATATTACTTGACAACAGTGTTTTTTTGCACGCTTTGGGGGACATATTACTTGACAAAAGTGTTTTTTTACACGGTTTTGGGGACATGGTTGTTTGAAAACAGTGTTTTGGTTTTGTTTTTGCAGTTCTAAAAGGGCTAAGAGTTGGGCAATATTTTATTTACAATCGCCCAATTTCCAATTTTTCTACTGAAGCATTTTCTCTACTCTCATTCGAACTGAATTAAGAGAGAGGTTGCGCTCTGAGATGGACAGTGCCTAGGGCGGGGCCACCCAATGCCGTTAACCTATCGTGGAGGCGAAGATACGAAAATAGTAGTGAAAAAAGTCCGACCGAACACTCGCTCATTTTAACACCATTTGAGGGCCACGTCTACAGCAGTTGTGACCTAAATGACGGCGAGTGCGATGTTGTCTAGCGTCTAGGAAGAGCGTTCCGCAATCCACGTATCGCCTTACTGCGCCAAGTGCCGTACACGTCCTTCCACTGCGGTTTTTTCAGACACTCCACGCACCCCAGCAGTCGCGGGGACGATGCTGCTGTGTTCGTCGTTTGATTTTGACATATTTTTTTCCGCTGTGACGTCCCGAAGGGTTGTGTATAAGTATTGGGCAATATGGACCTTAGGGACCGACCACTGCTATGCAGGGGTGCCTCTAGCTCTGTAATGGGCACTCAGACGAGGGTTGCTTGCATGTTACTTATCTGGTATCAGTTGCTGCTGTCCCCCTCACACGTTCTGGCAGAATGGGGGGCGGAGCCGCTCGTTCAGGCAGGCGATAACGCCTGCCATTCGAAAGGAGACAACAGCTATGTGTAGATCATAACGCCCCAACGGGGTACTTGTAGAGGGGGTTTATTCCCTTTTGCAACACAGAGAAAACTGCCCACGCCAATTCCACGTAGTTTCGGCGCAAAAAAAGCAAGGATGCAGTAAAAAAGGGCGCGAAGACATTTTCTGTTGTAATTAAAAATCCACTGTCAAGTTGCTTGGGGTGAGACACGGCTCCTAGGCCGAACCATAACACCACCCACATTTTTTTATGGAGACCATCTTCTTAAATATTTAGATAATTTTTTATCAAATTTTGGCTGTGGACAAAGGGTAACAAAAGTAAAACACTTTAGCACTATTGCGCCCACGTATTATGGGGACAGCCTACTTCGAACTAGTACCTGGTATATAATTTGGCCAAGGTTCGCGGTAGGGGTTTCATTTTATAAGAACAACGAAAAAAAGTAATGGGAGAAGTCTACGAGAGATGAATAATATTTTCAGGTTATGAGCCTCGACACGCGTCATCTTTCAAGGGTCTCTTTTTTTATCGACTCAGAGCCGCACTTGCGCAGAGCCGCACTCGCGCGAGTGGCTAGACCTCTATGTGTTTTTCGGCTTCGCGATGTAACACCATCACATGATTGCTTGTTACACGTCACCAACGAACTGTCTTTCACTCAATTTTCTTAGTGAGGCCTTGTAGCGAGCCACACGTGCGAGCGACCTAACCCAGGCAGAGAACAGCGGGGGTTCCTCGTCTACCGTGCGAGCCTTCAGCAACTGGACATTCCTTGCAGTTATGCGAGACTCACATTATATTTCACCGACAAGTGCACAATTTCGCAACGTATGCCCCCACCCCCCCCTCCCCAGTGATCCAGTCCGAGCTTATGTGGCTAGACAAGGACGATCTGGAAACGATCGCCATAGGTTACACGACAGCGGTGGAGGTCATCACAGAAAAGGTGATTCGCCAAACTAACCCTGACCATTGCAGACTCATCCCATGGTAGGGCTTGCAGTTGTTGGATTGACTAATAATGTTATTGTCCGGTTGAGCTCCTCAAGTGTGGAACTATCGGTTAGCGTGAAAATTTCACGAGCATTTTTCGTTTGAAGGCCAGCGCCGGTCGAGTTGTGCGAGCGATTGCCTTCGAAGTCATGTGTCGGGTGAGATATTCATTCAGCTCCTCGTTATAGTAGCTCAGACACTTCTGCTGCACGCCTAGCGTAGGATGACTCTGCACTACACGAGTGCGCCAACGCCACCTACCCGCTTTTGCTTGTGCACCCTTTTGAGACCTCAGAGGGAAAACTTGACTATACGAAAATTGACGATTACGGCATTATAACATGGTGTCCGAGCGACAACAAGTAATTCAAAGACCCTCGTGCGGGACGGGCGGAGCATGATCCCGCTGGTACTGCTGCGCGCTCTCACGCTACTGGTGGAAGCTTGAAAATATCGCAATCTTGTTTTATTCAGTCGCTATACACGGGCCCGAAAACAGGCCAAGGGTGCGGTAAGGGATGTGCCCCCATTTTTATCGCCGGGAGTTTGAGCCACTCCCACAGTCACTGTGTACTTCCCGGAAAACAAGGCGTTTTTTTTCTTGGCGCAGTGTAGCTCACCACGCCATTGCGGATTCATTTTGCAAATTTAGAACACAACACGAAAGCCCCAGATCGCAGAGGAACGGGGGGGTCACTCACGCGAGTGACCCCGAGCGGCTGCAAGAAGAGGCCCCAAAAGCGACTCCCTTAACGTAATCTGTGTCAAAGGTTACCAGTCTACCTCAAAAAATGGCCCCACACTAATTCCACGTTGTTTGTCGCAAAAAAGCTTGGACGTCTTCCTAAAAGGTATAAAGGGGTTAAAAATGTTGAGAGTTTGAAGAAAAAATGAAATACGTGGTTGTCCGGAATTTTGCACGAAACTCAACACTTCGTGTTACATGATACTCGTACCGAAATTAGCGCAGGACACACCCTTCGTCACACAAGAATGCTATGTGGTGGCGTCGCACACTGCTGTACCATAACTCACCTACGCACATGCCCTACCGTATGTACCATAACACGACCCCTCAATGGACTTGTCAGGCGGAAAGACAACACATATTGCTGGAAGAATGCCTCGCCCTCCCGGAAACCTACGACGGGTCTGACTATCGACAGTCTAAGGTAAGAACGACGCCCATTCTTAGATCAGGGCGCCATGGTAATTTGGCGAGGCAGTAACGAGCCAGCCGAATCTCGTTGACATGACGACGACAGTACCAGGGGGTTGGAGCACGGGCAGCATGCAGCGAGTAGGTCGTCGTGAAGCCGGAAGTATGATAGATAAAGAAAGTGGCTAAGTACGCATCCTAGTCCCGCGGACAAAAGTATTTTTTTATCTTCTTTTGCATCCCTGCGTTTTCTTGTTGCTTCTGCACGCATCTGTTTATCATGGTCGATCAACATCAAGGTATGTATGCCCCTACAAGTTGTCGGCGGACGAGAAAAACATTTTGATGACATTTTTCGCTCCTGCGGGGCTTCCAGAGAGGGAACACACCAAACATGAGGCCAATGCTTCCGCAGGAAGTGTACCCCATCTTCACTACCGTGTATTGGCCACTCGCGCTAGTGGCTCTAGTCCTCGACGAAAAAATGGACTTAGAAGCACAATCCGTTGATTCAGCGCAAAAAGCAATCCCATGGCTGCAGCATATCGAAAAAACCGAGAGGCACACAACATGTGCCAGTGGCATTCAGCTACTCGTACGAGTGGCTCTGAGTCGCTGAAAACCGACGATCTAAATGCGACCACCCTACCGTAACGTTCCTTGATCGTATGTACGTGTGGGGATTATGGAGCTGGCTTCACGAGGCAGCCGAAGCTGCTTGGGGTAGGGTGTGTCTCCGAACCGCAACGTAAGGCGATACTTGTACTGCTGTGTCGGAATATTGCGCTTGCACAGATTTTCTGGATACGTTGAACGTTACTGATTTGGGAGGTTCTGCCGCCCCGCCGCAGTATCTCAGGTTGCGCCGCATTTCTGTCTGTAACGTATCTACCGAGTACATCCGCGAAACGCAACGTAAGGACCCGCACCACGTGCGCGTAACGTAGTGATACCTGCACCGTGTGGAAATATTGCGCTTGTTTGAACTGATTTTCTACATATACACGTTTGGAGCTGATTGGTTTAGGTTTCGCCGCAGTATCTCAGGTTGCGCCGCATTTCTGTGTGTGACGTGTATATATACCGAATGTATGCCGCGAAAACAGATTTTGAGGTCGGACATCCTAGCTCCGTTTCCATGCAGATCGAGAAAGTCTCGACATAACTGCGGCACGCTCTGCTTCGACGCTTTGTTAAAAAAAAGTACTCACACGTGTTTTTTTCGCACGATACGTGGACTGCGCTGGGCGTTGATATGGCACCGCACCAGGCTCTGCTCAGCTCAGCTTAAAGTCCGAACTGCAACAGAATGACTCGTACATACCACATGCGCACAGCATGGTGATGCTTGTACTGCCGCGCCCTTTTCCCAATGGCTCAATGATATCGTATTAATAGTCGCCGTTTTTTTTCAGGGTTTTTCACGGGTCATGACCATGACCCGACCCGGCGATCATGTCAGGTGGTTATCAAAAGATCGGGCGTCGGGTAGGGTCGAATCAGGAGGTGTTTCTAATATCACGGGATGGGTCGGGTCAGGAGGTGTTTCATCTCACGGTTCGGGTCGGGTCGGGTCGGGTCGGGTCGGGTCGGGTCGGGTCGGGTCGGGTCGGGTCGGGTCGGGTCGGGTCGGGTCGGGTCGGGTCGGGTCGGGTCGGGTCGGGTCGGGTCGGATCGGGTCGGGTCGGGTCGGGTCAGGTGAGGAGGTATAAATGTCCTCGGGTCGGGACGGGTTACGGGTTCCCCTGACTCGACCTGGCCCGTGGAAAGCCCTATTTTGTTTTGGTCGCTATGCATGAGTCCCAACAAAGGTTAATGAGAAGCCAGGGCACATGCTCACTGCCGAGGTGCGCCTAACATCACGAGGAGCTCCACATGCATACCCCCCCCCCAAAAAAACTTTTTTTGAGCAAACTGAAAAGGGTCGCCCGATGTACAAACTGTTAGTTATATAGCGCTATGCACGAGGCCACTAAGTCACTATAGCGCTATCCAAGCAACTGAGTTAAATCGACACACGACGCGTATGAAAAAACGTGGAAGTGTGGTTAGCTAAAGCTTCATTTTTCCCCATCCGCCGGAGGATAAAAAAAAAAGAAAAAAAAGAAAAAACGCTATCCACTAGACCACGTAGTCACGTGACTCAGTGGTCTAGTGGATAGCGATGTACAACTATCAAAGATGGGGTTTTCGGGTTCGTTGAATCCCACCAACGTTTAGCCGATTCCGAGGCACCTCACCCCTCGCCACGAGACTAGTTTCTAGGAATACACTATCGTGACTATTCATAATGTCTTCTAGCGCGCACGCTCGAAAAAGACAAAAATGAAGTCGGTGGGTTTCGAACCCACGACCCAATATCTGCTAGTTATATAGCGCTGTCCACTAGCCCACGTAGTCACGTGACTCAGTGTTCTTGTGGATAGCGCTGTACAACTAACACAAGCCCATGGCCTAGGTATACATAAAGAAACAGATTAAAAACGAAAAGAACACGGTTTGCGACGATTTTAACAATAGGCTCAGGAGCCTCGTTATTCAGAAACAAAGTTATCCAAATGCGCTGCCACAATCGTAGCACGCGCGGTGTTACACTAGGATCCCTTACAGGCTGGCTCAAGGTTAAACGACGGAAAAACGTTTATTCCCCGGCGAATACCCACGCCGCTTTCTTCGATTCAGCCCGTTAACTTTTGCACCCTTTTTCTATGTGCCGTTTGCGAAGACCTCGCCTGTCGTTTTTTGGTTGTTGTTGTTTCATTTGCCTGATTTTTCGTCTGGCTAAGATTTTTTGGAAAAATTTGGCCCACCTTAAACCAAACATTTGCGGCGAAAACAATAAACTGAAAATAAACACCCGGGGGCCAGGCCTCGGGATAGGCATATAGAAGACGTGTGAAAAACATGAGGGTCTATATCTCAAAACGGCGTGGAAAATTGGAGTTTTTTTTGTCCGTAAAAATGAGTTAAATACGTTTTTTCCTTCAAATGACTTGGTTTTAGTGCAGGATCCAGTTTTTTCGTTTTATTACTCTTAATATGGGGCACACGCAGATCAGATCTCCGAGTTCTTCCGCGAAAAATTTCTACAGGCATGGCTCGGAGTGCCTCTAACAGGCATGGCTCGGAGTGCCTCCAACTGGTTCGTGAAAAGTGCGGCGCAAATTTGTTTGTTCACCCCTGTTTGGAGAAAGCTTGAGTATTATTAAAAAAAAATTGAAGGCCTGTCATTGGTCGATACGAGTTTTGCTCCTAGAGACCGCCCGAAACCGTCAAAACAAAAGCTGGCCATGCCACCCTCTTCCACTTACGAGTTTTGCTCCTAGAGACCGCCCGAGGCCGCTATAACAAAATCAGGCCATGCCACCCTCTTCCACTGCTCGGGGGTGTCAATATGACACCAAATATTCACCCTTTGACTAGATATTGCGATATTGCCAGCGGCATTCGCGGGGGAGGGAATTTCCACCGTTTAACTTGCACCAACCTATGGCTTCCCTGGGTTTTGCTCTTCTGATTGTAGCTGTTTTGTTTCAGCGGGCGGCGTTACAGTGTGTGCACCACATGTGTTTTAAAGGGAAACGAAATCGAGTTTTAAAAAAAGCTTTGCTGGGGCTCGATTCTCAGGTCCTTGTGAATTGGGCACACGTGCCCGCCGAGAACATATCGGAGCTGGTGGGAGGCGGGCTGATGAGCATCATTCTGGAGGCTGGCCGGCCAGACGACGCCGACGACAGTGCGCCGTTGATTAGGACTCTCCGTCCCATCAACGCCCAGGTAAGGTGCACTCCACCACCGAACAGGGAGCCAACAGAAACACTACGTGACCCTGGCTGGATTTCTCGTTGGGGAGAGGGTAGTTCTACAGTAAGTTCAATATAGCGGCTCTAGAAATCCAGTTGGAGACCACAGGCTACGGTAGAGAGATGCGCCATTTTTTTTTTGTTCTCTTTCTAGGAAACCTTAGCCTGACTTTCTGTTTAGCCCGTTTTCTCAGTACAAGGTCTGAACTCGTACTAATATGTTATAGTTTGAAGGTAAATATGCGTCGAAAGTTCTGCAAAATAAAGAAACGATAGCTGCGTCTTTCCCTCCCATCTCCCCCTTGATATAAGTATATACTTCGTATGTAATAGCTGCCCTCGGTTGGTACCGACGCTGTATAACATTATATGTTATGTGGGGTTGGCGGTGGTTGGCAACGACGCTGTAAATCATGCCAGTCACTTGCGTGAGCTAGACAACCACGGTACCGTTTTTTTTGTTTGTTTTCTTTTGGCGATCACCATCATGGTTATCGAGTTAGGTCATATTGTGCGGGTTGGAAAATCCTCACTCCGCACAAGCGGAAAGATCGCATCACGTAGTGTGAATATGGTAAGGCACCCACGAGGCAGTTACATAGCAATACCCACTCATTGCTGTCTCTGGAGTGGTCACACAAGAAAACAAAGCATAAGTCATTGGCGCTGTCATCCATAAGCCAGAAAAAAGGCACAAGGTGCCGAAGTCCGTCTTACGAGCGGTTCTTCGATGGATGCAGTTCACCCTTCATGCGACTCGCCGAACACCTCACAGCGCTTCGCGCTTGGTGCAAGCAATGTCTGCCTGGTTGGAGAAAACCCGACGTGCTCCGTCCCGGCATAGTAGGGATGCGAGGGTCTATGGTCATGCGACCACGGCCATGCACAAACTGAGTACCCCCCCCCTCCCGCGCTGCCCTCACACGCGGAATTACTGGGATGGGGGAGAAGGGACACCACGCGTCGGCCTTTCCAATCCTGTTTATTTAGTGATCGGTAGTTGTTTGGTTTGCCGTTTTAGCACACGTTAGTTATTGGCTAGCAAACAAGCGTGATCGTATCGTCATGCTGAAAGCGCCTTGCAGCGTGGGTAGTCGCTTTTCGATGTGCGAGTCGATGAGGGAAGAAAGAGCTGAAGCATTCTCGCGGTCGAAGTGAAGGCACGTACCGTAGTGGGCAGGGGGGAGAAGGTCAACTATGTGACCCTGGATCTGAGTTACTACTGGGTCTAGCGAGGGAGAAAGGGAAAGGCAAGAGCACGAAGAAAATACATGGGACCAGCAAAAAAATAAAAAAATATATATATACCTGGTACATTTATCGTCGTTGGTTGTACTGTCGTCGTTTTTGCCGTCCTTGTTAGCATTCAAAAGTGCGCCGCATGATAATAAATATCGATGGCTCATGAAAATGCTCAGCAAAGCAGAAGAAACGGAAGCGAAACCGTGAAAAAGGCGGGCATATTGTTCTTGTGGTATCGGTTTCGCACAAACGTGATACAGCGAATGATGAAACGACAAAGAGCGATGACGTTGCTTCTTCCCCCCGTTCCCTCGCCAACCCGCCTCCGAAAGTGCAGGGAGGGGGCGGGAGGAGGGACACCACGCATCAATCACCGTTCCCAGTCCCCCAGCTAGACTCCAAGAGGCCCGTTGCTCCCCATACCTCTATCCGTGGTTTTCTTCCTCAAGCAAGGAATGTATACGAGTGATTGAATTTAGAGATCATGCTGCATGCCGTTGTACGATTAACACATAACAGGTGGTAATAACGGAGACCGAGGCTGACTGATTTTACAGTAGCTCCCGTCTAGAAACCAGCGATATTCTTTAAAGAACGTTTAATGGCAGCTCGACACGAGGAAGGAGTTTCCGATGAAAAAGTATGTGATTCGTGTATTTTCTTGTCTGCAATGGAAGGACTGTCCAACCATGACGTCGGAGTGGCAAGGACCGCCGCATTGAAGGGGATACGGCGACTTCGTTAAAAATATTTTGCAGGGGGCTACCGTAGAAAGACACGGCTACGGCAAAGGGGGGTACCCTCACTTCCAATACCGAGTTTGAGCCACTCGCACGAGCGACTCTGTACCTCACTTGGACAAAACAGTTCGGTTTCGGCGATTTGTGTTGGCGCACCGTAGCTTACCATGCCGTTGCGGTTTCACATCGCAAAATGAAAAAAAAAAAAAAAGCACGAGAGCCTAAAGACCGCAAAAGAAACGGGGGGATCAACGGTAAAAGGGACCCTCTTGCCGTAGTCCTTGTCCAACCATCGGTAACGATTACGTTGTTTCCCGCCCCCCCTTCCCTCTCTAGTGCTCCGTCTGGAAAGAAAATGCGCGGTCAATATGTCTAACGACTAAGGCAAGCATCACATGAGCATCCACCGCGCCCCCTCGTACTGCCACTCGAAGGGGATGCACCGGTTAATCGTGAAACGACTAAGGCAAGCAAAAAGGAGTCCCCCCCCCCGCCCCCCCTCGCCCCCCTCGACCAACCCGCCTCCGCAATTACAGGGGATGGACAAGGGACACCACGCATCACCCTTTCCAGTCCCCCCATTAGGCTCCAAGGTGCCCCTATCCCCCGTGGGGGGGGACGGGGGAGAGGCGGGAGGCATTATCGTGGGGCAGTACTGGGGGGACGAGGGGGCGGAAGATAACGCTCAGCTGGTCGGGGGGGGGGGGGCGAGGAAGATAGGCAGCAGGGATACGAGAAGGTGGAAGAGACAGTCTTCTGCTACGGAGAGGGGGGCGAAAGCGGAGGAGGAAGAGCAGGAGCGGAAGGAGAGGACGCCTCCCCACATGGTACGAAACCCCTGTACGAAAAACAGTACGCACTGAATTTTTTGAGGTTGCGTTTACCACCTGACAAGGTACAGCGCGAGCGGCAAATGGCTAAGAGTAACGGATCAGCAGAACGTGAAAAACACTATTCCACAGTTATTGGTGTATGTGATGGGGTTGGGGGCGAACGCGGAGGAAGAAGAGCAGGAGCGGAAAGAGAGAACGCCCCCTTGGATTAGTACGAACTCGCACAACACATACTGAATATTGCTGTATGGTGCAGGTGAAAATAGATGTGCAGCCACTACCTGGGATGTAGTATATACTGGTTATTGTTGCATGGTAAGGAGGGATTGGGGCAGTCTTCTGCTACGGAGAGGGGAGGCGAGAGCGGAGGAGGAAGAACAGAAGGGGGAAAAGATAACGCCCCAAGCATGGTTCGAACTCCCCCGCGGTATAACCATGTGTGCCGATCATTGTTAGTGTGTTTACCTTGCCGACAACGTGCGGCGTGGGGCGTCCATAAAAATAAAGGGGCGGGGGGGACGATTCAATAGAAAATGAAGACCCCTCCGACAATGGTGGCGTTTTTTTTTTCACAAAACGTATTTTCAGAATAAAACGTATTTTCTGAATCACAGGGCGTGCTCCTTAAACCTGGCATCGCCCCAGAGTTTTCAGTTGTTTTGCATAGGTTAAATGTTTTGTAAACGCACCTAGGCCACCGGGCTTTCGTTCGTCGGGCTTCACGCTCGTTTCTTTTTGTTTATATCGAAATCAGTTTTGGAAGGACAAATAGAGCTCTTCAAGTGACACGCTCCTTTTCTTTTTTAATCAAAATCAGCTTTTGGAAGGGTAAATAGAGCTGTTCAAGGAGCTCTTCAAGTGGCACGCTGCTTTTTTTCTTTCCTAATCAAAGTCAGCTTTTGGAAGGGTAAATAGAGCTCTTCAAGTGACACGCTCCTTTTTTTTTTCTTCAAAGCAAAATCAGTTTTTGGAAGGGCAAATACAGCTCTTCAAGTGACGCGCTCCTTTTTTTTTCGTGTAATTCCGCGCTAGGGGTGCAGCAGATTCTGAGAAATTTCTGAGCTCCTAAAAAATGAGGAGCGCAGCATCTCACCCCGAAGCGTGGCTCCGAAGACATTCGTTCGCGGGAACAGACCAACAGATACATGCCCTATCGTGGTCTTAAAAGGCAATACACTCGTAAAATGGTCATAGCAACATATAGTTCTACACTTGAGTAGGTGAGACCGGTCAAAAACGTTTGAGAGACGCCTGCCCAAAAAATGTGCAACCCCTGGTGCAAGCAATGCCTGCCTGATTGGTGAAAACCCGACGTGCTCCGTCCCGGCATTGTGGAGATGCGAGGGCCTATGGTCATACGACCACGGCCATGCACAAACTGAGTACACCCCCCCTCCCTTTTTTTTCTCTCTTTTTTTTTTCCACGCTTACTTCTACTTTCCAGCTTCTGGACAAGCCGTGGTCACAGGTGTCGTCCCTTCTCCCCCCCGGTTCTTGCTTTCAATTTTTATCGCGCATAGGGTTCAGCAATCCCACTGCTCGTCGATTTTTCATCGAGTGTTGCTAACTCACGCTCTCGCGTTTCCCGCAAATCCATTCGTGCACGAGAAAAAAAGTCCCCACGAATTTGTTCGAGCATGCTCTCGGGGGGATTCGAACTCACGAAACTGACCTATACCAGGCTCGAGGATAACCTGATACGCCACCGGGGCGACCGGATAACTCCCTACCGTGGGATGCCTAGCCCTTCAAGTGATGAGCCCCCCCCCAAAAAAAGAAGTGCCCTTGTACGTTAGGATGGGTCGGATACTCGGTACTTCCTCAGCCCAGAAGCGCCGTTAGCGAGAGAGAGAGAGAGAAAAAAAAAAATAGCCAGCGTACGGTAGGGCGGAGGGGGTACCGAACACCCGACCCCCTTTTTTCTCAACCCCGGGGTTTGCTTGAGCCACGCGGACGTAGTGGCGTGTTTACCTCACTGACTTTAGGAATATTTTCCGATCGAGGGTTTGCTTTGGCGCAAGCGTAGCTAGCCATTCCGCTGCGGACTCACATGGCAAAGATAAAAAAAAAATAGCACGGAAGCTTGAGACCGCGAGAGGAACGGGGAGATCGCTCGCGCGAGTGGCCCCGAGCCACCGCCAAACAAAGGTCCCTAAAAATGAGACCCTCTACCATGGTCTGGGTCCAAGAGTGGGCTCAAGAATGCACTCCCTATCCCCCTATTAATGACATCGTGTGACCGTTTTTCCCATGCCCACGCGTTTTGCGCCGCGGGGTTTCCACAGGAGGAGGCACTCGAGACCGCGGAGAGCGTGGCAAGTCGATGGGTGGTTATCCCGAGCGCTGGCTGGAAGCAGAAGTGGGACACGTGAGTGCCTACGGACTGCTGCTGCGTTGTCCTCGTTTGCATTTTTGCGTGATGACAGTAATGTTTTCTCGTCCCTCCAGAAACCGAAAACGCCTCTCTACACTACGGTCGAGTGATTTGTCCCCCCCAAAAAACGGGTTTCCGGTTTTGAAGGCTTGGTGAAGGCGCAGAAGAATACAACAGGTGAAAATTTGGTGCGTAAGGGAAGTAGGCGTGCGTACGTTAGGCTTTTGCGTTGTTTAGTTTATCTGGTGTTCTTCCTCTTGTTGGGGGTGTTTGTGGGCGATCGATGTTGAAGCTCGTGCCGCACATTGCCAGACGGCAACTTAAACACCCCCCCCCCCCTTCCACCCTTCATGCGACTCGCCGAACACCTCTCGGTGCTTCGCGCTTGGTGCGAGCTAGTGTCTGCCTGGCTGGAGTAAACCCGACGTGCTCCGTCCCGGCATAGTAGGGGTGCGACGGTTTATGGTCATACGACTACGGCCATTCACAAACTGAGTACACCCCCTCCCCCCCTCCCCTCTTCCCATCTCCCTGGTACGCCGTGTCAACAGCTTGAGCGTTACGCTGATGACGCTGAGCGTCATTCCCATCCGTCCTTCTTACTGACTTCTTCCCCCCACGCTGATGACACTGAACGCCTCTCCCTCCCCCCCTTCTCACTGACTGCTACCCCCCCCACCCGACCTCTCCCCCTCCCACCCTTCCACCACCTTATCACCCCCCCTGATAAACGCTGCGTAAGAAAAGGTTGGGTGTCATGCTGGTCATTCTGAGCGCCCCACTCCCTCACCCTCTGGCCCTCCTTCATACGCCATCCCCGTGATCCGCTGGGTCGAAAAGCTTGGGTGGTATGCTGATCACGTCGAGCGCAATCTCGGCACCTACCCTTACTTTTTCTTTGGACACCGCATTCCGCTTTAGAACCTTCTGCACGAATGCGACTACGGCCATGCATGACATAAATACACCCCCCTCCAATTCCCGCCCCCCCCCCCCCTTCACCCGCCCCTCCCCTTCCTCTGATAAAAAAAGTCCTCATCAAAAATCTTGAGGTGTTATGCTGATAGCACTTATCATCTCCCACCCCCCTCCCCGATCCCGCTCCCCCTCCCCCCCTTCCCTCCCTCCCGGTTACGCAGTTTGGGCATAATGTTGATCACTGTGAGTGTAATCACGGTACCCTTCCGTATTGGGTTCGACGCCATGTCGGAAGGGGGGTGGCTGGTGGTGGAGTGGGTCATAGACCTTACCTTCGCCTTGGACATCGTGTTCAACTTCAGGATGGCCTACATGAACTCGCACGTGTTGGTCACCTCCCCTACTCTCATGGCGGCGCACTACCTTAAGGGCTGGTTTACGCTGGACCTGTTGTCCACCGTGCCTTTTGATAGGTAAGAGGAACTGATTATTCAGGGATTAAACTTATACAAGTTGTTTACACCCTGTTTGAGGGGGGGGGGGGGGGGGGTTGTGTTAGTACACGCAAAGAGCACAACCGCAAATGGCTACGTAGAACTGGTATCTGTAAAACCACCTTAACCCGTTCAGAGAGACCAAAACTCCTTTCCCACACTAATTCCAAGTAAAAATTAAAAAAAGGGTTTCCGGTTGTAGAGGGGATAGGGGTTGGTTTTACGCTGGACCTGTTGTTCACCGCAGACGGGAGCTACTGCAGGGGGGTCACTTTTGGACCCTTTACTTGCAGTTGCGTGTGACCCCGCCCGTTCCCTAACCTTCGTGCTGTTCGACGGTACTTTTTGCGAGATGAGTCCGCGCTAGAACGGTTACCGCATATGACATCAGTGTATAACACCCCCCCTGGGATGAAATGCCCAGCGGGTTTCCTGCAAAACCAGCGCGGCACGAATAACAACGGTGTCGGCTTTGGGAGGATGTCGTCCAGATCTTTCCATGGACGTGTCGCTAGGCGTTTAGACTCTACCGGTCGTCGAGAAATCGGCATACGAAACTCGTCGGAGGGGGTGTGCTATACACCGTCACATACGGTAGCCACGCCGCGCCAATCAACAAACACCTAGCGTCATTTTTTCAGAGAGGTACGGCGTCTCTCGTGCGGGCGGCTCAAGCGCGGTAGCGAAAAATGGGGTAGATATCCTAACACCGTCGTAACATCCCCCCTGCTATTCACTAATAGGACACCGTGCCCTTGGTCCGTAGGTTTCGATAGGTAAGAAGAGCTTGGCCTTCGGGCTAGGGTTGTTGGGTTGGGTTGGACGTCGTGTTGAACTTTAGGGTAGTCTGCATGAATGCGCGCACGTGTTGGTGACCTCCCTCGCTCTGACGGCGACCCACCGCGTAGGTAAGGCAATCCAGGGCAAGAAAAACGCGAGGCTAACAAGATGTTGATTATGTAGATATACCAAAGGCCTATGACACAGTACAGCAGTAGTGTGATAGTATAACCGTAGGGGGTCCTCAGTAAGGGGGTGGTGTGGTATACACTAGGGCTATAGAGAGCAATACCACCGCCTTATAGGGGAAAGTCGCACTATTGATCTTATTCATTCCAGGTTATGAGTACTTTATAGAGCAGTTCCCCAGCCGCGCCAAGCGATTTTGGCAACCTTATATCGGGATGCCACCTTGCTCAGACCGCCTTATTGCGAAACCCCTACTGCTGTACGCAGAAACAGGTTGTGGAAAAAAAAAGCGGGAACACGTGATCAGAGGACAGGTGCGAAACACCCGAAGGACTAGAAAAACAATCTGCGAAGGCACTACCTTGTAGACTACACCAGAAAATGAGGAGAGACAGCGAACGTAAAAAAAGTGCGTGGTCGTCGTATGGGTTAGGGCTAGGGTAACTTTCAAATGGAAGTGGGGAGAAGGTGAAATACCGATCGTAGACCAGCATGCATACCTTGGCGTAGTTATCTCAAAATGCTGCTCTTGGGATGCACAAGTAGCAAGAGTAACAAGGAAGGGTAAAGCACACGTAGGCAAGATAGATTCGATCCTAACAGACTCTAAGCTTGACACTACGATTCATATATGTATTTTGATTGATGTGATTGTACGAAAGCCAGAATATGCAGGAGAAGTATGGTAAGGGAGCATGAAGGTCGTAAAACACCTGGAAAACAGCACAGATGCCAGCAGCCAAGAGCGTACTAGGGTGCCCAAATACGATGAGTAATATAGTACTAAGAGCATTACTGGGAATGTACCCACTTAGAATAAACAGAGACGTAAGAAAGTTGGAATGGTATAAAGTAAGGATCCTGCCAATAAAGAGGTTGCCAGCAATAGCTGCCAGGGATGTCAAAGGGCGAGCTGGAACAAGGCGGTATAGCATAGTCGAGAAAGCCTAGGAGGAAATCAAGAAGAGAGGCAACTTTGGGGGGATACAAGACAGAAGCAAAATGAACGTTAGAAGCAAGGGAAAGGCTAGCGCTGAGAAAGAAGGTGAATGAGGGTGATGCAAAACTTTTAGATGTTGTAAGTGGGGTTATTATAAGAGATAGGAATGAAAACGTATTTCGCACGGTCCACTGGACTACGCGAAAGCGCCGAAACTGCGTTTTCGTGTAGGGGACCTGGACCTGCGATCACGGCTACGATATCCCTATTTTCAGTATACTATCGTACTATCATACTCGAACGAGTGACACTTTCTCTTTCTTTTTTTCACACATTTCTACTTTACAGCTTCCGGACAAGCCGTGGTCACAGGTGTCGTCCCTTCTCCCCCCCGGTTCTTGCCTTCAATTTTTATCGCGCATAGGGTTCAGCAAGCAATCCCACTGCTCGTCAATTTTTCATCGAGTATTGCTAACTCACGCTCTCGCGCTTTCCACATGTCACTTTGTGCACGAGAAAAAGTCCCTACGAATTCATACGAGAATGCACTCGGGGGACTCGAACTCACGAAGCTGACCTATACCATGCTCGAGGATAACCTGATATGCCACCGGGGCGACCGGTTCGTACCTCGCTGACAACAAAAGCGTTAGGCCATTTGTTTGGCGAAGCGCAGCACGAACGCCTAAGATCCCAAGGAACGGGGGGGTCACTCGCGCGAGTGACCCGTAGACACTGCAAAAAGAGGTCCGACACAACAACATAACCCCCCCACCCCCCACCGTAGCTTTGATCCTGCCACCAACAAGAATGGGGTGTAATGGTACCAGCAGTCTGGTGCAGAAGGAAGAAGGTGCACAGAGCTGCCCATGTGACAAAGCAGACGGAAGCAGCACCCATATAGTGGTAGAACGTGAAGTGTACAAGGAGGAACGGAATGTCTCAAGAGGAGAAGGCGAGGAAAATAGACGGATGTGGCTTGGAGAAGCTTGGTGCATTAGATGGTGGCGATAAAACGATCGCTATCCTATCTGGGATAGATGGTGGCCACAGGCGGTCAAACTGGAAGGAGATAGGTTGAGTATAACGTTTACGTGACACATGGAAGGATCGTACTGAGCGCTCAAAATGTTGGAGATGTCTCTGTTAGGAGTGCAAACGGTGTTCCCGTCTCGAAAGGGCTGCGTGGTTAATGGTCAAATTTGACGAAGGCGAGCAATAATTGAGTACCCCCCCCCCCTTCTTCCACACGATGATTTCACCCCCGACGATGACACGCCCTCCCCCCCTCCCCTATGATACGTCCACGGCCATGCATGAAATGAGTACCCGCCCCCCCCCCCCCCCCTCCCCATTACCCTGGTGTTGAAAACCCGTGTTTCAGAATAATGTCGCTGACGCTGGGAGGGGAGAACTCAAAAGTTTTTCGCGGACTGAAGCTGGTGAAGGTGCTAAGAATGGTGCGGTTGCTGAGGCTGTTCCGAGTTTTCAAGATAGCGAGGTTTCAGGTCATCGCGGAGGAGTTCATAGAGGTGAACACAACAACGTGAACACAACAACAACAACAACAAAACGCATGTCTGCCTGTCTGTTACTAATAGATCTGATACGAAGTAGGCGTTTTATGGGGGGAGGGGAGGCGTTGTCATCAACCTTCTTATTCCTGTCAAATGCTACGGTAGAGGCGCACCCGTTTTTTTGCCCGGGCTCTTAACCTGAAGTGCGCCCAAAAAACTGATTTTGATAGAAATGAAAGCGCAACCTGTTAGCTATGTATGGCTATCCACTAGACCGCGAAGTCGCGTGACTTATAGCTCTACCCGCTAAGCTACTTAGTCACGTGACTTGGTGGTTTAGTAGATAGCGCTTTTGAAACTAACACAACCTGATGAACGAACAAGCTTGCAATGATGTGTTATCGACCCTAAATTCGTCGAACTCACAGATGACGATGTTAGAATAATGTTATCAAATCCCATAGCCTAGGTATATATATTTATATTTTAGACGCGCGAAACGATACTCTTAACATTCCTCCGATTTTGGGGTTATAACCCCTTTAGAGCCCAAATCCCTTCCCTATACTAATTCAAAGCAATTCGTCCCCCAAAACGGGTTTCCATTCGTGAAGGCGTTAAGCAACCACCCTCAGAAGGTAAAAATGAAATAGCCGTAAAGTGCTATCATACCGCTTGCTACCGCAGCACGCGTCTGCTACGTTTTGTTTTGCTCGACGTATAGGGGTGCAAAAAGAAAAAAGTGTTGTCTGCCTGTCTTGTTTAGGTTTTGCCAGCTGTGTGCGTGATACTTCCACCGCGCCGCGTGCGATGCTCTATGCTTGAGGCTTGTGCTAAATGAAAGTCTTTAACCATTTTACTCCTACTCAATATGCCCCACATTAATTCCAAGTACAATGAGTGCAGGTCTACAAGGGCTACATCAGCAAGCGGGCAAGCATGCCTTCTGGCTCTGCCCCGAAAAGGCTCCTCTATCTTACGCGAAACCACAAAACCATGCTGGTGGCGTTTCCGTCGAAATATCCCCCCCCCCTCCCGACCCATATGAATATCGCGCTCTTCCGCGTCATGAAGCTGGTCCTCGCACTAACCCCCGCTCGGCCACATTTTTGGCCGATTCTTAAGCTTGGTGAGCCGTTTCGTTTTGCATCCGCCACAAAAAAAGCCTCCTTATTTTACGCAAACCCCGAAATCAGCTTAGCTTTTTTGTCGTACTGTATTAGCTACCCCCACATGAAATGGTAATGGTCACACACACACACCCACTCACTGGTCAACTTCCTTTTCAGGGGCATGAAGCTCGTTTTAACACTAGCCCTCCTGGGTCACTTGTCCAGCTTCTTTTGGAGCTTCGTGGCTTTGTCGTTTTGCATTCGTCCTAAAAATGCTTCAGCATCTCACAAAAGCCACGAAACCACCCCGATGACCTGTTCGTGCTGTATTGAGCACCATCCTCCCTGAACCAGCTGAACAACGCTCTCTTCCGCGGCATGAAGCTGGTCCTAACACTAGCCGTCTCGATCACATTTTTGATCGCTTCTGGATCTTCGTAGGCCTTGTCGTTCTGAAAGCACCCCAAAAGGCCTCTTTACCCACTACGCAGCCACGAAAACGACCACCAAAACACGCTGACATATGACATCGTCGCACTGTATTATCCCCCTCGACTCGGACGAACAGCACAGCCTGCTTATCGAACAGAAACAAACAAAAACTACAAAAACACTTCCAGGTATATTTTAGATGCGTTTTCGTCGCACGATTCCCCCGGCCCCGAAAAATGCCCTCTCCCGCCCTCTTCCGCGGCATGAAGCTGGTCCAACACTAGCCCTCCTCGGTAATTCTTTTACTTCTTCTGGTCGTATTACACGCCCCTCCCTGACCCAGATACACCTCCAAAGGCCTAATTATACTATAAAAACAATAAAAACACGGTAAGCGTTTACCGAACTATTTATATATCCCCACCCCCCACCCCCCCCCGATCCAAATGAATAACGCCCTCTTCCGCGGCATGAAGCTGGTCCCCACACTAGCCGTCCGGGGTCACTTGTTTATCTGCTTTTGGAACTTTGTGAGCCTTTACGTTCTCCCTCTGTCCCAAAACGGCCTCCTCATCCTACAAAAGCCGTGAAAACACGCTCGCGTTTCCGCCGTACTGTATCCCCTCCGGCCAGAATAAACCCCCAAAAGCTTCTTTATCCTACAAAAATCACAAAAACACACTATTTTACTAGCATTTTCGTCGTGTTTTGTGTATCTATCCCCCCTGACCCCAGAAGAACAACGCCCTTTTCCAGGGAATGAAGCTGGTCCTCGCACTAGCTCTCCCTGGTCACTTCTTCGGCTCCTTCGGGAGCATCGTCGGTCTTTCCGTTCTGCATCCTCCCTCTCAAAAGCCCCCGTATCTTGCAAAGCCCATGAAATCTAACCGGAAGTAACCGGAAGTTTTGCTTCGCTGTAAATGCTGTATGCACCCCTGCTGACCCCGGATGAACAACGCCTTTTTCCGGGGCATGAAGCTGGTCTTCACACTAGCCCTTCTGGACTGCATTTTTCGCTGCGTCTGGAGCTTCGTGAACCTTTTCATTCTGCATCCACCCCCCCCGAAAGCCCCCGTATCTTACGAAACCCACGAAGCCCTTCCGGAAGTTTTGCTTCGCTGTGCGGTATCCCCCCTGACCCCAGGAGAACAACGCCCTTTTTCAGGGCATGAAGCTGGTCCTCGCACTAGCTCTCTCTGATCACTTCTTCGGCTCCTTCAGGAGTATCGTCGGTCTTTCCGTTCTGCATCCTCCCCCCCAAAAGCCCCCGTATCTTATAAAGCCCACGAAATCTCACCGGAAGTTTTGCTTCGCTATACTGTGTCTCCGCCTACCACAGTTGAATAATTCCCTCTTCCGTGGCATGAAGTTGGTCCTCACACAAGCCTTTCTGGGGGTATTGTTTTTTTTGTGAAGCTTGGTGAACCTTTTCATTCTGCTCCCGCCCCACAAAAACCACCGTATCTTACGAAACCCGCGAAATTTCACCGGAAGTTTTTCCTCGCTGTACTGCTGTATCCCCCCCGCCCCCAGTTGAACAATGCCCTCTTTCGCGGCATGAAATTGGTCCTCACCCTGGCTCTTCTGGGTCACTTCTTTGGCTGCTTCTGGAGCTTCGTGAGCCTGTTCGAGGAGTCTTCCGTCGATACCGACTCTGACTCTCCGTCTCGATGGTGGGAGAGCTTGGGATTGCAGGAGGACGATTTGCCACGGCGGTACATCGCGTCGATTTACTGGGCGTTCACGACCATGACCACCGTTGGGTGAGTGGAGGAGCAATGCTGTCGGTCGCCCCGGTGGCGTATCAGGTTATCCTCGAGCCTGGTATAGGTCAGTTTCGTGAGTTCGAATCCCCCCGAGTGCATAGTCGTATAAATTCGTGGGGACTTTTTCTTGCTTGTGCACAAATTAACTTGCGGAAAGCGCAAGAGCGTGAGTTAGCAACACTCGATGAAAAATTGACGAGCAGTGGGATTGCTGAACCCTATGCGCGATAAAAATCGAAGGCAAGAACCGGGGGGGGGAAGGGACGACACTTGTGACCACGGCTTGTCCAGAAGCTGGAGAGTAGATGTGTGTAAAAAAAAAACAAAAAAAACTGTACCTGCTATAATAAAAAGGTACCAGTTTGCGTCATGTTTATGGTATATATTTTCCCGAAAAAGGTATACCGGGGGGCGGGGGGCGGGCGAGGTTGTCGTTTTCCTTCATTACCGGCTCGAGCTCGCCATTGAGATGGTCGGAAAACTTGGGGTTGGAGGAGGACGATCTACCGCGGCGGTGCATCGCATCGAGACAACAGCTACGGTACCATAAGGGTCACATTTTGGGCCTCTTGCATCAGTGGGTCATGGTTACTCGCGCGAGTGATCCCCTGTTCCTTTGCGTTCCTAAGGCTTCGTGTTTTTTTAAGGGATATGACAACGACAAGGAATGGCTAGCGACGCCACGGCAACCAAACCGCCTGAAGAAATATTTACAATGAGATACAGAGTCACTCTGGCAAATGGCCCAAATCTGGATCTGAAAAAGAGCTGAAAAAGAGGGTACCTTCCCTGCCCTAGCCTCGGTCTCGACATAACGGGCGTTTACCAGCGCGAACACCGTTGGGTAAGCGAGGATTCCTATGTGTTCATATGTAACAGCAGCCGTGCGCCATTTTGTTGCGGTATTTATCCAGAAAATGGTGTGTCGGGATCGTTTGTGCCATTTTACGGTGCAGTGGAATATTTTACGGTGTACCTGGGGTGGTCGGAGAGCGTGGGAGTGGAGGCGGACGATTTACCGAGTCGGTGCATCGTGTCGGTTTACTGGGCTTTCGCTACCATGACTACCGCTGCTGGATGGGTAAGAGGTCATACTGCACCTGGTACTATGTACTCGGTAATAGTATTCAGTAGTGGTGTCCCTCTATAGTGCCGGTTGAGCAGTGCCGGTTTCCCGACATAGTGCCTATGAATTAGCTTGGCATAGATGGAAACAACCATTAGTGGAAGTATGCGGAGTAGTGCCGGTTGCCGATATATTGCCGGTATTTTCCTCTATAATGCACACACCAGCACTGTAGATGGACCACAAAGTGCTGCATATGCCATTTTTATGTTTTGGTATTTCGCAAGAAAAGGTATACCGGGGTTTGGAGTCTTCGTCCATTACCGGCTATGACTCGCCGTCTCGATGGTGAGAGAGCTTGGGGCTAGGGGAGGACGATTTACCGAGGCGTTACGCCGCGTTGATAAGCTGCGCGTTCACTACGATGACTATCGTTGGGTGACTGAGGAGTTATATCGTATTGCGAAAAAAGAAAAAATACACCTCAGCTGTGAGATCGACGAAGAAGGATTTTGATCAAAACTGATCTTTGCAAGCTGCGTGTGATACTTCGATCGCGCTGTATTTTTTAGCAGCATGTAAATATATTATGGTTTTTGGACAGAAAAAGGTATATCGGTGGCGTTTGGTGCCATTTTATGGAACAGTGGAATTCTTCACGGCATGTAGGAGATGGTGGGAGAGCTTGGGGTTGGAGGAGGACGACCTCCTTAGGCGGTACATCATGTCCATTTACTGAGGCGTTTACGATCATGATCACCTTTGGGTGAGCGAGGATCCATGGGAATGTATACGTTAGGTTAGGGTTATGTCATTTTCCAGTTGGCATCCGATTTAAGAGCCTCCCGGAACAGGCCAGCGTTACCGTTCTTATCTCCGTACCGCTCTTGTCTCCGATTCGGTATCATGCAGGTTTTCGTACAGGCGTCTTTATCATATGCCTGGTAGGCTTTACTATCGGCGTCACAAGGCGTGACAAGACGAGTTGACCGCTATTAAGTCTGTTTTCTCTTTGTCGTGGGAGCTCTTAACCGGGTATCGTACTGTGTTATTTTTTTTGTTTGAGCTTCCTTACAGGAGGGGCTCTGTACACCCCACCCCCCTGGCCAAAGAGGAAGGAGATGAGACGTGCAAAACGTTTTCATGTTATGTGTAAAAGAAGCATGTAGAGCGCCTAAATGATGGAGGTGTCTCTGTCAGGAGTAGGAACGGTGCTCCGTCCGTCTCGAAAGGGATGCGTGGTCAATGGTCGAATGACTAAGGCCAGCAACCATTGAGTACGCCCCCCCCCCCCCCCCCCCCCCCTCGTTCAGGCCTAGAGATATCTTCCCAGTAGTGGGTATCGAGCGCGCCAACGCAATGATCATCATGGTCACATGGTACTACCATATAACTAACACTACATTGTTAGTCGTCCGACACTCTGCAAGCGTGACCTTCAACCCCCTCTCTTCTTCATTCACAATGAATGTAAGCCTACGCCCCTCCCCTCTTCCTCCCCCCCCGCGCCTCTCCTTCATTCACAATGGGTGTAAGCCTAGTCCTTCCCCCTCCCCCCTGCCGCTTCATGCGACTCGCCGAACACCTCACGGCACGGCCCTTCGCGTTTGGTGCAGGCGACGTCTGTTTGGTCGGTGAAAACCCGACGTGTTTCCTCCCGGCATTATGGGGATGCGAGGGTCATACCACATACCATATGATCTTAAGAATACGGCTATGTCTGAAATGAGTACGCCCCCCCCTCCCTTCCCTTCTCCTTCATCAATAATTGATGTAAACCTACCCCCCCCCCCGCCTCCCCCGCTTCCACCCTGGCCTGCGTGCAGATACGGCGACATATTTCCCGTTGTAGACAACGAGCGCGTCTACGCCATGATCATCATGGTCATAGGGGCTACCGTGTTCGGGTACATTGTTGGCAGCGTCAGCGCATTGGCGAGCAACCCCAACGGAAGCCAGGCCCGGGAGACAGTAAAAATACTGGCAGTTTCCAACTACCTGGGGGAGAAGAAGGTCCAGATCAAGCTCAGACAGGTTTGTGTGCCGTCAAAACATTTTTCTCCCTTCCCCCGCGCGCTGTGAGGCGGGCCGGGGGGGGGGGGGGGGGGAGGCCACCGGGGGGAGGAAGAGGGTCGCTTTTGTTTTCTTAGTCGTGAGTGTTTGCTTTCCAGTCCATCTGTTGATACAATGTCAGAATTTCTATCATTGGTTTCACTTCGGTTTGTTTGTTTGCTTGCTTGCTTGCCTGGTTGCTCGATTGTTTGATCGTCTTTGTCTGTCCGTTTTGTTTTTTGTGTGTGTGTGTGTTGGCGTGAAGAGCTGTCTTCACATCAAACCGCGTTCTTTTTACCCGATGATATCGGCAAAACCCAGTGTCTGTCGTGATTCTTCGTCCTAGCGAGGTACACATGCAGGATTTTTTTTTCAAGTATTGCTTTTTCCATCCATCTGACTATGTGCAGCATGAGCGTCAAAATCGATCACTCAAGTGCATTCTCACGAAGCAAAGGAAAACCGAGGGAAACCTATCACACACCGGACAGATCACCTATCCCCACTCGATGATGTAGATATTTCAGGAAGATCTGTGTGGTGTAGCTAATGGTACCGGGTGGGAGCCGTACGATCTGCGTGATCTAGAAAACGTTTCCAGGGTAGGATCTGTCCTCCACATACACAGATCCTGCTCAACATCTCATAGCGGCTACATACATATAGAATTTACTGTGGGTGATCTAGATCGCGATCTGTGTGAGGTGTGAAGGATTCTAACCGTGTTGATCTGTCTGTGTGTTCGTGTGCTTGTTTGATCGTTTTGCCAAGTTGGGTTAGGGTTAAGAAGCACGCCGAGTAGTTCTTGCAAGCAGAATTACACGGTGGGGGCGCACCGCAAGTTTCTGAGCTCCCAACACAAGGAGCTAAACAAATTCACAAAAAAACATGACTTCGAAATCGAATCGCGCAATCCCACCAACACATCTAAGCGCTGGTCCGAAAACAACCGTTGCACTCGGAAAAATACCGGACTAACTACCATGGTTCCTCGCTTTCACTTGAGGAGGTCAACCGGCCGGAAAACGTTGGGCCCAGACAGTTGAACCCCTGCTGTGGGATGACTCGGCACAATAGCACCACCACACTCTCCGTGTCTGTTCTTGGGTTTCCATCCTAGAGAGAGGCATGTTGAATTTTTATTGCTATCTTTTGTTGCCCTCTGCCGACAATACAGTGCAGATGTCGTCCCGATATTAATCGAAAATCGTTGTTGTTGGTCGTCTTCTGTGTGCGTTTGATTGTCTGTTTTTTTTTTTGTTTTCCGCGTTTTTTTGCGTTTTGTTTTAATTATCAATTGTAGGTGTTTGTCGTTTTATGAGTCGTTCGTTTGCTTGTTGTTTGACGCCTGCAGGCGGTGAAGAAGCACGTGGAGTATTACTTGCAGCACAAAAGTCCGTTCCAAGAGGAAGACCTGCAGGCGCTCATGCCCCCCAGTCTCAGACAGGAGTCTGTTCTCCAGATCCACAAGGTACCGTGAAACGTGCTACAAAAGAGCTAGCACTTCATAAGCCCTACTGTTTTTCTGACGAACAGGACCCCTCAATAGACTAACAGAATATCCCAAATTCGGTGAACTACCGTTTGCGTTTGTGTTATTATCGTTTCGTTGTACCATGAAACGTGCTACAAAGGAGATAGCACTTCTTCAGCCATACTGTCTTTCTGACGAACAGGACCCCTCGATAGACTAACAGAATGCCCCTAAATTCGGGGAACTACCGTTTGTGTTTTTTTCGTTACTATAATTTTGTTGCATAGACAATGGGACTGCCCATCGGATAGAGTGCTAACCAATTTCCTGAAGATCGCTTGTCTGGGCGTTAGATAGATGCGCGCAATGAAAGAGGTAGCTCGTTTTGGAGCCATCCCACGCTATAGGGGGTGCAGCAGATTCTAAGAAGTTTCTGGCCTCCCAACACGAGGAGCTCACCACCTCGCCCGAAACATGACTTAGAGAGCATTCGCTCCCGCAATCCGACCAACACTTGTATGCGCTACGAACTACCGTAGTCCTAAACCAAAAATAAAACCGCAAAGGCGCCAGAGTAACCGGTAATCCCTCACCTTTAGGAGCTCAACCAATCAGAAGGTCGGAAATGTTTGGCCCTAAACAGTGCAACCCCTACAGTACTATAGAGGGATGACCCCGAGGAGAACCTGGGGCCCGAGTCCTACCACGCTAGAGGTGCAGCAGATTCTAAGAATTATCTGAGCTCCTAACACGAGGCAGAGCTAGGTCAATATCAACATCAACATCACCCGAAACAGGACTTCGAAGACATTCGCTCGCGCAGCCCGACCCACTTTTCTATGATCTTGTCCCAAAAACAACCAATGTACTCGTGAAAACATTATCATACTAACCGGTAGTTTCTCGCGTTGGGAGCTCAACCCCTAAGGTGGGTAGACTCTCGCCCTGTAAGGCGGCAATATTTTTTTTGGTCAAAAATTCCTACCCCTATCCTAGCATGCGTCGTCTTTTATATAGTAGAACTCCTGCATTGAGGGCCCCTCAGAAAATCTTAGGTGCATCCCTTCCGTGTCATGCGTGATACAAGCTATGGTGTCCATTTTTTTAGCACTCCTCCGTACCTTTTGGAGACAAAACGACTCAGACATTTGTGTGGGACATTGTTTGCGGTACATGCTCGTAGTTCATATGAAGAGACCTTTTTTCGGTATTTTTCTTCATTTTCGTACAAAAAATCGGTAAAATCTGACGAAAACAGGGGCTTTAGAACAACTGCCTATTCCGCTACCACACCTTTTTTACTTGATGTCGGCTCGACGAAACTCCCATTCTAACACGTTCCCCTCTACCGCCCACCCCCACCCCCATTCGTCTCTGCCCCCCCATTCCCCCCTTCCTCCTTTCCCTTCTTCCCTTCGTTCTCTCCATCCCCTCCCTCTTCTCCCCTTCCCTCTATCCCCCGCTCTCTCCTCCCCTCGCCGTCCCCCCCTCCCTCTCCTCCCTCCCACCCCTTTCCACCGCCCCTCATCAAAACCTCCACATGAATAGGATGTTATTGTGAAAATAGGGATCTTCGAGCATCTCAACTCTAACCACATCGCCTACATGCTGCGCCAGATGAAGCCGCTCTTCATCATTTCTGGCAATTACGTCTACACTCCCGGAAATGGGAGCGACGGCGTTTACTTTTTGATCGCCGGCGTGGCGGAGGTGGGTCTTTTGCCCTGACCACATCCACAGCGAAGGCTCCAGCCATAGTCCCAACCCGGGCCGTGACCCTTGCCTTGTTTTTGTACACGGGGCGTGAGTCTTTACGCCAACCTCATGCACAACGATGGTTCTCGAGCCCAGTAGACCCCCGTCCTTTGCCTATTTTTTTGGTCGATGGCGTGAATCCATGGGTCAGTCTCATACACAACGATGATCTTCATGTGTTCGGTAGGACCCCAAACCTGACCCTGGCTATTAACCCTACCTACTAAGGCCGTAGCAGACTCATCCCCCCGTAGGGATTGTACTTTTTGGGTAAACTAACGTTTCTGGCCTTCTGATAGTGTGACCGGTGGAGCTCCTCGAGTGTTGGAACTATCGGATAGTATGATAGCTTTACGAGTACAATGGTTGTTTTTAGGACTAGCGCATGGAAATGTTGGTCGGGTTGCGCGAAGGAACGCCTTCGAAGTCATGTGTCGGGTGATGTTGATGTTGATATTGAACTAGCTCCTCATGTTGGGAGCCCAGAAAGTTCTTGGAATCTGCTGCACCCTTCGTACGGAGGATCATATCCAGCAGGACCCACGATACACACAAAATCTATGTATTACCCAGTTTTTACCAACTGCGTTTGGTCCTGATGACCATGTTTCCCCCTATGCCCAATTCTACCCCTAGGGTTTGCTCGCCGGTGTGGCGTAGGCGAGGATTTCCCACGAGCCTTATCCACAACGACGGTGGTAGAAAAAGTCACTCCAACCCTATCCCGCACCCACAATGATAGTCTTCTAACCCTAGCCCTGACTCTTAACCCTGACCATAGCCATGGACAAAGCAGGTAATACTATATGGAAACATTTGTTTCGAGCGACGGAGCTCCTTAACCCATCTTAACCGAACATCGTCGGGAAGTGACTCGTTATTGTCTTGCAAGGTGAACATGTTTCGTATACCTAGGCCATGGCTTTTCGTCATCGTCGAGTGCTATTGCCCTTTCGGTCTACACAAAAACGAAATTGGGCGAGGTAATGGAGCTTCTCAAACAAGGACGCCACGGATAAAAAAACGGTGCGCTTTTTACCGTAGCCTCAACCCTCATACTATCGCTAAACCCCGATGCTAGCCCCAAACCTACTAACACTAACCCTGATCCAACTACCCCGATCGTTTTTTTTTTCTTCGTCGCCAAAGTGGCGGAGATGGACATTTTCGCCGACCTCGTACACAGCTAGTTTCAATTTTATTCCTTATCTTAAGGTGTTATTTTTTTTCAATGGAGGTGTTATATCAAATGACTTCCTTCAGTTGCGCGCATCGTTTTTTGTTTTTATTTTTATTTCCTGAGGTACCCTTCCACACCAGAGTCGTTTGGAGCTTGTGCTATGAGCACGGACTGTGTTGCGGCGACGAGTTTGTTCATGTGAGAACAACAAAAAAAGGACACCATCCCAAGCCCGCCACTAAGTTTTCGTGCGTGCTTTCGCAGGCGGTACATCAAGAGGAGGGGACGGAGCGTCACACAAACCTTTACATCGTGCGCGAGGGGAAATCTTTCGGGCACGAAGGTTTCCTAGAAAATGACAGCGGAACTCCCCCGGGGAAAATAGGCATGCGCGCCCTGGCTGACTGCTCAATATTCCTCCTGGCGGAAAAAAAAATCGCAAATCTGGTGAGGAGAAGAAGAAACGAAAATACCGACTCATTAGCTGGGTTTCTTATTTTTATAAAAATGATTTCAAGTACGCCAGCTGTCTGTGAGTTCGATCAATTTGTAGGAGTCGATGCTCATTTTTAGCAAGCTGCGAGATATTCCGGTCGCGCCTTTTTTTTAGATGATGTACGAGTTGATTTTTCGAAGATGTAGTACACCTCCGGATGCCGTCAGAGGATGAACAGGATAATTTGATTAAGAAACAGATAACCCCCCATTGCCTGGCTCCTTTGCCCATTTCTAACTCCTAAAGCTATCATATTCTAATTCCATTTGTCATGTTCTAATTCCAAGTGTTTTTGTCCTCATGTCGGGACTGCGGTGCTAAAAGGTGCTAAAACGTGCTAAAAGGTGCTAAAAGGTGCTACTCGTAAAAGGGTTAAAAATAAGTGCGGCTAAAAACGCTAAAACGTTTTCTTTGCTTTTTGTGCTCCCCCCCTGGGTGCACCATTCTTCCTTCTAAGGGTGGTCACTTGATCAACTACTCTATACCTCACCCGAAAACAGAAAGTTGAACCCAATGAACGAGGACAAAACCCATGAGCTCGAGGTGTAAACCAAAAAAGAACATTTTTGCAGCAGACGATAGAGGAACAAGTAGTACCTTTTGGCTGATTATTTTGTTCTGAATTGCTGCGCTCCTTAGCCCCCCAAAATTCGTCGGAATTCTTCATTCTTGATGTTTTGCGAAAAGTGATTTGCAGTGTACTCGAGTCCAAAAAAATGGATTATGCATCGGTGGTGGCACTTTTCTTTTTTATTGAGCTCTTCTTGTGAAGAGGATTGTTAAGAAGAAAAAAAAAAGTTTCGGCGAATTTTCGGTCACGAGCCCCGTCATTAAGAAATAGGGTTTGAGCAAAAAAAAAAAAAAATGCTACTTCTGTCACAGCACCGCGTCGGCATAACAAGCAAAAAACGTAAAGTCGTGACCCAGACTGGATGGGGATCTTACTCACAGGACACGGTGCGCTCTACACCCAAAAACTCAGGGTTGAAAATGAAAACGCATCGGAAATTTTTTTTTTTACCTGTCGAAAATATCATCTGCTGGATTTACTCGGTTTCCTCGATTTTCCGAATCTGGCGGAGGAGAAGATTTGCGAACACGGCAAGGAGGGTGCAGGACACCATTCATCTTTTCTGGGGGTGGGTCGCTTGAGGAGCTCTCTCTCTACCTCTCCCGAATACTTATTTGGAGTATTTCCCTACACGTACACGCCTTCATGGGCATGTGAAACCCTTTTATACCGTGTCCACATCCTGGATTATTCGTCCTGTTAGGCGCTCCCAGGGCAATATCGTAATAGGCAGTACAGATGTCCTGTGAAAAGCAAGGATACAGGCTACAGCAGAGGTGCACAGGTACATAGTTGTGACGGTGGTCGCTTGGGGAGCTCTCTATTTCCCCCCGACAAATAATACTAGTTTGAGTATAACTGAAAAGAAAACGCGAATTCGATGAGCAAACCCGTATAGACAAGCTGACGCACACAGACCACATTGTCAGTAATATTTGTTCGCGGAAGAAACAAGATGTCACAGGTTTACGTGACAACAACAACAACAACAACAACAACAACAACAACAACAACAGCAATAACAACAACAACAACGACAACAACAACAGCAACAACAACAACAACAACAACAACAACAACAACAACAACAACAACACATCGTACTGAACACCACAACCCACCCTCCCCCCGGCAACCTCGAAACAAACATTTATTCACTCTCAGGCCCAAAACCAGCCGGACGTGGCGACCCAACTGCAGCTCGCCCTCCGTCGCGCCATTGCCGACCAAGAAATGAGATCCTCTACGCCGCCAGCACCAACATCATCGCGTCCCATGAGCGCGGCCTCTTCCGCTCGAACTTTCATAGAGGAAGCTTTTGGCAGACAGCGAGACATTGGGGCAGTGGAGGCCGGAAAAGGAGGGGGTAGAATGGACCCGCCAAGGAGCCGGGGGGCGAGGCGTTCAAAAGTATTGCCGACGGAAGAAGGGGGGGGGGGAGGGGGTTGAGGGGGGGGAGGCGAGGGGGGGGGAAGGGGTAACAAATAGGCGGTATTCTGACATTGGAGTAGTGGAAGCCGGAAACTGGGGGGCGGCAGGGGGAGAGGGAGGAGGAGGAGGAGGAGGAGAAAGAGTAGGGGGTGGAATGGATCCACCAAAGAGGATGGGCGGGGGGGCTGATGGTTGTACTCCGGAGTATTATTTTAAACCTTGTGTTCGGTCTACAGCGAAACAGCGGGGCAGTGGAGGCTGGAAGAGGGGAGGGGAAGAGGGAGAGGGGGGGGGTAGAATGAATCCACCGAGGAGTAGGAGGTTGCAAACGTGCTGCCGACAGAACAACGGGGGTGTACTAGAAGAAGAGAGGGGAGGTCTAACAAGGAGGCGGTATGGCATTGAGGCGGTGAAGGCCTTAAGAGGGTGTTGGAGGACGGAGCAGGGGGGGCAGGAGGAGGATGGGGGGGGGGGGTAGAATAGATCGGCCAAGGAGTTGGGGGGGGGGAGGGTCGGGGGTGCAAAAGTATTGCTGGCAGAAGAAAAGGGAGGGAGGGCTGATTTGGAGGCGTTCTTTTGTCATTGGGACAATGGAACTCCGAACAGGGGGGAGGGTTGGGTAGAATGGATCTGCCAACAAGTAGGGGGGGCGGGGGAGGGCAAAAATGTTACCGACGGAAGAAGGCGAGGAGGGGGGGAGGGGGGGGAGGAAGAGGGGTTGGGTAGAATGGACCTGCCAAGGAGTCGGAGGGGGGGGGTGGGGGGGGGCGTACGTGTTGCTGGCGGGACGCTTGGTACGATACGTTTTGTTTTTTGGCCATCCCATCTAAAATCTCGCTACCTGGAAGTATTCGATTTATATCGGAACGACGTCTACGCTATATTGTCGGAGGGCAATGATAATAACAAGAATAGATCATAGATCTGTCATCATGGTATGTTTTTAACACGAGCTATATCATTCAGATCACCCGGCTCCCACCATTAAACATGATATATAGGCTGTACAGATCATAGACAAGTGATCTGTCAGCCCCCAAAGACACAGATCGTGAATCGGGGTCCGGTCTGTGTGATACTAGTATAGATCCTATACCTACCTGTCGGTATGGTATGTTGTACATAATCTGTCAAGCCCATATCCAACTTTGGAAACTAGTATTACAGTAGATCAGTCAGATCATACATATCATACCGCAACATGATCCATACATATCCCTATGAATCTCTTCTCTCAGCCTTGCGCTCAGCGTTTTGAACCGCACCGCTCGCCGCAGGAACTGTATTTTGTCGCGATTTCTCCGGGGGCGTGCTCTCCGACCTCCGGTCCCCCGGGAGGGCCGGGCGCCCTGCCGGCGCCGACCTCGTGGGGACCTGTGCGGGCGACGGCAAGGTCGAGATCTACGACATGCTTCGCCCGCCCGGCTACAATACGCCGTCCACGTCTCGTGGCGATGACAGATGCAGTGATGTCATGCACGTGTTATGTGTCAGCAAACATGGGAGACCTCTGCGAGTTTTTTTTGGGGGGGGTACAAGGCGTATAGCCTGCAACTCGGGACAACTGGGACGAGGGCTCAAGGCATGGGCCAATACAGCTGGTAATGCCAACGGGGGTGTTGAGGCGTGGTACATGGCCCCTAAGATCCTGCTAGGCGTCTGCATGGGTGCAAGCTCGAAGTCCCTTTTTCACAACAACTGCTGTGCTGTGTTCCGGACATCAGTCGACCGACAATCGACAGTCCAGCGGTCAATCGAGAAAAATTGCGATTCCACCGATTCCACAGACATTTTGTTTATTGTATACGGGGTTGTGTTTTGTTGCTGTTCGTTGCTGTTTGCTTTTGGTGCAGGCAGATTGTCTCGAATGGAGTGAGTCACGCCTACGTATCGTGTGTCCTTTCACACCTCAATATGTGTACCTGTTGGTGAAAAAAAAACAGCTGTGCTGTTGTGCTTCGCGGTGCGGGACATAGCGCCCGCCCATGTCCCACTTTTTTTTAGATGTTGTCGCCCACCGCCCACCAGCTGCCACGACCATCGCCAGCACACTGCTGCGCACTACAGCAGCAGTAGTACTCTCCCACTCTTTCGCATCTTTCAACTGCCAAGCTTTCCTTATGGGCCCGCTGAGTCGGTCTCCGGCCAAGAGATCGAAGACAGCCGAGGTCGTGGAAAACATCAGCTGTCAGCTGTGAGCGTACTACTTTATTTCCTGAAAGTCATCTTTGTTAACTGTGTGTGATACCTCGATCGCGCGTACTACGGAATGTGCAGTTTTTTAGATGGCGATGTACAATTTCTGGCGGTCTTCATACCAAACGAACTCGCCACATATAGAGAGCACTCTCAACCCTTGGCATTCAGGGCACTAAGAGTGACCTCCATATTTCACGACATCCATAGCCGCTACTAATATTTTGGGCATCACGCCGGTCTGCGGCCGGCGGCCGTTCAGACCGCGGGCGAAGCCCCTTCCTTTGCAACCCATACAGATCATATACACCACGGATCTGTGTTGCCCGAAAGACGCAGATCATGTACAGATCGTCCAGATAAGGATCTGATCTGTCGGATGTGTGGATTTTTGTTATGAGTGATCGACATTCGAGCTCATGCTGCATGTTGTCAGATGACCAACATAACAACAACGGCCAAGCCTACGGTACGGGGGGGGGTACCCCTATCTTCACTAGGCAGGAGGGGTACCCCTATCTTCACTAGGTAGGGGAAATCCCCCTATCTTCGCTAGATAGGGAGGGGTACTCCTATCTTCACTAGGTATGGGGGGTGCCCCTATCTTCACTAGGTAGGGGAACCCCTCCTATCTTCACTAGGTAGGGGAACCCCCTCCATCTTCACCAGGAGGTAGGGAGGGGTACCCTTATCTTTACTAGGTGCGGGGGGGTACCTCTATCTTCACTAGGCAGGGGGGGTACCCTATCGTCACTAGGTAGGGGGGGTTCCCCTATCTTCACTAGGTAGGGGGGGTGCCCCTATCTTCACTAGGTAGGGGGGGGGTACCCCTATCTTCACTAGGCAGGGGGGGTGCCCCTATCTTCACTAGGTAGGGGGGGTGCCCCTATCTTCACTAGGTAGGGAAACCTCCCCTACCTTCACTAGGTAGGGGTCTGAGGCAGCCGTGCGAGTGACTCTGTACCTCAGAGACAAAACATACACTATTAATAGGCGATTTCTTCGGTAGCTTGTCATTTCCTTGCGGACTCATGTCGTCACACCAATACGGCGCGAAAAGTTTAGACTTCAAAGGAACACGGGGGATCACTCCTGCGACTGGTCCCGAGCTAGTACTGCGAAAAAGCCGATAAAAGTGACTGACCCCTCCCTACCCTAGCCTGGATCTCATTTAACGCGAACGTTTCGTGGGTCACCGACGTTGAAGCTTGCACTGCCATACACAATGTCAGACGGCGTACGTACATACTTCAAAGCATAACAATAGGAAGACGAAAGCCGGGGCAGACAAGCTGAATTCGGAGGCACTGGATTGGCAAGCAAGGCAGAGGCGGACAAGGTCGGACTGGTTGTCGGGCGGAGTCCGTCTGCTGTGTAGAACTCCTTGGTAGAGGAGTCGGCTGTGCGAGGGTCGTCGCTGCGGCCAGTGCTTCTGCGGAGCCCGTGCCGCCCTCGGTGGGTATGGCAACATCGCATGAGGAATCTGGATGCTATTGCTCTAAGAACACATATTTGATTTCTGTCGGAACGGTACCTACGGTTCATTGTCGGAGGTCCAAACTAATACTCGGAGTATTTATAATGGATGGATGGATGGATGGATGGATGGATGGATGGATGGGTGGATGGATGGATGGATGGATGAATGGACGGATGGATGGATGGATGGATGGATGGATAGATGGACGGATGGATGGATAGATGGATGGATGGATGGATAGCTGAATGGACCAACCAAGTAGCAAAGCACGGACAATGGTCGTGCTGGATGCAAACGGGGGGAAAACGTCAGTTTAATGAGGAGAATACACACACAAGCACGCACCATTTTCCAGGCATCTGAGGACTGACCCTACGACAACCCCTCTCAAAATTGGCGATTTTCTTCAACGAACGTTTCATGGTTGCTCGACACGAGGAGGGATGCTACTAACAAAAAGCCTCCATGTATTTATTGTGTTAAAAGGTCTATCGAACGATGACGTCGGGGTTTCAACGGACACCATATTTCAGGAGATACGACCGAGCGCTGGTTTCAAAACCGGCGATTTCGTTAAAGAAATGTTGGGGGGGCTGCCGTAGAACGACCCTGAGGAAATGATTGAGACACGCTGCTGTGTACGAGATGAAAGGGATGATCTCTACCAGAATACGTTTTTATTACACTTATTATCATCATTCTTGCCGAAAGACAATGTGCAGCGCGAGTTTCAACGGTGATCGCTCATAACATTCCCCAAAGGAGACGTCCTCGGAACCAAAACGGCACCTATTCACAAGGTCTAACACTCTTCTATGTCTACTTGTCGCTTAAGCTTTACCAACAACAGTACAACATTTTTCGTCCTTGCTCCCTCCTTCTAAATACGTGCTCTTTTCATGCCCTACCTGGTTCGATTGGGTTCGGCTGGGTCACATAGTTATAGTCAGGGCTAGGTTTGTGGTGAGGGGTGCAGTAGGGGGGTTTCCCATATACGGCGGTATCCCCATATAATGCGGTATCCCCATATAAGGCGGTATCCCCATATAAGGTGGTATTCCCATATAAGGCGGTATCCCCATATAAGGCGGTATCCTCATGTAAGGCGGTATCCCCATATAAGGCGGTATCCCCATATAAGGCGGTACCCCGACATGAAGCGATCAACATCGCTTGGCGCGACCGAGACATTGCGCTCAAAACGTGGACTGAATACGGCGGCTTCCCCCGATAACGCGGCCATGTTGCTCTGGCACACCACCACCTTACCGGGGGACCCATCTACTGTATGTACATATAATCCGTTTCATGGGGGGGTGGAGCAAGGGCAACAGTAGGCGGACTAGATCGCGATATCAGGCCCAACGCAGGTGCAGGAAACTGGAGCTGCTACACGAGAAGAAGCAAAAGGGCAGCAAGTGGAGTGGAGCGGGTCGATGCTACTGCTAAGTCGGCAGTATAGGCACAAGAAATAGTCTCACCAAGATTTCGTGCTTATTATATAGGTTTCCCCCTGTTTTTCGTTTGTCCCTTGGCGTTTTCCTCTTTGCGGGATTGTTTGTAAGAGTGAGTGAATGAGTGATTGGTGCTCAACCTAAGGTCTTCATGCTGCGCATCTATTCTCCGATCGAAATAAGAAGAAGAAGAAGAAGAAGAAGAAGAAGAAGAAGAAGAAGACGAAGAAGAAGAAGAAGAAGAAGAAGAAGAAGAAGAAGAAGAAGAAGAAGAAGAACAAGAACAAGAACAAGAAGAAGAACAAGAAGAAGAAGAAGAAGAAGAAGAAGACGAAGAAAAAGAAGAAGAAGAAGAAGAAGAAGAAGAAGAAGAAGAAGAAGAAGAAGAAGAAGAAGAAGAAGAAGAAGAAGAAGAAAACGAAGAAAAATAAGAAGAAGAAGAAGAAGAAGAAGAAGAAGAAGAAGAAGAAGAAGAAGAAGAAGAAGAAGAAGAAGAAGAAGAAGAAGAAGAAGAAGAAGAAGAAGAAGAAGAAGAAGAAGAAGAAGAAGAAGAAGAAGAAGAAGAAGAAGAAGAAGAAGAAGAAGACGAAGAAAAAGAAGAAGAAGAAGAAGAAGAAGAAGAAGAAGAAGAAGACGAAGAAAAAGAAGAAGAAGAAGAAGAAGAAGAAGAAGAAGAAGAAGAAGAAGAAGAAGAAGAAGAAGAAGAAGAAGACGAAGAAAAAGAAGAAGAAGAAGAAGAAGAAGAAGAAGAAGAAGAAGAAGACGAAGAAAAAGAAGAAGAAGAAGAAGAAGAAGAAGAAGAAGAAGAAGAAGAAGAAGAAGAAGAAGAAGAAGAAGAAGAAGAAGAAGAAGAACAAGAAGAAGAAGAAGAAGAAGAAGAAGAATAGCGGACGGATCTGGACGGCATGCGTGCTGCACTATTTTCGTGACTCCCGTTCGTTCAACATAACATATTCATGCACTATTTTTTCCTGTATTTTCGTCACAGCTTGGGTTGGGGATCGTTCTTGGGGTTGGACTTCTGTCTGCTTGTTGTAACCACGTGCAGCGCCAATAATGTAAATGTTCAAAGAGATTTCGGCACATCATAACAGTGAGTGGTAGTGTGCTAATCGCAGGTAGGTGAGGCATCTATCTGCTACGAGAACCCCGATATTTTCGCTGTAAATTGTGGTTAGCGCAGCAACAATAAATGCAATAAAATGTTTGGGCCATAATGAATACGGCGGAAACGCCCCCTCTTTACCGCCCCCTCAACCATTTTTATTATTCGCTAATTGTGACAACGCAGCAGCAACACGTGATCATGATGGCGGAAACGCCTTCCCTTTTCCGGCGCCACAACCAGTTTATTGTAAATTGCCGACAACGCCGCAGCAACGCAGCAACAACAACAACATGCGCTTCGATCTTTTTCTTGTAAAAAATGTGGTGTCTGCAGGAGATGCCACACCTGGACACAGCCACCGCGATAGCTCTATTGCAAGTTTTGTCAACTACCAGGTACCTGGTATACCAAAATCAGCCCTTTCTTCCCTCGATGACTCGCGTCGAATTCAACAACAAGCGGTGAGCACCGCTATGTTATCGGACGGTGTGTTTGGCCCCCAACCATTGTACCGCCGCAACGAAGACCCCACGCTACCTTCAAGTGGATTGATTGTCCCCTTGAAAACGTAGGACAACCCCTTCAGAAGGGGCTACCCCTTGCCCCACCCTTCAGAAACCCACCAACGACATGGGGGACGACATGGGGGACGTTTTACTTGGAATCAAATTGCGATGACGCGTGCATCGTACGACGGAAGTATTAAAGGTATACCCCTTGTCGGCTGAAACCTTTTATAGTCAATGACGGTGCTCTCCTTAGCCCACATTGATGGCATCGTCGGAATATCCTTATTATATCCTTTTCGCAATATTATCTTCAGATTAGTATTGCACCAACAACGGGTTTTGGGTACATTTTACTTGCAACTATTATATTAATAGTGTGGGATGATTGTTGCAAGTACGGTAGAGGTTTGCCAACCATTGTTGTGTTTTTTTATGAGGTTCTCCTCAATCTGGGAGCTTAAGACCTCTCCAAAGAAAAAAAACTGTTTTTTTTATGAAAAACAAAACGTGTTCCCTCCAAAAAAAACTGTTTTTTTTTTTCCCAAAAAAAACTGTCCCCGAAAAAAAAAAAAACATGGGCCGACGAAGGCACACAGCGAGAATCGCAGCACAAAAATGGCCTATGATTTTTTTTTCTTTTCCGACGATTTTGGATCAATGAGCCTCGTCATTCAGAAAAACAGTGTTTTCGCCAAAAAAAGGTATACCTTAATAGCTCTTTCTTAGCACGTGCCCCAAGCTACAGAGGTAGCACTTTTTTGGCTGAATATCGTTTTCTGAGTGAGTGTGCTCCTTAACCCCTTTAGAGCCCCCGAACCCCTCCCTATACTAACTTCAAGTAAATTTGTCACCCGATAAGGATTTCCAGTTGTGAAGGCGTTTACCCCCTTTAGAGCCCCAAAATCCCTCCCTATACGAGTACTAACTTCAAGTAAATTTGTCCCCAGATAAGGATTTTCAGTTGTGAAGGCGTTACCCCTTTTGGAGCCTCAAAGTCCCTCCCTACACCAACTTCAAGTAAATTTGTAAAAAAATAGGGTTTCCAGTTGTAAAGGCGTTAACCCTCCTTAACCTCTTAATAGTATCGTCGGAAAAAAAAAAAAAAAACTTCCCTTTTTCGCGGCATTATCTTCAGATTGCACCAAAGATTTTGGGGGGGACATTGTACTCGTGGAACTAGTGTGGGATGACGCACGCTACGACGGAAGTAAGTAAGACATACCTCTTTTTAGCTGAACATCGTTGTCCGAGTGAGGGTGCTCTTCAACCCTCCCTAACCTCTTACTATTAATATTAACAGTATCAACAACATCGTCGGAAAAAAATCTTCTATTCATATTCGCATTATTATCCGTAAGATGGTGTTATAAGGCTTACTTTTGGGTAAGCTATTGGTTAACTTTTCGCAAGTAAGTGGTAAAACGGACTAATACCCCTCTAATACCTTAACAAATGGCGTCGACGGCAGGACCTTTTTTTTTTGTAGTCGTGGGTTCAAATCCCGCCATCCACCATAATATTATTTTTCAGGCTTTCCCCATGTATGTATGTATGTCGAACAATTGCACCAACGGTTCAGGGAACATTTTACTTGGAATTAATTTAGTGCTTGCGATATGACGCGTGCTACTTGCTACCACACACAGGGATATCCGGGTATATACCACTTTTCGGCTGGAACTTTTTTTTTTATTGACGGTGCTCCTTAAGCCGCAAGCAACCCTTGGAATACCATTCTTGTTTTTTTTCGGTTGATACATACCGGTAATGAATTTGTAAACCTAGACCATGGGTATCTAGCACCCCTCCCTCCCCTCCCCGCCCCGCCCCATCAAATCGGTTGTTTGGGTGGGGTACAGAGCTAGCTCCTCAAGCAACCGCCCTTAGAAGGGAAAAAAAGTGGAGCACCTCTGCCATCCTAACGTTCATGTGTGGGATTGAGGATCGAGTTTTGCTCTTCTCGGTAGCCCTTTTCCATCTCCTAAAATGTTATCCTAGTCTACAAGGTCCATTTGTTTTGGGTCTCCATGCCGGTACATGTAGTGCGGTGCTAAAAAGGTTTTTCATAGAACTGCACCCACGTGCTGCGGAGACATTCTACGTGGGATTGGTGTGGGCTACTTCTTGCACATCTAAAAGGATAAACAAACTGCTCCCTCGCGTACATGCAGTTGCATCATGTCACAGCTAGCTGGTTTCTTCTAAGTTGAAGGCCGATGCTACAGGCAGACTGGGAGCGGGGGCATTTTTGCCTGTTACGGTGGTATACACAATTCAGGGCGAGGGGAGGAAAGCTGGACAACGCTGGCTCTCTGTTGACGTCATCGCCCCTTTTTGTGCACGAGAAAGAGAATCATGAGGGTGAGGGGGACGGGGAGTCAGCCGTGATCACTGAGCATTCATATTGCAGAAATGTAATGCGTATTACCTGAATGTGCACGGTACACAGTGATAATATCTAGTTGTATCTGAATAGTACAGAAGAAGAGGGAAAGTATGTCCGGGCTGGATGTGATAACGTGGGCTCTCTCAAAATGAACTTTTAGCATAATAAAGACTCCCGAATGTATAACATTGCTACTGCTATGACGACGACGACTACTACTACTACTACTACTACTACTACGACTACCATACTCATTTGGTGCCTGCCTTAATCGTTTGACCATTGACCGCACATCCTTTTCGAGGCATAAATAGTACCTTTCCTACTCCTAATAGAGAGGGAGGGGCCATCATGCACTATCTATTAGGGTTGGTTTGGTTCGTTTTTGTGACGGGGCTGTGTCTGTGCCTGTCGTGTTTCTAGGCCTAATGTGTCATGGGGTACGAGGGAGGAAGGGGGAGGGCGTGCGGAGGGGGGGGAGGTGCCGGGGGGGGGGGGGGTGAGGGTGTGTGGAGGGGAGGCGGTCCCAGGGGGGAGGGAGTGGGGGGGGGGGGGGGGGGGGGGGGGGGGGGGGGGGAGCGGGGGGGGGGGGGGGGGGGGGTGGAAGAGAAAAGTCATCATGCCCCTCTAGTTCATCCCACCCGGACTCCATAGGCGAAGAACAAGCGAGAGTTGGAGGAGAAGGTGGCGAAGGGGCTGGAGGATTTTTTAAAGGTGAGGCTCTCGTAGAAGGAAAACGAAGAAATCGGGGTTCATATACTACCATTACTCCTGGTATTACTGTTCCTACTTCTATTACCAATGCTACTGCTACTACTACTACGGGTACTACGGGTACGAAAGGAAAGGGGGGGGAGTTCATCATGCATTTGCTTTGCTTTCCGCTAGCTCCAGTGGCGGCGGTGTCCGTATTTTTCAGGCCTAATATGAGATGAGCGCGGGGGGGGGGGGGGGGTACGGGGAGGGAGGGCGTACTCACTTGTTGTTTGCTTTAGTCAATTGACCAGTGATCGCGCATCTCTTTCGAGACGGAGCGCAGGTAGGTAGGGGGGGGGGGGGGGGGGAGGTCGCTATCCTCTCTATCACATCCCACCCCACCCCCGGGGGGGGGGACCCTTACCCACGGGGGGGGCGGGGGGGGGGGATAAGGGGGGGGATAATCATCGTGTCGGGAGAGGAGGGTCGAAGAGAAATCAGTACCCTCTCTATAACACCCGATCCCACACCCCTGCAGGCGAAGGTCAAGCAACAGCTGGAGGAAGGAGGAGATGGCGCAGGGGATAGCGGAGCTGAACTCTTTCGCCATACGGCACAAATTCTCCCGCAGTCATCCCAAGCGATTTATTGTCCCCAAAAACGTCGGGTGCAGGTCTTAACGCCTGTACAGCTGGAAACCCGTTGTGATACAAAATTACTTCGAAGTAGTATGTAGAGAGGATTCAAGGTTTCAAAGGTGAAACGGCGGACGAGGCCCATGTTGACGAGAAGAAAACGAGAAGAAGGTCGTCAAGAAGAGAAAGACGCAACAAAAGAATTCGGGTTCCATAGACTATACTGCTGCTGCACTACTCCTGCTGTACTCTATTTACTACACTACCATTTTCTGTGCTGCTGCTTGCTGCTGTGCTACAATAATACTACTACATACTACAGTATACTACTGCTGCTACTAGAATAGTACTGCTACTACTACTGCTACGACTATATACCAGTATACAGCAGCAGCAGTAGTACTAGTAGACGGCGATATTATAATAATACGAGTCATCACTCCCTGGTGCCTGCTGCTTGCTGCTTGCTGCTTGTTGTGCTTCTTCTGTTTGTTAAATGGCTTATTTTGTTGTTTGTTGTTGTTGGCAATTAGACAACAAAGACAACAACAACATCTGAAACTGCTCTTTTTTTCTTGGTGGCAGTCAGGCTCTGCTGTTTGCTTCCGCGCCGATGTGCTTGTTTTTTCTTGTGCGGCTGGTCCACCACTGGTCTCAGTTCGCTTCGTGGAACTGCTTGTTTTTTCGTGCTGCTGCTGCTGCTGGTCTCCTGCTTCTTGGTTCGCTTCGTGGGATGGATACCGCCGCAAAATACCCAACGGCTAACATCCACCACACAACACGAAGAACGAGGAACCAAGTCCACAAAACAGGAGTAATAGCTACGAGATCACAATGCTCAGCAGCAGCAGCCAGCCGGGGTACGCGCACATCATGTCCACCCAGCAGCAGCGCACCAAAAGCTGTCTAGAACAGGCCAGCTACTACTACAACAATAATACTTGTACCATTATTTTAACATGTTATTGTAACGACGTCTGACTCAGCTGTTTTAGTTCGACGAATTGAGGGTGGATATTCTATTTGTTGTATGTACGAATATGATCACAGAAATGTGATGGTAGCGGCCAGCGGCCAGCATCATATTCCATATTCCGCCTTCCATCACTGATCAAGCGAGCTACGAGTACGGAGGGTGTATCTACGACGTACGATATCATTCTGGATGGAAATATAGAGACCGTTGGTATATTACTTGAAAGATATTTTGGATCCTTATGATTAAGTCCGTTGGGGCACTACTATCTACGTGCGTCCGAGGATGATGTCCACCACGCTCCACGCACATACGACCAGTATCTACGGTTGGTCGTGCGGATAGTTTAATTTGATTGGTGGTCGTGCGGATGGTTTAATTTGATTGGTGGTCGTGCGGATAGTTTAATTGGTTTCTCAAAGAACTAAACTTTTTCCTTGTTTTTTCAGCAAAGAAAGAATCAAAACAATATTCTGTCTGGTGTTCTGTCAGCAACCAAAACAGATCTTTAAAAAAAGCGAAAAACAATTCAAAATGTTGGTCCGATTAACGTGTGTGCGCGAGCACGATAACGTGTACAGCTATTTTCGAGCTTATTATTGATTAATTCCAAGTGTTTTGCGTAGATGTCGGGAGTGCACTGCTAAAAAGGATGCAACTATTTAAAAGTTGACTTTGGAATTGCTTGCTGTCGTATGTACGACACAGCTATCCTCTGTTGAGATATGATACGTGCGCATCACGCCATCATTATTGTTGCACTCTCTCTGCACAGCACCACCAGCACACAGCAATACCAGCAGCACAACAAGCAGGGAGCAGCTGCAGCAGCAAGCGCAGCAAGCCCACATCAACCCACCCTTTGCTGCTGTGCTCTCAATGCCGACCTCCATCCTGGCTGCCAGCCCGAGGCGGCTGCCCCCCCGCCCCCCGGGAGGTCGACCACCTCTCCTTCCAGCCACCACGCGTCCGAAAATGCGTAGGGCAGTATCATTTTCAGCAGATATCATCACAGAACCACCACCACAGCAACGAAATGAAGCTCCACCTCGAGACCGAGCAGCAGAAGCAGCAGAAGCAGCGCTAGCTAGACAGCCAGCGCTTGTGCGATCGCTGTCTCTAGATGTGATCGACTCCTCGCACATCGATCCGATCGAGTTCGGAAGGCGACGGGACTACCTACTCGAGAAGAGGGCACGGGGAGAGTTGGAGGGGGGGGAGGAGGATTTGAGTAAAAATAAAGCGTTGATGGTGGTTCCGACACCTGATGATGATGAGGAGGAGGATGGGTTTGAAGGAGGAGCATCGCCGAAAAAGCCAGCTAGAGCGGACAATTCGTACTCCGCGGAGGAGATTGCTTTGCGCCGATTCATGACCGCGGTCGCGTGGGGCCCAGGCATGGCTGTCCTCAAGCACAACCGGAGGAAGGGTCGGGTCCGCCGGCTGCTGAAGTTCAACGACCAGGTACGAACAACGAAACAACTACCAAAAATCTACAACATAATCCAAAAAAGATACGCAGCAGACGGCAGTTTGTTTTTTCGTTTTTTCCGAATCCGTTTTTCTCGTGGTCTATATTCGGGTGTTTATACGTACATGTCGGGAGTGTGCTGCTAATAAACCCTCTTTCCTAATTCAAATCGTATGCCTCTCTAATTCAAAGTAGTTTTGTCCACAAAAAGGTGGGATGCCTGTAAAGGTGCTAAGCTCTACATGAAAAAGCCTAGACTATAGCATCTCACGGACGGCGGTCTAAGCGAAGCTGTAGGGTGTTGGCTAACTCAAGTTACCGTTTCGTGCCATGCGTCTTTCTGCTTTGCCTCGGGAGAGAGATCAGAAATGCCAGTACGATACATGTAGACTACAGTATCTATGTCCCTCTCTCGTTTTTTGCCCTTTTTGTTTTTCTTCGCACACCGCGCCCTTGACAGAACATTCGAATACTGGTTTCAACCTCTTTTTGAGATCCACACAAGTTTTTTTTTCATGTTGCGTACCTCGGGTATGACACGATATGAAACCAACTGCAACGTATACGCGCGATAAACGATCTTCTGTACGCAGGTGTACAGCAAGCAAGCACTTGATTGAATAATCAACAGCAGCAGCACAATAGATCTGAGACCGAGGGAGTAAAAAAAGCAAGCAGGGGACAATTACAGCAGTACATCGAGTTGTTGTTGTTTTTACAACAACTCGCATAATCAAGTCCGTGGTCACAGGACAAGGCTCCAGTCACTCTGGAGCTGAGGAATAATACCCCCGGAAAATTAACACAAACAAACCAAGAGGTGGTACAACAGGCACATATCACAGCTGACGCAATTCACGCCTCCACTCCACCTGAAACATATGAAATGTGAAATCAGTAGAATATACACTATACCCCCCAGCACCCCCAAATACAACAAGCCGGTACCGGTACCGGTATGCATTTTCAGTCCCAAGCCGTGATCAACTATCTGTGTAGACTAGTCTATAGTCGATGAAATTTTATTTTATCTCACCAATGGCATTCATTGTGTTGTTGCTCTCACACGAACTAGCATAATCAAGTCCGTGATCACAGGACATCCTCTCCAGGCACTCTGGGGAGTGGAGGAATAGTCTATACCCCAGGAAAAAACAAACACAAACCCAACAGCAGTGTAACAGCAGTGAGTGGTACACGCATAATATATAATGATCAAAATCAGCCCCCCACGTCCTTAAAAGCTCCGCCCTCCCCTCACCCGTTATTCGACTTACAGTACTCACTTGATAATAAACTGATGCATTTCCTTCCACAGCTGTCAGATTTTGTCCCCCTCAGAAACGGGTTTTATAGTTTCCGCGCACAGACTGCCTAACATCACGCTGTTGCCCCTGATAGCTACACTGTAGTTGCAAGGGGAGTCGCCGACCTATATCCTTAGTCTAATGAGGACACATAACCCGTAATACGCGCGATCGGAGTAGTATCACACACAGCTTGCAAAGATGAGTTTCGACAAAATATTCGATCTCACAGCTGCTGGAGTGTATTTTAATTTTTATTATAATACGAAGTACATACGTACGAGGTACTCGTACATAATTGACGCAATTCATGCCTCCGCCAGAAAATACATGAACTATTTTATAAATTAATACCATCATTTATTATTACCAGGTAGTAGATAGTGCTTTCTTGCACGTATGACTGCATTTGAAATGACACCACGATACGATTATCAGATACGACAAAAAAAGGCAACGCCACGTACCGGTAAAGCGCGCCCGGGATCATTTCACGTATAAAAACACCGGAGAGAGGAGGACAGGAGGAGGAGGAGAGAGACTTCTCACGCGTAGAAACACTTACTTGTTTTTGCTTCATACTGAGATTGTTCGGGCGCAGCAGTGGGGTTTCTTGTACATACATGTAAGGCGACATGATGAATAAGGCGACCACTCGAGAAAATGCGGTCAAAAATTGGCTGGCAGCAGCAGCAGCAGTCTAGACGGACGGTCGGTTGGTTGGTTGATTGTTGATGGTTTATGAGTGTATGCCTTGCATGATCATGCTCTTCCTACTATTAATGTTGCGCTAGGCTTGCCGCGCGGGTGTATCCAATGCGATATCCAATGCCCGCACGGCGCGGGGCGGCGCGTTCCCCCCCCCCTCCAGACCCACCCTTCGAAATCCGGCGCCGAAACGCTCTTCTACTAGGAGAGCGGCAAATCCTTTAGGCTCACATAGGTAGGGTAAAAAAGACGCATCGACAGATAGGCTGTCGACAACGTTATCAACGGCTTGGTTGTACGTCATGACCCCTACCACTCTACTATGATTGTTGTACCAGGTAGTACGGCCTTATATAATCATACATGTCGAAGATATCGGCGACGTCCTCCGCAGGTTTTTATGGACTTTAGATCCATCAAGACTCCCCACGCACAACACAACAACAACAATCCGTGCCTTCTGCGGACAATCCTTGCGATGGGCCTCGCATCTTGCGCTTGAAGTGCAACAACAGAGACGGGACCACCTCAACACAAGTAGTTCGTGACGGTGTCAAGTTACATTATTTGTTGTACGAACCGCTCTAAAGTCAAAAGAAGAGTTGTGGTCGGGACCGGTAGCAAACAAATTACTCCGTGGTCCGGAGACAACGACAAAAAGGTGCATTGTTCGAGCTCTATTTTACGGGGGACCATAGTAAATAGGACCAAATAGTGTTAGTCAAAATAGGGAAATATATTGGTTTTTGTGTGTACCGTAGGTCCTATTTACTATGGCCCCCCGTAAATAGAACTATTTTGCGGCAGCAGCAGCAGCAGTAAGCAGTGGTCCCTCTATAATAGTATACAATAGTAGTGCCGTTTGAGAGTGGTGCCGGTTGGGCGCCTGTGGAATCGCTTGGCAACCAGGCGCAGGGCCTCCACCAAGTTGCAACGTAACACCCCAACCAAGCAGCAGTAACCCACAACCAAGCAAATACGACGCATGAAATAAGTAGTTCACCCGTTCTTCCTGTGAAGAAGACCAAAGGCGTTGTTGGAAGTGACCATCCATTCATCGAACCGAGTGAATTTCCGCAGGGTCACTTGCCCTCTCCCACTTTTAGACCTGCAGAATATACACGAACTAATTCCAAGTAGTAATGTCTCCGTACCCGTGTGGGTGCATGCCTCTACTATTCACAGCGCACCAGGTACTAGTTAAATAGCTGTATCATGCGAGTATCTATTCCGAGTACGTATCGTATGTATAATCGAACATTTAACACAGCCAGCCGCTGCGTTGTAAAGATACTCGTGGCCCATACATCCAATATCCTTCTATAAAGCAGTGTAATATATAATACCAATATACTACAATCTATCTCCCATGTATCATGCGTATATTTGGATCTAAATAAGGTAGTAGTATAGAAATGGTACAACATACATCTATCTGCGATGACTCTGCTAGCCATATCTCTGTTTCCCTTCCCCGATTATGTTCGAATGTTAGCTATTAGTACCTACCACTAGGGTATAGTCTATTGCACCCTGGTCCTCAGAATCCTACCATCTCCAGCTGATTGGCCGCAGCCCTCCGGCTTCTTCCTTGCGATCGTACAAATATCGCTTCTTGTATCTCCAGCTGATCGGCCGCAGCCCTTTTACTGTAACATGTTGTTGTAAAGGCTCGAGTACCAATAGGCTCGTAGAATATTTCTCAAGGACCAGGTTGTTGTGTGTGTGTTTCGGAGTGTCGATATACTGCCATGTAACGCGTTCCGTCTAACCCCCTTAGAACCCCAAAACTCCTCCCTATACTAATACCAAGTAATTTGTATCCAGTTGTTGTGAAGAAAGGGGGCGTTAATTAATTCACGTCCTACGTACGGTAAAGGTGCACCAACAACCTTGTTTTCGCCTTTTGAGGGTGGTTGCTTGAGGACCTCTTCTATGCCTCGCCCAAGAAGAGCTGATTTGGAGTACACGGAAAGCGCAAAGACTCCCGGTGAACAAACCCACAGGGCCTCTGCGAATTGAAAAAAAAAAAAGAAAGAAAAGAGTTCCATGTTTCGAAACAAGAATGATGACATTCCTAGGTGCTGTGATAATAAGAGGTGGCATTTTTTTCGTTTGTTTGTAGAAACATTTTTTTTTGCTGATTTGACGGGGATCCTTAACCTGTATCTTAACCCGAAATCGTCGTCGATTTACAACAAAAAAAATACCACCTCTTATCACAGCACCTAGCACGCACCTCTAGGCCCTTTTGGGGGGTCGATTGCCACATCTTCATTATTATAGCATACTGGCCAAAACGCGACGCGCATTATCTAATCAAGCGTCTAAATAGGAGAGAGAAAAAAAAAAATTTGATGCTATGATACCCGAGCATTGACATGCCTCCCTCTTTGTCTCACAACTTCCTACACGGTGCAGTTCGAGCACGTCTGTCTGCTACATACACCCAATTGGTTTCCATGTGGCCAACGCTACAATCGCCAGTTTTTCGTCAATTTGTTTGGGTCAAAAGTCCCCAAGGGGCTAATAATGTAACCTCAACCCATTTACCACTCCTAAAGTTGACCTGGTCTAACTCCAAGCGTTTTGTCCCCATGTCATGTCATGTCGGGACTAAGCTGCGAAAAGGGTTCAACTCCCTTGTTACTGCTGTATGTAGCACTCACCCGCGCTTTTTGGGAGGGACAACAACAAGCTATTTGCAGTTTGTGTCGGACACGTTTTGCAGCAGCAGCAGCAGCAGCAGCAAGAAAGACGCGTGGGACATTATCAGAGAGGTTGCACTTTCTTTTGCGAAAACTTTATTTCCTAAATGACGAGGCTGGCTTAACCCGAAATCGTCTCGCAACGTTTATTCAACATTGTTTCGCTAAAGTATTGTTTTGTATTGCCAAAGCCGTGGAGTTGGTCACAATCGGCTTGTACCTTTCGGTTTTTGCTCGAAAATCGTTTTTATTCGGGGTGGCGTGCATACTACGCACAGCTTACGAAGTGAGGAGCGTCAGAAAAAGATGTTTCACTTTTTTTACCGTACGTAGCATGGATCGCAAAAACGCGCTCCGTCCAGTCCGGCGCGCAAAGGCGCGGTCTGCTCCAATCGTGCATCCTATCTATCTATTATTAATAATGCTATACACAGTACCCAAGGTGTTTAATAGTAAGCTTTTCTTAAAGTTTTCACAGACATAAACTATGTTCATGCGTCAACTGTGAGTTCGAACAATTGAATGGTTTACGCCTTTTTTTATTATTGAAAAAACGTCGGCTGTGACTGTGGAGGTTGTAATGATATATTATAAAAATAAAAATACACTCCAGCTATGGGATCGAATATTTTGTCGAAACTCATCTTTGCCAAGCTGCGTGTGATACTCCGATCGCGCGTATTACGGGTTGCGTGTCCTCATTAAGGATAGGTTGGTGACTCCCCTTGGAGCTACAGTAGTGTAGCTTGTACCAGGGTCAACAGGGTCATGTTAACCAGTCTGTGCGCGAAAACTGCAAAACCTGTTTTTGAGGGGGACAAAATCTGACAGCCGTGAAGGTTGTAGCGATAGATATAGTGTGTGCTCGGTGCATCGGTACGATTCCGGTCAGTACCGCTCCGGAGAAACGCTTTCAATTTTCCGTCTTGGACCGAAACGACAAGGCCGGCGAAGATCCTGCGCTTACCGCCCCTCGGTTATTTCTCTTTTCTCCGCGGGTTGCTTGTTTATGGTTTGGCCTTATCTATTATGTTGAGGCGCGGGACGGCGTGTTTCTCCTGTTAATAGTGTGCGCTCCGCCCCCCATACATACTCTCAACCTATCTATCTATGGCGAAAAATGGGGCCGAAACGTCCCAAGACGGCACATTCTCGAGGCCACACTGTTACTAATCCAAGTGGACACCGCCACCGCCACCATCATCACCAACACCACCAACACCACCATCAACGACAACAACAACAACAATAAACAAGAGTACCTTGTACTATACGTACTAGTTCCGTTATCCAAGTGATAGTAGTATTGGTTGTTTATAGACCGCGTTAACGCATTTACAACTGGAAACCCGCTTTTGGGGACAAATTACTCGGAATTAGTATGGGGAGGGGTTTGGGGGTTCTGAAGGGGGTTAAGTCTATTGAAAGTACAAGTTGTACGAGAAAAAGAACACTTTTGGGGGGAAACTTGAAGAGGGCCTATCCCGTCTCCGCCCATGGTATGCGGCCTTCGAATCCGCAAGAAGATCCAAACTAGTGCAAAAGTCAAAAGACATGCACGGTCAACACCAGCATCAACAACAAACACCAACTAACTACAAGAACACCGACATCAGCAACACCGACATCAACACCAGCAACACGAACGACATGACCAACACAAAGATCGTTCCGTTGTAGTTCTAGTATTATAGTATCCAGAGGTAGTGGGCGAAGAAACCTTTTATGGGTATATTTTGGGGGGGAGCGCCAGTCGAGCCTGGGAGTATCATAGGTAGGTTAGGTGGCGCGCACAACGGGTTTCGTAGTTGTGAGGAGGCTTCCCTCGCTGCAACATAGTTGCCTTTGCTTTGGCAGTGCATTAGTTGTAATATCCCTGTTAAAGCACTGCACTCACTCCCGTGCTGGGGACATGACGCTTAGAATAATATTGACTATTGTATAGGCATAGAAGGGAGATAGACTTCATGCATAGGTTTCCTTCTGTTTTGGAGTTTTTTTCTTTCGGAAACGTTATGAGCGATCGACGTTGAAACTCATATATATATATATATATATTGCCGCACTTTGTCGGGTGGCAGGCACAACATTAATGTAATACAAATTTTATTTTAGGCGTTGGGCAAGTCAAGGTTTACAGTTTGACGTTGCTAGAGACGGGGCCGTATACCGAGTAGCAAGCAAAAGCAATGACGAAAAGAAAAACAACGGATACGTATACCCAAAACGTCGAGAAAGGGGTAGAAAGCGTACGTAGCAGTCTAGTAGTGCAGCTTGATTTGCCTTCTGAGGACGGTGGCTTGGTAAAACCACTTCAAAAAGTGTTTTTGTGATGAACAAAGCCATGGCCTAGGTGTACAGAAAAAAAACATATTTCCTAACAAGAATGACGAAAATTCCGACGATCTAGGGTTAGGGAGTCCCGTCGTTCAGAAAAATAGTGTTTTCGACAAAAAAAGGTATACCGTAATACCTCCATCGTTCGCACACGTCCCGGTAGCATTCGGTGCAGCCGAAGGTCTTTGCTCTTCACGAACGAGAGAACGAATCTAAAAGAATCGCGACCGATGTATATGTCAGGGGACAGCTTGCAATGTTGAGCGTCGACCCATCACCGGAAGAAGGCACGCAGCTCAGAACGCCGCACTTTTTTGTGTTGCTCTTTTACAAGAAAGGAAAAGATCGACATCCGCAACGACGTGGCCCCGTACGTCGCACAAAGAGCATCTTTGATGTTTTTCCAGGTAGGTGCTAGAGTAGTAGATGTGTTAAGAGTGTTGAGGGTTCTACCCACATTTTTGTAAACAAACATGCTTGAATTGATTGGGAAGGGGGGGGGGGGGGGGGGGGGGGGCGGGGGGCAGCACCGTAGGAGTCCCCCAACAACGTGGTGGTGTGCTATAGAGAGCAATATGACCGCCTTGTAGAGGGAAGCCACCTCAGTCATTCCGGGTCATGAGCACTTTATTTAGTGCAATTCCCCACAACAAGCGCGGAGCGATTTCGACCGCATTATATAGGGATACCGCCATAGGGGAACCACCTTATAGGGGGATACCGCCATATTGAAAGAACCCTACTGTACTAGTACTAGTAGATGGGTTAACCCCGTTAAAGCCCTAAAACTCGCCCAATACTAACTCCCAAGTCATTTGTCCTCGAAAACGGGTTTCCAGTATGAACAACCTCAAAACACGTACGTGCAGCATAATATATACCAGTCAGTGTCATAAGGCTTAGCCCCACTAGTCTAATACCTCAACACCAGGATATCAGTTTTTTTTTTTTTTTTTTTTTTATCCTCCGGCGGATGGGGAAAATCAGTATTTAATAACTAAATAGTCACATGCCAGGTATGTGCGACGTATTGTAGGCTAGACCTATATACAATGTGTTGGACTATTATCATGGAGTGTATGTACCCAGTAGGCAACTCTACAGCAATCTTTCTGTGGTTAATAATTATCATGATATTATCGTGGCCACATGAATACATCTGTTTCGTCACAAAGAAACGGCGTTTTGCGTGTCGTTTGTTGCGTGTCGCGTGTCGCGCTACGTAGCTTTTTCGCTTCTTTTTTTTTTTCTCTCAGGGTCCTACTGGTAGTAATGTGTCAGGGTTGGCAACGCCCAGACGGCGAAACGCAAATACATATATACACCTATTACAACAGCAGTAGTACCATGATACGTATCATGCCACCACAGGCGACCTATGGATCATTCGAATCCTGCTGTAACGGCACACGCTTCGTGTTGCCGCTGGGTACGAGCCCAGCTGGTCGTCATGGTCGCTCACATACACAGTTTAGCATAATAATGCAAGTCAGTATTAACATTAAAAGTGGATATTGATGGTAGCTGGGGGTACAGCAAGCACTTCCTAATTTTTTGTTGACGGCAGTTGCCACTGTGGTCACCCTGCACGTAGTTCGTTGTACCTGGTATGCAGTAGTAGTAGAAGTGTTTTGCGTCTACAGTTGCTACTAGCTGTAGTCACCCTGCACGTAGTTCGTTGAACCTGGTATGCAGCAGTAGTAGAGGTGTTTTGCGTCAGTGTTATAAGGCTTGGTTTGGGTAAGCTATTGGTTAACCTTTAGCAAGTGGTCAAACGAACTATGAATAATACCCCACTAATACCTTAACAACTGGCGTCGTCGACAGACCATGGATTTTTTGGGTCGTGGGTTCGATCCCCACCATCCACAACAATAAACTTTTCAGATTTTCCCCATCATGTCGAACTTGAACAAATACTCTCCCTGGTACCCCAGGGAATGAAACGGCTTGGATAATTAACAGGTCCGCTCGTATATCCGGCCGACCTGGTATCCCGCCGTCTCAGGGGGGGAGAGTGTTATAAGGCTTAGTTTGGGTAAGCTATGGGTTAACCTTTTGCAAGTGGTCAAACGGACTAATACCCCACTAATACCTCAACACCAGCTGCTGCCGCTGGTCACAGATGTCGTGTTTTGCGTCCGCAGCTGGCTACAGACGTCAGGAGACGGCATTTTCAGCCCTTCCTTGACCGACGGACGGCAATTCCCCAATAATTTATCTTGACTGACTGCAAACTACTAGCTTTTAGTGTGGAACGATCGGTTTGACACCGTTGACTGACCGCTGGGCGTTTCCCCTTGACTGACCGTCTGCTGGGATATTTTTTGCTGGTTGGCGCGATCGTTTTGACACCCTTGACTGACCGCTGGGCGTTTTCCCTTGACTGACCGTCTCCTGGCGTGTTTTCTGCTTGTTGGCATGGTATGAATGTTAATTTTAATATTAACTATCATTAGTATATAGTTTTCTGTGAGATAGTTGGTTGTTTGCTGTGTCGCTTGCGTGAGAGGTTGCAAGTTGCTATGGGATGGCAGCTGGCTTCGGGTGAACAAACACAATAGCACCACGTCGTCACCACATCATTCAGGGGCGCTCAAAAAATAGAGAAAACGGAGCCACGACACGAGAAAAAAATCGGAGCGTTGTGATTTCTGTGCGAATCGAGAAAATAATGACGTTTTATTTGCAAATACTTTTTTTTCGGTTGTATGTAGTAGTAGCAACCCCCTCAGTTTGACTCCTTGAAAACACAAGTGTGGGGAAGTTTTTGCTGTCGTTTTTTGTGCGCTTCCTGCATCATCATCCATCACTCATAACGTACTGTTAAGATACGGCCTCGAAAGGCCTGTAATTATCCGAATTTGAGATCATTTGAATGGGTTTCGTATGATAAGGTTGGCAGTTTATATTCGGGAAAGTTAGGAAATAGATCGGAGGCACGTGCCTCCGATCTCAGAAGCTATCCCGGGCTCTGGTGGAAACGAATAAAGCTACATCTCTACGAAGGAACGAAAGTGAGTACTCTCCGAGGACCTGCTCAATTGGCAGACCTGCAGGGGGCACTCTGTGTCCCCCACCTTTAATTTAACATTACACATTGGCACATCGTCACACGAAGTCTGATGATAATGCATGTGGTACCTGTTTTTGGGCCGTTTTTGGTGATGATCGTCAGCTTTTTCACAACTTTGCCATCACTTACTCACGGGGTGGTACACTACGAAAAGTGTGTAGTGGCACTCGTACCTTTTGTTTTGTAGTTGTGATGATTGTCCGCCGTGTGATCTGCTTGTTGGAGCGTGTTGAGTCTCGCTCTGAGTGTGTGTACTCGAACAATACCGCAGATTCTTTCCCGCATGAATCACGTTCATACAACTCATACAATACATACTTCATGTATACTACTATTTAATAGTAATACATAAGGCACACATGAGTGACGTATCATGGCATAGTACCTGGTGGTACAAGATACCTGGTATACCAGAAGTGACGTAATAGTGACAGCTTGCTGCCAAGCTGTTTTGGTCCTGAAATATGTGTGTGTACATATATACTTCGTACGAGCAGGACGAAAGGTTACCTTGTGCATACCAGCATTCGAGTATTATTACTTGTATTATTATTTTTGCCCTCCGACAATACTAAAAAAATTGAAATACACTCCAGCTGTGAGATCGAATATTTTGTCGAAACTCATCTTCGCAAGCTGTGTGTGCTACTCCGATCGCGCGTATTACGGGTTGTGTGTCCTCATTAAGGATATAGGTCGGCGACTCCCCTTGCAACTACAGTGTAGCTATCAGGGTCTGTGCGCACAATATAGCGTAGATGCCTTTCCGATGTGAATCGAATATCCTTCCATAAAGCAGCAGTAGTACCTAATATGTTGTCGAATGATCGCACCATAAAGCAGTCAGTGGTATCTTCCGCCAACCATTTACCCATTTGCTTTTCCCACATAATATTCCCTTTTTATCTACTGTTTCCTTTCCCTATACAGTAGGTGGCCCTATATAGTGCGGGTATGTGTCACGAAAATTTACCCGCACTATACCGGGCACCCGCACTATATAAAAACCGGCCACTATAGAGGGGTCTATATTGTGCCAAACGATTTCACCAGCACAATATCGGACAACCGCACTATATGACCCGCACTATATAGGGCCACCTACTGTATATGTTGTAGCTGAGAGTTTACCTTAATCCTCATCAACATCACCACCCCAGGTCAGTGGCCGTTTTGTTGCAGTCAGATAATCAGGTATCGATGTGTATCGAAGTAATAATGTTATTATTGTGATATTGCCCTGGGAGACGTAAGTATGGGATCTATTTAATAGGATACGGAAATGATGGTATGAAAGGGTTTCACTTGCCTTCGATGGGCGTTTCGCCATCGATCGATGTACTTGTTATTTTGCTTATTCTTGTGCTTGTTCTCGTGCTTGTTCTCGTTCTCGTTGTTGAGCTTGTGTGCTTGTGCTTGTTCTTGTTCTCGTTCTCGCCTGAAGAACTCTCGTTTGCTCGTCATCAGCGTCCACGCAATTAGCATCATTGCATACCCCAAGCTAAAAAGCTTGATTATTTTATTGCGTATCGTTAATACTGGTACTACTGGTGGTGATGGTCCACGGAACCCTCCTCGCCACCGTGTCCTATAAGCCGGATTATTAATAGTTTGCATCCTCAACGTTAAAAAGTCCACGCCACCGTGCATCATCGATCGCTCGTGTGTGAAGTCCGATTACGTATGTATGTACATATGTATATATACAAGTGGATCGTTAATACGAGTGACGCGTGCTACGATGATAAGAGGTGCACCACTTTTTTTTCGGAGGTTCCTCAGTTTGGGAGCTTAAGACACGTCCTTCTTAACCGAAAAAACTGATTTGGAAAAAAAGAAATAAACCTGCTTTATCGCGGATGAAAAATCCCCATGTAGACTACATAGGTATACAACGAGAATCACGCAAAATAAACACAATATTCCGACGATATTGGGTCAAGGAGGATTAACGCCTTCACAACTGGAAACCCTTTTTGGGAACAAAATTACTTGAAGTTAGTATAGGGAGGGATTTTGGGGGCTCTAAAGGGGTTAACGCCTTTACAGCTGGAAACCCTTTTTTTGACAAATTTACTTGAGGTTAGTACAGGGAGGGATTTTGGGGCTCTAAAGGGGTCAACGCCTTCACAACTGGAAACCCTTTTGGGGGGGCAAAGTTACTTGAATTTAGTGTAGGGAGCGATTTTGGGGGGCTCTAAAAAGGGGTTTAGGAACCCCTTCGCCATTCCGAAACGATTTCAGACGAATTGTGCTTCCTCTATCGTAGTGGATCGTTAATACCACCACTATTGGTAGTAATGGGTCCGGGCATCGAGTGACTAAAACTCGATTACCCGACTTCTTTTGTTTTGTTTGTTTTTGTTATACCCTCCGACGAATGAGGGAAAACATAAAAGGAAAATAAAAGCTTAAGCCCCCACCACGGCGCCACCCGTATTAGCATGCATGTCGTTTTGTCAACTTATCTCATTTGATTTAAAAAAAAGAAGAAAAAAAAAAAAAACGCTGATGAAAGAACCTCCGTACAATAACAGCAGCAGTGTCCCGTCCGTCGTGCGACCGCCTTGTTCCCCGCTGCGTTTACTTTGCCTATCCTATTGAGGCGTCAAAACAAACGTTCAAGTAGGAGGATTACCTGTGCTGGCGTACAACGCCCCCGCCACCCGCTACTATTATTATTATTATTATTATTATTATTATTATTATTATTATTATTATTATTATTATTATTATTATTTCATTTGCCATCTGACAATGCAGCGTGAGAGTCAAACACCAGGAACATACATGCAGAAAGAACACGACAACAACCAGATGAAAGCGTGAAACGATGTTTCCAGCATCCAAAAAGTACAAGTACTAGATGTACCTCCCTTTTCTCCTGGCCATGCCCCTTCCAGCCGCAAGGGCCAAGTCCTCCCCCCCTATACACTTCCGAAGAAGCATCGAACGACAACCCGCCGTCCACATAATAAGTGACTAGTTTGTAACTGCTGCGCGTATGTTTCAACGCGCCGAAGGCTGTGCGGTGTTGCTGCCTAATGCTATCGGTCGTGGCAAGGAGTGAGTCCCCGCCGTCTCGCTCTCTCTGTGGCCCTGCCCTCTTCACCCCCTCCCCCCAAAACACTACCGCTCCCGCCCCTAAGCTTTCCAATTCCAACCGCAAGGTCCAAGTCCTCCGCCCCTCGCCTATCCTTTAGATGCGACATGCTTTTCGTTCCGGTGTGGCAACGCTCGCCCCCTGCTATATGGCCCCTTGCCTATCCCTACTAATGCGTTGCTATTTCTGATGTTGCTTCTTTTGTCAAACAAGAGGGCTTCGCGCGCTGGTGCCCCCCCCCCCCCCCCCCCGCCGTTCCCTACTACACGTATCATGTAAGCTCTTGACTATCCCAAGTCCTAACGGCGGGTGCTACCGATGGAGGTATATATAGCCCTTTTTGAGTGATTTTTTTTGTTCTGAACGACGGGGCTCCTTAACGCCATCACCACTGGAAACCCGTTTTTGGTGAACAATTACTTGGAAATAATACAGGGAGGGGCTTGGGCGTTATTAGCCCCTTAGTCGTCGAAAAAAAAAATGATTTTTGGCTTTTTTTTAATGACGGGGGCTTCTGAGCCCCTTTAGAGCCCCCAAATCCCTCCCTATACTAAAAATCAAGTAAATTTGTTCCCAAAAAGGGTTTCCAGTTGTGAAGGCGTTAACCCCTTTAGAGCTCCGAAATCATCGAAAATAAATATCTTTGTTTTTTACAAAAAAAAAATGCCGGACAAGTACCATCTACGAGGCCGTGGAGGATTTGATTTTTCATCAGGCAGCACCGGGGAGCACAAATTAAATATAATCCCACCCGCACTTTTTTTTCAGGAGCCAGACAGGGGGGGGCATGTTAACCCCTTTACAACTGGAAACCCGTTTTTGGGGACAACATCACTTGGATTTAGTATAGGGAGGGGTTCGAGGGCTCTAAGGGGGTTAAGGGGGGGAAGGGGGGGGGGGGGGCGTACTCATGTTTTGCTTGCCCTAGTCATTTGACCATTGACCACGCATCCCTTTTGAGACGGAGCAGGGGGAGGGAAGGGGTTACTAAACCCAAGTGAAACAAAGTTCGGAAGAAAACACGCCATTTTCTCGATTCGCGCAGATATGATCACGCTCCGATTTTTTTTCTTTTTGCTTTGACTTTTCTGAGATTGTGGCTCCGTTTTTCTCTTCTTTGCGTGCTCCTGGGGAACACTTTCTTTTTTATAATCTCCAAAGACATTTTTTTTTTTCTTCTTTAGTGGGTGAGGAGGTATAGAGAGCTTACCTAGCGATCTGGTCGCCCGGATTTTTGGCGAGATGGACTGCTCGCGTTTGCGAGCTAGGAAGCACTTCCTGGTGGGATCGAGGTGCGGGCGTAGACCCAACCCAACTCCTAACCCAACCCTCACCCCCAACCCGGATCCAAACGGACCCAAGAACGATCCCAAAACGGGCCAGAACTCGGTGCGCAGTCGCGTTTCGAAATTTATTTCATCATTCCGATCGGCGGACCACCGCATAGCCCTCGGCCAATGAGAGAGCGTAAAGACTACCCTTCGATTTCCGGGCGGCCACATGGCTAAGGTATACTAGTAATAGCATATGAATAGTATACTAGTAATAGTACAGAGATCCTCAAGCGAAGGGAGCCCCACAAGAAGAAGACAAAAAAAAAGAAAGAAAGTGGCACCCGTCTCTACCGTATTGTAGCACGAGGCTAACGATGCGATTGTTTTCTTTTTATTCCCCCCGCCTTTTTTTGCTGTTGTTCTTGTTCTCGTGCAGGAGGGTTACCTGTGCTGGTGCGGAACCCTTCCCCCTTACTACAAGACTCGGATAGCGGCGGAAGCTCTCCTCAACGCGACCCGAGCGGGGAACCTCGTCACCGTGCAGATCGCGAACCAGGGCGACGTGGGATTCCAGTGCGCGCGTCTAACGGACGCGATAGTGTTAGAGGTCGGCCTAAACGGGGTCATCCGAGCGTGCCGCCAGGAATGACGAAAAAAAACGTTTTTTTTTCGTTAGTTTTTTTCCCAGATTGTTTCACAGGTCGGGTCGGGTCGGGTCGGGTCGGGTCGGGTCGGGTCGGGTGGGGCCGGGTCGGGTCACGGTCGCCCGACCCGACCCGTGATATTTGAACCCTGCCGACGCGACCCGACCCGACCCGACCCGACCCGACCAATAAGATTTCGAACACCTCGTGATCCGACCCGACTCGACCCGAGAGATTTTGAAACTTTCTTTTCGGCCCGACATTTTTTTGTGGCTGTTTGGTTGGTCTTGCGGCAAGCCTTTGTGGAGGAAACTTTACTTCCGGCAGGTACTGCACTTAGTCGTACGATCGTGTACTATCTGGCAGATACGCGTATAGTCAAGTGGTGCAAATGTACTATCTATTAGATACGAACGTATTATCGGTACGGACCAGCTCTGGTACAAATCGTACTCTATCAATAGGTACCCACGTGTGCTGGGTACAAAACGTAGACGAGTCTTTGGTACGGACGGGCGTGCGGAACGAATCAGCCGGTGCAAACGTACATCAAAGGTACAGACGTACTCGAGGTACGAATATACAAGGCGCAAACGTACCATGATACAAACGTACTTGAGGTACACAGGTGCTGAAGACACGAATGCTGTATTTGGTACGAAGGTATAGGGTACATGCGTACACCAGGAACCTGGTAGATACCAAACCTGTGGATACGCTCGAAATCACGAAAACCGGTACGAACGGGGCACGTGACGGGGGGGGGGGGGCGTTATAGGTGCGCCTCGTTCCCGTCGCCGTCGATTAAGAATTAATTGTGTCTGTTTCATTGGAAAGAATCAGGGAAGCGGGGGGGGGGGGGTGGAGGAATGAGACAGACTGGCGGGGGGGAGGGGAGAGTGGGAGAGAGGGGAATACACGGGGGGGGGAGAGAAGTGAGAAGCATACTTGCGGCATACATAGGGATGGAGGTCGGGGGAGGTATAGGCGGCCTTTAGCCCTGCAGAAAGAGGTTGGTCGCGGGAGGTGGTGGTGGTCGTGATGGGTGATGGGTGATGGGTGATGGGTGATGGGTGATGGTTGTGGTTGTGGCAGTGGTAGTCCATGATTTGGAATTTGGTTGAAAACGCGTTTCTTTTTTTCTACGGCAATTTTTCGCTAGAGTACACAGCTGTTTGAGATCGGGCTTATGAACCAGGTCGGCACTCATCAGATCTAGGAAGAAAAACGCGGGTGTTAGCTGCTGGTTGGGCTAGCTGGAGGCCTTCGGAAGATAAATTGAAAGCGTTCCTCGTGGCTCGTAGCATACACGCACCCCCAGGTTGCTAACCCCCTGTTTGCCGTACAGCACGCAAGATAGCGCATCGCTTCACACGAACTTGAAAGCTGATGATTTCGACAACGGGGCGGGTGCAGACGCCGAGCGGCGCATGTATGGAAAGATCTCGAGGAACATCTTCCCAAGGCTGCCATTTTTTTGTTTTGTGTGCCTCCGTGGTTTTGGATATTAACGGCTCTTTATTCACTGCCGGGGGTGTGCTATCTTAACACAGCAAGTGCCCGTTCGGGGGGGGGGGGGGTAGGGGGGGGGGGGGGGGTGTACTCAGTTTGTGCATGGCCGTAGTCGTATGGCGACAGGTAGAGGGGGGCGGGGGCGGGGGCGGGGCTCATTTCACGGGGGGGGGGGGGGGGGGGGGACTAGGCTTATTGGGTTCAGTTGCCCTCCAGTGCACACGTAACAAAACCAGGTGAAGTGATGCTTGTCAAGCACATTTTGCGGTGGCATGGTAGAAAGCAATGGTGCGTACCCAGCACTTTTGCGGTGGTTTTAGTCAAAGCGGTCAGAAGTGCGTATCAAGCACGCTGCAAGCAGTTGTTATTTCAGGGTATATGATCGATGTAGTATACGTACATGCGTTAGGTTTCAGGTGGTGTTGCTTTTGTAGCGGTTTTTCCTTTGTAACGGTTTTTTGTAACGGTTTTGCTTGTAACGGTTGGCATGTAACGGTGTAATAGGTGGTTTTGCCTTGTAACGGTTGTCCCCTTGTAACGGCTTATTTTTGGTGTCGGTGTAATTTGTGTGTCGGGACGCTCATGTCTCTTGTGGATTGGTGAGCCCTTGTACAAGGTGCCCGAGAGCCCGCTGCCTTATGTCGCGCTTGAGATAACACCCCGTACGACAATTTTCAAAGCCAATATTATCGAAAACCAGGGCGGCGCACGTAACGGAAAAGGTGGCTTTGGGAAGGTCTCGTCGAGATGTTTTGATAGACGCGCCACTCGGTGTTTGCCGTTTCCTCGTTGTCGAAAATGTCAGCTTTGTTGTTCGCCCTAGGAGATGTGTTATCTTATGCGGCACACGGTGCCTTGTAGAAAGTTCTCGAGAGGCTAATATCTACTGCTACAGCCTTGTACCGGGTTCTGAAGAGGCTTCTACTAATGCTACGAGCACTACTTCAACCTTGTATAGGGCTCTCGAGAAGCCGCTACTTCGTCTACTACTGTTTTATACGGCTCTCGAGATTCCACTAGAAATATCACTGCTACGGCCTTACTACAAGGTTTTCGGCAGGTGTTTCTAATACTAGTGCTACTGCGGGCGGGCTATCGAGCGCTTCCTCGCGTTTCCGTTAAAAACGATCCCTTCTGCAGGAAAAACGTTTTGCCTGCTTCTTCCCTCTTGAGCTGCAGGGTCGCAGGAAGATTGTTTTGCGCTGCTTTAGACTTGTTCCGTTGGTTGCGGGGTTTGTTTCCGTTGTGCAATTGCTTGTTTTGGTCGCAGGATTGATGTCATCTACTGCTTACTAGGTAGTTCCTTCGGCCAGGAGGCTAGCTTTATCTGCTTCGCTGCCTCGGGCACGCAGAGTTGTTTGTTGTGTCCCTTCCTTTGGGGCTTAGGGTTCAGTTGTGTGTGTGTGTTTTTTGTCCTTGTCTCGTTCCTCCGGCTTGTTACCCTCATGATCGAGACACCATATTATTCGCGGCGTGTTGTGTTAATTTGGTTACCTTTGCCTGCCTTATGCACCATACACCTTAAATCCTTGTAAATCGTGAATCGCGCGACAACGTCTCGCAGAGACTATCATTGTATTATAGCCACCGAGCACAGCATATTTAGAGGGCGGGTAGGACTTCACATGTGTTTTTTTGAGATGGGCTCCGACGGTTTGCTGTTGCGGAGTACGAGCAAAGACGGTCGAGGGAGGGTCGTTTTGTGTTTCTTCTGTGGAGGTTTTGAGGTTATTAGTCTACCGGTCTACGGGTTAAAAGGTTATAACCCATAACCACCCCAAAGTAGACCTGTGCAAACTAAGACTTATGCGTTTTTGGCGCGACATATCATGGAGGTGGTTGCGGATCGACTGGACTCGACTCATAGGGTTGGGGTCAGGGCTCGGGGTGCTTGACTGATGGTAACGCGGGTCTAGCGTCTTTAGCGTGGCTGATTCTGAGAGATGATCGCGGCTCGACCAATCACCGCACGAGCAGAGGGGATGTCCTGCGTGTCGTTAGAAAGGTGTTTCGTCCAAAGTATTGGTCGATCCCTGCGCCTTTTGCTTGACAAATCATGAGAGGTGGTCGCGGCTCGGCTCAGCACCGAACAAAGGCGTCTGTCCAAAGAGTCTTGGAATGCACGCGGTGTACGGTAAAGTTTTTTTTTCTAAAATTGGTCAATATTTCTAAATACGACCAATATCCATCGTGTCCTCGTACATTGTTGCCACTGCGTCACCTAGGCGTCCCCCAACGAAGGTCAGAAGACCAGAAGAGGCGAGAACGTGTGTCCCTTCGCGAATGTAGCATGGAGCGCATCGTAGTATATATCATGTCTCGCGTACTCCCATCATATTTCCCATGGATATTGTTTTGCACTTTTGTGTTTCTTCAAAAGAATGTCAAGCAGGAAGAAAGTACAACACTCGAAATCGACTCCTTCATGGGCGTTCGCCAGGGTGCCAGAAGTGTGAATCGAAACGGTTGGGGAGTCTGATGGCATTATAGGGCTGGGTGAGGGGAGAGGGGGTGGGGGGGGTGATATACCCATAGCTTGCCCTAAGTACTAAGAACGGCCAGGTATCACCATACTGTATGGGGCTGATTCATTTTCTGCTGATATCGCTGGTGGTGTGTTATCGTTGATAAATATTTTTTCGATTTCCACCTGTTGTTGGCCTGTTGAGGGGATGATGTAGAGTACCACCCTCAACATTTTGGCGTTTTTTTTTTTGTACGATTTGGATACGTTTTACATGGCGGGTAGATCCATAATATGATACACGGCGAAGCAAGAGATGGCGCGGTTTGCAGAGGTTGATAGCTGCTACCGCGTTGCTAGCTTCTCAACCCGAGGGGTTGGCGTTATTGATGGTTGAATAGGTTGTCTGTTGTGAACACTGATTTTTTTGGCGATTTTTACGGAAGCGCCACACGCGCCGCGTGGGCAAAATAATCCAATCATTTTGGTATTTTTCTTCTTTTTCCTGTTTTTATTTCCGACAATGAGTGTGCAATGCACGAGTCATTTTAAACCCCACAGCTCACACAATACACCACATTGTCTTTCGTTTGTTCGCGGAACAAACAATATGTCATGGTGTGGTCATTTGATATGGTCGTGAATCGACTCGAATTGACTTGATCCATCACCGCGTGAGCGTGGGCGCTACCTAGGCTATGGCGTAGCCGGTCGCCCAGGTGGTGTATCAGGTTATCCTCGAGCCTGGTATAGGTCAGTTTCGTGAGTTCGAGTCCCCCCGAGTGCATACACGTATATATATATATATATTCGTAGGAACTTTTTCTTGCGCACACATTGACTTGCGGAAAGCGCGAGAGCGCGAGTTACCATCATTCGAGATGAAAAATCGACGAGCAGTGGGATTGCTGAACCCTATGTAGTATGCGCGATGAAAAATGAAGGTAAAAACCTGGGGGGAGAAGGGACGACACCTGTGACCACGGCTTGTCCAGAAGCTGGAAAGTAGATGTGTGAACAACAACATATGACTGATTCTTACCACGATAGCCCCCCCCAAACCAGTGATTTTATTTAACGAACGTTTCATGGCTGCTCGACACAAGGAAGGATACAATTGAAGACAAAGTATCCATATATTTTCTTGTGTGCAAATGCGTGCAAAGGCCTATCGATCGATGACGTCGGGGTGTCGAAGGACACCGTATTTCAGGAGGTACGACCGGGAGCTGGTTTTGAAAACCGGCGATTTCGATGACGAAAAGTTGGGGAGGCTACCGTAGTAAGACTCATATTATAGCACTGTAGATATTGTTATACCTAGTACTATATAAAGACGCGTGCTACGATAGAGGCGCACCGCTTTTTTTCTGAGGTTTCCTCGCTTTAGGAGGTCAAGACATGCCCTTCGTAGCCCAAAAACGGATTCGGACAAAAATAAACCTGCCTTATCGCGGATGAAAAGTTCCATGGCCTAGATATAGAACGAGAAGCCATGAAAAAAAAAAAATAAGCCATTTCCGACGATTTTGGGTTAAGGAGCCCCGACAGTCAGAAAACATGTCAGACGAAAAATGCTGCCGCTATCGTAGCCCGCGTCTCATACTAAAATGTAGTATTATACCTCTGTGTTGTCGCTTCCGAGTCAAGACGCATGGTATGATAGGAGACGCACCCGTGGTTTTCTGAGGCTTCTTCCTTGGGCGGGGCTCGATACCTCGTTAACCCGAAACACGATTCTGAGAAAACTATCGAAGTGCAACCCCATGAAAAATCCCATGAAGCCCTGCCTTTTGGTATGACGCGGCGAATCTTTCGCACATTTGGCTTGGCGCTTCGATGCAGGCCAGGAAATAAGCAAGTGACTCAACACCCCGTGAACAAGCGGAGTGACGTCATGGATACTATGGATGGAGTGCTGTAAACAACGGCGGTACGCACACATCCAGGCGTACGTGATCCGAACGCAAACCCCTTGAACGACCTACATAAGCACCATGTATTGCATCACAAATCCTGTCCGTCTAGGTAGGGCTCAATTTGAATTTTCCTATCGATCAGTTGCTTGACGATGTCGACCTACATTCCCAAGTACCTTCGCACAGAAGTCTCTTGTCACAGATTATGTCAGTGCTTGCCTCTCTGTCCGTCTGTCTGTCTGTCCGTCTGTCTGTCTGTCTGTCTGTCTGTCTGTCTGTCTGTCTGTCTGTCTGTCCGTCTGTCTGTCTGTCTGTCTGTCTGTCTGTCTGTCTGTCTGTCTGTCTGTCTGTCTGTCTGTCTGTCTGTCTGTCTGTCTGTCTGTCTGTCTGTCTGTCTGTCTGTCTGTCCCACTTTTCTCCATCCACTGAAACCACTAAGTATGACTCTCGAATTTTTATTTGGCGATTTTGAAGCTTTTTTGAACAATGCCCCATGACCCCGCAAACACAACGAAGTAGCAGACTCTACACGCCGCCAGCGAGCGCCGATGCCAAGAAGCAAACCCTGTTGCAGCGCCGGGGCTCCGCGAAGGGATAGGAGGTCCGCCATGTGGGAGGCGAACATGCTACTACTTGTCCGTGACCGGGATTCCCGGCTTGCAACGACGATAGTTGTGCGTCGGGCAAGGGGGGAAGGTTGCAGTGCCGGGGCGCCGGGAATGAACGGGGGATCCGTCATGTGGAAGGTGCACATGCTGTTACTGGACCGTGGGCGGGGTTCCTGATTTGTACCGACGATAGTTGAGTGTTTTACGGGAGCTCCCCAACTTTTCTTCAACGAAATCGCCGGTTTTGAAACCAGCCCCCGGCCGTATTTCCTGGAATACAGTGCCCCTTGCCACCCCGACGTCATCGTTCGATAGTCTCTTCGCAAACAAGAAAACGTCCGAATATTTTTCTTCATTGCATCTTTCATGGTGTCGAAAAGACAGCAAACGTTCGTAAAATAACGTCGCTGGTTTGGGGGGGGGTTATCGTAGAATCAGTCAGTTATACATAAGGCGTGGGAAGGTTTGCATCGGGCAGGGGGGTGTTGCAGTGCCGGGGCATTGGAAGGGACGGGGGTAGGTTATATGGAAGGTCCATGTTTTGGTCGTCAGGGGACATGCTATTTCCGTCCCCAGGTTTCGAGGGGAATTATTATGAATTTTGCGGCGGGTATAACTTATGCTGGTGCTGGCGTAGATAATAACACGCTGTTGCCGGACAGTGACCCGGATGCCCGTTAAATACCGAGCATGGCTGAGTGAAGGGCATGGGAAGCTGTGCATCCGCTAGAGGGGGTGTTGCAACGCCCGATCGCCGGGAAGGAGCAACGGGTCCGTCATATGTAGAAGTCCATGGTTATCAGGTGACATCCTGTTTCCACCCCCGGGTTTTCTACGTGGATGTATATGGATCTTGTAGCGGGTATAACTTATGCGGCCGCTGCTTACCATAACACGCTGCTACCGGACCGGGGTCGGGACACCTGCTTTGCACCGACGATGGTCATGCGTCGGGCAGGCGGGGGTGTTGTAGCGCTGGGGCGCTGGGAAGGGGTCGGGGCCCCTTGTTATGCAAGGTGCACACGCTGTTATCGGACCGAGGTCGGAATAACCGTTTTTGCACCAAGGATAGTTATGAGTCGGACAGGGGGGGTGTTGCCGCGCCGGAACGTCGGGAAGGGGACGGATCTGTCACACAGAAGGCGCACACGCCGTTGCGGGGCCATGGCCGGGATGCCGGCATTGCACTGACGATAGGTGCTGTACAGCGTACCACTTATCGTAAGAACCCTTTCATTGGCCAGCTACTGATATATCGGGATGCTTCATTGGTCAACACAAGTACACATGCCAATTTTTCACTTGGCACTCTGATGCCGCCTGGACCTGACCCGTCCAAATTGAATCCGGGTACATAAGTAGCCGGTGATATCAGGGCCCACCAAGCACCCTGAATAGATGGCAACCCGAATCGAGACTCGGGAGCAGTAAACAGAGGGCCTGCCACACAACCAACAGATATATTTTCCAATACAGTACCCCCCCCCCCACTAAGGCGGGTCCGAGTAAGGCGGCATCCCGATATAAGGCGATCATAATCGCCCAGTACGGCTGGAGAATTTCACTCATAACTTGGAAAGAATATGGCGGCTTCCTCTAATAAGGCAGCCATACTGCTCTGGCACACGAGCGCCCTTCTGGGCGATCCCTACTGCAAGTGGTAAGGTATCCTCGATAGTTATGCGTCGGGCAGGGGGCTGTTGCAGTGCCGTGGCGCCAGAGTTTGCATAGATGCATGATGACTGCCCCCACCAGTGCGATGTAGGAGTTCTATTTGTATGGGCGGGGATTTAGCTGTCGAGAAGCTTCCGTCTTAGGCAGTTAGAAGTGTGGAGTAGGGTCGCCGGCGAGAAACCGCTTCCGTTGTGTGTGGAAAACCTATTTTGTAGAAGAAATCATGCTTGGCGTCTATCGATACCCAAGCAACATTGACAGCTTAAAAGTCGAAGGATCTACACACAAATTTTGCACGAATTGCCTGTAGTTATGCCGAGGGAGGTATCCCCGGCGTGCGGAAGGTTGGTGTCGCGGTGCCGCGGTCTGTATACCTGTCACGTGTCGCCCGTTGCAAAATCGAGGGAGGGAACCACCTCTTGAGGAAGGGTGACGTCGTGGTGCTGCAACAACAGCAGGAAGACATAGGACTGAGTTTTTCCGAGGTGAGACTTGACGAACGCATCATCCTCACCCACCTTCGCCTCACAGAGCAATTAAACGCGACCGTCTGGCAAGCGCGGCTGGGACAAATACATGGACCCCCTGAACATGGAGATAGGTGCTTCGGGGGACGGATGGCAAAGACATAACCACGCCGGCAACGCGTCTGGCTGCGACAACTGTGCCTTGGGCAAGAGCCAGCAATATGCACCCCAAGCAAATACGTCAAAGGTGTGAGGGCGAGTGTTCCACACTAAAACCTAGTAGTGTGGTGTCAGCCAAGGCAAGTTTGTTATATGCCAAGGGGTGGAAGTGCTGTTTCCCGACATCTTTGATCCAAAGAGCACCAAACGCAAGACCGACGGGCCCATGGAGCTGGTCGACACCGACCTCATGGGCCCTATCAGTCCTGCGGCTAAAGGCGGGTACACCTCCTATGTCAGCAAGTTCACCGATTATTTTTCGCGAGCGAAGGATCGAAGTAAATCTCCCTCCTAACGTCCAAGGCGGAGGCTAAAGAGTAGTAGTTAAAATACATTTCATCAATACTAACAATGTCAACCGATTCTGGTGTATACCGTGCCCGCAGAAGATACCGTAGCTTGCGCTAGGAGCTCGCGCTAGTAGATATTTTAACCCGTCGTCAACTGTTTGCGTTAGTGAAAAACAGAAAAGTCGAACACGAGGTAAGCAGTAGTTCACACGATGATTCAGTCGATTTCTTGTGGTTCTACGTGGGAGATTCCAGTGGTCTAACGGGACACAGAGATTCGGGCACGCGAGGCTGTTAAGTGAGCCGCTTTTTTGATGCGCCGTCGTTGTTTCCGACTGCAAGCATTACAGTAGTAGTAGATGAACGCTCTCGAAATGAAACAAAAACACCAAGTCACATTTATTTGTATCCTCTTGCTCCATCCTTCCCCCCCTCCATCTGCCCCCTCCTGCCCCCGACTAATACTGCATCTACCGTAATTTACACGACGAAATATCACTGATTTGCTACAAAAAAACGGCCACTCCCCACCGGCATGCCACGAAACACAACATTACACCTGGCCCACTACCTTATCCGAATTGGGAGTCTGAATTCCGCAAGGAGTTGATGTGAAGGCAACCCACAACCGAACAACACGCAAGACAGCACACCCCTTCAAAAGAAATTACCAGGGATTTTCACGGGTCGGATTACCTCTCGCGGACCGGCCTGGGTCACCCAGGGTGACCCAGCCCAACTCGTGATATTTGAAAAACTCCTGATCTGACCCGACTCGAGCCGTGAGACTTCGAACACCTCCTGACCCGAACCGACTCGACCCTCGAGTTCTTGGAAACCTCTTGGCCCGGCCCGCGGGCTGGGTCATGAGCCGTAATAATCCGTGAAGAATCTTCGAATTTTCCGAGCCGATGCTCTCGACAACGGGGAGAACGCGAACGCCGAGCGACGCGTAAACCGACAGATACCCCCAAAGCTGCCATCTACGCGTGTACTCCCCTAATTTTGGTAAAAAACAACGTCTCGGGAAAAAAATGCCCAGGGGGTGTGACATTTTACGTGTGATACGATACGCATTCCATTCCAGCATCATTCTCCTGCCACTTGCGATTTTTCTCTCTCTTGTACCTCCAACTTTCCGGAATATATCAATCACCATATCGGCAGTTGCTTATAGCCCGATGTCATACTCCGAGCTTTTTTCTTTGTCCCTGTCCCACGACACATATCACCACCAAGCAACAGCGGGAAGCAACGCGCGAAAAACCGGCTATCCTACATCTTGGGCCCTCTCAGAACCGCGCCAACGTTTTTGTCGACAAACTACTTGGAACTAGCGTAGGATTATTTTGCCGTCAAGAAAGGGTTACAACCAAAGTTTTTCACGGGTCAGGTTAACTTCTCGCGGGTCCGGTCGGGTCTGGTCAGCGTGATCGGACTCGTTCCGTGAGGTTAAAAAAAACCTGATATGGCCCGACCCAACCCGACCCATGAGGTTTCGAACATTTGTTGGCCCGACGCGCGAGATTGCGAAAGCCTCCTCACCCTTCCCGCACGTCGGGACATGACCCGCGAAAACCCCACTACGAGCAGCAACACCCGTTGCGCGACATCGTGCATCAGCAAACGACCCCACCGCAAAATACGCAGCGCCCAACGAGTCGGCACGCGCGAAAGACCGCGACGCCGGTATGAGCCAGCCCAACATACCAGCACTACTCGTATACTTATAGAGTTCCGGGCGTGCCGAGCGAATTCACCGGCACTATAGAGAACAGTGGCACTATTCAACCCGCGCTATAGAGAGGAGTGGCACTAGTCAACCGGCACTATAGAGAGCGATGACACTTTTCAACCTGCATTATAGAGAGAACTAGCACTACTCGACCGGCACTATAGAGAATCGTGGTACTATTCAGCCGGCACTACAGAGAAAAGTGGCGTTATTCAACCGGCACTATTGAGAAGTGACACTATTCAGCCGGCACTATGAGAAGCGGCACTATTCAAGCGGCACTATATAAAGCAATTTCACTATTCAACCGGCACTATAGAGATAAGTGGCACTATTTAACCGGCACTATAGAGAACAATGGCACTATCCAACCGGCACTGTTGGGAGCCTGTCACTGCGTAGACCGCGACGCACATCCTGGCCCGTCGTTATCTTTTCCTGGCCTGGAGCAAACGCCCACAGAACCATATCTACATATGTTATGTATAGCGGACAGCGAGTATGAATCGCCACCAAATTACGCGCCAACATTTGCAGGAGGAGGAACAGACCAAACCCGATGCACCGACACAAGGTCGGTTGCGCGACAGCCCGACTTGAACCCCGACTCGAACCTCGATGGAGTCTCGCGCAAGCGCGACAAAAAAAAGATAGGAACGGAAAACAAACAAAGTCACCATCACCATCATCGTCAACATTCTCCTCGCTGACGAGAACGGCCCCTCGTGGCTTCCCTTGGAGGCGAACACAACCATTACAAACCACGAGCCAAAAATTAGGAGCTGCGCATTACAGCTACACCCGCATTGAACGAGCGCCTCTCTCCCCCGAATCATCCCCCCAACTCAGGTCCTAACCAGCGTGAAACAAACGCCGAGCTGCAACCTACCACAGACAGCACACGCGGTTCCTATCATCTCCAGTCCTCTCGGCACCGGCCAATCAAAGACCCCAGTCCAACAGCAACGATCAACCCGTTCACCCCACCTACCGTGCAAACACACGGGCGGACCAAATACACAGGAGGCACAAAACAATAAAACTGGTCAGAGAGAAGAAAAAAAACTACCTACAAGGGTGCGTATAGTAAGGTTTATACTTTGGGTATACCCGAGTAAATACTCTGGGGGGGAACCGCGGGTACATACTCTGGGGGTACCCGGGTAAATACCCGAGCATGTACCCTGGGGATATCCGGATACATATCCGAGTACAAAGTATATACTCTGCGGATACCCCGGTACATACCCGGGTATATACTCTGGGTATACCGGGTACACACCGGAGTTAATACCCTGGGGGTACCCTGGTAAACACCCGAGTGCATTTTCTGGGGGTACCCGGGTAAATACCCGAGCAAACATTAAGGGGACAGCCGGGTAGATACCCGAGTATATAGTCTGGAGGTACCCGGGTACACAAAAATACTAGGGCTTCTCGCGGGCCATGACACGACGCGCTGGTCGGGTCACGAAGTTGCCCGGGTCGAGTCCGGTCGCTTCAGGAGGTGTTCCAACTTTCACGGATAGGGTCGGGCCCGTTTTCAAACCCCACGGGTCGCGTCGGGGTTGGCTCACGGTGACCCGACCCGACCCGCGAAATTTGACCCCATCCGTGAAACGCCATGGAAAAGACCAGATTCAGTCCCCGGATCCCCGAGAGTAATACCGTATTTGAAACACATCCTTGCTAACTACTTACCACGTACTGCTGCCCCGTCTGTCACGCTAGCGGCTGCGGCCCCGTGCTACCACTCCCCCCACCCTCAGCAGCACTGCTAACGCCAACACTGCTAACACTGGCACCGCTAGGATCTTCTTCACGCCTCTCGTGCGCATCCCCAGCCGCGGCCGATACGCTTCGCGCAGCGGCGGTGTCCCTGGCACTGCCTACCGCAGCCGTATCAGACCCTTCCCGTCCTCCGCTATTGCTTCCATGGACATTACCGTTGGTATGAGCGCTACTGTTGCCGTGGGGTGGGGTTGCCCCCGCCCCGTCACCATCGCCCACGGGGTCGGGTTGTCTGCTATCTGTGGGCGATTGCGGACTACTCGACGCGACGCCAGCGTCCGCGGGAGGGGGCGCGGTCGCGGCGGTGGCTGCAGCAGCAGCAGCTGACGCCGCAGCAGAGGCAGCAGCAGACGCAGCAGCTTCAGCAATCGCAGCTTCTTGCTGAAGTTGCATCTGTCTTTGCTGAACATGGTGCTGGTGGTACGACAGCTGGTGATTTTGAATCTCGTGAGGTTGGTTGAGGTCGATGTGCTGCTGCTGCTGCTGCCCGTGCCCTTGCTGCTGGTGTTGTTGCACGTGCTGCTGCTGCTGCTGCTGCTGCTCGTGGAACTGCTGCGCCTGTTCGTGCTGCTGTTGTTGCATCGTCTGCGCCGCTAACTGCATTGCCGCCATCCCACTCATACCCATCGACGACGCCATATGCTCCCCCCCCCCTGACGCTAAACTCGGGTACCCCCCCATACCCGGCACCCCATACCCGGGCATACCCGGGTACCCATGCGTCTGAAACGGGTACGGCATACCCATCATAGTCGGGTACCCCCCATACATCGCTAGATGCCCATACGCATGCATTGGAGATACAGCAGAGGCAGCCCCCCCCTCTCCCGGCTGCTGTTGCTGCTGCTGCTGGTGCAAATGATGCGCCATCGCCTGCTGCTGCGCTTGCGCCGCCATGTGCATGTACGGACTGTATCCCATCGCCATACCCGCCATTGACATATGCGGCGGCAGACCGTACGGATTTTGTGCGACCGCCGTTGCCGCCGCCGCCGCAGCAGCCGCCGCAGCCCCAGCCGCAGCCGCCGCCCCCGCCGTTTCGGTCGACTGCACCTCCTGATGCCCCCCCCCCCCGTCCCCCCCCTCCCCTCCCGCCTCTTGCCCCACAGCAACCCCGTTTCCGGGGTCAGGCGCGGGCACGCTCGGTGCGCCGGGCACCACCCCCCCCTCCCCTGGCGGCGGTGAACCTAACCCACCACCCATCCCAGCTCTCCCGTGAACCCCACCCGTACGTAGAAGCGTCTCTGCGTCTAATTCTTCAGGTCGCATTTGGAGGATTGATTTTCGGACTTTAGCGGATGCGCCAGTGGTGGCTGCCTGGCAGATGAGCTGTTTTTTGTAGTGCAGTGATACGAGCTGATCTTGCAGTCGTTGGAGGTCTGCTCCTGTTGCGGACCGAGCTAGGAGCTCCACGTATTTGATCGATTTATTTACGCTTCGGATCTGTGACGGGCGGACGAACAGGTCGGGTGGGATCGGGTCGGGTTGGGTCGGGTGGGGTCGGGTGGGGTCGGGTGGGGTCGGGTTGGGTTCGGGTGGGTTCGGTTGGGTTGGATGGGGGTGCGGCAGCAAGGGTGGGTAGATGGGTGGATGGGTGGGTGGTGGGCGAAAATAGAGCGACGAACGAAAGGAAGGATGGGGAAATATACGTAAGAACAAAAAAATTGGATACAACACGAAAATGAGTTGATTACGAAATGAATCAAGTTGATTTTCGATATATATATATACGTGGCAATGTTTTCTTTCGGCAACAGCAAAAAAAAATACAGGGATGTCAAGGGATTTGTGGGGCAAAACGCGTTCGATACGACACACCGAAAGTCCGAGAGTTTGTGTCATATCTCGATACAAGGTTCCCCTTCGGGTTGTGGTCGCCTTAATATCTCGGGGGTGTCCCAAGTCGAAGGGGGAACACAGGCGTCCCGTTGATATGTATGACCTACTGCTCGGTGCTGCTGTCTGATTATTCGTATGCCTGGAGTGAGATCTGACGATGTATGTATGATTGTTGCATCAGGCGTGACGATGTGTCGTGCTTCGATCTCCTGCTGAGCACCACCCTCATACAAGCACCAACTTGAAGCACGGCTGCCGTTGTACCGCTGCTGCTGTACTGCTGGTTTTGAAAAAAGAAAACCCATCGCTCTTCTGGATCATTTTGTGTGCATATACCAGCACACACTCCATCACACATACAACAAAGCTCAACCGCACACATACACACAGGCGCCGTCCGTGGCTGTTACAAAGGAAAGAGCTCACAGCACTGTTGCTGTTGTACCGCGAATGTCACAAGAACAGAGCCTGGAGGGCCATGCGTAATGCAGCAGCAGAGCAACAGAGTGAGAACAAATAGAACAACATGGGTTTCTATGAGCCCTGCGCGGCTCGGCGAAGTGGAACGTTCGAGCGACTTTGAACGTCCAGCACAGGTGCCGCGCTTATCGGCCTGGTTCCAGGCGTACGTCGTACTGTACCGACAGCCCGCCAGCATGCCCCTCGGCCGTGAGCGCAAGAAAAGACCCTCGGATGACGGAGAAGACAAGCAAACGTGAAAAAAAAGCCCATCTTGTATACATAGTAATGTATCGAAAATTCGATACTTTGTTTTACGATAGAAACCCTTTTCGATACCCAAAACTTGTGGAACCAAGCATTACGACCAGGCATACCGTTTGGGGCCAAACTGTTATAAGAACCGTACGATCCGCGCGTTTCAGCACATATTTCCTGGGTCGGATACGTACCGCACAATGCTGCACAACACGTCGCATCGCCAGGTATTCGATCGACATGATCTAGATCGTGGTCTGCAATTATTTATGGTTTGGCAGTTTTGCTGCCCAAATAGTAGATTTTACCGCATTCTCAAACCCACAAACCTATTATACCAATTGAAGCACGAAAAACTATCGGCACGTTTTTAGGTGATTCGCACATTTCTTCTATACTATCCAAAATCGCGCGACGAAGTCGTGCGAAAGGTCTCCCAGCCCTAGCCTGGGTTAGAGATAGGGCTAGGTTGGGTCTACGCCTTCACGTCATCGGCATAAAAAACGGCCCAAAAAATACTACCGAAGTAAAAACCCGCCTAAAAAACTCTCCAAGCGTAATATTTTGGGCACTTTATCTGGTATGATATGCTTGGGGGTTTGAGACGGGTAAAATCGACCTCGCCCAAAAGACACAAATGCCACATGCAAAGTTTTGTAGTTTGGCTGTGAAGGAAGCGAAATATGGCCGCTGCCGTTGCTACTGCCGGACCCTCTATCTGCCCTGGTCGTCATCTATTGCGTTGAACGTTGCATGCAGGTACTGCCAATATTGCGCTGTGGACACAACCGTGAGACAGAGAGACAGAGACGCTTGTTTGAACCAAAAGGGTCACTTACAAACCTAAACCCCTGAAGCAAGAACAAAACCAGGAGTGACAACAGCAACAGCAACACCGACGACAACAACACCGACAACAACAGCAACAACAAAAACGGCAGCAACAACGACAACAACAACAACGACAGCGACAACGACAACAACAACAACAACAACAACAATACCGCCGCATTTTGTACCCTAACGCTGAATACAGATCGCAGAAGGCATTGCCTGCACGTACAATCGATATTCCACCATTAATGCCACCTCGACAGAGGCGCTGTCGAAGCAAAAGGGTCACAAAGTAAGAACACATACTTGTACTGGTGGTATGTACCAGCTACACAACGAAAAACCGTATCCACCCTGGTGCAGATTATAGGGACCGTTCAGGCATTTGTGTCAATATCTAGGCGAAAAATGAGAAGGGAAAAAAACGGTTCAATCACGGTGTCGGCGACGAGCTAGGGCGCCCGAAAAAAACAATACTTTCAAGATCAAGGAAGATGACAACCTTGACTTTATCCACCAAAGCAAAGGAAGTCGGAGCTCTTGGTGCGATTGCTCCAGTTGAAAGCCCTTCCGATCGTTTTTTTCACCAAGCGTTTCTTCGACTGGATGCATATTTCCTCCCCGATCCAAAAAAACGTTTGAAAAAAACAACCACATAATTGCAGCACTCGTGAGCATCGTCTAAAGTTGGCAATTTTTCCTGTTAAAAAGGGAGCCGAAAATGTTCAAAAGCGAGCAGATGGGCATCTGAAGGACATGGGCATGTGCTCTGCTGCTGGGTGCCGTCGCCTCAAGCGTAGAGCCAAGCGTACAGCGGTGCCAGAAGGCCAGAAGTGGCAAAAAAAATCATGAAAAACCATCAATCTCACAAAAAAAAGGAGATATTAAAAAATGCTCCGACCCTGGGATTTCAGGCTGGCATCCCCCGGACATCCCTTGAGACTTTTTTTTGTGTGTCTTTTGTACATGCAGATGCATCCTCACTATTTTCCTATGTGAAAACAACATCAGCACGTAGTAATAGTGTATTTGGCAACGGTACTTATATATGCCCATTACCCGCGGTCCTTACTACACGCATCAGAGTGGAACATCCACACCGACAACAACCACCACAACAACGACAACAGCAGCAGCAGCAGCCACACTAACACCAACGTCAAAGAGTGCTTGATCGCATCGTAAGAGTAACAGGCCAGTGGACGCCTCTTTATACTTAATATACTAGATTTAGTGTGGGAAGTTCCTTGACGGCTGTCCGTCAAGGGGCAAGAGCGCCGTCAACCCACATACATAATGAATAAAAACTATCAGAAAAAAAGGTTTCTGCGGCTTTCGGCGCCACGCTCAACAAAGCGATTCCACTGTTCATGACGCATGCACTGCTGTATACACTTCGAGGTATACAGATGCAAGGGGCTAGAGCGCCGTCAACCGACATCTGTGCTAACAGCCAGTAATGCTTCAAGGGTGTGTGTAGTAGGGTACACTATACATTCTGGAGGTACCGGAACATACCCGAGCATGGTCCAAAAATAACCAGGGTTGGTAAACGGGCACCCCAGAGTTTACAATAAATTAGAAACTCGTTTGTGCTGGTTGGTGTCACTCGCCGAGTTACATGCATGCGCGTGGCCAACACTTTTTCCTTCAGTATTCACTAGTCTTTGCCTCTGTTCAACTTAAAACACCCCCGGGATTTGGAGCCAACCACATCCAGAAGGGGACCTTTGTAAACTAAAGTACAAACTTGTTTGGGCTGGTCAGTCGGTGTTACTCGATTGGCTACTTGCGCGGGGACTACAGCAAAATTATTTTCTTCATGTTCAAGAGCCTTAGCCCCCCCGTGTTCACCTTTCCACACCTTCGGGATTCCAAGCCAAACTACCCCGCCAAGGGGAATAACCTTGGACATCCTACATACCAAATACACCGTTGTCGTCATTTTTTAGGGCTTTCCACGGGTCACGACCCGGGCCGCGCGTCGGATCAGGAGCCATTTCAAAAACTCGCGGATCAAGTCGGATCGAGCCAGGAGTTGTTCGAAATCTCACGGGTTGGGTTGGGTCGTGTAAGGCGGCTATCTAACAATACCCGTCGGGTCGGGTTGGGTCGGGTCGGATGACCCTGACCTGACCCACAAGAAGTAATAGTGCCCGCGAAAAGCCCCGTAATTTGCTCTCCACGTTGGCGGCTGACGTACGTTTCTTCCAGACGCGTGCTAGGGGTACAGCCGTGGTCCCTCCTTAGTGCGGTGCCTTGTCAGATGACAATACCGGCACTAAAGTGGGACCCACGCACAATCACAGGATAAGACGATGTCGTGACACATGATTTTCACCGCACTAACCCGGGGCCTCGCACAAAACTGGGACCAGGCACTATCTCAGGATAGGACGATGTCGTGACAGGTGATTTTCAAAGCACTAAACTGGGGCCTCGCGCTAAAGTGAGACCCCGCACTATCACGGGATAGGAAGATGTAGTGAAAAGTGATTTTCACAGCAATAAGCTGGGGCCCCGCACTAAAGTGGGACCCCGCACTATCCCAGGTTAGGACGATGTCGTGACAGGTGGGTTTAACCGCACTTAAAACGAGACCCCGCACTAAGGTGGGACCCCGCACTATTCCAGGATAGGACGATGTCGCGACAAGGGATTTTCACCGCACTAAAATGGGGCCCCGCACTAAACTGGGACCTCTCACTATCTCAGGAAAGGATGCTGTAGTGACAAATGGCAAATGAACTCAAAAACTGGGCTCCCGCACTAAACTGGTACCCCGCACTATCCCAGGATAGGACGATGATGCAGTGCAAAGTGATTTTCACCGCACTAAACGGCACCGCACTATAAAACGCGAGGCCACGACTCTGTAACCCATTGCATCGTGAAAAAAAAAACTGAGACGTTCGATTTGATATCTCGTGGGAGACTGTAGACTACTACCATGGTAGGCTAAGAACTCGCCCGGGCTGGTCAGTGTTACTTGTCGGGTGGCTTGCGCGGTGGCTTGGTTATTTTTCCTTCAGTTTTCACTCGTTTTTGCCCCTGTCCAACTTTGCGATACCCTCGGGATTTCAAGCCAACCACGACCCGAAGAGGAACCTCGCAGTCTACCGTAAAGCTCACGATACTTGCACGCGTGTCGTACAAACGCGTTGCATTCGAGTCCGACCATGAAAACCGCAGCCGCATCCCCTAACCCACCAACCAGCTCGCGTTGCTCCGTGCGGGTATTGCTTGTATTAATAGCCAACTACGATGGGCCCGTGATACGACAAGGGCATCACTTTTTGGCTACAATGTTTTGGGAATGGCGGGGCTAAGACCACCCAGCTCAAGACCTTTCGGTGGATATGACCAGGTAAATCGGCTTTCCCCTTTGGAACAACAACTTGGAATAAGGCGGGAGTGGTCCTTTTTATTACAATTAAAAGACAACACTACTGCAACGGTCCGTCTCGAGGTGGCCAACGCCTTTACAGCCCCAAATACTACCTCCAAGTACTTTACCCCCGAGAAACGGGTTTCCAACAGTATTGGGGTTACTCTCCCTATACTAACTCTAAGTAATTTTCCCCCCAAAACGGGTTTCCAGTCGTAATGGCGTTAAACCGGGTACCCCACTGTTTGTACGACACCAACAAAACAAGGGCGATCTGTCTTGCAAGCCGTCCATTAATAGTCCAGCATGAGCGCGCACAAGTCCGAGAAATTTCGTACAGCTAGCTCGTTGCCTCGTGTCCCGGACACTACACCTGGTACCACTCTAGCCAGCAGCCCGCGCTCCTTCACGTGCCCGACGCTACCATAATAATTTTAACTCATCATTTGTTTTCTCTTTATACCTAAAAGAGGCGATGTACAACACGCAAGATAACACCCCCCCCCTCGTCTCTCCGCTCACAATCATCATTTACATGCTTTCAAGTTCCGCTTTGACTTACGCGCCTCCTCTTGGCCGCCTGACTAGCGGCGAGCGTTTGCGGAGAAGGAGCGGCCTTCCGCGCCTCCTATGCCGCCTGGTTGGCGGCGATCGCTTGCGCGGAAGGCCGCTCCTTCACCTTTCGAGGCTTGTTAGTAGTGCCTCTCTTTGAGGAGATCAGGTCCTTTCGGCAACCTGGGCCGCCGTGTCGAAGACGGTCGTCATAATCTTGCCATAGGCGTAATACGCGCAAAATGGTGGGGGGTGGGGAAAGGGATGCACTGCCCCCGTCCCCATGTTGCCGCCGACGGCGCCGTCTCGGGACTCGACGGTGAGATGAAAGCGTGTCCGGCAGCTGTGTCCGGCCTCAAGACGGCCAAGGCAAGCGCACGTTGTCCGACGGGACTCATGTATCCTTGTTGGGGAGAAACAAACTTGGCACATTCGGAGGCTGGCATGAGGTGCGGGTTCTATGAATAGTCCAGCGGTATGAGCATGGCAGCGAAACGGCGAAGTCCATACCATGACGTGTGGGTGGGTTTCTCCGGAGGATGCAACCGTAACGTGTCGAAGACGAGAACCTTGAACGACGGTGACGGCACGCGGTTTCTTTGCCCTGCTGCCTTTTAAGGAAAGAGCGTTCGGAAGCGCCTAATGCTTACTACTGTCCGATATCCGCCGTCGTGTCTGATATCGAAACTTTGTGGCACACCCAAACTTGAATACGCTAACAGAAATTCAAGGATCCAATCGGTGCTCCAAAAAGCGTAGGTCATTATCGTGGGCAACGATTTCGAGCACACCACCGCATCATGTCCATCCGGGCCATCTTATCGTCGACTTCCAGATGCGCTGACAATTCGATCAGGACGGCCTCCACATGCGGCAAAAGCGGGTCTTGAAGCTGGTCAGAATCCGCACCAAGTCCTCCGCATGCGATTACGCGATCGTCCGTGGTTGTGTCGAGGGTGGTCGACCTCCCCTACGATGCCCCACGATGCTATTATTAACAGAGTGGACGCAACGAGCTGTGAACATGCAAACTGAGAGAAATAATGATATCGTGTTCAGCGGAAACGCCGTTCGGCAGAGCCAGCACAACGACGGGCAGTTACTCGTCATTTTATGTCGTATACTTCAGCCTGCAGGCCTGATATGTCCTGAACAAACACCCCTCTTTGGCTCGACAGGTGGGAGCCGCAACGAAGGCTGGTGATGTAGCATTGAAGCGACTCAGGGTCCGGGTACAGAACCGGGCTCCGCCAAAGGCACGCGAGGCCCGACAGGCCCTGGGAAGTAGGCATCGACGGTGGCAGCCATCGGTGCCAACAGCAAAGCCCGGTCGGGTGGCGGTGCATCGAGTGTCACCAGCAGTACTTGTAGTGCGTCTGACATCGACGGTTTAAAGGCTCTGGGGGGGGGAACGGTTCCCCTGCGTCAGATGCTTCGTCCACCAGCTCGGGCGCCGCTGGTGTGCAAATTTCACGTGGGACTGGAGAGGTCATGTTTCCATTCATCAAACATCGGCGGTCGTTACATATGTCGTTTAATCATCCATTATTTTATATCAATTTTCGACAGGTTAGTCGCCCACAGAGTACCGTAACAGTCCAAGTGACGGCACCCGGGTGCAAATAGATTTTTTTAATCATTCCTTTCTTGCGTTTTTATCGCACCCCGGTGCGATAACTCGGTGCGATAACTCCGATATGTGATATGCGATATGTGATATGTGCGATAACCCCGATAGGGGTGTGATACTCGAATTAATCATGTCGTTCTGGATTTTTCGATTTTTTAAATCATTCCTTTCTTGCGTTTTTATCGCACCCCGGTGCGATAACTCGGTGCGATAACTCTGATATGTGATATGCGATATGTGATATGTGCGATAACCCCCATAGGGGTGTGATACTCGAATTAATCATGTCGTTCTGGATTTTTCCACGCACCCCCCTGTGCGATAACCCCGATGGGTGCGACATTGAATAATACCACAGCGGCTTCCTTTGTGTCAGTTTCCTGCTCAGGACCATTGAGTGAGCATCCCGGTGATACCGCATTTTGCCATTTCCCCTGCCAAAGTACTGCGAGTACCCTTCTACCCGTTACCACTGAAAACGTGGCCCACAATCACTCGTCGTAGCACGCAACCGTACACCCGAAGTGAAATTTTTATCGGGGTTATCGCACGGGGTGCGATAACCCCGACCCCGATAGGGGTGCGAAAATCGAACTAAATAATTTCATTCTCGTTTGTTTTCCGCACCCCGGTGCCATGACTCCGATGGGTGCGACAACCCCGATGGGTGCGACAACCCCGATGGGTGCAATCACACGCATTATTACGGCAAGATGGAAATTTTGCTTACATCTAACGGGGCGATTGTTCGCGGTTGCGTCAGGCGTGGTCGGTGCCCCTCCGATATCGATTGCGTTTATAAACTAGGCTGCTGTCGTCAAGCGGTGTGGTTACTTGCGATGATGTTTCAGGAAACTCTGAAATTGCAAAAAATTGCCTCCCGAAAGCGTGTGTACAGTTTTAACGTATGCCTTGGTATATCATAGAACCATAATAACTATAAAATGGTTTGGGCTGGTCGATGCAACCTGCCCGGCGGCTAAGTATTTTTTCTTCAACTTTCGGTCGGAAGGTTTTAGGTCTTCACCACATCTATCTTCGTCATGCTGCTGCTGCTGTTGTTACCGCTCTGCCGTGTTGTTGCTGGTCCGCTACTGCCGAGGTATACACTACAGTGGTTCCTCTATAGTGTCGGTGTATGCCAGCCGGGAACGATATTATCGAGTTACTTCTGTTGTTGGTGCGGAGCGCCGTTGCCGTTGTTGATATCGCGTTCCTGGTGCTGTTGCTGTGCAGCGCTTCGTCGCTACTAAGGTTTTGTTGCCGTTCGACAATGTGCGGCATGACTGAGCTTCAACGTCGACCAATCCCAACCTTTTTCCAGAAAGTAGAAACAGCCCACGGGATTACCGCGGTGCGGTAAAAGTCCGGACATTGCACCGACAACCGGCACTACTCCGCACACTGCCACCACTAGTTGTTCCCATCTGTGTCAAACGAACCCACAGGCACTATATCGGAGACCCTATTTGCAGAACGGTCCTGCAACGAATTCTTGCAGGACTGGGAAACGCCTCCAGAACCACCCTCCACAAAACCATCAGAACCTACCCTCCCGAAAAACACACAACAGCAGACAGCAGACCATCACACGAGACAGGACACGTCTGAGACCACGCCAAAGACCATGTCCCCTATGGATCTAATTGGCGGTAGGAAGCTGCCCTTGGGCGAAGATGAGGACGTAGTATCCGTCGGCGGCAGCAGTATCGTCGTCGATATAAACGACGACGACGACGACGCTTCCATGCAGCAAAGCAACGCCCAAAAAGAACAACACCAGCAGCAGCCTGTTCTACGACGACGACGCTTCCATGCAGCAAAGCAACGCCCAAAAAGAACAACACCAGCAGCAGCCTGCTCAGAACAGGCTGCTGCTGGTGTTGTTCTTTTTGGGCGTTGCTTTGCTGCATGGAAGCGTCGTCGTCGTCGTCGTTTATATCGACGACGATACTGCTGCCGCCGACGGATTCTACGTCCTCATCTTCGCCCAAGGGCAGTTTCCTACCGCCAATTAGATCCATAAGGGACATGGTCTTTGGCGTGGTCTCGGACGTGTCCTGTCTCGTGTGATGGTCTGCTGTCTGCTGTTGTGTGTTTTTCGGGAGGGTAGGTTCTGATGGTTTTGTGGAGGGTGGTTCTGCAGGCGTTTCCCAGTCCTGCAAGAATTCGTTGCAGGACCGTCCTGCAAATAGGGTCTCCCCACTATATTTGGTAACCGGCACTACCCAACCGGAGTTATACAGGGACCTTCACTGCACTGGAAACGGGGGGCGGCGCATACCATACCCATATTTCTTACGTCACCACTATTGGGACTGCTTGCTGTGGGCAAGTTATCTATAGGAACATCGTTTACACACATGCCATGAGTACTATGAAGTCTTCAGCAGTGGCGGTTTCTTTTCTACTTTCGAAGGGAAGTCTTGTACGTATGCATCTAGTGTGAGTACCTGGTGTGATTTGTGTGTGGCTTCAAAGGTCGAGTGGCTAAACGACTACATCATGTTCCAATTTTAACGTCCTGTGGCGATTCACGCTGTTGTAGGCAATACGTTGTTTTTTTGCTGGGCCCCAGGTATATTGGTCCGTTTATTTGAAAAGAAGAGAAAAAAAAAAAAACGTACAGGCACTTCAACTCGCTCAATAGCCACTGCAATTCGCCACAAACAATAGACACCAAACAAAATGGTGATGCGACAGTAAGCGGTATGTATTATATCACGAGCAACGAGCAACAGCAAAGCTGCAGTCTTCGAACATCTACCCGTATTCACCGTACAAAGCAACGGAACAAAGAGCACTAGAGGTCCCTCCACAGTGCTGGTTACCCGCTATAGTGCCTGTGAAATCGCTTGGCACAGATGAGAACATCAAGTAGTCGCAGTAGGTGGAGTAGTGCCGGTTGCCGATATAGTGCCGGTATTTACGGTTGGCACATACCAACCGTGTATAGCGACCACTACTACACCAGAGGTACTTTTTTACAGAAAGTCTGTGTAACATCAGTTGCATCTTTTGAGGCATGAACTATACACCCTGCAGACAGCACCTACATCAGTACCACCACCATGCTCAATAAACTACACTATATTAACCCAACGGGAAACTTGACGAGATAAAAAATAAAAATAACAATAAGATTCCAGAATCGGTCACAAGAAGCAGCCCGTTCTGCCGGCTAGAGGGCGTATTCAAAAAGCGCAATCCACGGTAGGAGCTATACGACATACGCACCGAATTCTGATGCTCGTACTCAGTGATGCGAACCGACAACCGAAACCGACCGAGTCGGTCGGGGGTTCAGTCGGTTTCAGCGGACCGGAGCTTGACCGAAGCCGAGTTTTTTTTACTGTTTTTAAGGTCGAGAAAAAGCAACCGAAACCGAAAACTGACTCGGTTTTTGTCTGTCGTTGTGTTATTTTTCCTGTCCCTTACCCCAATAACGCCTACATCTCTGTATGGAAGCCCCGGTAAACCGATATATTAATACCAAACCTCCACCCTGAAAAACCGACCGAAACCGACCGACATTTCAGACAAAAACCGAAAAACCGGCTGGGCCATGTTCATTCTCGGTTCACATCGTTGGTTGTGAAGCTTCAAACGTTTCCGCCTCTGCCGCCCGGCTCACAATACCATCATGTCACATGATGCCAACACATGCACACCGCACCCTTCGCCAAATGGACTTTTCGCCTGGTTTCGCCGAGGAACCGACCGAAACGTGTCCGGTTCGGTTCGGTTTCGGTTGCACTGGCCGCCTCAATCAGCAGATACTACTCTCAGAGTCAACCATAAATGTACTGGACTGCCCCAATATACTGGATGCGGCCGAACTACGCTCGGCCAATCCCCCCCTCCCCCGGGTTTCCGTTCATACAATATGGCATGGTACTTGGGCGTGCGGAATATCATCTACTCGAAACCAGCTAGCTCAATCAGTCCATAGATACTACCAGTAGTAATCTACTGCGCGTATCAACTGTACCTGTGCACAGCTCGATATTACTCTAACCCTTTCGACCTAAGCACAGCAGGTAGTATAGTGGTCCATGTATTGTGCCCGTGTGTGTCAGCCGAAAATGCCGGCACTAAAGCGGCAACCAGCACTAACACGAATGCTGACACTATCGGTTTTCCGTCTGTGTCGAGCGATTCCACAGGAACCACAGGGGCCAACCGGCATTATTCAACCGGCTCAATAGAGGGACCACCACATGCTGCACCGCTACAGCAGTGGGTACCTCGGTTTAAGAGCAGCCGATTTGAGAGCATTCGGGAGTTAATAGTCACTAAAGACTGTGTATTGCCCACTTCAGATAAGAGAGATGTGTATAGTTGAGAGCGCATGCTTCGGCTTGCTTGTCACGGGACGCTCTTAAACCGGGGTACCCACTGCTGTACTGCCTGTGTCGATCAAAAACATGCACTTGAAACTTGATAGAAGCGTATGATCACATCAACCGTCTCGTGCATACGAGACGAGCTTGGTTTGCCGCAGTGCGACTATCAGCAAGCCCCGCCCGCGCGAGTGAACAGTGTATCTTCCTTCCCTTACGATTCAGACCTACCCCCTCCTCCAGTAACCTAAGCAGCTACTTGCAATCCTAGACCTGCAGCACCAGTTGCAAGCCACACGATTGCGTCTCGGAGTTTATGCGCTAACGACCTCCAGATGGGATTAGGTATCGACCCAACCAGAAGCCCAAGCCCTAACCTAACCCCAAAATCACACGCCATAGGGGGTGGGATCAGGGTGTGGGGTGGGAATAAGGCTGGGCAATCAAAACACGAGGCGAGGTCTACTGGGGTTGGTCCGGCAACGCCTTACACCCTCACACACGAAAACCCTTGCAATAGCGAAATAGCGTGTGGCTTGCAATTTAGTTCCGCAGCTCTGGGATGCAGCCCGGACTGCCTCGTGTAGCGTGTATGCCTATGCCGATTATGCTGTTTGTCGTCGGCATCTAGTGCCCACATTTTCTCGCGGTTCTAATTGTTATGTACGGTCAGTAGTAGCGGTATTAGCGGTTCCTCTATAGCGCCCGTATCATTTCGCCAGCCGGAAGGAAATACCGGCACTAGTAACGGAAACCGGTGCTATTCCGCATACATGTCGCATACTGCATACTGCCACTACTGGTTGTTTCCATTTGTGCCAAGCGATTTCACAGGCGCTATTGGGCAACCAGCACCGAACATGAGACGGTCAGTCAAGGGAAAACCTCCAGCGGTCAAGGGCGTCAAACCGATTGCTCCATGATAAGACCTAGTAGTTTGGTCAGTCAAGGTAACTTATTGGAGAATTGCCGTTCGTCGGTCAAGGGGTGAAACAGCCGTCTCCTGACACCTTGTGACCGGCACTATTCAACCGGCGCTACACACGAGTAGGGACCACCACTCTTCGTTTTTGGGCACGCATACGTCCTAACCCATCCGCAACGCGAACCGACTCCCCATTAATAGTACACCAGAGAAAAGCCCATGGTATACATATGAGGACATAAAGAAGCTGTAGATGCTATTGCTGGTGCTGCTTGTGCTGCCGCTATTTACTCGCAATGCCGGTCTGTGCATACCGGTAACGGCACGGGGCACTAGACACCAGACTTGTGATTTGATTTGTGATTGTGTGTCAGTGAGTTGTGAGTTGTGAGTCGGCACGACTTAAGTCACCGACTGGTTATTAATCGGACTAATAGTCGTGAAACGGAGATGCTGCCCGTGCGAGTTACTGGATTTCCTTACTTGCAGGAAGGCTTGATGAATGCGGGATACAACTTTTATCCGCTAAATCGCCGTGGACATTGACAAGTGGCCCCCACACGGCCGCAGCCTTCTGTTACTGGATTAGATGGTGTGCAGCAATTCCCGCACTTGAGATCGCATATTCTCAAGAAATTGGGGCTTGTTTTTCACCAAAAACAGAAGTTCGATGTAGGAGATGCCACTCAAAACTGTCCAACCGACTTGCCGACTACAGCCAGTTAGCCGGTTTTGCCGCCCAAGATCGTAGCGATTACAGTACCCGGTGGTTATTCGTCGTGAAACCCTGCCGACTCACAGGCCTACAAATCGGAAATCGGTATATTACGTTGTGGTACGTATGTTGGGCGGTATAAGTGCTGCGCGACATCGTTCCGCAGTTTCATTGTCGTACCAGGAATTTATTTAATTTTTATCATTACTTTTACTATCCAGCTCAACCCGTAAAGGGCTTTTACCCTCATGGACCTGCTTCTGGACAGGCCGTGGTCACACGTGTATTCCGCTTCTTCCCCCCGGTATAGTGTATGCCTTCATTTTTATCGCGCATACTGTAGGGTTCAGCATCCCCACTTTTCAGATTTTTTTTTTATGCTCGTCGACTTAACGAATTTAGATTTTTTCTTGACGGTATGGTATGACTGCTTCTGTTATTATGTTGCAGCACACGGCAGTTAGTACACCAAAATCACAAGAAACACAGGCAACGGCCCAGGCCGGGTTTCTTTCTTTGGAGAGGGTGCGTACACTAACTTCAGTACAACGAGCCCCGAATTGCTTATTTCTCCATAAATATCATCCTGCCTTCCTTACTCAAAGCAGTGTATATCCTGTATTTATAGTGTCAATATTCGTACACGAAGTATTCACACTACATATGCGTACATATATGAATTTATGTGCCGATTTTTGGTTTTACTGAGCTCAACAATGGGAAGCAATGGATGTGAAACGTGACACGTTGGTCCATACGATTAAATATGTGTCCCGAAATACAAAAATATCCTCCTGGACCAGAGCACACCCAGACATACCGACGACATGCCGGGGCGCAGCACCACACCAAGGGGGGTCTCACCTGTCGGTATGGCCACCGCTTGATGCCGTACTTGCGGCAGAGCCTCTTGATGATTGTCGTCGATACGCCCATCATTTTGCTGACTTCTTCAATGGGGTACTCAAAATAGCGTTCCAAGTCTCCCAGGGTCACCCGCTTGCTAAAACCTCGCTTGGTCCTTTTGTCTCCCAGCCCCGAGATATCATCCTCGTCCCCGATCTCCGCCTGCTCGTAGTCTACGTGCCCACCCCCCTGGGCTGCGGCCTCCATTATTGCCCCCTGGTGGCGAGGGTCAACGGGACCTGTCGGGGCGCCATTCGATTGAGGCACCGGAGGACCCAATATTGGCGAGCCCGACATGAAAAAAAACAGAACCTCGCACACCGCACGCAGTAACGCTTGAGTACTTGAGTGCCTGCCTCCTCCCACGGGCGTCGGGGAGATGCGCAGGACGCAGGACGCACAACGCGTCTAATTCCAAGAGCGTGAGGGCTCGGAGCTGGGCAGGGTTCGGCCCTGCTTGGCTACCTCTGGTGAGAGTTGGCCTCGAGCGTATACGCGCCGCGATTTTTGGAGTGCTTCTTGCCGGTTCGGAGTGCCTTTTCAGCTATTCAGCGAGTCCCAAACGCAACCAACCCGTTGCCTCTCAGGCTCTCTGGGAGCCGGTTTATTTTTTTACCGGCAAAATTATGCCCGAGAAGGTTTCCGGTTAGGACGGAAGCGTTACGTATACGGGGAAAGTATTGGTAGCCCGAGGTCGTTGGGGTGCCTCTGGCGCGAGCACGGCCGTAGAGTGCTGTTAAACGGGTAGGATTGCTGGCTGAGCTTTGTCGTGTATCCTTGTATCGTGTTGTGAGTTTTGGAGTAGTTTTTTTAGTTGTAAAACCTTCAACGCGGTGCTGCAATCTGTGGAAACGTTTCGATCGAAGCTGATCAAATAGAAAACTACGCACAGCAAGCCCACAAGCCCACAGGCGATAGAGCACAGAACACAGCCCTCACAGCTGCGGCAGCAGCAGCAGCAACAGCAGTCGATACCAAGGTACCAGATACCAGGTATGGCGGATGAAGATGCTCTTTTCGCGGAATTTATGGGGGAGATAAAGAGCGCGGTGGTGGAGCCTGTGCCGGCGGCTAAGGAGGGTGGTGGTGCTGCTCCTGCTGACGGTGCAGCCTCCACGGGAAAAGTGGATGAAGGAGGGGGGGCGCGCGAGGCCGCCGTCGACACATCCAAGCGAAAAGGGGGAGGAGAGGTATGCATATGTTTATGTGTGTACGTCGTACAGCAGTAGTGCGGGCACCTAATAAGAAATGTTCAAATAAGAAACTTGTACGTACCTGGTAGCTCGGTTCATCCATTCATAAATTTGGCGCTGGAAACGGTGTCCGAATGCCCCAAAGAGAAGAGAAACGACGGCGGAATAAGAAAAACATGTATGATACCGTCAAAGCAGCAGTCGATCGGAGCGAATTTTATAAGAAACTGCGTGTAAGAAACACCGCTGGCTTTGGCACACAAATAAGCAAGTACCAGGTACTGACGTATTGACTTTGAGGACTAAATAGGAATAAGCGTTCCTTATTATAGGGGCCCGAACTGGACTACTATTGCTGTACGTAAGTAGTAATCGTGGTAACGAGGGGCGACCTCAATACCTGCTGTAGTCTACGGTATATGACAGGGTATACCACACCCCCGGTGATGATATTGTGAGTTTTGGAATTTTATCACCCGGGGTGGTATACCGTAGGGGTGTGGTATACACCGTACCCCCGGTGATAAAGTGGGTGGGCGTTTGGGGTTTTAGATTATTCACCACCCCGGGTGGTATGCCGTAGGGGTGTGATAACATGGGGGGTGATAACAGCAGTGGTTTCAAACGAGTTTTGCTGCCACGTTCTAGGCAGACGGGGGTGTGATAATAGCGGGTGTGATAGCAGCGGTTGCAAGTTTTCGCCGCCACACTCCAGGCAGGCGGCAAGAATTGTGATAGTGTGGGGTTTGATAGCACCGGTTGCAAAGGAGTTTCGCTGCCACACTCCAGGCAGATACGGTACCAAGGCGTGTGATACCGGTAGTAAGGGGTGTGATAACAAGGGTGTGTCGCAGCACACCTGAATGCGGTGCGAGTACGGTACCGGTACCGTACTTCACGCGATTTGATCTGAAAGCAATTTTTTATTTTCCCTGTGCAGCTAGCTACCGGTAGCTATCTGATGGCAACCCAATGTTATTTAAGCCGGGGATGGTAGCCAATATCTCCTTCTGACACGGGGTACACTACCGTACCGTAACGCATGATGAGGGCATGAACAAATAAGATAACAGACAAGAAACGCAAAGCGGCATGCAATAAGATACCGGTAAAAATAGCAAACATAATACGAGGAAAGCACAAGGTAGGGAAGACTTGCGAAAAACAAAAAGCTGCAAGTGGTTAAAAACAGAACTTCCGTGAATGGGACCATGCTGTTTTCAACCGCAGCCGGTCACTCAACATGTGCTGCAAAAGTAGGCTACATGCGTGGACTACCGGTACCAAGCGCACTCCATTGTAGACATAAGGTACCTCGCAGCAATAATATCAGTCCACAACAACGACATTAGTCACCGGAAGCCCCGCACTACCCCAGGCCACTTCTTCAACATCCGAGTCATCGTCCTAGGGCTAGACGCATATAGATCTGGTTTGTGCACGACGGCACAAAAATGACGCGATCGAGCCTGGAACCGCAGCAGCAGTTGTCTGACAGATAGACATGTTTTGCCCGTTGCGATGGACCACGCTTGCACTACGGCTCTGTACCTCCTCCGTCTCCATGCTGCTGGTCTCCATACGGTAAGCTGTGGTACTCTCGCACACCTGGTGTGCTGCTGCTGCTGTGCTGTTCTGGCACCGGTACTCGTTTTGTTGATCGGCACGCTTTCACCCGCGGTGATAACTTGGGCGTGTCATGATGATAATGAGGCATTACGTCAGGGGGTGTGATATACACCGTACCCCGGGTGATAACTCGGGTGGTCGTTTAGGATTTTAGAATAGTGGCCACCCGGGTGGTATACCATGGGGGTGTGGTATACAAGATGGGCTGTGGTATACACGGTCATATACGGGTAATCTGCGAGTGAACACGGAAAACACAGGAGGAAACAATCGATGATCGAAAGAACAGCAGTCAGCGTCGCCGTGCGTGCGTCTCGTCGATGAACCCTCTGAAACTAGCTACAGTACAGCAGCAGTAGTTTCTAGTTCCCGTGTTTTTCCGCACGAGGCCGCGGGGCATCCCCGAGGAAATTTTTTGTCACGTAGGCGCGAGTAGGCGTTTCGCCAAAAAAATACAAACAACTTAGAAATAGAGTAAAGAGTTTTACAAGCAAAATCAGGTTTCGTCGGATAATAAAACCTGATGCGAATTTTGAAGAATTCAGAGTTTTTTTTCGCCTTTTTTGCCGTTTTTTCTAGCCCAACATTTAACTTGACCTCAAACGCCGACGAAAAAATTTTCCTTGTCCGCTCTTTTTTTCGGGTACGTACGCATAGAGTTTCAAAAGATCCGCAAAAACCCCAGCTAAGGTTTGGTGAAAAGCCGTTTCTTTGTACGTACTAACTACTGTAGCCATGGCAGTACATGCTAACTCGCAAACGAATCGAATCGTGGAGTTTTCAACAAATTCTCGATTTGTGTATGCTGACCTGCAACTTTGACTCCACGAGATCTCCTCGTGAGTCCCTTTTGGTTGCCTACGACTCGCGCTGCACCCAACGCCCTCACGCACCTCATAGTGGGCGTGGCTTAGTCTCGCGGGCTGTGGTGGGTTATGGGGAAAAGTAGCTGTCGTCGAGTGAAGTGCAAACGTTCGGTTGGAGGTTGTTTTTACGCCTCATTTTGTTTCTTCTTGATTTCTACGTTTTTCGACCACTGCAGCACCCCAAAGTCGACGTGCAGACCTCGGTTGAAAAAAGCGCGGACGGCCACTCTGTGTAGAAGCACGAGCTGCTGTGGATGCAACACTCTGCCTAAAGACCCGCTTGTCTCTGAGGCACCCGGTAATTTAAGGTCGGAATGCAGCGTGTTAAAAACGCGGCGTACTCGACTGCACAAAAAAAGTAAACGTAAAGATTAGACTGAACTGGAAACCCGGGGATGGGGGGTGATTTAATATCGCACCCGGAAATTGAAGGGCGGAATGCAGCGTGTTAAAAACGCGGCGTACTCGACTGCACGAAAAAAGTAAACGTAAGGATTAGACTGAACTGGAAACCCGGGGATGGGGGGTGATTTAATATCCTCCGCGGCCTTGATTCTCGAAGGCGGACAGTCTGCATCTCCGATGACTAAACACGTCCAACAACGGACGGATGTACTTCGTATAACGTGCCACCACTACGATATCTACAGCAGAGCTTCTCCGTCCCCGCATCCGGGCCTGACAATATCATTTGCAGCATGTCTCAGGGACACGGGCCCATAAGGTGTTGTGGGCAGACACATTGGACTCGCTCGGTAAAACTGAATTTTCAAAAAGAAATGCCCGTTTTGAATTTTTCAAGGTTTGAAAGGCATAGCTGTACGTAGACCAGCAATGAGCGTGAAAACACACGTTGCCGCACCTGCTCCGATAACTCTCAACGACATATAGCAAAAACAGCACGCACAGGACCCGTCGGGACTGGCCTTGGTGCCGTGCGCGTTGAAAGCCGTGGACGATAGCGCACGAAAACAAGGTGGACTGCAGTAACGTGGCTACTATCGAGCTCGAACCGAATGCGGTCCAATAAGGTGTCCAACATATGGACCAACAACCCGACTAACACTTGGGATGACGGTTCGCGCTTCTCGCTCACGGCCTCTCCTGCAGAGGCTTATATTTCTGCACCACTAAACGGGATAAGACCCGCGAGTAGGATCAGACCCGGGTGAAATCAGGCGTGGGTAGGATCAAGGGGCGGGTATTGTTTGTACCGTTGGTGCACAAGAATGCACACCAACGTTGCCATCCCGACTAGTGTTCACACCCCAAGCATAGCTGTGGGCTTTGCGCTGCGGCTTGAGTCCGCCTCATCGCTTTCGCGAAAAGTGAGCGAGCAGTACCGTACGTGGTACACGCAAGATGCCACACCTCCTCGGGCGAATTGCCAGGCTTGTTTCTCGTTTTTTCTCTTCGACGGAGAAAGTGCAAGCACCGAGCGATGCGTCTCCATACACGAACCATATCTTAACGACGTATCTCGAAAGTCGTCCCGGTAGATAGTCAGCTATGTGTTGTGTGCCGCTGTGCGGTGCGCCGTGAGTTCAACCGGAAGCCAGACAGTAGCAGTACTAGTAGTGCTCGTCGTCAGTAGCACCACCAGACACGCGCCGCGGCAAAGGTGCGGGAGATCGTAGTAGAGCTGGAGGGTGCTCTGTAGTATAATATTTCACTGGCAACAAGAAGTACGTCGACACCTCTTTACGGAGCGCGGAGCACAGTGATGGTGCTAGAACCGAACGCTGTTTACTCCCGTGGTACTGCTGTACCCTGGGTGTTATTTACTACCAGGACGTACGTGGTGTAGGTGCTCGAAAGACAGGCAGATGCGTCGCTGCTCGGCTCGGGCGACGGGAAACCAACGGGGGCGCCACGTCCTCAAGGGTTTGCTATCGCCCTCGCCCCGCTGTGGATTTAGTTTGAGTACCGCTAGATGACGATATATGTACTCTTTGCTGCGGCATGCTACTTTTGTCATCCGGCGGGGAACACGTTGCTGCCTCAATGAGAGCTCACATTACACACTAGAATTTTGTGTGCTTTGCCCTTTGGGGATATTTCTTTTTCCGCGACGAGGAATCGGCGGGAGTTCGCCGGGAGCGTCCCGCCCTCGAGGTTTCACTCTCGCCCTCGCCCCGTGGCCGACGCGGCCCACTCGAAACCCGGAAACTTTCAGTCAGTTTCACGGGGTACCCCACCCCACCACACGCCTCCCGCGCGCTCGCAATGTCGAAAGCGTGGAGTCAGTTTCGCTTGGTACGCCATCTAGCCTTATATCCGTCATGCTCGCATTTCTTTTGGCATAGTTGGCCTTGTGGAGAATAGCGAAACGCACAGCCTGTGGCGAGCAATTCTCGCTTGATTATCAGCATAAAGAAAGCCTTGCAAGCCAAAATGAGCAGTGGTCTCACTATACCACCCTGATTTTGCATTCCCGCCGCTGTTGGGCGCTGCAGAATGCGATTTTCGTTTCATACATAAACTCAAACAGATACAAATCACATTTAGACGGGGCGAAATCGTTGCCAGCAGCCAGCTTGTGGCACATTTTTTAGGGAAATTGACAAAATCGGGTACACCCGGGTGGTTTCTGAACAAAATCGGGTACCTTTTTTTCCGCGACGGGGCGCGCTTACGTACGCCTGCAAAACGCCTCCAAATCGCCTTCTGGCGCCTGAACTCACTGCGCCTTGTGTACGCGCAGCACCCGAAACCGTTTTTTCGGCGTTCGAACCCTCTGTACTGCGAACACATTCATTCTGTACTGCAAAAACCTACTGCGAACACGTACTCAATAACGCGAACATATATATACCGTGATGCGAACACATACTACTACTGTACTGCGAGCACATACTGTGCTGCGAACACGTACTGGACTGCTAACACATACTGCGAACGCATACACACACGCAACAGCTGTACTACGAAGTACAAGTAGTTTTGTTGAGTTATACGAAGTACTTCGAAGCACCCCACCGCAATACATGCTCCGGGGAAGGGAGGATACATACGTCCCTTATTTTTTCGGAAAAACACGAAGTTCTCCGAAAACAGGCACCCTCAGGCTCGTCTGACGCGTGTTGTTGTGAGGACCAAATCACCAACAGTGGACCGTCTCTACATATACGAGTTGGTTAGTTGTGGGGACGGGGGAACTCTATGCTGTAGTTGAGTGGATACCCGCGGCCATGTGAGTTTAGTTTGCACATTTGACCTTTTCACTTGTGCGCCTTCTTCCGTATCATGCGTTTTTAGGCGGGAAAGCGTAGTATTTCCCTGACGAATTTTGATTTCACTTGGTTTTCGGATCTTCCTAGGGCTCCAGCACCTTTGTGTGACCACGGGCTCTAGATTTTTGACAAGAGTTAATGTGAGAAAACAACAAACAACAATATGGTCTTGTCTTTTCGTCCTAGCGCCGGATCTTGGTTGGGTGCCGCCGGATCTTGGTTGGGTGTCCGCGCTCACCGCCATGCCACCATTCTTCGCAGTGCGGTTGCATCGGGGCTGGATCTTTGTGGGCCGGGAAGTTAGCAGTGCTGCTGTGGTCGCATGACAGTCGCCAAGTTGCTAGTTGTGTGCGGGATCTTCCACAGCTGGGTTGCGGGGAGATGTCGTCAGTTACCGTGTCTCCGCGGGTGTTGCAAGTGAACAAAAACGGGTGCAGTATGGCCGAAATCGGGTAGTTGATAAAATCGAAGCACAGGGCGGGGTATACCCGGTGTGTTCCTGAACAAAATCGGGTTGTCCGTCGAGAGCACTTTTTGGGGGCCGTCATTGGCGCCGTTTTGAGGGTTCGAACGCCGAAAAAACGGTTTCGGGTGCTGCGCGTACACAAGGCGCAGTGAGTTCAGGCGCCAGAAGGCGATTTGGAGGCGTTTTGCAGGCGTACGTAAGCGCGCCCCGTCGCGGAAAAAAAGGTACCCGATTTTGTTCAGAAACCACCCGGGTGTACCCGATTTTGTCAATTTCCCCATTTTTTAAGTTGACTAAATATCGAAGTCCTTTCCAACTTTCAAAATTATGCACTAACCCCAAGTATTTTGTCCCATGCCGGGAGTGCCGTGCTAAAAGGGTCAAAATTCAAACAAAAAAGACGAAAAAAATGCAAAAATCCCCCGCATCATCCCGGATATAGGATACACCCCACAGCCCGCCTCCCGCCTTCCACCTTCCACCTTCCACCTGCTCCTGGGCACCGGGATAGCTGAACACATACCACCAGCAAGATGGCGATAAATAGGCTGCGATTCGTTACACGTCACCCAAAACATGAACAGCGGTCACGTTGTACTGCCGCAGTGTCCGCACTAAAACTTGGCTGGCAGTAGGGACCAGTATATGTACTATGAGTAGCAAGAATCAGTCACGGCATTTTATGTCTTGTTTATTTGCTTTGGCAAAAAGTGCGGTCATGCCACACCATATACTGCTGTCAACTTGCCATGATTGGGTGCCAGGCACAGAGAACAAGCAGAGATCGAGCAGACACAATAAAAAACGCGCATGACCCTGAAACGTCAGCACAGGTGGCACACATTTTATGAGAATAATGGGGGAAATTTCCAGGAAATTTCATCGAAAAGTAGCATAAAAGGGCGTAATTGGCATGTTTTGGACCATTCAACCTTAAAAACAAACTGGCATTGAAAACAGAAAAAGTAGGCAGAATGGATGTTTGCCGAACGCCATCCCGCCTGCCCGAGCCTTGCCGAGCCGCGCGCGGTGCGTGAAACCCCCTTTCTGCACGCCTGACGTTCGCGCGGCGCACTCTCAAACTCGAAACATCGAGGAATCTTCGCGGAGTGCCCCGTCCCGCCTCGACGAGCCGGGCGTGGAGCGTCTAGCACGCTCTCTGCACAAGCGGCGTTCTCGAAAAGAGGTTCAGTGCAAGACTTGACATTTTTTTCAAGTCCCGCCCATGCATCTCGCTATATTTTTCCGTGTTTTCCTTATGATCCAAGCCTGGGCGTTTATGAGCCAATCGGGGCAAAATACCTTGCCCTGCCGTATCGGTATATAACACTCTTGTTATTATAAATAACACTTAAGGGGTTTGCTGACTTATTTCGTTCACGAAGGTATATATACCCCATAGCACGCCATGGACGATCTAATTGTCAGACGAAGATTTCATTGTGTAGTGTGAGTATTCGAAGCAATCTCTATGTCGCGGCTGAGGCATTTTTTCTTCAAATGTTTTTGTTTAAAACAATCTTGTCTTCGTGTCCTCGATCATTTTTTTTGCAGGTGTCCCCTTTACCCTCGCCAAAAAAGCCGAACATTCTGGGCAAACTCGTTGCGGCCGCGCTTCCTGTGAAAGCCGGCGCTCTGAGGCTTTTTTTTTTCGATGTTTTTGTTTAAAACAATCTTGTCTTCGTATCCTCGATCATTTTTTTGCAGGTGTCCCCTTTACCCCCACCAAAAAAGCCGAAAATTTTGGGCAAACTCGTTGCGGCCGCGCTTCCTGTGAAAGCCGGCGCGGCGGCGTCTTCGTCGGCGGTTTCGAAAAAGGCGGTTTCGAAAACGGCGGTTTCGAAAACTAGTTCCATTTCGACTGGGGCGAAGGATGCTAATGGTGTTCCCGCTGGAAAGGAGGTACGGTTTGGATTGTTACCCGGATGTGCAGGAAGAAATGTTAAACGTCGTTTTTAAGGCATGACATCCAAAAAAGTGCAGCCGGAACTGCCGATGCTATTACGTACCTGGTACAAGCTGAAGCCGGAACCCTGCCTTTTAGTCGTTGACGGCTTGCATGAGATAGCGCATTCAATGTTTTTTGTTGTTGGTCTTATGGTTGATGATATTGATGTTGGTGTTGAAATTGGATTTAGCGTTGAACGTTGATGTGGAAGATTATATTGGTGTTGGTTTTGGTGTTGGAGTTGTTGTTGATGTTGAAGTTTGTGGGTGATGTTGCAGTTGGTAATGTTGGAGTTGGTGGTGATGCTGAAGTTGAGGGCAGTGTTAGGAATTTTATTGATTTTTTGTTTGAACGTTGCAGTCTGCCGTAGTGTTGAAATTGACGGTGATGTTGACGGCAATGTTGAAGTTGCTGTGTTGACGTTGATAGTGATGTTAACTCTGGTGTTGAAGTTCTCCCTCCTTTCTTCTCTCCCTCTTCCCGCCACCTTTTTAACGTGTTTCTCCCCGTCCTTTTCCCCCTCCCTGCCGCCACCACTGTTCGATTGTCGTTCTTATTTTTTGGGGGCCCTGCATATGTCTGTGTTTCGACATGGGTCTATTTTTTCGTCTGTATGCGCTCGGGAACCCCCCCTCGACAAATTGTTAAAAACAGAAGAAGCAGGATGCGGTTCCGCCTTCCAAGGCAACGGGAAACCTTTCAGATCCCCCTTCAGATCCAGCCGACTCGGCGGCAGCAGCAGCATCAGCAGCGGGAGCGAAGGTGGGGGGGGCGGGGATGGGAGAAAAAAATGGAAATACTTCACCCATCCCCGGAGTAAACGGTAAAGGCGCCGGGCAAGCTTCAGGAGGCGGTGGTGGAAAGGGGAAGGGGAATGGGGCGGAGGCTGGGGCGGGGATGGGGGGAAACGGTGCCCTTCAAGAAGGCGGTGGGGGTGGGGCGGGGGCGGATGGACGGGGTTTGGACACGCGCCAGGGAGGGGGGGACAATAATGGGATGGGGGCGGGGATGGGGGGCGATACGGAGGTGGTGCGGCAAGACGATATGGTTGGATTTGGTGGAAGATATGGTGGGCCCGCGGTGGGGGTGGGGGCTGGGGTCGGCGTGGGCGCCGAGATGGGGATGGGGATGGGGATGGGGATGGGGATGGGGATGGGGATGGGTATGCCACCTGGTATGGGCATGCCTCCGGGTATGGGCATGCCTCCTGGGATGGGCGTTCCTCCTGGGATGGGTATGCCTCCTGGGATGGGCCAACAAGGTGGGTTAATGAATGTCTTGTTTTTGCTGTTATTACCGCGAAAAATGTCCCTTTAAGCTCCAAGTAATTTGGTCCCGAGTATTGATGTGGTTGTGTAGTCTTTGCCAAAATGAATCAACTCTAGTTTTAAGTATCGAAGTTTGCCGCTTAATCTGGGTTTAGTTCTGAAGGGGATAATGCGCGACCAACGGGTTAACCCAGCGGGTTATTTACAATCCTTTTGGATAACCAAGGGTTACATGCATGCATAACCCTTATAAAAAATATATCTTCGAGTCTTACTACGATAGCCCCCCCCAACTTTTCATTATCGAAATCGACGGTTTGGAAACAAGCTCCCGGCCGTACCTCTTGAAATACGGTGCCCCTTGCTAACCCGACGTGTTTGTTCGATGGTACATTGCAAACGAGAAAATATGTTGAGACCTTCACTTGATAGCAACCTTCCTCATGTCGAGCAGCCATGAAACATTCGTTAACAGTTGAACAAAGAAAATCGCTATTTTTTGGAGGGGCTATTGTAGAATCAGTCCTTCGGTGTTATTATTGTCGTTATTACTGGACATACAAACGAATGATATATCACCAATCTAACGCTTGGTCGTGCATGCTAAATAATTCAATAATACAATTATATCTCAATCTTATATTAGGTTTTGGTATATGAAACTTATTAAAACCGAGCGATCGGTGTAGTACGCACGCAGCTTGCACAGATGAGTGTCGGCCCTATATTCGTCGAACTCACAGCTGACGTCCTTAGAATAACTTTATAAAGTATGTAGTCAGAGCTCGTCTCTCTTGGATGATGAACTAGCACTGGTTGTGCTGGATGTAGATGGGTGATGGGTGAAAATATCATCAATTTAACGCGAAGAACGCACACCTACGAAGTAACCGAGAGTTTTATAACCCTTTTTGACACTTGATTATAGTATAGAGGGAAAGGAAGAAAGACGAAAACGGTGTAAAATTGAACGCAGGAAATCTGGGGTTTGTGGAGCGGAAATGGATCTTAACATATTTGGAAGGCATGCTTGTTGAGGGACGTACACGAGTATGAAAAGCGAGTTGGTTGAGATGAGGTGTCATTCAGGAGAGATAAGGACACGGCGGGTAATTCGGGGAGGAATATGATGTTGAACATACTAAGAGTGTGGGAGATTACAGTGTTACAGTAGTGTGATTAGATGTAAAGCAAAGGATCAACGTTCTATCGTCAGTTAACCCCTTTGCAACTGGAAACCCGTTTTTGGGGACAAAATTACTTGGATTTAGTATAGGGAGGGGTTCGGGGGCTCTGAAGGGGTTAACCAAGGGATTGATTTATATACTGGTATGATACTCGCAGCGCTTTTTGGTAGCCAAGGGGTAATACATTAAATAGTAACCCTCTTGGAACTTGATTGTAGTACGACGTCATATGGAGCGACCAAGTGGATAAAAAAGGGGGTTGTGTCGTATGGCCCTGTTTGAGGCTTGGTTATTATATAGAGGGAAAAAATGGAGGCAAAAAAGGGGGTTGACAAAGGGGTTATATTATTTTTATAATAATACGCTCCAGCTGTGAGATCGAAGATTTTGTCGAAACCCATCTTTGCACGCTGTGTGTGATACTCCGATCGCGCGTATTACTGGGTATGTGTCCTCGTTAACCCCTTTAGAGCCGCCGAACCCCTCCCTATACTAAATCCAAGTAATTTTGTCCCCAAAAACGGGTTTCCAGTTGTAATGGGGTTAAGGTAAAAGGAGGTTATGTACTAACTGGTGTGGAGGGAAAAAAGTTTAGGACTTGATCATTGTGTAGAGGGAAAAAGTGGAGACTGAAAAAGGGGATGTATAATATATTCCCTTCTGGGACTTGATTTTAGTATAGAGGTAAAATGTGGATTAAAAAAAGAGGTTATAAAACCCTTTTGAGACTTGATTTTGAGACTTGATCTTGTATAGCACACAGGGAAAATGTGAAGACGAAAACAACGGTGATGTGTATCCCTTTTGGGACTGCAGTATGCTATGTAACCCTTTTGAGACTTCATTTGTATTATAGAGGGAAAAGGTGAAGACGAGAAGGGGTTGTGTGTAATCCGTTCGGACTTGATTATAGTGTAGAGAGAAAAAGTTTGGGACTTGACTTTAGTATAGAGGGAAAAAGATACTTCATTTATAGTATAAGGGGTAAAGGTGAAGACGAAAAAGGGGTTGTGTGTAATCTGTTTAGACTTGATTATGGTGTAGAGAGAAAAGTTTGGGACTTGACTTTAGTATTAGAGGGAAAAAGTTTATTATAAATGGGGGTTAAAGGGCCCTTTTTGAGACTGGATTGTAGTGTAGAGGGCAAAGGTGAAGACAAGAAAAATAATGCCTGTTTCGGCATTTGACCGCTGCTTGGTTGGGGGATGATAGATTTGGCGAGCTGCAAGGCAAGGAGTCGTACCCACGCGGGTGTTGCATGATCCTTCTCGCGCTGCTAGGCGCTCACAGTAACCGTAGACGGTTGATGAAAACCAAGTGTATTATTTTATAAAATTGTTTCCAGTACGTCAGCTGTGAGTTCGACCAGTTTAAGGGTCGACATGTTTCCCGGGTTGGAGGGTTGGATCTGTACTAGACAGATCGTTCACAACGTAACATAGCGATATATCTAGATTATCTAGAATATCTAGATTATCTATCTGGATTATACAGATGATACCTGGTATAGATTATCTATCTAGATGGTCTAGATGATCTAGACGATCTAGATGATATATATCGTGATCTGTCCGACGTGTGAATTTTTCCTCGTTCTGTCGAAACCTGCCCCGAAAGAACCCCGGGGACTTCGGGCCATGCATGATACGATGGTTACGATGATTACCCCCCCGCGTTTCAAACCTTGCTTCGTTCTGTTGAAACTTCCGGAAATATCTCTCCCGCCCCTTAAAAAACGATAGTTTTGTGGAAACGTCTCACGCGTGCCGGGGCCCATACCAGCTTGGTGGTATGGGCGATGACATGGGACGATACCCCCCCCCCCCCCCCCCCCCCCTTCAAGTATTGCCTCATTAGTCTATGTTGAAACCATCAATGTGTTTCCCGGTTATATCGAAACCTGACAACCCCACCTCCCCCCCCCTTAAACATTGCCACTTTGTGTGGAAACCTCTCACGGATGGCAGGCCCATACCAGGATGGCGGCATGGGTTACGGCTACCCCGGTCAAATGAACGGAATGATGGACCCTAACGCACCAGGGGGTATGATGGGCGGCATGGGGGCGATGATGCCAGGGGCGGCGGGAGCGGGAGCGGGGGCGGCGGCGGCGGCAGGGGGGTTGAAGTCCAAAGTGGAGAAGGCGAAACAAGAGTCTTCCAACAAGTTCAAGCGCGTGGCGGGGGGGAAGAGCTGGGAGGACGAGACGCTAGCCGAATGGCCCGAGAGTGAGTATCTGAGGGGGGGGGGGGGGTTATAGTGATTCCTGCGGCATGTTTGTTAGGCCGTTTAAAAGTGTCGGTTTCCCACCGCTAACTCAATGCCGGTACAATGCGACGCCAGTCGACGAGGGAAGAAAATGCTGAGCTCTTCTCGCGATAAAAATTATGAAAATGAAGATGAAAATGAAGGCACGTACCTTGGTGGGGACGGGGGAGGACGGCCCGCTGTGCGACCCCCGGATCTGAGTTATACTACTACTGGGAGGGAGTGGTACCTGGTCCCCTGGTATAGTTTAGAGTAGAGTAGTAGATCAATCGTGTGTTTTTTTCGTTTTATTTTTGCCTGTCCCATTTTTTTGTCTTCGCATTTTTTCTCTTCTCTTTCTCCCTCCCTAGACGTAACTCAGGTCCAGGGTCACTAACCCGCAGCGGTATGTACGCGCCTGCATTTCGGTCGCGAGAATAACTCGATCCTTTCTTCCTTCGTCGGCTCACATCGAATTGCGCTATAGGTGGTCGTTTGATACTAATAACGTTTTGCCAGGCATCAGGTACAGTAAGAGGTACGTGGGGTACCCCGATCCAAGAACGCCCAGGATAAGAGCAGGACTTCAGAGCGGTGAAATCGGCTTTCTTTCTTCGTCGACTCACATCCTATTGCGCTACAGTAGGTGGTCGTTGAATACTACTAACGTGTTGCCAGATATCAGGTACAGTAAGAGGTACGGCGGGGTACCCCGATTTAAGAGCGCCCAGGATAAGAGTAGGACTTAAGAGCGGTAAAATCGGCATGGCCCGCCTACACTAAAAGCTACATATTTGCCACTACAGATAAGAACAATGTGTAGTTAAGAGCGCTTGTTTGGGCTAGTCACAGGGCGCTCTTAAAATCGGGGTATGCACGTTGTATGTTTTTTTCCTGGCCAAAGTCTTTTGAAGGGTTCGGGTTGATAGGGGTTGGTTTGGAAAAGTGATGGCGTTCGTCAGGCAGAGTAGGGTGCTGTTGAAAATAGATGGCATAATTATAGGTGCCTTTCAAGAACGCATTATTTACCAAGGTACGTAAGGCGACTGTTGAAAGTACAAGGGGTGCTTTTGAAAAAGAGATTTAACTGCAGTGTGTTTTAATGTTGTAGCAAGACGCTGCTGGAAACAGATTACGTGCGTAGTACAGAGCATCCAATTGTTTTTTGCAGGTCGGACACGAAAAGTATCGTCAGCAGTATCCAAGGAGCCCGCGTTGCTTCGATTGGCTGATGCTGCTGTAAGCGTCAGTTTTTTTGTCAATTTTCCCCTCTTAAGCCCCAGAGGTGCTTCTTGGTCTGTATGCTACAATAAAAAATACATTCAAGTCCCAAAATGATTCAAGACTTTTAAAAACAAATCGTTGACCCCTTTTTCAAATCGCAACTGTTTGTATTCTAACTTCAAGTGTTAGTTCCCTTTCGGGAGTGCAGTGCTAAATTTACAGCACTTTTGACGGCTTTAGAAACCGCGTCCATGTTTTTTTGGGACGAACCGCTTGGACTTAAGGTGGAATAATTATTGAGGTAAGTGTAGAACAGATCAGGCTAATTTTGTTTTTTAACGCAGGCTTACGAACGTACCATGGTGTTTTATATTGTTGCGTAAATGTGTGATTTTGAAAGTGTGTTAGAGCCCTTTTGAGCTTTTGAGAACAGATTAAAGCGTCTTCGATCTTTCACTTTTTATACGTACAGGCACTTTTTACAGACCGCATTTTTTGGGGACCTTTTTACTTGGAATTTGTGTGGGATCACGATTGCGGTACGTAGCCAAAGGGTTGCTCCAGCGTGTTTTTTGTTAAAAACATAGTTTTGGCAACAGATCTAGAGAACGCAACCAAAAGCAAGTTCGAGGCTTAAGCGCGCTTTTTAGGACGTAATATTGAACATCTGGGGGATGCTTTAAATTGGAGTCTGTGTGGGATCATTATTGCGGTACGTAGCCCGAGGGTTACTCCGGGGCGTCTTTTTTAGAGCAGATCCGTTTTTTTAGAATAGCTTAACCCGCTACAAGTACGTGAAAACATATTCGAGGCTAAAGGTCGCTTTTAGGACAGGTTAGAGGTTAAGATTAGGACAGGTTAGGGGTCAAGATTAGGACAGGTTAGAGGTTAAGATTAGGACAGATTAGAGGTTAAGATTAAAGGTTAAGGTTAACCCTACGGGGCTTCAGAGGGGGGAAATTGACGAACATATCTGACGATTCCAGAAGCGGTCACACGAACGAGCCCGGGACGCTGGGAAAGAGGGCGTATGCAAAGCGCAAAGGTAGGAGCTGCGCACGCGCTGCATTCTGATAGTGCTAACAGTACTATTAACCCTTTTAGCACCGCACTCCCAACGTGGGTACGAAACACTTGCAATTAGAATAGAAAAAAACAGGAGTTGGAAAATGGGTTAATTGTGGTATGGACTGCTGCAGATTTTTCCTAGACGGTCGAAAATATCGAAACATTCGTGTTTTTTATTGATATTGACCGGCCTTGACGACTTTACGGCTGGAAACCCGTTTTGGGGACAAAATTTACTTGGAATTAGTATAGGGAGGGGTTTGGGGGCTCTAAAAGGGTTATAAAGCGCGTGTGAGCTTTTGATACCACATCAGAGCAGTTTTGGTTGATTTTTTAACACCTGTGCCCGTGTGTTTTTGGTGAGTAAACAACTCTGATTTTTGTGGTAGTGAATGGTTGCTGTAAGTAAGCTGCTTTTGAGAACAGATTAAGCCGCTTTGAGAACATATTGTGAGCCGCGTTTGGGGCAGAGTACATGGGTAACACGAAGCGGTTGTTGTGTTTTTGAAAATCGTTTGTAGAGCGTTAGAGCGCTTTTGAGGACAAAATGTCGGCGTCTACTAGACGAACTTTCGGCAATATGGTACCGGGTATGGCACTTTTGGCGTCATTTTAGCCGTTTTAGAACCTGTAACCGTTTTAGCACCTTATAACCGTTTTAGCACATTTTAGCACCGCACTCCCAACATGGGTACGTAACACTTGGAGTTAGAATAGGATATTGTTGTATACAGGAGTTGGAAAATTAAAAACTGCAGCCACGCTTTTGGGGACAAACAGCAGGCAGTCAAAGGGTTCATACATGGTACAGCGCTTTTCAGAACAGATTAGGCCGCTTTTGAAATGAAGATGACCGATATTGAAAACGCACTGGATCTCTTTTGAACGCTGGCTCTACCGTAGTGTACAGTACAGTGCGCAATGGCGCTTGAGAATTTGGCTGTCGAGAATTTCAGACTGTTCATAGAGTTTAGACGAAAATTGGAACATGGCCTGTTTTGTACTGACATTACTGTGGGACTCACCCTGTCTCACCTAAGAAATTTCAGCCGGGCCCGAAATAAAAGATTTTTAACGCCTTTAATACTGGAAACCCGTTTTGGAGACAAAACTACTTGGAAATAGTATAGGCAACAGTTTTGGGGCCCCAAAGGGGTTGAACTGGTGTCGCTTACTGTTGTAATCGCGTGCTTTTAAAAAAGGATTCGAGCAGTTTTTGCGAAAGACTAAAGCGCCTTGGAGCCGTTGATAACATGCAGCGGAGCTTTGACTGCAGACTATAATACCAACCGCGCCCACTTTTTTTTGGGTTATAACTTGGAGTTGGTGTTGGCTCGTTTATGTGGCAAGTAAAAGTGTCTGAGCGTTTTCGATAACCGATTAGACCGATTTTGAAAAGATCTAACTTTCGAAATACCACGGATTGCAAGACAAGACAACCGCGACTTGATAGTCACGTATGATCGAATGTCATTATACCTGGTACAATGGTCCTTTTCGGGATGGAGTCAACTTGATGTTATCCGGGGGCGTCGCAAGTCGAAAAGGGGGAACGCAGCCTTTTCTGTGATTTGTATGAGGGCCTTTCCTAACGAGCATAACAAATGTTAGGGATCGTGACCAAAAAATAGGCACTGCTTTTGCTGCTGCTGCTGCTGCTGCTGCTGCTGCTGCTGCTGCTGGTGTAGTTTCGTGTACATGGTATGAGGTCCGACGATGTGTGTTTGGTAGTTGCATCGGACGCGAACCTGTTGTTGTCGTTGCTCGATCTCCTGCTGTGCACCAACCACACGCATACACCGTGACTACTGTGCAAGAGCGTGGAACTAGAGACACGGCTCCTGCAGTTGTACTGCTGCTGCTGTGCTGCTCCTATATACTGATTTTGTGACAGCACACACGCCACGCTCACTTTCCTGGTGCATTCAGAAGCACACACAGAAGCGCCGTCTGCGGCTGTCACAAAGGAGAGCTCACAGCGCCGCTGCAGTTGTACCGTGACTGCCACAAGTACTGGGCCTGGACGGCAGCAGCACAGCAGCAGCAATAGAGAGAGAAAAAAAAACTGACGTATGGGTTTCTATGGGCCGTGCACGGCTCGCCGAATTGAGGCAGGCGGCGATATGGGGCTTGCTCGGTGGGTCTTGCTGGGTGCGTCTACCTCTCAGATGCGGCGCGGCGAGCACAGCAACTCGAGAAATAGTCGCTAGGTGCTAATCTCCCAGGTAGACGGGCAGAGGGAGCCAGTTTTGTCACAGGCAAGGTGTGTTCCATGTTCAATGCGAGATGTACAACATAAGGCACAAGGTTAGGTGCAACAGATACGTATGCTCGAGAGATGTGCTGTTACTGCGGCTGCTGCTGCTGCTGCTGGCTGCATGTAGCTGCGTTGTAGCAGCCAGCGGGAGGGGTAAACACATTTGATCTGATGTTGTATAGCGGGCCAAAGATCAGAGCGGGTAAAAATATCTGAGAGCGGAGCGAGCTATTGAAAAAGAACAACACATTGTGGGGCTGTCCATTCACACCTACTCGGCTAGGCGAGGCGGAATGCAAGCCCTTGAAAAATAGAGCCTGTTCAGATACGTTGAATGCTCAGAGAACCGCCACGGAGCTCGGCTGGGATTCCGATATGCGTCGTAATGAACCCGCAGCCAAATGTGTGAGAAAAAGAAACGCGGCCGCCGGAGAACAGCATGCCCAAAAAAACGCATACTTAACATGAACATAATATTTATGCTTGTCTTTTGAAAATGAGTATTGATTGATTGATGGATTGATTTTCAATATTTGATAGATCGGTCGGTTGGTTGAGTGATCGTAGAGCGCTTTCGAAGATATAGATTAAAGCGCCTCTGAGAACAGGTATTGGCGCTTTTTGACTGAAGATTCACCTCTTTAGCACTAGCTGCACCCGTGTTTTTGCGAGGTGAAATAACTGCTTGCAATCATCCGGGGAAAAAATAATCAATGCTGACCTCTCTTGCCTCGCTCCTCCCTCCGTCCGTCCATCCGTCCGTCCGTCCGTCCGTCCGTCCGTCCTTCCGTCCGTCCGTCTGTCGTTACCCTTGTTTATATCCTCAATATATGCATTTACCTGGAAAAATTGTTTTCCCAAATATTATATGTTTCTCGGAAAATCACAGATGACTACAGGTTGTTTGTCGGAGACTTGGGCAACGAAGTGACGGACGACAACCTTGCCGGAGCTTTCCGAAAGTACGCCACTTTTGCGAAGGCTAAGGTGATTCGAGAGAAATGGAATAAAAAGTCAAAAGGCTACGGTTTCGTCAGCTTCTTGGACGGGTGAGGCGTTTTTTCAGGGTGGTAGATGGGGGGGAGGGGGTCTAAAAAGTTTCTCGGGTTTTTTATTTTGAGCAACTAACTTTACGGGAGTGAAATGACTACGGCAAGCAAACGAGCCTAACCTTAGGCCTAACCCTCAACCCAAAGGCAAGCAAACGACACGCAACAAATTAGTACTTCCCCCCCCTCCCCTACACGCCGCATCCTCACGATCTCCTGCCCCCCCCCCCCCGCGTCTCCTCATGATTTCCATTTTTTTTTCTCGTGGTCTGGCGTGGTCTGGCCTCTTTAGGATGGATATGCTCAAGGCGTTACGAGAACAAAACGGTAAGTATCTGGGCAACCGGCCGATGAAGATCAGCAAGAGCTCGTGGAAGGACCGAGACGTCAAGGAGGTACGATCATATCATACCATGTGATATAGTCTAATGTCATATTGTATCGTGTCGCATCGTGTCATACTATCGCAACATATTGTATCCATGTACTGTAGTACAGTTTTAATGTCTGGCGTGGCGGCCGATGAAGATCAGCAAGGGATCGCGGAATGACCTAGGCGTCGAAGAGGTAGGCAGAAGTGATATTATATAATGTAATACAATATCATAATCATGTTATACCATATTGTATAATATGGATCAATGTCGTACCATATCGAATCACATCATATCAGATGTCAGCCACGTACATACAGTAGTCCTCATATTTAAATATGCACAATTACATGAGTACAACATGAAATTTTTTCGCATGTGTTCTCTGGCGACCGAGAGTCCTTTCTCGTACGTTCGGTTGCAGGGTACGCACGGGGGCGGTCGGTACATTACAACGAATGTCCCGATCCCATTTTTATGTGTGTTGTCCACTAAAACGGGTATGTGGTTTTTAAGGCGTTTCAAGGCTGGCGAGGGAAGAATGGTTGGGGAGGGGGGGGGGGGGAGGGGGGGGGGGGGCGTACTCATTTGTTGCTTGCCTTAGTAATTTAACCATTGACCTTGCATCCCTTTCGAGGCGGAGCACCGTTCCTATTCCTAATAGACACCTCCAACATTTGGGCGCTCAGTAAGTCTCTTCCATATATTACATTAACAAAAAATGGAGGTGGTAGTCATTTCGATTCGTCTAACAATGTTTTCGTGTCCTGCCGTCTTGTGTCACGTGTACCGTACGTGATTTTGATTCATTGAAACGTTTTTGGTCCTTATTTTTGTTATAATTTTTTTTGTGCCGTACATGATCCATCCCCTGTCCCCTCCCTCCGTCCGCCCATCGTTATGACTTTTGGTCTCTTCCGCGTTTCTGCACGTAGGTGAAGAAGAAAAACAAGCGCGCAAAGAAGGTCAAGAAAGCCCTCGGAATGTTATAACCTGATTGATGCACTATTTAGAGATATCTTTTTATTCCGGGTCCTCCGGCGGATGGGGAAAACAAAGCACAAGCTCACCTGTAGCTACTAGGGGCGACTGACACGAAGACGTATCCATCTCTATAGCCGGTAGTTTTGCGAAGGCAATTGAAACGGAAGCACCGACACATGTAGCTCTTGGTCGTAGTTGCAGGGGGCAATCAAAGACGAAAGGCATACCATGTAAACCACGGCAGATAACACACCCACCCGGACGAAGTTCCACGCTGATTTTCGCGCCAACCATTCTGAGGACAGCGCAAACACAGAGCGACGCACCAACGCAAATATATCGACGATATATTCGCAAAGCCAGCATTTTTCGTTGTGTGTACGATCACCCTGGTCTTGGAGGAACTCGTCGCTGAATTTTTGCCCAGGGGGTGTGCTATCGTAGGTGCTATACTGTACACAGGCGTTGGTCCAGGCAGTGGAGCTGCGGAGGCAATCACAGCGAAGACAGATCATACGTAGCCGTTGGGATGGCCGGTATAGCTACCTGAGCAGTCGCGAGGCAAATATCTACGGCGTAGCCGTTGGGATAGCCAATGAAATTTCCGTGGCGATCAAGGCGAAGACGTGTGTAGCCGTTGGACAAGCCAGTGGAGTTGCGGACGCAATCACGGCAAATACGCATCTGGCCGTTGAGGTAGGCGGTGGAATTGCTGGAGCGATATGAAGGCCGAGACGTATGTAGCCGTTGATATAGCCGGTAGGGTTACGGGAGCAATCTAGACGAAGATACGTGAAGCCGTTGGGCTAGCTAGCGAGGTTGCGGGAGCAAACGAGGCGAAGTTATGCGCAGCCGTTGAGAGACGAGGCCGTTGGGTTACGGAGGCAATCAGGGTGGAGACGTATCTAGCCGTTGGGATAACCGGTACAGTTGCCTGGGCAATCGCGACAAAGACCTGCCTAGTCGTTAGTATAGCCGTTGACGTTGCGGGGGCAATCGAGGTTAATACGTTTTTAGCCCGTGTGTGAGCCGGGAACGCTGCACGTGCAACCAATACGATGTATCTAGCCGTTGAGATAGCCGGTGAAATTGCGCGACCAATCACGGCAAAGATGTATCCAGCCGTTGGGATAGCGGGTATAGTTGCCTGGGCAATCGAGGCGAATCTACGTGGCTTTTGGGCTACCCGGTAAAAGTTGCGGGGGCATTGGGGACGAAGATCTACCTGGTATGTCGCTATTGAGCTAAACGACTAAGTTGCGGAAACATCACGGCGAAGATACGTCTCGCCGTTGAGACAGACGGTGATTTTTTTTGCGGGAGCGAAAGGGGGCGAAAATGTGTGTAGTCGTTGTACTACGAAGACGTTGGAGTTGCTGGGGCAACCGAGGCGAGGGTGTCTTATTTGGTGTATTTGTTGGGGTATATTCTAGTAATGTTGCAGCCACTGAGTTAGCTGGTAGATTTACCGCAACAATCGAGACCAAGACGCACAATATACGAACATGTCGTTGAGCGGGCGAGCCAGCCCTTGAACCGGTGGTGGTGGGACGCATGCGATGATAAAGGTTGCACTTTTCCTCTGAAGTGGTTTTTGAATGACGGGGCTCATAACCCAGAACCTTAGGAAATATTAGACCATATTTTTTTATGATTCTCGTTGGGTACCTCGGCCGCCATGGGGTTTTTTCACCTAGTGGCAGTTTTATCTTTCTCCGAATCAGTTTTTTGGACAGGTCTAAAGCTCGCAAATTGGGGAACCTCAGAAAAAAAGTGGTGCACCTCTTTCGTAGCACGCGGCGTGGTGGAGGGGAAACGTGGATAGGACGGCGCCACCAGAGACGTCCGCGTACCGATTGGTCCGCTCTGCCACATGCGCTCCGCTTCGCGGATTTGCCAGCTTCGCCCATTGGTCCGCTCGTCGTTTGGTCTACTTCTTCCTCGATTGGCCCACTTCGTCGCTCATTGGTCCGCGTTGCTGATTGGTCCACTTCTTCGCCGATTGACCCGCGTTGTCGATTGGTCCACTTCTTCGCGGACCAGTCCGATTTTCTGATTGCCGCATTTTAGCGAGTTGTCCGCTTCGCCACATCGATCCACTTCGCCAATTGGTCGGTGTCGCCAGTTGGCCCGCGTCACTCGATTCATCCGCTTCTTCGCCGCTTGGTCCGAGTTGTCGATTGGTCCTCTTCGCTGATTGGCCGGCGTCACCGGTTAGTCTCCATTGGTGACTGGTCCGAGTCACCGATCGGATCGCATCGACCACCAGTCCCTTCCGGTATATGGTCCACTTGCTCGCCGATTGTCCAGTTTCCCCCGATTGATCCGCTTCTTTGCCCATGAGGTCACTGAGTGAAACCTTTTACCGATTGGTCCGCTTCGCCGATTGGTCCAATTCTTCGCTGGTTGGCCGGCGTTATCATTTGGACGGCATAATATTAATCGATTGTCCCATTTTCGCCGATCGGTCCGTTTTATCGCCTATTGGTTTGCGTTGCTGACTGGAACGTTTGTGCCGATTGGTTCGATTCACCTATTGGCCCACTTCTTCGCAGATCGACCCGCGTCGCCGATTGGTCGGCATAATCGATGAGGTAACTTTGCCCGAATGATTCACTACTTCACCGGTTGTTCTGCGTCCCTGATTGGCCCGTTTTCAAGAGAAGTCCACCTCTTTGCCGATTGGCGTATGTCGCAGATTGGTTCGCGTTGCTGTTGCTGGTTGGTCCACTTCTTTGGCGATTGATCCGCTTCGCCGATTGCTCCACTTGAAATCGTGTTCGCCGATTGATCTGCGCCATCGATTGGTCCATTTTACCCTGATGTGTCCATTTCTTCGCCGATTTTTCCAATTCATTGCCGATTGACCCTCGTCACCCTCGATTGGTCCACTTTTCAGCGATAAACCACTTCGCCGATTGGTTCGCGTTGCTCACTAGCACGTGTTGCCGATTGTTCCATTTCGTTTGTCGATTGGTCGGCTTCGCCGATAGTTGGCATTGCCGCAGGGTTTGTTTCGACGCCCTTTCTCAACCGACGAGCAATAAGGCTGTACCAGGGTATGTGGTAATTATGACGACCTCGTCCTTATTTGGTTTGCACCAGTGCGTTTCGGTTGTTTGCACGCGTGATAAGCTAGTGTGGTCACCACGCATGCCCTTCGAAAACCTATTTTTGTAGCGATCGACGGTGAAGGTGGTTTGTTTCGCAAGAAGCAGGACAACAAGGGAAAATCAGCTCATGAGGCATGTCCACACTTTCCGCTTGCTCGGGGGTGGATGTTCCTTCCATTTTCTGGACACTATAGGAGATGTCTTGATAGACCGGCGGGTGTCGTTGGAGGAAAAATTTCGGCGGGGTTCTGCCGGTCCGTGGTGGTGGGACGTTGTTCCGTGTTTTTTGGACGGTGTGTGGAGGTTGGCGGTGGTGGGCATACTGTATGCGCGGCTCTTCTGGTGTCATGATTGAGACGGGCGGTGGTGGGCATACTGTATTTGCGGCTGTTCGGGTGCCATGATTGAGGTAGATCTTATTATTAATAGCAACGGAAGAATATAGGCGGCGACGCACGTTCTTTCTAGACAGTACCACAGGACGCGGGGATAAACCGTTGATACGAGAACGACGCTGAAGATGGAAGAACAGGTCACGAGGGAAAACTTCAGGCGAGGCTTCCGTACGCCCGTGTTTTTAGTTTTTTTCGGTGATTCATAGAAGAAAGGAAAGCAGTGAGGTACAGGTACATTAAAACATTCGAACCAGGTATTGAAGCAAAATGTCATTTGACCTCTCTATGCATGGAGATCCGAGAAAGTTCACACGCTGCCTACTCAGCCACAACTAGACACAGCAGTCATCCCACGCTAGGCGTGCAGCAGAAGTTTCTGAGATCCTAACATGAGCAACTCAACATCTCACCCGAATCATGACTTCGAAGACATTCGTTCGCGCAACCCGACCAACATCCACGCGCTGGTTGCTAGGCCTGAAACAATTATTATCGTACCACAGGCCACGCCAAATAAGCTGAAACTTCGTGAGGGTCAAATAAGGCGATACACTTTGGCCAATGGGGTGGATTTGTGTCGCGGGGTGGCCCGGACCGACACAGTGTTCCCTACGACTGAAATAAGCGAACACGAGCTAACCAACGAACACATTTTTGGGATACTGGTTTGAACTATATCTGTTAGAGGGGCATAAGCCCCGAAATAAATTAGTCATCACGTTACGACTGAAATAACCGGGCACGAGCTAACAACGAACACATTTTTCGGATACTGGTCTGAACTATGTTCCTTCAGAGGGGCATCGCCCCAAAAGGAATTAGTCATGACGATAATTGGCTAGCTTCCCCCCCGCACGTAATTCCACGTATAATAGCCTCAGTTCGCTGTGAATTATATTATACTCGGCAACGCTGGCGCAAGGTTATTGTGGACCTTTTTGGTCAGGGGGACACCAAAACGTTCCAAAATCGAACAGCTAGAACCTCGAAACAAATATCGTATTACAGAAATTTGAAGCATCGCACATCGCCAGTCAGAGACAAAACAAGCAAAAATCCGACGGTTTCATTGATGAAAGGGGCGTCATGTCGTCCGGAACTCGTGCCGCCCGCATGGCATCGATTGATTTTCAAGAAAGAAAGCAATCACCTTCCAGTCTGTCCCAGACGCACGAACATGCAAGCGAAAGAGACATGCAAAAAAACACTGAAGGCAAAAACAGTGTGCTTTTGAGTGTTGCGTGAGCACAAAACAACCCCCACGCGTATGGCCGCACCATCCTCGAGCAGCAAGCATCACCAGCAGAGCACCGAGCACACGTCTTTTTGGTACGAGCCGCATGAAGGCCGAGTTTTGCCATCCCAATGCATCGCACCATATTACACGACACCGTAATGCACCGCATCGCATCGCACACCGTCATGCACCGCATCGCACCGCACCCCATCGATTTACGTCGCATTGCGCCGCATCGCATTGCGCCGCACATGTCTCAGCGCTTTCGTAGCGTTATGCCCTGACAGAAGAGACAAATCGCTATGCCTGCTCCCACCAGATGCAGTCCTCCCGGGGCAGCCCTCAAGATGAAACTACAAATCTTCCAAAACCGACAATCTATTACAGCCCCCGTGATCACGGCGTACTCATGGGTCCCTAACGAGAGGCGTCATCGCAAGTACGCAAGAAATTACTACAGGGTGCTGTACTGCTCCCCGTGGCAAAAGTAGCAGCAGCAGCGTGTCTCGCACCCTCACCACTCATCACCGCCACCACCGCAGCGACAAGAAGTCTGCGCACCCTTCCCCCGGCTTGAGCGCATAAATAATCGCTCCCCCTGACGAAAAAAAATTGGAACAAACTGACGCTCCGCTATCGACAAGGCCGCATTTCGCACGTAACCGCGCAGTTTTAACCGCCAAGCTTTGAATGGGCAAGGAACGAACGGTGGGAAGTCAACCCCACAATTCCACGGTCAACTCTATTGGTCCATTTGTTAACCCACGCATGGTTGAACAAGGGCAAGCCGACGCCACCATCGAACGGTCCAATGTTCAATCCAAGCGTTGAACACGGAAAAACAGCAGCAAGCACGGTTCACCACGACACGGTCCAGTCTTTCAGATCCCACCGCAAAACCAGGCGCGAACGACAGTACAGCGAAGCCCATTATCGACCCGCAAGGACTCCCATCACCACAAAGTCCGACCCCGATCAACAACCATACATCGGGCCCCACACAAGGCGCTTCCAGGGGTCATACCGAACAACAGGGGCGTGTTTGCGCGCACGCATACAACAGGCATACGACGCGAATGCCACGCGCATGCAACACGCATACAATACGAATGCAACGTACATACAACGCGCATACAATACGAGTGCAATGCGCATACAATACGAACGCAAAACGAACAAAACGCGCATGCAGAACGAATGCAACGCGCATACAACGCACATACAACGCGTATACAGTACGAACGCAACGCGCATGCAGCGCGAATGCAACGCGCATACGATACGAATGCAACGCTCATACAGCGCGCATGTCCCACTGCAAAGCACACATGACGCGCGTAAAACCCCACTGCAATGCACATACAACGCGCATACAATGCCAATGCCATGTACATACAACTCGCATACAATATGAATTCACCTACAACGTGCACAAGGCGACTGCAACGCGTATACAACGTGAAGCAACGCGTACAACCCGTATGTAATGCAAATGTAATGCGCAATGGATATACGACTAGCATGCAACGCAAACAACGCACACACAACGCGAATGCAACGCGCATACAATGACTCGAGCTCTCTTGCAACGACCCTTCCGCGTCAATCAACTCCTCTACGAGATAAAGAAAACGGCGCGTATATCAACCATTCTTCTTATTCCTCTACTAGTCCTACCTCAATCCACCAGGCGGCGCAATACAACCAAGAGACGAGCGAACAATGTAACGCTTGAGCGAAAAATGTAACGCTTGCCCCCCCTCGTCCCTCCCCCCCCGCCCCCCGCCAAACTTCCAGCACAGCTATCATGCACCAGTACCTGGTAGCAGGTGAAGGGTTTATCTAAAAAGAAATCTCACGCGACTCGTGGGACCGTTGCGGGGTCGTACTCCACCGCGATTCCTGGGGGTAAGAAGGAGTTGAAGGCGGAGATAAGCCCCACGTGCGATTCCTGTGATGAGCGCGCGATTCAAAGGAACATAACCCGGTGATGGGGCAGAGGAGCGGAGGGAAAAGGGGGGCGAGGGGAGCGGAGGGGGGGAGAGGGGAGCGGAGGGGGGGAGAGGGCGCGGGGGGCTTCCGATGTTGTTGGTGTTGTAGATTTTCTTGCTGTCGTTGAACATAAATAAATACATACCAGGTAATTAAATTAAGACAAACAAAATTACGTTCGTCGGGGCATTCTAAGGACGAGGGGTGAGCGTTGACCATTCTACCACCGGAAAAAAAACAAAACACAAACATGTCAATTAGTTTGTCCCCAAAACGTTGGTGGTGTTCAAAACGGGCTGAGTCGAGCTTAGCAGTTGGATTTGGACTTCGTTTCGATTTCGATTTTGATTGGGCACCTTGTGAGGGTCGAAGCACTTGGCCACGTGCTCGACGAGTTGCTCCACGGTAAACTCTTGCTCGCGATAGCGGCTCAGCCCGGAAACGAACAGCTGGAACGGCTTTCCTTCCAACGTTCGTTGGACGCTGAATGCGCGGCGTGAAAAAAAAAAGCAAAAGAACAGGAGAAGGGACAGACAGACAGACAGACAGACAGACAGACAGACAGAAGACAGACAGACAGAAGACAGACAGACAGACAGACAGACAGACAGACAGACAGACAGACAGACAGACAGACAGACAGACAGACAGACAGACAGACAGACAGACAGACAGACAGACAGACAGACAGACAGACAGACAGACAGACAGACAGACAGACAGACAGACAGACAGACAGACAGACAGACAGACAGACAAACAGACAGACAGACAAACAAGCGAAACAGACAAAGAGACAATTAAAACGAATGGGGAAACAATCAAGCATTCAAGCAAACACATTAACCAACACAAACATGCACAAGCCTTCCAACAAACACATTAACCAACACATAAATGCACAAGCCTTCGAACAAACGATGACGGCATGAAAACCCGACGGATGGGTGCCACATCAACACCTTCGCCTCATGAAATGGGCGACTATACGACGGCGACGATTGATTGTTGCTTTTTTTTTTCTTTTTTTTCTTTATCCTCCGGCGGATGGGGAAAAATAAAGATTAACCCCTCTAGAACCCCAACATCCCTCGCCATACTAAATTCAAATAAATTTGTCCCCAAAAAGAGTTTTCAGTTGTAAAAGGCGTTCAGCTCACCACACTTCCACGTATTTCATACGCGTCGTGTGTCGACTCAACTCAGTTGCTTTCGCAACCCAACGCTAGCTCGCGCACCCTTCGGATTCCACTGTAGTGATAGCGTGGGCTGACCCTATCAGTGGTCCTCGTTACAACCCCGGCAGCGCAAGCTATAGTTGTATACGGATGCGTGTGTATGTCGATCCGTTGCGTTTCTAAAACATCATCAGGTACCTATCACAGCGCCGATGTACCCCTGAATGGATACGGGATACACTTGCACCTACCCGGAGGGTGGGGTTCTGCTAGTTGCGTCCGCGGTGGTAGGACTTCCTCCATCAGAGAAAACCTCCATCCCCGCTTACTCCTCACCCCCCCCCCCCCGAAAAAAAGAGGGTTTTATGTAACGGTGGCGATACATTCATTCGTGCCCCCCTCCGCTCTACCCTCCCTACCTACCCTCTGCATTCCACCCTCCCTACCTTTCGTTGCGGCTGGTGTCGGTTGTCAACTACGCGGTAAAACACGCCTCCCACTACGTGAGCTACAGCAGACAACCAGGACACCGTTTTGTTTTTCTCCTTATGTTATGGCGGTAACCGAGACGGTGCTCGAGTTAGATCATATTGTGCGGAGTGGAGAACCTTCACTCCGCGCATGATGGATGGTATCATGTAGCGTGCATATGGTACGGCACCCAAGAGGCAGTTACATATTGATAGTATGCCTATTGCTGCCTCTGGAAGCAGCCACACAAGAACACAAAGTAATCCATCTGAACCTGTCATCCATATGCAAGGAAGTACCCACAAGATGAAAATGTCCGCCGCACAAGCGGTTCTTAGCAGGATGTAGCTCACCCTTCATGCGTCTCGCCGAACACCTCACGGTGCTTCGCGCTTAGTGCACGCGATGTCTGTCTGGTCGGTGAAAACCTGACGTGTTTCCTCCCGGCAATGTAGGGGTTCGAGGGTCATACCACATACCACTATGGTCTTAAGACTACGGCTATGCATGAAATGAGTACCCCCTCCCCCCCCCCCACCTACATACAAAAAAAACGCATGTCCTTGTCCTACCTCTCCATGAAACCCCTCATATCGGTTCCGGATTCTCTCGCTCTTGGCGCCATTGCTTCTCCCCCAGTATTACCCGACGCCACCCCCTGAAAAATTGCAACGTGGGGGGGGGGGGGGAATTGGGGGAAGGGTAGGGGTAAGGTCAGGGTAGATGTGCGGAAGAATGCGTGGGTGCGCGCAGGCAGCTGGTGTAAATAAGATAATTTAGCTGTCGCTAGGGACGCGCGCAGGAGGACGTTCGTAACTGCGGTCAACTTGAGTGCATTGGTTGCACAATTTAGAGAATCGTGGTCGTAGAATCGTGGTCGTAGAATAAAATCGTGGTCGTAGAATAAAATCGTGGTCGTAGAATCGTGGTCGTAGAATCGTGGTCGTAGTATCGTGGTCGTAGAATCATGGTCGTAGAATAAAGTCGTGGTCGTAGAATCGTGGTCGAAGAACCCGGCTTCCGCCAGCTTGAAAGGTGTCCGTATTTTTTAGATTTGTGTAAATTAGCAACACCCGCATTCGCTCGTAAGGGCCGTTCCTAAAGGACACAACAAATGTCAGGAATCCCGACAAAAAAAGGCAAGACATTTTCACGAATCGTGAAATTGGTCAGGAACCCGGACTTTGAACTCGTTTGGACATTTTCCATAAAATTTGATTGTCAGGATTTCTGACAAAAAAACGACTTTTTTTTTTCGGAAACGTGACATTTCAGAGCTTCAACGTGTCAGGAATAGTGACATCTTTGTCAGAATTCGTGATTTTTTCGGTTTCGCAAGGAACTACGGCCCTGACAGTAGCAACTGACATCGAGACCAAAACGGATACACAGTACTGCTAGTACATACACGAGACTACTCGAAATCATACAAAACACCCCCTACAAGAACAAAAACGGGTACAGCAGTACCGGCCACGCCATTGTTAAAATAAAGTCTCACTGGGAGTGGGGAGTCGTCACGAGCTGGGGGCATCAGATCGCCTCCCCCCCCCGCTCCTGCCGCTGCTCCTCCTCCTCCACCCCCTGCCCCTCCCCCACTGCCCTCATTTTCCCCGCTTGGTCGGTGGTTATCTGCTCCTAACGCTGACGCTGACGATGCCTGCCCAGCGGCTGCTGCTGCTGCCCCAGCCGCCGGGTCCACAACACCCGCCGCAACCGCCGCCACCCTCTGAGCTTCAGCAGCCGCGGCCGCTTCAGCTGCTACAGCCGCCACCGCTTGGGTCTCGGTATTAACACTAACATCCTCATCATTGCTCCAATCTTTCTGACCCACGTCTACAACCCCCCCCCCGGCCACTACAAACCCACTAACGCCACCTCCACCTCCACCATCGTCACCATCACCGCCACCACCACCACTTCCGCCACCACCACCATCACCACCACCACCACCATCGCTAACAGGCTTCGCCGGTGGCTCATCTTCATCGGAAGACAAGGACAGGTCCACCATAACGCACGCAGGCGGTCGCGGAGAAGGCGGAGCCTTTTTTGGCCTCTTAGCATCAGGACTGCCCTGAACGTGCGCGAGTACCCGTCTCCTCGCCTTCTCAAGCGCGGCTGCACCAGTAGTAGGCGCGCGGCCACCTCCTCTTTTCCAAGCGGGTGACTTCCTTCGCCCCCGCTTGCTCTTCGCGTTTCTTTTGCTGCTCTTCGCACTGTAGTGCGGGTTGTAGTTTTTGTCTGCTTCGTCATCGTCCTCGTCCTCGTCCTCTTCCACCTCTGCCTCCGATTCCTCCTCCTCTTCTTCCTCTTCCTCCGATTCCTCCTCGTACTTTACAGAGACTCGAGCTCTACCGCGCTTTCTTGGCAGGTTGTCGCCACCACCACCATCCCCTCTCCCCCGTTTACCGGTTTCACTGACGGAGGCATGTTTGGAGCGGGGACGCTTTACCCCGGTAGGTAACGCCTCCGTCTCTCGTCGTTTAACAGGTTGGCCGAACCTTTTTTTGCGGGGGGGGGGGGGACAGCGAAAAGCGTTTGAAGGGTTTGTTTCGATGATTGTATAGAAAAAGCCCGTGAGCTGTAAGTTCTCCCGATCGGTCGATGCTCAACTTCGCAAGCTATTTGGATTATTTGCGCAAGTGTGTTATTGTGTTTGTAACATATTTATTGGTATAGTGTGAACGTTTAATATTTTCGAGCCCCCCCTTGTCCCCCTCCCATCTCGCTGCGAATACTTGGAAAAACGAAAAAACCGAAATCAACCAACAAACGGAGCGATTTCTTATGGACACCGTGGTCTATCTCGTCCCCCTCCCCCCCCAAACCCTCCCAACTCACCACGAAAACTTCGGAAAGCTTCGTTCCAAGTCAACCACCATGCGAAATGCTTGCCGGTGGGACACCGTCGTCTGTGTCACCCCCCCCCCCCCCCCTCTCGTTCCCATCACCCTCCCGCTCCCCCCCCCCCCAACTCACCGTGAAGACTTCGAAAACCGTCGTCCGAAATCAACCACCAAGCGGAACGATTTCTTGTCGACACCGTAGTCGATCTCATCCCCAGGCTCATCTCCGAAGTCTTCATTCCGCCTTGCCATGGAAACATTCGCGCAAGCTTTGACCGCGGCCGCGACCTGCCTGCCCGTCCAGACCTCGCCCGTGCGTTCCAGCTTCTCCCTCAAGTTGCGTCGGAACTTGTGCGACGCTAGCCTTAGCAGGGCTTCTTCCGCGTAGCCTGGCCGCAAAATAAGAGACGGAGGCAAAACACGCTAGCGTTATACTATTAACCCCATTAGAACTACAACCTCGTTATGGGACGACCTACTGCCAACTAGTGGAGGGTGTCACTATAGCGATCAGCCCCCGTGCTGTGCGCAAACGGGGTTTCTCCCTCAGCTCGTGTCCGAACTTATGTGACGCGAACCTTAGGAGGGCTTCATCCCCGTGTACTCCTCCTCCTTTTCACACAAACATGAGAGAGGAGACGGAGTACACTAGCGGTTAAATTGCGCGGTTCGGGGGACACATTCACTTGGAGACAAAAGGCTGAACAAGGTTTCACCGCGGTAATACGGTTGAGGTTTCTATATCGCTTCCTTGGCGTAGACTGGCCGCACACGAGAGGTAACAGTAGAGTACGCAAATGTGGTTTGATTCGTTTGTATCGCGTTTTTTATCCTCCGTAAGATGGGGGAAAATAAAGATCAACCTCTTTCAAGAGCCCCAAAGTCATCCCTATACAAATTCCAAGTAATTCATTCCCGAAAACGGCTTTCCAGTTGTAAGACGTTAAGCTCACCACACTTACACGTATTTCCTACACGTCGCAAGCGAAGTTGGTTTTGGGGTTTCAGCGCTAGGATCAGGGTCTTATCAAGTCTCAAATCGCTTGTGCTGGAACTCGTAAGGCGGTAGGCATATAAAATATTCTTCGGCGTCCTCTTTTACACCGAAAAACGAGAGAGACGGAGACAAACACGCTAGCGATTACTTTCTTGCCTTCACTGCGTCCACGGTCTAAGGGAAAACTTACTTGGAATTAGATAAGGGCATTGTTAGCAGCTCAAAAAGGGTTAACGGCATTATGGTTGGGGGATAACATTCATTCGAATGAAAGTGGGACAAGTTTTACCGCGGTAAAATATTACCAGTGTACTAGGTGCATTTTAGACTGAGTACGCTTTTCTCGGCATAGCTTGGCCGCAAGCGTGGGACGAAGTTGGAGTACACAAGTGTTGCTTGGGGTTTCAGATATAGAGCCAGGGTCAGGGTTTTGGTCTCCCTCAGTTGGTATCGGAGCTTGCGCGACGCAAGGAGTCTTGACAAGGCTTTTCTCTCGGCGTGCCCTTCTTACACCAAAAAACGAGGCACAACGATTCATTTCTTAACCCGTTTAACACGTTTTCAGGGAGAACTTAGTCTTCCAGTAGCATGCTTTTTTCAGTTCGAAAAAAGAGGCTATAAATGCATCGACGGCTGGGGGTCAAATTAACTCGGAGTGAGTTACTTTTTTACCCTTGGTAAAACGACTTTCGCCCTCAGCTTGTGTCGGCATTTGCGCGACACACGAACACGCGTTTCTTACCCTCAGCCTCAAGCAAAGCGTCCATAGCGTCCTCCTCCGAAGACCGCTTCACCACGCGCCACCTCTCTACCGAAAGCGGCGCTCCCCCCTCAGCAGGATTCGTAATCCACACAAGCGATTCGTCTGCCACCGCTGCTGCCGCCACTGCCGCCGCCGCGGCCGACATCCCCTCCCGCCCCGCCCCCGCCCCCAACCCATCTGGCGTCACCGTCGTTACCGCTGCAGCCGCGGCTGCTGGAGGAGGTGGGGGTAAGAGGTTGGTGGGATTTACCAAGGAGGAAGCTTCTATTGGTCTGGCAGGCGTAGCGTCTGGTATCGCTGCTGCTGTGGGGCTGTTGGGTCCCACCCACCGTGACCCGTCGCTTGAAATTTGCGCTCCGACCACGCCCTGGGAGAGGCCTTGCTGGTACAGTTGTTGGCGGTATAGGCGCTGCTGCTCTTCTAGCCAGACCCGCTGCTCCAGCTGCTGACGGAGTAGCTGCTGCTGCTGCTGACGGTGGTACTGCTCCCGCTGCTGGTGCTGGTGCTGTTGTGGATGCTGCTGCTGCATCTGCTGCTGCTGCCGTTGCTGCAGCTGCAGCTGCTGCAGCTGCTGCAGCTGCAAATGCTGCTGCTGCTGCTTTTGCTGCTGCTGCAGCTGCTGCACCTGCAGCTGCCGATATCGAAACAGCCGCTGCTCTGCGATAAACTGCGGCTGCTGCTGCTGCTGCTGCTGCTGCTGCTGCTGCTGCTGCGCTGCCGTCGCCCACTGCGACTGCGAAAGCGGAGCGAACCCACTCGCGGCGCCAACAGACTGCGGCATCACTGCCGCCGCCTGAGGCACCGCCTCCTGCTGCGCTACACCCACCACCGCCCCCAACGGCCTCGCCGCCCCCCCAACCTCGACCGGGGCTGCAGCTCGAACCCCAGCAACCTCCTTTACTCCCTGCTCACCACCAGTATCACCACCACCAGCAGCAGCGACACCACCAATACCACCGGGACTCTTCAGACTTTCCTCGTTCCCTTCGGTCGCTGCTGCTGCTCCGGCGGGGGGCTCTGCGACGAGTCCCCACCGTAGCACCGACCGCGTCGTTCTGCTGCTAAGGCTCCCAATATCGTCACCACCCCCACTGACACTGACACTACCACTGACACTACCACCACCATCCTTTGCCTTGCCATTGTCGCGATCACTACCATCTCCCCATCGCCCATCCCCCCTCGGGCGAATGTAGACGAGGGTTCCCGGCAAAATTGGGGCGATGGCGCTGGCTTTGTTGAGATACGCGTTGAGGGAATCGGGATCGAGGGGGGGGGAAGATGCTGACCAGAGTCTCTGTTTGGATAGCGCTTGCTCGGCGTGCTGATGAAAGGAGGGAGGGAAGGAGGGATGGAGGGAGAGAGGGAGGGAGGGCATATACCGGTTGTTCGTTAAACAGAGAACAGCCAAAAAAAAAATATACTAAAGGGACAAGCGCTTAAAAAAATACAAGAGCAAGGGTTCGCAAGATCACAGAAAAAAGTAAAAAAACAAGACCAAGGATTAAACAAACGAAAGCAATACAAATATCACAAGAAAGAAATAAAACAACCAAAAGGAATCACCGCGAGGCCATGCGTCCAGCCTTTTCTTACTTCTCGCTCAAGTGGTTGTGGCGTGACTGCCTTGTCAGGTCCTGTCCATGGCTCAACAGCAATGTCGAATTCCGGTCCCACCTGCCGCAGTGCAGTATCGGAACCGTTTAGCATAAAGCAGAGGCCAATTCATGGAAAACAATACGGAGCAACATGCGAAAGAACAGGGATCAATTACGGAAACATGGGGAAAAACATGGGGAAAAACATGGGGGAAAACACACAGAATATAACACGGACCAAGGGTATCTGTAGGCATGGAACAAAACCATAGACAAAAACATACCAGGTAGACAACACGGCACTTAAACGTGGTAAAACGTAAAATGGGGTATGTATATCTGGAATCCAAAAAGGGTGAAAAAGCGGGCACTCTCACCCGATTACACCGCATGAGCAAGAACTCTGGCCCCTCGCTGTCCTCTTGCGAAGAGGACATTAGACAGGGAGATGACGGCGTGATCCCGCCACCGTGGCTCCTAGAAGGTGACTGACCTTTCTTGTGGGGTTTCCGGAGATCTTTGGAGGGGGAAAACGCACCCAAAACGAAACAAACGAAGCGAAACGATTGTGGGAAAATTGATAATTAACCCTTTGCGACAACTGCAAACAAACCAACCCACCGCGATTCCAAATATTTCGTCCCGATTGTGCTTGTATACGTAGCAATCGAAATAGTGTCATTCGCGTTGCTTGTCTCCAGACCCGAGTTTTTTTTTACGGGGAGAGCTACGGATGCGCGCACAAGCAAAGTTGGTGGGTCGGTGGAATAGGTGCTGCACCTACTGCGCGTGCCTACATATGTGGAGCTCATGCACGTAATGCGACCCTAACTAACTGCTGTACGTACGTACCTAGTGCACTTACTACCATTGTATCTAATAATGTACCTGGTACGTACGTATCTACTGCACCTACTGATACACCTACTCATTGCTGCACGTACGTACCAACTGCGCCTACTGTGGTATCTACTGCGGTATCTACTGATAACGTACGTGCCTGCTCTATCTGCTGCTAACTACTGTGCGTACCCACTGCATGTACCTACAGCTCATGTACGTACGTATGTTAACAAAAAAAAAACTACTGCTCGAGTACGTACCTACTGCACCTACCATTGCCGAACCTGCCAATAATACTGTACGTACCTCCTGTGTGCGTACAATGTACTCATTACTATACCTACGGCACGCACCTATTGCTACACCAGGTACGTGGAGCTCATGTGCGTAGCACATAGATGCTGCGGTGCGCACTGCATGTAGCCACTGCCGATACGTGCATACTTCGAAATATGTATATTTAGAACCTTTCGAGTAATTACACACCATTCTGTCCTCCAATGTAACGACAACTTAATTATGAAAACCAAACAAAAAAAGCTCCTGACATTTGCAGATAGTGGGATCGTACCTGCTGACCTTACTGCTGTACCTACCGTGTACGTGCCTTTGAACTTACAGCTAGCTGTACCTACACAGCAGTGCTGCACGTATAGATATATACGTACCCAGTGCACCTACTGCTTTACGTCCTGCTAGAAGCGCGTACGTACAGCTACTGCTGTACTCACTGCTGATGATGTTCGTACCTACTCCAAAAAGTTGTGTTCGCACGTACTTGAATCGATCCTCGGATACTGTACTTCCGAGTGGTCTGGGTTCTGTACCACGGGTGCTGGAAGATTTAGCCCCATTTCGTCCGATGGTATACATGATACTGCTCGTATTAATAGTTGGAGTACTCGCACCAACAAAAGAAAAGCTCTCAGAATGAGCAGCATGCTCGGTAGTGCGAGGAGCACTTCGACCATCTGTGCACAGCTTCCATACTCGCATTCCCACAGTTATGCAGAAAACATCCACAAGCGGGTCCACGAGTGGGAGTTGGAGTAGCCTACTTTCGAGGGGGGCAACCGGAGTACTATTAGGGTACTAGCAGTATTTCATCATTGCAACTAGTTCCTAACACGGAGGATGGATGGGGTGGTGCACGGATTAACAAGGGAAGTCAACAGGGCTTTTCAAGGGTCATGATCCGGTCCGTGGGTCGCGGCTCAGTAGGGTCTCAAAACCTTGCGGGTCAAGCCGGATCGGGCCGGGAGATGTTCGAAATCAAAACGGGTTGGGTCGGGCGGGGTCAGCCGGTTCTCAAATACCACGGGTAGGGCCAGGTCACCCTGACATCATCCGACCCGCGAGAAGATATCCGACCCGTGAAAAGCCCGGGACATGAAATGGGTAAAGTAAAGATGACACTATTAGGAGAACGTTTTTCTGGGTGCGCCAAGGCCTCTTTGGGCCTTAATATGCTAGTTTTAGTGTGGGCGTGGTCAGTCAAGGGGTCAAACCGCCGTGTTTTACGACAGCATATTTCCACACACATTGGTATGGTATGGTATGGTATGGTATGGTATGGTATGGTGTGGTAATGTTTATGATACGAATAATAACTTCTGATTGACACCGCGCCACAAAATAGCAGCAAAATAGGGACCGCATTCGAGATGCATGAAGCACCCGCCAACTATTAATACCAGCGCACACAAATTGACGGCAGATACGAGCTGGGCCAGCCAAGGTCGCGCTAAAACCGGAGATTGGCCACGCACTGCCCAATTTTACGCAGTTGGGCATGAAAAATGACAGGGCGTTGTTCATGCACCAACCAAGACGTGTCGTGCCGGATATTCTTTTTTGAGAGAGAGACATGACCGAAAACGCAGCCCACAAAATAGAAATGCCACCAAAACTTGCCATATAAAAAACGAGCCAAGCAAGGTATCATTTCGCACGGGCGTCACGAACACATTGTTAAAATTCTAGACCGAAAATCGCAAAATTGAGCGGGGCATCGCGGTAAAACCATTTTTCTCGTTAGACCTGCATTATAAGTATTACACTTGTATGAAGTACGGAATCTCGTTTTGGCCATATCTCGTGACGGTCGACGAACTGGGCAATAAAACTAATGCCACTCTTCTCCCTATCTCCTCAGTGATGCCTCCAGCAACTTTCACCTCAACCGAGAAGGATATTCAATTACGGATTTTAGTGTACTTAGTTTTTATTCTTGGCTTTTGCCGATATCTCGTCGAGTTCGACTCGAAATTTAATGATGTCACAACTTTTCGTATACTGTTTATGTTTCCGCATGCACTGATGTGTCAGGGTCACTGCTTCCAAATGGCACGTCCTACGCGACTCCATGCTTGATTCTACGTTTTATGGCTGGCCCAGCTCGTGCACATATCCTGCTGCCTAAGGTCCTATTAATAAGGATAGCTATGTTATCTTTTGGTATGGTATGGTATGGTACGGCACCGGGCGGATATGGGATGGTGCAGTATGGCGTAGTACGGTATGATATGCGGTACTACGGTACGGTACTCACCGTTAACGACACCTCCGTCGGGGCGGAGCGGGACGATGGTCTTCTTTCTCGCATCGTAGCCGCGGCGGCAGAGGTAGGTGTGTTCCGCCAGCTTACCCCCCCGAGGCATTTCTCGGACAATTTCCACCTGTTGCAGACGAAGCCGCAACACCAGCAATCAGCATCGATTTCAGTATTATAAGTCAATATGTTTTCACTATCGCTCCCACTATCATAAGAAGCAGCACCAATACAGCAGCACAAAAAAAAAAAAAAAGAAATGTATGAGATGTTGTGCAAGAGCAGTATTATACAGATCTCAAAAGATTTTTTTTCTTTTTTTCTTTTTTTGACCTCCGGCGGATAGGGAAAAATAAAGCTTTAGCTCAACACACTTCCACGTATTTTCATACGCGTCGTGTGTCGATTTAACTCAGTTGCTTCCGCAGCCCAACGCTAGCTGGCGCACCCTTCGGGTCCCATTGTAGGTATAGCGTAAGCTGTCCCTATCAGTGGTCTTCGATGTGCACAATAGTTGTGCTATCGTACAGATCCCAAACATGCGCGCAAGAGCCGTGTCATTCAGATCGATCGCACCGGAAAACATCATCTAGATCGCGCACAACACACAAATCAGGGACACATCTGCCACAAAAAGGTGGATCATATTGATCGATGCACCTTTCGATTGACGCTGTCGAGACAAGAGAGAGTAAGTGTTGAACATTAAGATTCCCTAATCCGTCAACGGCGTCGACAGGTGGGCCCATACCAATCCCACCCCGCCCACATCACCTCGACCATGCAGATGATACAAATCAGGGGTGGATACATCTAGGTTGCGCAGGTCACGAAAATCAGGCATGTATCTGAGCCGTGAAATGTCTAGATCTGATCTAGGCCATGTGAGGTGCCTTACCTTTCGATTGACGCTGTCGAGAGAAAGGGTGGAGTAGGTGTTCGAGAACAATATTTCTTTGTCCGCCAACAGCGTGGCCAGGTGGGTTTCCACCTCGCTGCGGATGAAAAACCATTGCACCTGCGGCATCACAGCAACGCACGAGAGTATGTGCAAGACCGGTTCAAGTTAGCTAGCATTTTTCATCCCTCTCATACCGGAAACACACGCGGGCCTCACCATCGTTTCCATACTCTATCCTAGGCCGCCCATACAGGCCATTTCAAGAGATATATATATAGGATAGAGTAAGGAAAAATAAAGTTTGATGTGTACGGCGTGTGGTTCTGTATTACGAGAAGGCATTTGGGATTAAACGCCCCAAAACTTGACCATAACCAACCCTATCCAACCCCAACCCCAACCCATGGCCGACCTGCATGGAAGTTGTTCGGGAGAAATCCGGCAACAACAAAAAACCGGAACAAACGTCGACCCCATCCATGCGTTTTTTTTGTTTGCCTTTTCTACACCTGGTACCAAATACCATACCTGGTACATGTTTTTGCGGGCCCCGCACACTGCTGTCTATCCTATTCACAGACGTTTTCTTGCTCTCTTGCCTCGCTAAGGTGACAGAATACAAGCCAGTTAGTTGGCTCACTTGGCCACCCAACTAAGGGTCATTCCTATCAAAAAACAACTCAGAAAACGTGACATTTTTTCTTTGACATTTGGCGAATCGTAATGTTTTGTCAGCAATCCTGATTTTGAGTAGTTTGAAGAAGAAGAAAAAAAACTGATGTCAGGCTTCTCGACAAGCAAAGTTGGACTACTGTTTTCCCAATGCGATGGGCACTACGGTAGGCGCGATATGTATTGAAGGAGCATAGCTTTTTTTGTCGAACACATGACATTTCAAAAATCAAAACGTCAGAAATGGTGTTATTTTTTTGTCAGGAATCGTTATTTTTTAGCGTTCATCGGGAACGACCCTACCGGCACAGTCACGAAGTCCGGGCAAGTAACAGCCCTTTCAACCAAGACTGTATCTCTTGTCGTGCTCACCTTAAATTGCCTGTTTCCTCTGTCCAGCACAAGCAGCTTTCCCACGAAAGGTCTTTCGTCGTTTCCGGAGTGGATCTCGAGAACGTCACCGATGGCAATCGTGAAAATCTGCGCCATTGACAGGAGTGAGATATTACCACAAATCGGACAGATCAGATCCCTAGGCATGATCAATAGCGCATGCTCTTCAGGGCAGAGGAATAGATCCCTGGTCTATATGATCAGCAAGGCCAATAGATCATGTTGCCATATGATCTGTTTGATCTGGCTGATCTAAATTAACCCATGTTTCCAATGTTGGATCTGTACCACAAAGATCCCGGCCTGTCATGATGATGGATGATCTGAACGATCTAGATCATGATCTATACGATCTGTCCGATGTTTGAATTTTGCTAACTCACGCTCCCGCGCTTTCCACGCTCGTCATTTTTTACGCAGGAAAAAAGTCCCTACGAGCTCGAGCATGCACTTCGGTGACACGTGAACCCACGAGCTTGACGTTACTGTAGCTGGGACGAGCTTCGCCTACGACTCCATCCGGAGATGCCGACGATCGTATTAATGCTCCTCTATCAACAGGATATGTTTTGGAGCAGACAGATCCCTGGTCTATATGATCTGCATGGGTTATAGATCATGTTACCGTACGATTTGTATGATCTGAACGATCTACCAGGTGTTCCTTGGGATGGATCTGTAATACATAGATCCTGCATGCACAATATATAATAACGGCAGATCTAGGATCTAGATAATTCTACGTAGATCGTGATTTGCCCGATGAGTGGAGATTACGTAAGTCTACGATATCATATAGAGGGGGTTCTGGTAGAGAGAAAATGTCACGTATAGAAGTCTCGGAAGCGTGGTCTAGCCCCGGGTAGGCAGTGCCCAGGGCAAGCATTGCGTAGGAGGACGAGTGCACGTTGCGGCAGAGACAAAATTCTGCACGAGCATGACGCACCACCGTAGCCGTCAGGCCAGCAGCTGGCGGCTGTTGATATCTTCATCTCCAGTTGATGCTGTTGGCATTTACAGCATGGTTGCTGTTGCGGTTATCTGCATTGCAGATAAAACGATGTTATAGAAAGTAACCAGAAAATGCTGCCAAAAAAAGACAAAAAAGACAAAACCTCCTCGAAGCAAACTTCTGCGCGTCTGAAACCATACCTTCTCTTCCAGCAAACGCGTTTTCTCCTTCCCCTCGCTTTCCGACACCAAACCCTGAGCCATCTCTTGCTTCACGGTGTTGAGTTCCTGTCCGATACAGACACAAAAAGGATGCAAGAGAAGAAACGACAGAACGGCTGTCACCAGGAACTCGCACATGAAAAAAAAAGCAAAACTGCCTCCCAACATGCGTGGGCTGGTCGGAGGCACAACTCCGGTCGACGGTCGGCGGGCGTAATGGCCTTCAAAACCGGTCCCTGTTCCGTGGCGCGGCATACCTTAGAAACTCTTATTCGCTTGTAGGCATGTCATCTTTTCCGGCGCAAACCGCGACTACAAAAAAAGGGGATATATCTAAATAATAGCGCGGTCTCGACCAGCTTCGGGAAGCGCATCAAGTCAGTGTAGTCGTACTGTCGTGCACAACAGTTTTTCTGTGCAGAAGATCACCAAACGAGCGCGATCTAAACGCGAGTTGAGCTGGGAATAGAGAATAAGTGACGATGAAAAAAAAATTGTGGTGGTGGGGGGGGGAAGGGACACCTCACGGTTTCTTCGCCCGCGACCCAATCCAACTCTCACCGTTTCTTCGCCCGCGCCCCAATCCAACATGCTTTTCGGAGGAGGCGTTACAATGAGTCACGACCCAACCCAACCCCTAATCTCAGCCCAAACCCTAACCTCAGCCTAGGCCTACTCGAAAACTGTCCTCAACCCTCCCCCCCCCCTTTCCCTCACCTCAGCAACGTCGTTGATCCTAACCCTATCGTAAACGACGCAACGCTCCCCCCGCAGGCGTCCCCTTCCGTGCTTCCTCTCTCCGGGCGCGGCACCACCCTGCCGCGCCGCGGCAAACCAGGTGTAATCCTCGTTATCCTCATCAGCCGAGCCAGCATCGCTAGTTTCCTCCCCCTCGCTGACGGTGGATGCGTTACCCCCGCCCCTTGGTGGGGGTGTGCGTCGTCGTGTAGGGTAAGCGCTGCCGCCGCCGCCGCCGCCTCTACCGGAGCCACCAGAACCGACCGTGTTTAACCGAATGGCGCGATTTCGCTCGGCCCAGTTGGCGCTGGAATCCACTAGCGAAGGCGACGATGATTTTGTCGATGGCCGAGATATGATGTCGGCGTAGGGTGTTTCTCCGTCCGCGGAGTCGCTACCGGCCGTTTCGACGGCGCCACCACCGCTACCGCCACCGCCACCGCCGTCGCCGCCACCGTCATCACCGCCACCGTTACCACCACTAGCGCCGCCGCCGCCGCCACCACCGTTACCGCTGCTGCCGACAGCGTCACCGCTGCCACTACCACCGTCACCGCTATCGCCAACCTTCCCCTCCTCTGCAGGGAGACCCCCTCCCAACTTCGGCTGCAGCGGCTCCTGTCCTTCGACACCACCACCGCTAGCATCGGGAACCTTGCCGACACCACGGCTGCTGCCACTACTGTCGCCGCTATCGCCGCCAGCACCACCGCCATCGCTGACGCCAGCACCACCATCACCACCACCACCACCGCCATCACCACTACCACTACCACCACCACCATCACCGCCGCCGCTACTACCGTCACTGCTTAGGACTATCCCAGTAACGCTGCTACCCTCTGAAACCTGCGGTCCGGAAAAAGATAGTGCGCGTGCTATGTCGTCGTCACGGATAGCGGCGGCAGCCGCGGCGGCCGGGGGCTCGGTAGTAGCAGCAGTAGCAGCCGCCGCGATCGGTTCAGGTGGAGGCTCATCAACGAAGGAAGAAGACGTGACCGCCACTACAACTGCTGGTGTTGGTGTTGGTGTTGGTGGGGTAGGTGATGGTGGTGTTGGTAGGGCTGTTGGAGTTCCATCGCTCGGAATGGCGGTGGGAGGGGGGGCAGGCAAGGCCAATGCAGGCGAGCTGCTGTCGGCCGGGGTTTCGTCCATGCCTTCGGAAAGCCACAAGCTTTTGAAAGAGTGGGGTTCCTGTTCGCTGGTTAACAAGCGGAGGAACAGGGCGTGGTCAGGAATGAAAAATAGAGCACGGGGGCGGGGTTAAATCAGCCGCTACAGAGAGCACTATAGTAGCATGGGAAGGTAACCCATTGCATCTGTATCGACGCTCTGGCACAAACAATGGGAATTAGATTGGGACACGAACAACAACTAAATCCACGATTGGGGGAGACCATGACATGTTTGCTTGCATGCATGCGTACGTCTTTCCTGTCAGCTACTGGCAAATAACTAGCGAACTGTGATTTGAAAGCGAAGTTGAGAGACAAGCGCTGTGTTCGCAAACGCGTTTGACGTACATACGAGCAGCACGTAGACCTTTCAGCATATCGGAAACGAACTTCGCACTTGCTTTAATGGTGGTAGTGGTGGTAACAGTAGTGGTAGAGTAGTACTAGTTGCAGTGATAGTTGCAAAGTTGTAGCAGCAGCAGTACTAGTAGCAGTGGTAGAATATAGTATGATACATAGTAGTAGTAGTTGTAGTAGTAGTAGTTGGAGTAGTAGTAGTAGTAGTAGTAGTAGTAGTAGTAGTAGTAGTAGTAGTACTAGTAGTAGTAGTAGTAGTAGTAGTAGAAGTACTACTGCGTAGCATAATAATTACGTACATATGATACATCCATATCATATTATTGTATAATGCAGATCATGGGATTCCTTGGGCTCGTGGGTACGTACGTGTTGGGGCAAAGGGCTCCGACATGATGCAGATGATCCAACCGCAATGCGCGTGCTTACTACTCGTAGCTGGTGCTGACCCCCGACATTGCTCTGTTGCTGGTATATACTATACAGCAGTGTAGTCTTTCTATTTATATAATAGTCTTTTTTGCAAATATGAGTTTGAACGAAGTCTGCGATCTCAGGCCATTTCTAACACAATCGGACCGCTAGTCGAAAACGGCCCTTTTCGACTGGACTTTTTCGACTGGATTATTTTGGTCCTTCTTCTTATCGTCAGTCGAGTCGATTTCATAGTTTTCGTGCTCTTCCTAGAGGCGGTTGGTGTGAGGGAGTATTACCGTATGGTAGTCGCAAATGGGTTGGCAGCTCTGTGCTTCGGGCGTTCGCGAGCCACGCGTGCTCCGCGCTCGACGAACCCTCGTTCCAGCGGGCTGGTGGCTTTAAGCTTAGCTGAAAGCCGCCAAAGCTACGTTCGTGGAGCTGTACTCAGCCGAGAGTCGCCAAAGCTACAGCATCAGGCGTAGCCGTTGTTGGCAAAACGGGATCGATACCGTGCGCTGCTGCCGTCGTGTGATGATTTTTTTTACTTTTTTGGACACTTCTACTTTCCAGCTTCTGGACAAGCCGTGGTCACAGGTGTCGTCCCTTCCCCCCCCCCCGGTTCTTGCCTTCGATTTTTATCGCGCATAGGGTTCAGCAATCCCACTGCTCGTCCATTTTTCATCGACTGTTGCTAACTCACGCTCTCGCGTTTTCCGCAAGTCAATTTGTGCGCAAGGAAAAGTCCCCACGAATTTATACGAGTATGCACTCGAGGGGATTCGAACTCACGAAACTGACCTATACCAGGCTCAAGGATAACCTGATACGCCACAGGGACGACCGGCTAGATATATCATACACGCTGCTGGCGAGTGGAGCTAGGAATGCGCCATGCTGACTTGCGGCGAGAAGCAAGAGCAGTGATAGCCATCGTCGGCGCCGTGTATGATACTGCTGTGTGGTATCTGTGGGTGTGTGTGGTGGTGGGATGAGCGATGCGATGGGTTCAGAAAACAGGTGTAAAACTTTTTCGACTGAGTTCTTCGACTGGCGGATCCAGTCGAAAAAATCAACTTCTTCGACTGGATCCCCCAATCGGAAAACTCAGTAAAAAAAAGTCAGGTCGAAAAAGCCCTTTTTCAACTGCGTAAGAAAGCCCGATTTGGGCTTCAGTCGAAAAAGGCTGTTTTCGACTGACAAATCCGACTGTGTAAGAAATGGCCTCACAGCTGGGGTATTTACATTTTTATAATACAACCAGGGGGGCTTTGCCGAGGCGGGCTGCCGCCCGCCTTGGCTCCGCGCATGCCCGAAATTTCGAGGATGCATGGTATGCACTATGAGTATAGGATTATAGGTAATTCGAGGTTGTACATTCGACAGTACTACCAAGAGGTACACTAAAAAATGGTGTCAATCAGGTGCAACAAAGCACAACAAAAATTACAGCGCCATCCGGCGTTCATACTTTTATGGCATATACATATGATGAAGAACAGCAGCAGCAGCGGTAAGCAGCAGCACTTCAGCTGCAGCAAGAGCAGGGCAGCAACAGCAAGGCAACAGCAAGGAAACAGCAGTAGCAGCAAAAAAGCATGACAGGAATATACAACTTCTATTCTCGAACGCCGTATTATTAATAATATCAAAATATTAAATAACTTGTAATACTCTGTATTCGTACTCCTTCCGATATTAAAGCGGAGAAAAAACAAAATAGCAGTATCATGGAAACTACAGCAGTAATAAATATATAAAATAGATACGACGTATGATGTTAGAAAATCTCCCATCTAGAGTAAAAACACCAACACTAGCCATTATAGTGGAGAAAAAACAAAACATTTAGTCTACGTATGTACTGTTAAAAACAAAAGCGTAGGACCCCTCCCATTTAAAAAATCCACCCACACAGTATATTACAAGTACCAACAACGCAGCTTGCAAAGATGACTATCGACCCGAAATTCGTCGAACTCACGGCTGACGTCCTTGAAAAAAGTTTTATAAAATACATGTACCCGTATGTCGTACAGCAGCGTACAGCAGTACAATATTAATATATCAGGTTCAGGTACCGTGTTGCGAAACCACTCACACGTGGTGCCCAGCAAAAAAAAATTAAAAAAAAAACACGGTAAACAAAAAACAGAAAACCGGAAGCATTCCGGGAATCGAACCTTCGACCATATTACATTTTTCAAGGAGTGCAAGCTACCTTCTAACCACCCGTTGTTGTCTCCACACACGGCACCAAACAACAATACAAAACCCACTACTCTTTCGATTGCACAGACTATAATGCGCCTCAATCATTATCATACATTTTTTTCTAAAGGGGAACAAAAAAAAGGAATCTCACAAAAAAATGATCCGGGGACTCGGAACCACGGACGACCTGTTCAATGGGACAGCAGCCCAACCGTTTATACTCCTTATGTTCTTACATGTGAAGTTTATCAAGTTGACATGCATCTGTACGTACGAACATAAAATTTGATATTTCGACCAAAAAACCAAATAGGGTACCACCGCAGAGAGACGACGCCAGCACGACGGACACCGGTCCAGGAAACAGCGCGTCGAGAAGTGGACCTCAGCTCGAGCTATTTCGAAGACGGCTCAAAACCTGGTCTAAATCGGAGCCTTGGGCGTCTCTCGTGCAAGCTACAACATATCATGTATGTATATATCTACTGTTAATATGTATCTATAGCAGCAAAAAAATATCAATGGCAATAATGGTACCAACGATACGTCAGAGATACACATTGTGATGTTCCAACCATCTCACCCCAGTGACGTCACTAGGGGGCAGTCATCGGTATATCTCCTATGGGTTAGGGTTAGGGTTAGTTCCATCCATGATGAAAAACACTATAATGTAGGACAACCCGATACGTACATCACGGCAAGAAAGATGGGTTATACGGAGTATCAAACCTGCAATGAAACTTGAAAAAAAAAAAACAGACTCACACACACAAAAAAAAAAACTCGCTAAAGGATTCGAAGCGGCGACCTTCCAACCACAACGAACGCATTAGGCATGAGTGGGAGTAAGTGGGGCAGGAATTTTAGATGGGATGGGACTTGGTGGGATGGAAAGCGCGTATCCCACTGTTGGATTCCCACCCCATTCCCATCCCATCCCATATTATATGGGATTCCCATCCCATATTATATGGGATTCCCATCCCAATTTGTTCCTATGCAAGCCCTTGCAAATAACGATGAACCCCGGGCCTCTAGCTTGATATAACAAGTATTAATAACTATTCGAAAAGTTAGGTTCGGCCTACTTGCTCTTCACATTTTCGCTCTCTGCTCGTTACCCCCATTGGGAAGTCAGCATTGCGAAAATTGTAACAACTAAAGAACTACGTATTTTTATCTTTCTGCTGAAAGTGCTCGGTTGGTGCAAAGCATCCTTGGCATCTCCGGGGGTCCCACTTCGACACCGCCTCCGTGCATTACCTGCGGAACGGTTCAGCTTTTCTTTGATTTCTTGCTCCACCTCATCTATTATTTCTTAAATATCGATTTCTTTGTATCTTTATTCTTTTCGATGACACCCGGAGTCGAACCAACGAAGACCAGGCTTATTAGCGGACAGTCTTTACCTGCTAGACCACAAAGTCATAAGTGACTGCGGTGTTCATTTCAGCGCTTGTCACTGTCTCCTTTCTTGATGAGTATGCTATCACGTCTTATCTATTGTTATGGACTTGCTTTTTTACAAATATCGATTTTTTTATCATGATCATTTTTTTTCCTCGTCACGCCTGGATTCGAACCAGCGGAGACCAGGCTCCTAGGCGGACAGTCTACCTACTAGACCATAAAGTCACAGCAGTGTGTAGTGTTCTTCTCAGCACTTCTCATCGTCTCCTTTTTTATGAGCGTATTATCAGTGCTTTTTTTATGAGGCCTCCACTTTCCACACAAACTTTGAGACATTCTCCTCTCCGGACGACTGAATCAACGTTTTTTTTTTTTTGACGACACCCGGATTCGAACCAACGAACATCATGCTCGTGAGCGGATGGTCTATCTACTACTAGATCACAAAGTCACAGCAGTGACTCTGTGGTGTTGTTGTCAGCGCTTCTCACCGTCTCCTTTTTATATGTGTGTGTGTGTGTGTGTGTGTTCTTCACATTAAACCGTTCTTCTACTCGTCGACATCCAGCACACCCAGTGTCCGTACTGATTCTTCACCCTAGAAAGATCAGCTCTGTGGTCACAAGCCACGACACAGAGATAATGCATCGTAATGCATTCGACAACGCAATGTCATGCCCTAGTACTGGGTACGACAGGCACAACATACATACGTCAGCAACAGAAATACATTGGAAGAGAGAAATACGAAATAAACAAAAACAAAAACAAAAACAAAAACAAAAAACAAAAAACAAAATAAGAAAACAAATAAAAACAAAGATAAAAATAAAACAAACAAAATGAAGGGGAAATCGAAGAAACAACCCAACCGCAAAGGAGAGCCAAAGCTCGGAAAAGAAACATAATAAAATGAAATAAAATAAAGTAAAGTAAAACCAAAATAAGATAATCCGAACACGAGCCAAAAACCTGGACACGCAAGGAGGGAACAAAGGGGAAAAAAATACCCCAGAGAAAGACGAAAAGTGCTATGTACCTACTAGTCGGCCTGGTACCTTGCTACCCTGTCTGCCATCTCCTTCCTGCCTTCGTCCACCGCGGTCTCCCTTCTATTCCTCCTGTTGCCCCCCCTGCCCCCATTCCCTTGGACGGCTTTCCTTCTACTCCTCCTGTTTCCCCCCCTCCCCCCTTTGTGTTCTTCTCATTAAACCAAAATACCTTGTAAAAGAGAGAAACAACGAAAGAAACCAAGACAAAATAAATAAATAAATAAATAAAAAGGGGAGCCAAAGCACGGGAGATAGAAACATACCCCGAGCATGAGCCAAAATGGACATGCAAGGGGGAAAGAAAGGGAAAGAGAAAAAATACCCCGGAAAAAAGAAACAAGTAGAAGAAGGAAGACTGGGAGGGCCAAATAAAACAGGCTCGTCACCTACCCACCATGCAAGACTCCCTTCATAAGGATAAGAAGGGGAAAGAAAAAAAATAAAATAAAATAAAATAAAATAAATTCACGGAAAAATCAAAGTACCAAGACATCACATTCCGAGCAGCCGCAGCAGTTGGCGGTACGAGTGGCATAGATAGAAAGGTTCCACCTACTAGTCGGCCTGGTACCTTGCTACCCTGTCTGCGGTCTCCTTCCTACTTTCATCTACCGCGGTTTCCCTTCTACTCCTCCTGTCCCCCCCCCCTGCCCCCATACCCTTGGGCGGTGTTCCTTCTACCCCTCCTGCTGCCCCCCCTCCCCCCGTTCCCTTCGACACCACCCACGGCGGATGCGCGGCGCTGTCTACTCAGCTTTGCCTCATCCTCGTGCCACCTGCCCATGAACCGTTCAGCTGCTTCGAGGACCCCCCGGTACCACTTGCCCACCTTTTTTGCTGCAGTGGGCCACAGCGCGGTCCCAACTCCAAAAACTAAGGGGGAGTGTTCCGTTGATCCCTCGTTGGCTTTGAACACCCTAAGGTCCTCAGCTATGGCTCTAGGCCAAGTCTTAAGTTGTCCGCCTGGTTTCGGGTTCTCCCCACCAGCGATCGTCCCGAACATCAACCGACGGGGCAGTCGCCCCTTGTGTTGTCGCACCAGGGCCCCGGCAAAGAAGAGCCGCCGTTTACGGATGGTCGTTTCGATGCTCTCGCATCGTGTCATCCTGAGGGCCTTCGCGTACGAGAGGGTGGTGTGGTCGGTGCGTAATCGGCGCTGGAAGCCAATGACTCGCAAAAGGACTTCGTGGTGGGCTGATCGGAGCTTGGCGAAGTGGTCCGCATTGAGGGTCCACGTCACACACCCGTACAGCAGGGTCTCAATGACCTCGGCCTTCAGCATGCGGACTTTCAGACTAAGCGGGGCGGTCGTCCTGTCATACAATTCCGGGCCAAACCGTTTGAGGCATGCCCGCATGAGACGGATCCGTCGTTCGATTTCGAGCGAAAGGTCAGCGCTTTCGTGGATAATGCCGCCTAGGTATAAAAACTGGGTCGTCTGTTTATACCTCTGGCCTGATGCTTCGATCGCGAGCGGTGGGGCGAGGGATGTCTGGTCCGGTGTTCGTAGCAGCATCGTCTCTGTCTTCTTTTCCGATACCGTGAGGCCTGCTGCTTCGAAGACAGTCACGATGACTGTCATCATTTTAGCAAGGCCTTCCGCCGACTTCGAAACAATTCCTGCGTCATCTGCGTACAACATGCCCCACACAGCCCTTTGCACGCATGCCAACGGTTCCTCTTTTCCGACTGCACTGCCCTCTTCGAGGTGAACCAAATCCCTTACGATGCTTTCGTCTTTGCTGAAGCGTACCAGCACGACGTGTATCGCAGCAGCGAAGAACACGTTGAACAGTAACGGTGATAGCACGCAGCCTTGCCGCAGCCCCTGGGTGACATTAAACCAATCCGAGTGCTCGCCGTCATCCGCACGCACGCGAGCCCGCATGCCTTCGTGGAAGTTGCGGATAACTGTAAGCATCTTGGTTGGTACGCCAAGGCGTGTGAGTACCTCCCACAACAGTTCCCGGTCGACAGAGTCGTACGCTTTCTGCAGATCGATGAAGCACATGTACAGGGGGATTTTCCTCTGTCGTCCGAGCTCTTGCAACCGGCGCACGACAAACAGCATGTCGACCGTCGACCGTGCGGGACGGAAGCCGCACTGTTCTTCAGGAAGTATTTCCTCGGCCTCGCAGTAGTTGCTAAGGCGGGACGCAACGATTTTCAACAATATTTTGCCTGCGTGGGCAACAAGCGAGATCCCTCTGTAATTGTTGCAATCAGTTCGATCCTTTTTTTTGTGAAGGGTCTTGATGATAGCATCTTTCCATTGCTGGGGGACTTCGCCCGTTACCCACACGTTGACAAGGATATTGTGAAAACACTGGACGAAAGCGGGGTGGTCAAGTTTTAGTAGTTCGACCGGGAGACCGTCTGGTCCAACGGCTTTCCAATTTGACATGCCCTTAATCGCATCCGTCATCTCGTCCATGGATGGTTCATCTCCAAGCGATAGTTTAAGCGGTCGCGGTGGCAAGAGGTCGATGATCGTGGGATCGAGTTTCAGCGATTTCGTGTTCAAGAGTTTGTGGTAGTGCCCCGCCCATCGTTCACGAATTCGCGCTTGATCCCGCAACAACGTGCCATCCTCGTCCATAATAAACTGCTCGCTCCTCGCTTTTGTACCTTGCAATCCCACCGTACTCTTCAGGTGCTTGTAGAACCCTCGTTGATCGTTACTCGCTAGGAGTCTCTCGGTTTCGGCGAGGTACTCTTCAAAGTACGCTTGTACTCCTGCGGCAACCACTTCCTGCAGATTCGCACACGCAGATCTCAATTTCTTCCACGCTACACTATCTCGGGGGTTGGCACGCAAGAACTGTCTCGCATCCTCCCTCGCTGTCCATGCTACTCTGAAAGCGGCCGAAGTTTCGGCAGGCTCGCACCAACCATGCCGGCGGTGGCGACGTGGTGGAGGTGGCACCTCTTTCTCTACAGCATCGATGATAGTCGTGGTGAAAAACTCAACCATGCCAGACGTGTTACGGGGCTGGATAGGTTGGTTGAGAGTGGAAACAACCCTCGCGATTACTCGTTGGCGACGCTTTCCGTCGGATAAAAAAAGCTGCCTGTCGAATTCTCGGCGTTTTGGGGGTTTCAGCATTTTTCTGTTGGACGAAAAGTGACCACTAAGTCGGACCTTGATGTACACAATGTTGTGGTCTGAATCGGCCTTAGCTGGTGGCGGAGGCTGTGGGATGACTTTAACATCATGTACTCTAGGTCGATGGGCTTGGCGGGTTAGGATGTAGTCTATCCTCTTACGGTCATTCGGGCTGGTGCCGTTGTACGTATGCGATATCCCACCCTTGCGCGTGCTGAAAAATGTGTTGGTGAGAGCTAGCTTGCAATTGGTAGCGAACGACAAAAGTCGTTTGCCATTATCGCTACGAGCATCTCGTCCGTATGCTCCAAGCACCCTACTTTCATCATCACCGCACCCTTCCATCCTCTGCCCAGTTCGCGCGTTAGCATCCATCAGTACAAACAAACACTCTTTAGTGGGGATCTGTTCAACCAGGTCCTCCAGCTTTTGCCAGAAAATACCTTTCAGCTTGGTGTCTTTGGTACAATCAGTTGGGGCGTACGCAACGACGAAATTAACAGCATCGCATCGACCATCCAACTCAAAGCGCATAGACATAAGCCGTTCGTCAATGAACTGCTGGGTGAACCTAGACTTACGGCATATTGAGTCCTTAACTGCTAGACCTACTCCGTACAGCCCTTGCCTCGCTGCTGTTTTTTCCTGACCTGAGCAAAAAACTTGGTATCCAGCTGCACTGAATCTCGTGTTGCCGGGCCGTCGAGTTTCCTGCAGGCCAATGAAGTCACAGCCGAGTTGCTGGCCTTTCGCCAGTACACGCTCGTCATGCCCATACCCGTTCTTCCCCTTTACGGCCAGGGTACGCACGTTGTAGGTCGCTACCGCCACAAGTGCCGCCTTCCGTCTCTTACGAGTCTCGCGTGCTGCTTTCTCGGCCAGCCGACGTATATGAGTATACTATCAATGTTTTTTTTTTATGAGTGTCATTTTCTGTTTCGATGACACCGGGATTCAAACCCACGCAACCCAGGCTCAGAAGCGGACAGTCTATCCACCACACCACAAAGCCACAGCAGTGACTCGGTGGTCTAGTGGATAGTCCTATAGACCTACTTACAAATATTATCGATTCCCGAGCGGCCTCCATTTTTTTTGTTTCCCACACTAACTTAAGATATTCTCCTCTCCGGACGGCTGAGCGGGGGGCTCGGATGCCCGAAACAGCACTTCTCAGTGCTACTCATATATATTTTTTAATTCAATGGCCCGTAGGTTGAGTTTCAACCATTCAATCGTCCATACTCACAGCTGACGGTTTTTCAATTCTTATATAATACCACGTACCGGCACTACTACACCAGGGTCGTACATAACAGGTATTGCGGTGTAGGATCACAATTCACACCCAGCTCAAATCAGTCCCGCTATTTAAAATATAGCCCAGCAACGCCGCGCAGCGCCGTGCGGTGCCGTGCGGTGCGGTGCCGCGCCTTGCCCTGTGCTGCGGTGCTATGTTGTGCTGCGCTGTGCCTTCTTTCGAACATAAAGCAGCACAACAGGTATAATACGTGTTGTTGTGTACTCTAATTTTTGCTTTTTCTTCAATTAATTTCTCTCGGCCGCCATGTTTTTCCCCCACGCAAATTACACCCGCACTGCCGATCAGAACGTGACACCGCCAACAAGCACACAGCACACCAAAGGGCACTTTGCTCTGCACAAGCAGCTCTTGGCATTATCAAATATCTGCTCGCACCAAATCATGGGCCTCTTCTTTCTGCCCCCTTTACATGTTTTCGTTGCATTCTTCCTTGCGCGAGAGTAGCGAGCGGCGTCAGCGGCCCGCGGCGGACCCCTTGTATAAGCATATTATCATTTACTACGTGGACGTTTTGGAGCGTTCTGCGGAGCTGCGATGTCGTTCACTCGCCAAGCGTGCCTCGCGTGCCTCGCGTGCCGGAATACATCGAAATTTCGCTTCGTTTTGTGCCCCTTTGAACTTTTCGCCAACATCCTCTTATCGATTCAGGTTGACATTGAGGAGCGTTCATTGCCTTACTGCTACGTCGTTCTATCGAAATTGATTTCACCCCCTTTGGACTTTTCGCCACCATCGTAGATCTACTATGGTGAAACTCTCGGAACGCCCCGCCATTCCATACGTTTCGCTTACGTTTTATCCAAGGGTGGTCATGGGATTGAATGGGACGGGCATGTGAGACGGGGATGGGACGGGATGGGATGGGACGGCAATCCCACAGTGATATTTATGCTGCCCATCCCATCCCATTCCCATCCCATCGCGAATTTCTACCCCACTAGCTCCCACATACCCGATAAATCTCCGCTCCCGTCCCACCTGCTTCCCATCCCAGCATTGGCACAGCCACTCCCGTCCAAACCCCGCTGTCAACGAAGCTACTCCCGTCTCATGGGAACTGTTGGCGCGAGACTTACCCATCCAAATAGAGCATATTCCTTCCACAAACAGAATGTTCTGTCACTCGCGCGAGTGACCCCGAGCCACCGAAAACAGAGGCCCCTAAAGTGACCCCCTACCGCAACCTTGGTCAAAAGTTCCACCTCTGAGGTGCATCCCACCCTAGGGGTGCAGCAGGAGTTCCTGAGCTCCTTAGAGACCCGATGGTTCCACACTTGAGGCGCTGAACCTGTCAGAAACGCTTGGGTTTGATCATGGGATTGCATCCATATGGTCCGAATAGAGCTGGCCCAGCGTTCAGGACACACACAAGAGTCTTTGAAAGTACAACAGAATCTTCTTCGGGGGATATTATATACGGAGTATTTCATAATGTATACGTATATACTCCGTATATATATTCGAATCTCCGATGTTCATCCGCACTGCGGACAGGCAACAGGGAAACACGCACAGCCCCATGGCGGACCCTACCGGCGGCGGCGGCTCTGCTGCTCAGCTAGTGTCAGCACAGCCAGCTCAACCCGTGTCGGCACAGCCAGATACGTTGCAGATAGGCGGTCTTGCGGTACAACTGGTCGGTGCTGGGAAAGGGAGCCACAGGCAGACCTCAGGGATTTGGAAGCATGTAGTGGAGTTCACGCAACCAACGGCGGCCGGCGAGAAAGTTAAGTGCATGGTGAAAAGAGCGCTTCCCGCGGTGGACACGCTTCCAGAACGCGAGGTAACCTGCGGCCACTTGATGAAGTACGTCAGAGCTGACCCCAGCAAGAGCGTCTCCAGCGGAGGGACGAAAACTTAGTTTCTCCAATTCTCACTTCTCGTCTACTTGCTTGTGTTGGGTTTGGGGTTGGGTGGTTAGGTTCGGGGGCATTGTGCATTTGTTTGGTGCAGCCCTTCATCCTTGGAGAATACAGAATACGACAACAACCTGCAAATAATTATCGTATACCATGTGCATTGGTTGTTGGGGACGTGATGTCCCGTACCGGATCTCACGTACAATCCCACATTGCCAATGACACAGTCCCAGCGGCGTCCCCCCACCGTGTGACACATTAGTCTCATCCCATCCCATCCCATCTCGGTTTTTTGTGGATTCCCATGTGGTCCCCATTGATGAAAGGCGTCCCAGCTTCCCGTCCCATCCCCATCCCACATACAACCCAATTGGGCCCATCCCATCCCATTAAAGTGGGACCGTAATATTCTAACCGCGTGATCCCATAACGCACACAATGGGGCCCAAAAAACTTCCCGCCTGCGGCGAGCAAACCCGTCCCATCCAGGCCCCATGACCACCCTTGGTTTTATCGCGGTAAGAACTCAGATTTTTTTTTCCTCGTCGACTCGCGTCGGATTGTGCGTACCCACGGCGGTGCTAGGCGCTCTCAGCTGATCTTTTTCGTTGTTGTTGCATTTTTGCAACTGAAGTGAAATCACACCACGGTGGGAATCGAACTCAAGGACCAACGCTAATAGTGTTCAAGGGTAATCACTATTAATAGACCACCGGGACGACGCCATTGGCCGTTAATATTTACGTTTTAGGAATATTGTCTTTTGGCGCCATCGTCTTTTGGGCGCCATTTTACCATTTCTTGTACACCGTTGGTTGTTGAAATGTAAGTCTGAGATCCCCTGCATATTGTCGGAAGGCAAATCGAATAATAAATATATTTATGTGTGTGTGTGTGTTCTTCACATTAAACCGTTCTTCTACTCGTCGACATCCAGCACACCCAGTGTCCGTACTGATTCTTCACCCTAGAAAGATCAGCTCTGTGGTCACAAGCCACGACACAGAGATAATGCATCGTAATGCATTCGACAACGCAATGTCATGCCCTAGTACTGGGTACGACAGGCACAACATACATACGTCAGCAACAGAAATACATTGGAAGAGAGAAATACGAAATAAACAAAAACAAAAACAAAAACAAAAAACAAAAACAAAATAAGAAAACAAATAAAAACAAAGATAAAAATAAAACAAAAAATGAAACAAACAAAATGAAGGGGAAATCGAAGAAACAACCCAACCGGAAAGGAGAGCCAAAGCTCGGAAAAGAAACATAATAAAATGAAATAAAATAAAGTAAAGTAAAACCAAAATAAGATAATCCGAACACGAGCCAAAAACCTGGACACGCAAGGAGGGAACAAAGGGGAAAAAAATACCCCACAAAAAGACGAAAAGTGCTATGTACCTACTAGTCGGCCTGGTACTTTGCTACCCTGTCTGCCATCTCCTTCCTGCCTTCGTCCACCGCGGTCTCCCTTCTATTCCTCCTGTTGCCCCCCCTGCCCCCATTCCCTTGGACGGCTTTCCTTCTACTCCTCCTGTTTCCCCCCCTCCCCCCTTTGTGTTCTTCTCATTAAACCAAAATACCTTGTAAAAGAGAGAAACAACGATTACACATACTAATAATACTTTGATTAATACCTGGTATGGAACAACGACAATTCACGTTTATTACCACTGGCGACCAATCAACGTCAAGATCTTGGGTTCGCTTCATTGAACGGGCGGCGTCAGCCGCAAAACCTTGTATTATTAATAGTATTAATCTTGACAGTAGCAGCTATATAACAAACTAAGTTTGCTCTACTCGACGAGCCGTTCACAGCTAACTTTCTAGCATTCGTTTGCTGTGTCGATCCTGAGATTGCAGCATTCAGAGCTACGGTCCGCAACACTAAAAAATGCAAGGTTGTGTTCTGCAGGGTACGCACAAACCATACCCGGTATATTTACCCCTACATTACCCTACAAAGCACTTCTGTAAGTTCTGTAAGACATTCATACCCGTAGCCGAAACTTCTGGAAGTTCTGTACGCCATTCACACCCGTACCAGGAACTTCTGGAAGTTGTGCACGCCAGTGCCACAAATACCCGGGGTACGGGTATGTAATTTTTATAACTTTTGTGAGTTCTGTACGCCCGTGCCACAATACCCGGAACTTCTGCGAGTTCTGTAACACTTTCGTACCGTACCCGAAACTTCTGCCAGTTCTGTAAGATCCGCATACCCTTACGCGGATCTTCTGTGACTTCTGTAAGACTTGTGGCACACTACCCGGGGTACGGGTATACCTTTGTTAAAATATCCGGGAAGCCCACACGCAATAATTCAGGTTTAAACCCAAAGAGTGTATTATGCACTTAATTATGATATCATACAGACTGACTAACATCACCCTGTTGACCCTGATAGCTACACTGTAGTTGCAAGGGGAGTCGCCGACCTATATCTACTTCGTTCCCCCTTGCCGCCTCGGTAAGGCATGCTGCGAAGCATGCCCTAGCAGGCTTGTAGCGAGAGTGGGGGGGTCTTTCTGGCGGGTGTAAGGCCGGACTCACCCTCAAGGAGTGATACCTTCTTGCTGCTGCGTGTGGCCGCGAGGCTTAGGCGTGGCGGTGGAGTTGGGTCGTACGTGGTGCGTTAGGCATGGTCACCTACGATTCGCGCGTCTTTCTAGGCAGCAGCGGCGGAGCAGCAATGCTTAATCGGGATGCTCGTGCGCGGAGGCAGGCGCCACCACGAGCCACGCTACGGCGCAGTCTCGGTTTGCGTGGAGGGAACTGCGCCGGCAGGAGGCTGGATTCGACGACGAAGGAGGAGGGCGACTGGCCGTCGACGGGCGGGGAAGAGACGGATTGAACTCTCCCTGAACGAGAATTTTGTTTTTCAGATCAGAACCGCAAATTGCGTGGAGCATTTTGTTTTTTTTGGACGGGGGAGAAGGGGAACCGACTGGAATTGAGTGTGAACGAGAGCAAGTGCGAAGGAGCTGGCCGAGTGAGCTGAGGCGATGAGGCGGCCACGGAGAACCACAGCAGGAGGACGGCACACGGAGACCCACGACCGGCACGCACATCATCATCATGAGAGCAGCGATCGTCTTTTTTTCAAGGGTTATTTTTACGAGGCAGTAGTACAACATGTTACTTACGTCTCTGATTTTGTAGAGTTTGTAGAAGAGTTGTATACGACCCTTCACGGGGAACGACCCGCCGCAATTTTCAATTTTCAGGCACGGGCGTCGTAGCTGCGCTGCAACCTGTCAAATAACTCGGGAAGGAGGGGCGATCATTCATATCTGTACGGTGGTTTTTGGTTCCATTGCTCTTGTTTCACTGCACGCCCGCGGGTCGTCACTCTGACAGCACTCCATACAGCAGGCGCGTTCATCTATACTCACGATTACCGTGCGGTTCGTACGGTGCAGGCAGCCCAACCGCTGTATAAATAGTTTGTAGCCGCGAGTTGGTTAGTTGTGGGGACGGGGGAATTCTATGCTGTAGTTGAGTGGATACCCGCGGCCATGTGAGTTCAGTTGGCCCATTTGACCTTTTCACTTGTGCGCCTTTTTCCGTATCGTGCGTTTTTAGGCGGGAAAGCGTAGTACTTCCCTGACGAATTTTGATTTCACTTGGTTTTTCGGATCTTCCTAGGGCTCCAGCACCTTTGTGTGACCACGGACTCTAAATGTTTGACAAGAGTTAATGTGAGGAAACAACAACAATCCCTAATGAGGACACACAACCCGTAATACGCGCGATCGGAGTATCACACACAGCTTGCAAAGATGAGTTTCGACAAAATATTCGATCTCACAGCTGGAGTGTATTTTAACTTTTACAATATTGTCAGTGAGACAAACCGAACACCGAACATCAGCAGTACGTAAAAATATATTATAATAAATAACACCTAATGTATAGGTCCTTTTCAAGTTGTTTTCGTTTCCAAGGGCATGTACGCTATATTATAATCACACATTTTACGGAGAACACTTTTGAACAATAAAATATTATTTTTTATTGTGAATCGAATTGAATTCGATGCGATTTGGTGGACACATACGAATTTGGCTCCTATCGGGAAACCACGTATTGCGTATTATCAATGCTTTTTTCCGATCAGAATAATACAGATACATAGGTATGCCGTGACTGCTGTGACGGCGATGCAGCTATACCATCATCGACGTCTTGAACTATCCTCTGTTTCCTCGGTAGCTTCGCTTCTTTGTCGTGGCTGGCTTATCGAGCTGGTGGCCAAAATTGGGCTTGCGACCGCCACTATTTTTTGAGGCGCCGCAGCCGGGGTACGCTATGGTATGATCTGTTACAGAGCAGTAGCCGTGAGCGCGGCTATTGCCCCGGTCGCCACTCATTGAGGTCCACGATTTATAGCCTCTCTCAGGGATGGTTTGTCGATAATGCCCGTAAAGTTACGACGGATTGCCTCGGGGACGTTGGCCCAGTGAGAACATGCCATGCAAGTTGGATGAAATCCTCCACTTCAAATCGACCCCCCCCCCCAAAGGAGTGTGCATTTACCCTATGGCATTACCTGTACCCGGAACTTCTGTAAGTTTTGTAGGACATTCATACCCGTACCCGGAAATTCTGTAAGTTTTGTACGCCCGTGCCACAATTACTGGAACTTCTGGAAGTTCTGTTAAACTTTCATACCCGTACCCGGAACTTCTGTGAATTCTGTAGGACCTTCATACCCATACCCGGAACTTCTGTAAGTTCTGTACACCCGTGCCACAATACCCGGGGTACTGGTAAAGCACTATTTGTACCCGCCCGGAACTTCTGTGAGTTATGTACGCTCGTGCCACAATACCCGGAACTTCTGAAAGTTCTGTAACACTTCCATACCCGTACCCGAAACTTCTGGAAGTTCTAAAAGACTCCCATATCCTTACCCGGAACCCATCCTACAGAACATAACCTTGAAATGATGCAGTAAGTCGTGATGCGCTAAATACGATGCTGAGATTACAGCCTTTTGCACTAACTATGGTCCGCAACATTGCATTGTCGGATGGGAAATGCATTACAAGAAAAAAACGCCAACTGTAGAATAAGTATAGTTTTGCGTTCCGGCGTCAGCCGTCAGCCCTGCTACGTACGTACATACAGTAGGTACCTCAATTACCACGTAAGGGCTAACATCATGACCGAACAACAATTCGCTCCGACCGACATTTTCATTGCCATATTGAGGCACGCGCGCGCCACTCGACGAGCCGTGCAAAGCTAAGTCTTGAGCATTTGCTTGGGTCGATGCTAAAATTGCAGCAGTCAGCGCTTTGGTCTGCAACATTAACCCCTTCACAACTGTAAACCCGTTTTTGGGGACAACTTGCAATTAGGATGGGGAGGCGTTTTAACGCCTTCATGACTGGAAACCCCTTTTGGGGGACAAAACTACTTGCAAATAGTATAGGGAATGGTTTCACTCGTGATGCGCAAATAATACGATGCAGAGATGACAGCATTTAGCGCAATGGTCCGCACCATTGCATACCTGGTAGTCAGATGGAAAAAAACAAAAAAAAATACAGCAGTAGTAGTAAGCAACGCTTCAGCAGCAGCATTTATTTTGTTTGTTATTAATAATAATTTTGCGATCCCGCGTCAGCCGTCAGCCTTATTGCGTATGTACGTACCAGATACCCAGGGTATCAATTTCGAGCTACAGCAGTGGTTTCATGACCAAACAACAAATTCGCTTCGACCGACCCTTCCGTTGTCCGATGGTATTGAAGTCGTGTTGACTTAGCGTGCGCGTCAGCGCAGAACCTTGCAACGGTGAAAATCGCCCAAAGAGGCTAGAAGCCGGTGTACCCTCGGGCGTTTGTGTGAAATGTTGAACGTAAGAAATCTGGGGTTGTGGAGCGGGAATTAATCATAAACAACCCGTCATTCGCGCGAGCGGAGTATCACACACAGCTTGCAAAGATGAGTTTCGACAAAATATTCGATCTCACAGCTGGAGTGTATTTTCATTTTTTATAATGTATTTGAGAGGAATGTTTGATTACGCGATACGTAAGCGTATGAGAGCGAGTTTGGATTTGATGAGCTCTCATTCAGGAGAGAGATAAGGACACGGCAGGTAGTAGACAAGCAAAGAATATACTGTACCTGGTAGGGCAGAGCACAGGAACTACTGTGGGTATCTGATCAGCAACTTTTTTTCCTTTTCACACTTCTACTTTCCAGCTTCTGAACGAGCCATGGTCAAAGGTGTCGTCCCTTCTCCCCCCAGGTTCTTGCCTTCATTTTTTATCGCGCATAGGGTTCAGCAATCCCACTGCTCGTCGATTTTTCATCGAGGGTTGCCAACTCACGCTCTCGCGCTCTCCGCAAGTAAAATTGTCTACAAGAAAAAGTCCCTACGAATCATACGAGTATGCACTCGGGGGGACTCAAACTTACGAAACCGACCTATACCGGGCTCGAGGATAACCTGATACGCCACTGGGGCCCTCCAGCTCTCACGACAACCTAATATACTGCTGCCTATGAGGTTGGAGGCTGGAGGCGATCACCGCCACGTACAGGGGTGCTCCGGCCAATGAGCGCCGCCGATATGCTCGTAAGGTGCTTCATGTTACGGTTTTCTCTTGTACTACTGTAGAATGGCTAAAAGCATCCACGGTATTCCGTATTATGGCAAACAACATACGATACATCGAAAAATGGATAACGTATACTACATAAGAACCACGCCCCGGTGGTCACATTTTCGGTTAAAAAAAATATCACCGGGTGTGGTATCTTATGTAACCCAGGTGATAAAGTGCAGCTCGCAGGGGGCACGAAGGGGGTGTGATAAACCACGGGGTGTGGTAGCCCTTCTGCACACCCACAGGAGGGCGTAGGGGGTGTGGTAATGAGGGGTGTGATAAAAAGGGGTGTGATGACACTGCCTGCAAGGAATCGTACTGCTGCCGCGCACTTTGAGGTTGCGGTATTGGGGGGGTGTAATAGCAATGCCTACACGGAATGCGGCTGCGAGCGAGTCAGCAAATGGCTGCTGAGCCAGTTCGGTGGCTGTCATATTGGCGCCTGTTGCTGTGTCAGCTGCTGCTGTCGGTTCAACAGCAACAGCAGCAGAAGGGGCAGTATCAGGTGGAGCCGCAGGTGTACAAAAAGTTTGCTCGGGTCGAAAGAACGAGGTGATGGGTCGCGCCTGCATTGCTGCGGTCGAAGCAGTTGTCGATCGAGCCGGGGTGCTGGCGGCGGCATTCTGTTCTCCCTCCACGTTCATGGTGGAGGTCTCCATAGAGGGTCTTTCCCTGCACACAGAGGGTGTGTATTGTGTGTGATCCCCAGGCAAAAGCTGTATCACCCCGGTGATAGGAGGAGGGGCCCCGTGAATGTATGCGGCGTAAACCTTAAGGGGGGTGTTATCTTGTGTAACCCAGGTGATAATTCGCCTCCTCGTTTGAAATGCCAAAAAATATCACCGGGGTGTGGTTTTCTGTGGGTCGCGGTTTCTTACGTGGGTGTAGTATACGTGTGTGTGTGTGTTCTTCACATTAAACCGTTCTTCTACTCGTCGACATCCAGCACACCCAGTGTCCGTACTGATTCTTCACCCTAGAAAGATCAGCTCTGTGGTCACAAGCCACGACACAGAGATAATGCATCGTAATGCATTCGACAACGCAATGTCATGCCCTAGTACTGGGTACGACAGGCACAACATACATACGTCAGCAACAGAAATACATTGGAAGAGAGAAATACAAAATAAACAAAAACAAAAACAAAAACAAAAAACAAAAACAAAAAACAAAAACAAAATAAGAAAACAAATAAAAACAAAGATAAAAATAAAACAAGAAATGAAACAAACAAAACGAAGGGGAAATCGAAGAAACAACCCAACCGGAAAGGAGAGCCAAAGCTCGGAAAAGAAACATAATAAAATGAAATAAAATAAAGTAAAGTAAAACCAAAATAAGATAATCCGAACACGAGCCAAAAACCTGGACACGCAAAAATACGTAGGGTAGTTCGATATATTATTTTTTTTCTCCATACCACGATTTTTCACCGGTCGAATCTCTTCTCGCGGGTCGGGTCGGATCAGGTCGGTGACCCCACCCGACCTATGATACTTGAAACCCTCCTTCGTAACCCGACCCGACTCGACCCGTGGTATTTCCGACACCTCCTGACCCGCCCCGCCCCGACTCGCGGGCTTTTGAAATGTCTCCTCTGATCCGACCAGCAGGCCGGGTCATGTCCCGTCAAAAGCCTTGGACAATACGTGCCCAAAGTTCCACCGCTCCGACCAAAGGACAACAGCCCAAGAGACCAAGAGACCAAAAGCCAGAATGACCCTAAATCTTGTATTTTGAGCCAACAATGTGCAATCTTTGTACTTTCTTTTCTTTCCTTCCTCTTTCCCGTTTCGCTTTCTATTCTTCTTATATTTATTTTCTGTCTTTTCTTTTCTTTTCTTTTCTTTTATTCCAATTGGCTTGAGTCTGACGTGAATATGCGTAGAGATAGGTACCCCGTGCAATAATTTTTTCAAAATATACACGTGGTAGTATTTTCTGGGTGGCAAGCGGTGAAGTGGGGCTGTTTCAGGCGCGAGTAGCGAGACGAATCTACCAGTATCTTTGTTTTTATTTGTTTTCTTATTTTGTTTTTGTTTTTTGTTTTTGTTTTTGTTTTTGTTTATTTCGTATTTCTCTCTTCCAATGTATTTCTGTTGCTGACGTATGTATGTTGTGCCTGTCGTACCCAGTACTAGGGCATGACATTGCGTTGTCGAATGCATTACGATGCATTATCTCTGTGTCGTGGCTTGTGACCACAGAGCTGATCTTTCTAGGGTGAAGAATCAGTACGGACACTGGGTGTGCTGGATGTCGACGAGTAGAAGAACGGTTTAATGTGAAGAACACACACACACACCAGTAGTATGAATCTGGCACGTCGTAGGCTGACTCCCGAATTCATATATTTTTCTGGCGGACGCATTAGTTGCGTTCGCTATGATGTAAGTATGCGCGTATCACGTTTTGTTTTTTTTTTGTGTTTTTTTCCGTGGGGCATTTCTCCATTCCAGAGTAACTGGGGCATTTCTCCATTCCAGAGCAACTGGGGCCTGTACTGTGACCACGGACTTGACTATGCGGGCTAATGTGAGAACAACACCACCAACAATAACAACAAATTGCAATTTTGTATCGCATCGTATATACCATGGTACGCAATATTAATATTTACGCGCTCGTACATACCACACCACTTTGAACGTAAATATAAGGATCGTTTTATATTCATGTTAATATGCCAACAGCCCTTACGTAAACGTCCGAGTGGTACAAGCATCAGCAGTACTGGTACAGTATCAGCAGTACGTACAGCAGGTAAGCAGACACGGTACGATGTAACTAGACGAAGATGGAGTGCGGGTATGATACAGCAGTATATACCACCGACTTGATTATGCGAGTTAATGTGAGAACAACAACAACAACCGTCAAAGTTCCAACGTTGAAACGCTCAGCTGGAAACACTGAACACGTTGCAATTCCACAGCAGCATCACAGATAGCTTCACAGATCATATTCACCAATCCCATGACAGCGATAGATCTAAAGCTGTCGCATCGTCACGCAATCATACAGCAGTACTGGACACCTAAAATGCAACAGGAATTCCGGCTCAGGCTGGATTTTTTATCTGACAAAGAATGCGTTCTATACTCACTCACTTCAGTATCACGAATGCTGAAATTCTTCATATACTTCTTCAGCCTGCCTTTCCTAGTACCCTGTTTCTTAGCACGTCTCTCGTACTGCTGCTGTATACAGCAGTGATCTAGATGCCTTCGGAGGCCACCATCTGCAGTGCTCTGACCTCTCATACTATTCTCTATTCCCCGCTCCTTACTACCGACGGGGAAACCATCGATTGGAGTTGATTGGTGGAATTTGTTTTTTACTTCTTTCTTTGCTTTTTTGTTTTTCCACCCTCTGGCAATTGCAGCCTTTCCTTCCCTTTCCGATCTTCTTCCGTTACATTCTTCAGAAAAGCTGTCGCTTGTTTTGCTTCGTTTTTTTTTTTCTTTTCCTTTTTTTTCTAAGGGTTAGGGTTGGGTTCCTAACCCTTCGTTTTGTCAGAGCCACAATGTACACGTACGCACTACTATTTTTTGTGCCCCTTTTTCCTCTTTGTTTGAAAAAAAATGCGCGATAAAGCCACCATCAACTGAAGTAGTTTGGGCTTTTCTCAAGTACCGCTGACACCCAGCCCTACGATGGACCGCCACCTACGAAGTACGCCTTTTTTAGTATGGAACAAAGGGTATGACGGATGTGACCTTAAACAGCCGTCTCTTTGCTGCCACTTCAGCCACATGTTCCACGCTGCTGTGTGTTTTACAAAACTGCCTTTTCCACCCATCTACATGCCGCACACTCAGTAGTGTCCGTGCCGATTCGCCACCCTAGAGAAAAGCTCCGTAGAAAACAACTTCGAGACAGACATGTATGTACATCGCAAGTACTAAAAAAAATATACCAGTTACGTGTATACTCACGCATGTAGCGTTTGGGCTGTTTTCCTGGACCATGGAGACGGGACTCTTGGCATTGTCAGGTCGCCAGCTTGTACATACAATCAATGGTGGATCTCTGCCCGCTTCAGATCAGAACTATGTTTTCGGTGTTTTCCAAGGTTGTGTTCTGTAGGGTACGTACAAACCGAACCCGGGGTATTTACCCTGCAAAGAACTTCTGCAAGTTCTGTAGGGCATTCATACCCGTACCCGGAACTTCTGGAAGTTCTGTACGACATTCATACCCCGGTACTTCTGGAAGTTCTGCACGCCCGTGGCCACAATACCCGGGGTACGGGTATAGCATGGTTTGTACCCGCTCGGAACTTTGGCGAGTTCTGTACGCCTGTCCCACACTACCCGGAACTTCTGTAAGTTCTGTAAGAATCCGTACCGTACCCGGAACTTCTGGAAGTTCTGTAACACCCTCATACCCTTACCCGGAAATTCTGTGACTCCTGTAAGACTGTGGCACAATACCCGGGGAGCTCTATATTCATTCAGGTTCAACCCGAAAAGTGTACTCTGCATTAATTAGGATGTCATGTTTTGTCAGTCACACAAACCGAACACAGAACACAGCAAGCAGTACGTAGCATACAAAAAGATCACCTGTTTATGTTTCTTTTGTTTCTAAGGGCACGTATTAACGTGTTAACGAAGGACACTTCGGAATCGAAGTTATTCTCTTTTATGAATCGAATTGAATTCGATTCGATTTGTTTGAAACAGTGTTTTTTTTCCTCCTATCGGGAAACCACGTATTGCGTTTTGTCAATGTATATTTTTCGATCGGAATAATGCAGATCTCGCTATCAATCATCGAAGTCTTGAACTATTCTCTGTTTTCGGTGGCTTTGCTTTTTTGTCGTGGCACTTGGCTTATCGAGCTAGTGGAAAAATTGGGCTTGCGACCGCCATTGTTTTTTTTAGGCGCCACAGCCGGGGTACGCTATGGTATGATCTGTGTTACAGAAGAACAGTAGTGGCAGTAGACGTATGCGTTATGCCTACGAGTGCATCAGTGTATTATGCAACATGCCAATCGCAGTAATTGCAAATGTGTTGACAATAGTGTCTTTTTTTTACCTGTCAAATTGTTGTTTTTTCGCCCCTTTTGAGGCGGGTATTTACTCGGGAACTGCCCGTACCCGGGACTTGTGTGACTTCTGCACAACCCTACCCGTACCCGTGACGTCTGTGAGTTCTGTACGACATTCACATACCCGTACCCGAACTTTCTAGTTTCGTTCTGTCAGTAGGGTACACACAAAACCATACCCGGGGTATTTACCCCGGGTATTACGCTACAAAGAACTTCTGTAACTTCTGTAAGACATTCATACCCGTACCTACCCGTACCTGGAACTTCTGGAAGTTCTGTACGCCGGTGCCACACAGACCCGGGGTACGGGCAGAGTATGTTTACACTTGCCCGGAAGTTGTGTAAGTTCAGTACGCCCGTGCCACAATGCCCGGAACTTCTGGAAGTTTTGTAAGGCTTTCATACCCGTACCCGGAACTTCTGGAAGTTCTGTAACACCTTCATACCCGTACCCGGAACTTCTGTGAGTTCTGTAAGACCCGCGCCACAATACCCGGGGTACGGGTACATCATGTTTTGTACCCGCCCGGAACTTCTGTGAGTTCTGTACGCCTGTTCCACAATACCCGGAAGTTTTTGAAGTTCTGTAACACTTCCATATCCGTACCCGGAACTTCTGGAAGTTCTGTAAGACCCCCAAACCCTTACCCGGAACAAACCCTTCAGAACTTAAGCGTGGTATTTTCCTTCCTTATCCAAGAGTCTCTTATAATACTACGTACGAGATAAACGACTTTCTGCGTATGACAAGAGATACTAAAGCCACCAGCAACTAATTGGGCTATTTTCCAAGTAACGCTGACACTCAACCCTGTGACGAACCGCCGTCTAGACGTCATATACTACATTACTACGAGTACGGAAAATCTGTGTGACTGACGTGATAAAAAAGAGCCGTCTCTTTGCTGACACACTGTTGTTGTGTGTTGGTATGGAATAACGTTGCGCTTCAACTAAAACATTAATTGCTCTTTCATTTAAACATTTAAACCAATTGATCTAAACCAACTGATTTCTAAATCAATCTCAGTTCAACTTGTAGTTGATTTATTTATTTACATCAATCTCGGTCGAGATCTCGATCAACTTTATCTCGTTGATTTCACGGGGGGGGGGAAGGGTTGTTGTTTACCCCTCTGAGCCGTCCGCATAGCGTCTGCCCGTCATGCCATCCCCCCACAAGACCACGCAAAGTCACTGCCTCGTCGTATGACATCTCCTGTGCCTGTTGCACCTGGTATATGGTGCTGCTAAGCTGCTATATTGTGAAAAAGCGAGGATTTGCGGCCTGCGGCTCCGTGCATACCCGTAACGGTCGAGGTTGTGGTACGCGTAAAAGAAAAAGGGAAACGAAGGGTAAAAAGGGATGTATTTGTGGATCTAGTTGATGAAGGTGCCGTTACCTCATATTAGAACTCATTCGTAAGAGCAGCAGCAGCAGCCGCAGCAGCAGACGCAGGACTCTCACGTACGTGTAACTTCAACCACAGTCGTAGTAGCAGCACCAGCGGCAGCACCAGCAGTTTGACAAACAGTAGGAAGTATCCAGTATAATATGATATGCATACAATTATTGAATTTCACTTCGAGCTGGTACGAATAGAACAAAAAAAAAAGGCAAGACAAACAAAAATAAGTAAGTAAAAACATATCGAATACACACCGAGGCTCGAACCCCAAGGGAAGAAAACCAAAAGAATGAAAAAACTGCTGGAAAAGAGGGTTCACCGCGAGATTCGAACTGCTGCTCGTGGTAAGAAATGTTCGAGGCTACCCGTCGAGCTACTGCAGTGCAACAACAAGGGCTTATTGCTGGCACAAATGCTTGTATTTTATACGCACGACTACGCACTTGACATTTCGAAACAGAAATTCGGCCACAAAACGTGATTTGGCAGGGGCGGTCATGAAACGAAGCGAGCCCCCGGCAGAGTCGGGAGGGGCGAGCAAGGTGAGGCATGTTAATGAAAAAGCGCGCCGAGAGGTGGACCTTAGCTCGAGCTATCTCAAAAACGGCTCAAAACCTGGTCTAAATCGCACCCTAAGGTTGCTCTCGTGCAACCTCCGCCTAATACTTCATGCGTTTATACCACAGCGTAGCGTCTGTAAATGCGTAGTAATGCCCACAATGGGCATATTTCGTTGTCAGATACCCAGACATCGCAAGCGAGGCTGATGGCCTGACCACGCAGCAATTTTTTCAACCCCTCTCGCCAAAAACCAGGGTCTCCTTTGTCAGTCAAAATCGTTGTCACTGTCAGACCTACCACCGCTGGACGCGGCTCCTCTTGTCTCTCTACTGTTTGTCTGATCGGGCTCCTCATTCGCAGCGCTGTTGGTTACACGTAGCGACGGACGTGTGTGATACATAGCAGGTCTTGCAGCTACTGCTTGGTCTGTGACTACACGGTTAGATACTAGATGCCTCTTCTCTCCGCAGGCTCCGTCAAGAAAAATCCTCACACACGGTTAAACTCCGCGAAAAACCAACAGCACCTATTTGCGTTATCGGTGTGAAAAAAAACACTGAACACAATGTGTCGTGGTAGGTTGAGGCCTGCCTTATGGCCGGCCGATTATTTTGGAAAAACGCCTACGGAACACGCGGCGGGACCATCCCTGCCGACCTCGAGCCCCCCAAACGGTTGGCTTTAGGGTTATGGTAGGGATCGGGTTCGGTCTGGGTCGATGTGCAAGATAGACATTGACACTACTAAGAGAGTGTGCAGTCATTTTTCTTTGAACCGACAAAGCAAATAGGGGCTGCCCCAAAATACCAGTAAATCTTGTTGATTTAAATCATCTCAACAGAGATTTGACTTTTGATATAAATCAATCTAGGTCGAGATCTCGATCAGCTTTTGACCCGAAAGATCAAATCTCGGAGCAACTACTTTTCAGAGGTGAGATGCAACACTATTAATAGTGTGGAACTGTTTTCTTCGTTTCTTTCAGTATCATAGTAGTTTAAGAGGCCAGAGAACTGCAGAGGGTGACCGCCGAAGGGGGGGAAGGCACGGCGGCGGGGCCCTTGGTATTTGCAAGTCGCCAGTTTGCGCCTATAATCAATCATGGGCTTTGTCCGCCACATATATTACACAAGGGATTACACAAGGGTTCCGCTCCGCGGGCGGCGTCAGCCGCCCGCTACAATCGCGCAAGAAAGATTGTGTGCACCAAAAAGGGAAGGGGGCATATAGAAGAGGCCCATGGCTTCGTGCGCCTACTAGGTAGCGATTTGATCATGCCAAGAGCTACTTGTGCAGAGCTGATTGCCCTGTGCTGTGTTGCGTGCTAGCTGGCGATGTCACATTCTGATCGGCAATACGGGCGCAATTCACGAAAAAAAAAGAAAAAAACATGAAGAGCGCCGAGAGAGGACAATCAATGAAGAAAGCAAGAAGACAACTATTAGCACACACGTACATACCGGTACCTGGTACCTGGTACTTCGCATGATACCTCATGGTACTGCTGTATCGTCACTTCTTACTTTTCAGGTCAACTCGTGAGAGGTTTTACCCTCGCGACCTTTTGGACAAGCCGTGGTCACAGGTGTCTCTCCTTCCCCCGGTACGTGCCTTCATATTCCCGCTTTTCAGCATTTCTTCATGCTCGTCGGTTTCATCGATTTTTGCTCAACTCACAACTCACGCTCCCGCACTATCCGCTAGTCTGTTCTTTGTACGCGCGAAAAAATCCGTACGGGCTCTAGTACGCACTCGGGAGGACTCGAACCTGCAACATTGACTTATAAATAGTAGGGGCGAGATTCACCTGCTACTCTACTGCTGCCTGCAGGATATGTATCTTAGTCGCAATTACCGCCGCTGCTGTTTAGATATGGACAGCTGCTGTACAACTTGACTTCTGGCGAGAGATGCGATAATATCTTCAGGGAGTCTGTGGTGAATGTTAAACGTTAGACACACAGACCCTAACCCAACCCTGGCCCCGCCCCTACCATTTTTTTTTCTTCTAGCGCTGTGTACTGTGTAGCGTGCCTTCACCCCGCCTGCTGGCGAGTTTATGTAACTTACGAGTATTACGTGCTAGGCACGTTATATCTCCCTTGCTTCATTTTCTGTTTCTCTTATTTTCTCTTCATTGTTGATGCACTTCTTGTCTCCTCCGATTTTATTAAATTGGTTTGGTTTCCTGGATGGCATGCCGTGTAGTCGGTTTAAGCTGCAACTCTTCAAAGGTGTGTACCAGCATGGGCCTGGCACGTACGTACGCTGACTTCCAAATTCATCTCTATTTTTTCGGAGGATGCATGACTTAAGCTTCACTTATGGTATGTACGTGTGTCACACACGTGTTCCGCTCCGCGGGCGGCTGACGCCGCCCGCTTCGCTCGCGCAAGGAAGATTGCAACTAAAACATGTACGTAAAGGGGGCAGTAAGAAGAGGCCCATGATTCGGCGCGACTAGCGAATGGATAATGCCAAGAGCGGCTTGTGCAGAGCTATTAATAGTTGCCCTGTGCTTGCACTTTGCTGTATGCTTGTTGGCGATGTCAAATTCTGATCGGCAGTGCGGGTGTAACTTGCGAGGTGAAAGAAACATAAAGACCGAGAGAAGACTATCAACTTTGAAGAAAGCAAAAAACGAGTACAAAATAACGTACATACCGGTACCTACCTGGTACCTGGTACTTCGCGTCGTGCACCTGGCACTGCTGTATGTTGGAAAGAAAGCACAGCGCAGCATGAAACAACACCGCACGCAGGGCAACGCACGGCACCGCACGGCACCGCACGTCGCTGCACTGCTGTGAACTATATATAGCTGTGGGCTGAGCTGAGCTGGTGGTGCATCTTTATTGTGATTCAACAAAATGAGAGTAAGTACAGTTAAGCATTCACCACGGCACAGCACGGCACAGCATCGCACAGTCGCACAGTACCGCACCGCACGGCAGGGCACGGCAGGGCACGGCACGGCACGGCCCGGAACGGCACAGCACGGCGCTGCGCTGCTGAGCTAGCGATGCTGCTGTGCGCTGCTGGGCGGGGGTGAACTGATGATGTGATGAACCAAGCTGATATCATCAGGCTGGGACCCCTGGTATGGTGAAAGCTTCCGTACGGCGCGGCGCTGAGCTGGGGGTGCATCTTAATTGTGATGCAACAAAATGCGAGTAAGTACAGCGAAGCACTCACCACGGCTCAGCACGGCACAGCACCGCACGCCAGGGCACGGCAGGGCACGCCAGGGAACGGCACTGCACGGCGCTGCGGTGCTGAGCTGGCGCTGCTGTGCGCTGCTGTGCGCTGCTGGGCGGAGTTGAGCTGAAAATGTGATGAGCCAAGCTGATATCATCAGGCTGGAACCTCTGGTATAATGAAAGCTTCGTTCAAAGAAAAGCGGGACCGTTCCGCAAGTACCGAAAGGAGGCGGTGTCCAGGTAGGATGTGGTATTCCCAAAAAACAGGAGTTTTAAACAGAGGGGAAGCGAAAAAATCAACTTCCCCAAAATCAGGATTTTTAAACTTGAATTGTGTCAAAAATAAAAGATAAAAAGCGGTGAGAAGCGCTGTTTCAGGCATCCGAGCCCGCTCCGCCGCCCGGGGAGGAGAATGTCTCGAAATAGTGTGGAAAGCGAAAAAAATGGAGGCCTCTCAGGGCCTCTCAGTAGATCGATATTTGTAAGTAGTTGTACAAGGGCTCCGCTCCGCGGGCGGCTGACGACGCCCGCTACGCTCGCGCAAGGAAGAATGCAATTAAAACATGTTACGGGGGCAGAAAGAAGAGGCCCATGATTTGGTGCGAACAGCGATTTGACAATGCCAAGAGCTGCTTGTGCAGAGCTAATTGCCCTGTGCTGTGTTGTGTGCTTGCTGGCGGTGTCACGCTCTATCGGCAGTACGGGTGAAAATTGCGTGGGGGCAAAAACATGGGGACCAAGAGAGATCAAATGAAGAAAAAGCAAGAAGACGGGTATACAACACGTATACCTGGCACTGCTGTATGTTCGAAAGAAAGCACGGCGCAGCACGACACAGCATCGAAGCGCAGGGCAAAAGGCACGGCACCACACCGCACGGCACCGCACGGTGCTGCCCTGCGCTGCTGAGCTACATATAGCTGGGCTGGGGAGTCACCGACCTGTATCCTTCACGAGGGTATAGTTTTTGGTCGATCTCACAGCTGAAGGGTATGTTTTCATATTTCTAATATAGCTGGGCTGATGTGAGCTGGGCGTGCATTGTGATTCAACAAGGTAGCATTTGGTATGTACAAACCTGGTGTAGTAGTACCGGTACGTGTTATTGAACTTTGAAAATTTGAAATGTAAATCTAAGAAGCGCTGAGAAGTGCTGTTTCAGGCATCCGAGCCCCCGCTCAGCCATCCGGAAAGGAGAATATCTTAAAGTTTGTGTGGGAAGCAAAAAAAAGGAGGCCGCTCAGGAAATGCATATTTGTAAGTAGGTCTATATGGCTATCCACTAGACCACAGTCACTGTGACTTTATGGTCTAGTGGATAGAGTGTCCGCTTCTGAGTCTGTGGTGTGCGTGGGTTCGAATTCCGGTATCATGGGGGGGGGATGATAGATAGGATTATCCAGTAGACCACAGAGTCCCTGTGATTTTGTGGTCTAGTGGGTAGACTGTCCGATACTGAGCCTGGTGTGCGTGGGTTCGAATCCCCGTGTCATCGGAAAGAAAAAGTGATTCGTGTGGATACCAGGCTCTATTCCCTAGATCGTACCGCCTCGTTATCACTATAATCCTTCAAGACCATCCTGGCTTCTCGAGGGGCACTCTGAGGTGTTTCTTCATCGTTGACCCTCGAGAGTGTGGTTATGCACACAACCCACCTCGGCCTGTCTCCACACCTCCTTGCCCAAAAGATAAACCTGCGAAGGGACTCTCGTCCCACATTCTTACTCATAAAAAAAGCGTTGATAGCATACTCATAAAAAAGGAAACGGTGAGAAGCGCCGTAACCAATAAAAAAAGCATTTTATAGTAAACTGATGAAAAAAACAGAAACGGTGAGAAGCGCTGAGAAGCGCTGTTTCAAGCATCCGAGCCCGCTCAGCTGTCCGGAGAGGAGAACGTCTTGAAGTTAGTGAAGGAAGCGAAAAAAATGGAGGCCGCTCAGGAAATCGATACGATTATAAGTAGTTCTATGTATGCATGCATACCAATTTCGGTGTATTTATATTTTCCCCCCGAGGTGGTGTATATTCTTCCACCCCAGAGTGACTGGAGCCTGTCCTGTGACCACGGACTTGATTATGCGAGTCGATGTGAGAACAACAAAAACAACCAAGTCTGCGTTCTGCAGATAGACAAAAACTGGTACACATACGAAAGTTTACGGAGATTGAGTTTTTTTCGCCCGGATCTCCAGGAGGATCCCAAAACAACAACAACAAACTCCCTCGTATCTACACAACTCTGCCCCGACAAAAACCGGCGTGTTGCTGTACCTGGCACCAGGTATGTACTAAACGTACTGGCCGTAAATATAATTACCTTTGTATTATTAGACAAATAACAAATGGACCTTATATTACCGTCCAGAATGGTATGATATTTATGTACCAAGTCGCTGTACGATAAGCTACAAGTGCTGGGAGCCGCATTACAACTACGTGGTACGTGCAATATATACGTGGTAGTCTTTCTTGGGTGGCAAGCGGTATAGTCGGTTTTTCCTGGCGCGAGTAGTGAGACGTATGCACCAGTATGGACCTGGCACATCGTAGGCTGACTCCCGATTTCACTTTTATATGTTTCTGGTAGAGGCATGAATTGCGTCAGCTGTCATATATGCGTGTACCACCTTCGGTTTGTGTATGTTTTTCCCTGGGGTATTCCTCAGCTCCAGAGTGACTGGAGCCTGTCCTGTGACCACGGACTTGATTATGCGAGTTAACGAGAACAACAACAACAACAACGAGGCAGTAGTACAGCATGTAACTTACGTCACTGATTATTGTAGAGTTGGTAGAGTTGTACCCTTCATGGGGCACGAACTCCCCGCAATTTTCAATTTTCAGGCACGGGCGTCGTAGCTGCGCTCAACCTGTCAGATACCTCGGGAAGACGGGGCGATCATTGATATTTTTATGGCGGTTTTTGGTTCGATTGCTCTTTTTTCACTGCATGCCCGCGGGTCGTCACTCTGACAGCACTCCAGGCAGCAGGCGCGTTCGTCTGTGCTCACGATTACCGTGCGGTTTGTACGGTGCAGGCAGCCCAACCGCTGTAGTTTGTAGCCGCGAGTTGGTTGGTTGTGGGAACGGGGGAACTCCATGCTGAAGTTGAGTGGATACCCGCGGCCATGTGAGTTCAGTTTGTACACTGAATCATTTCACTTGTGCGCCTTCTTCGTAACGTGCGTTTTAGGCGGAAAAGCGTAGTATTTCCCGGACGAATTTTTATTTCATTTGGCTTTTCGGATCTTCCTAGGGATCCAGCACCTTTGTGACCACGGACTCTAGATTTTTTACGAGAGTTAATGTGAGACAACATCTACAACAACCAGTACCAGGTACAATACAGCAGAATACAGCAGTACCTGATTACGTATGGAGAAACTGGAATTTTCCGGACTCGCCCTGGCAGGCACGGGTTTGGGCCGGGCCGGGCCGGCCGGACCAGGCCCACCCCATCAATTACTGTTTCATGCGAGAACAATATCACGAGTCACGGCCCGGCCCGGTCCATCAACTTTTCATTTTGTGGGCTGCGGCCCGTCCCCGCCCATGCTGGCGAGAGATGCGAGGACATTTTCGGGGAGTCCGTGGCACGATATTAAAGCCGGGGGGGAAAAAAAACAAAATATACCGCCTACCATACATATGATAGAGCAGTATAGTGGAAACTACAGTAATAAATTTATAAAATACTTCGAAGTAGATGTGATGTTTTACCTAGCTCAAAATTCCCCACCTAAAGTATGAATACCAACACTTACCATTATAGTGGACAAAAAATAGGACATCTCCCAATAAAAATCACCCATACAGTATATTACGAGTACCAACAACGCAGCTTGCAAAGATGAGTATTGACCTGAAATTCGTCGAACTCACGGCTCACGTCCTTGAAAATTAGATGTAAAATAAGACAACCCAAATCCTTACACCAACCCCAACCCCGCCCCTATACTTAGTGTACCCGTAAAACTTGGTCCCGAAAAAATACCGCGTTTGTTCTGTTTTCCAAAATTTGGTGGGCCTCAATGACACTCAGACAATAACAACACTGCTGTATTATTTCAAGATAAATAATGACAATCTGGGTAATTTGTAATTTGTGGCACGAGAAGGCAAGTGCTGTTGAGAGATGCGAGAACATCTTCGGGAAGTGAAGTGTGTCCCCATAGTCAGACCTAACCCTACCCCCAACCTCGACCCCGACCCTACCCATAGAACCTTGTCCCGAACAAAATCGGCGTTTTTATTTTACTTTTGTTTTGGTGGAAAATATCAAAAATAGCACAATAAACACATTTTTCATAATAATACGTGCCAGATGAACAGTAACATTTGAATATTGTCTAAGGTACAGTATGGCGATCGGGGAATCCGTGGTCAAAGCTGCAGGGCGCCATCGTTGTGGTAAACGACACACGTTTAAAGCATGACACTTACAAGTGGCATAATTATGTCCGAAATATAAGAACATTTGTATACTTCTATTATTATGAACACGTTACTAATATTATCGGACAACATAAATAGTATCTGGTATACTTGCAGATCGATTTTGCGAGTTCGAGCCCCACGGGACTTTTTCTTGCGGAAAAATAGGCCTGCAGAACGCAGAAAGCGTGTGCATAATTCGACGCGAGTCGCCGACCGAAGGAACCGCTGAACTCTTGTCGCGACAAAAGTAAAGGCATGCACCTTGAGTGGGGAGGGGGGACGAGCACGAGTGCCTGATGCCCGACAATCAAGTACGAGATGCGCTGTGAAAAACTACAGGCTCATGTTTATGCCACGCGGTGGTAGACAGGCGGGTTCTCGTGTACTATAGATAGTAGTAGAGAAGTGCGAGGGAATTTCGTAGATCGGGATGGCAAAAGAAAAGTTGATGAAAATTGCTGCTACCGGTATACCGGAACGTCACTGAGTCAGGTACAGAAGCAGTAGCACCGGCAATGCCTCTGCTGCTGCTGCTGCTGCTGCTGCTGCCGGTCAACTGCAATAATACTCCCAACAGCAGTAATAGCAGTGCAGAGAGTCAGCATGCCCTTGGCAGGATGCGCACATAGATGGCCGGTAGCACGCGGGATGGGGGGCAGATGTGCGGCATTCCAAGTACAGGGTACCAGGTATAGCCGGTCGCCCAGGTGGCGTATCAGGTTATCCTCGAGTCTGGTATAGGTCAGTTTCGTGAGTTCGAATCCCCCCGAGTGCATTCTCGTATAAATTCGTGGGGACTTTTTCTTGTGCACAAATTGACTTGCGGAAAACGCGAGAGCGTGAGATAGCAACACTCGATGAAAACTCGACGAGCAGCGGGATTGCTGAACCCTATGCGCGATAAAAATTGAAGGCGAGAACCGGGGGGAAGAAGGGACGACACCTGTGCCCACGGCTTGTCCAGAAGCTGGAAAGTACAAGTGTATAAAGAACAAAAAGAAAAAAAAAAAAAAAAAAAAAAAAAATGACCCACCGCGTCTGGACTATAATATAATCACCATTTGATTTTCATGCAAATATGAAAACGGTCCTTACATATCCGTCCGTAGTTGTAGGCCACAGTCGAGGTGCCTTGAATGGTGTCTGTCTCCGAACGGAAATTTAAGGATCGTTTGGTACTAACATTACTAACTCCACGATCCCTCTAGTTGATGTGAGAAAAACAACAACAACAACAACAACAACAACCACAACAACAACAACAACAACAACAACAACAACAACAACAACAACAACAACAACAACAACAACAACAACAACAACAACAACAACAACAACAACAACAACAACAACAGCAACAGCAACAACAACAAGCAGATACGTCCAAAGCGGTACGCGTGTGCATCCTGAGAAAAACAAACTTCAATCTACAGCCGTCGTTGGTTGTGTAGCTCTGAGCACGTCGTTGGTGTGTTGTTCGCGAATAATCAAGTCCGTGGTCACAGGACAGGCTCCAGTCACTCTGGGGCGGAAGAATACCCCAGGGAAAAAATCAGGAAAAAATAAAACTAACGAAAAGTGGTTGAACTGTGAAGCAAGTCGTATATATATCCGCCAAAAAATATAAAAAGGAAATCGGACGGGTGTGCCCTGGTAGCCTTCCTTGTCTTGGGGTTCGGGATGCCACTATTTTTATAATTATAAAAATGAAAATACACTCCAGCGACGTGTGTGTGTGTTCTTCACATTAAACCGTTCTTCTACTCGTCGACATCCAGCACACCCAGTGTCCGTACTGATTCTTCACCCTAGAAAGATCAGCTCTGTGGTCACAAGACGTACGAGGTATTATTGTCCAAATTCAATTATCGTAATACTGAAGCCACACGCGTCACATAATACTTTATAGTTGTCTTTACTTTATCTCATACATTTTTTACGTGCCTAGCATGACGTTTCACATACAATAAGCAACGATAGCATGTACGACATACATAATACCAGGTATTCAGTAACAAGTGTGTGGCAGTAAAGAAGAAAAGAAAGAAAAGACGAATAAGAAAGAACAAAAAAGAAACACAAAATGGCAAGAATAGAGAAACAACAAGTAATTTTGTCCCAAATGCGTGG